>CM067862.1:9795326-11045326 GCA_034642435.1 Megalocaria dilatata
TTTGGAAATAAATATTGTTATTATTATTCAACTCGCCAAGTTAATGGATATATTTGACCATCTACTGACTTCAGGTGTGATTAATTAATCGTTTAAACAGATTTTCTAACAAAGCAGCACTCTGTGATAAAACCATCATTTGAAGTTGAAACGTGGTTACAGCTACCCTGATGATTTTATTAAAACTAGGATAATAAATAATAATAACTTTATTTATCCAACGGGAAGATTCCCAATTACTAAATAACATTTTTATATTTCACCAGCACTTAAGAAAATTGTCCATTTTCACTCTGAATTGTTCCATTTTCACTAGACTATCCACTTTTCAGTAACAAGTTAATTGTTTACAAGTTTTTTCGCGCACGATTCTTCAGGTGTAAGTCGAATTTCATTGTATTTTCCACTTTTATCTAACATTTGTGACAATTATTTATAAATTTTCCAGGCTCGCTTCTTCGATAGAAGTATATTTTCACTCAATTCTGTACTTTTCACTAACGCCAACGAATACTGTACTTACATATCCCACGCTGGATTTTTCATTTTCACAACTTGAATAGGATTACTATTGTTCACTTGATATTTTAGAAATTTCGTTCCACTCTTCACCAAAATTCGAAAATCGTTTTTCACGTAAGATATACCCAACCGAATACATTCGAAGGTAGTACCACATTAATCACGCTCACTGATCACTAGGTTTCGGGTCACTATTCGAAACTTAACTAGAAAGAGTTCACAATTGCGATCCGTTCTTCACGCTCTCTCGTATAAAACTGATTAAATACTTCGTTAAATGAATGATTAGTCACTGAATCACCCCTGACGTACCGTGTTACGTAAATGACCAGTCCAATATTCTAGCAACATATACGGGGTGCATCCGAAAGTATATCGTTTAAGATTTTTACTTCAAATCTAGAAAAACATTATTTCGAGTTGAAATTGTACAAGGGGTATTCAATAAATTTTGTTATAAGATTTGTGTCATTTAATATAATTTCTCTATTGTTTCGGTCTTTATTTGACGGAGATTCATCGTATACGATTTAAAGTAAAACACTTTATTTCCGCTAATAATTATTTTTTACACTACAATTGTTTCGTCAATTACATTTTGACTTCATCAGGTGAGTATGGTACTTTTACAAAATCGGTCTCCTTAAATGCAATTTTGAGCAAAAAGAAACGTGATAACATGAAGGTTTGCTTTAGGAATTTTCCGAATTTATTCATATGTCGATTTCTATTTATTATCTTGAGTTGTTCATATGACGCGTTTCGTCAGTAAAGTTAACTTCTTCAGATGCTTACAAACAACTAGTCTGAAATTTGGTAACATACAGTATATAAATATTGTAAATTAACCATTCCTTTATATCCAAATAATTTTAATCATCAATTGAATTTAATTAAATAATTAGCAACTAATTACATTAATAATAGATAGTATGATAGCCAAAAAAGAATATAACAGTTATATTAATTAAATATACCTTATGCTAAAAACCGCGGAAAAAATACAATTCCCTCACTTCCTATGGAAAACCATCATCACAAATGGAAAAATTCCTCAATAATACTGATATAAACATATCTTATAGAACCAACAATTCATTAGGAATTTTTCTGACCCATTTTGTAAAAGTACCATACTCACCCGATGAAGTCAAAATGTAATTGACGAAACAATTGTTGTGTAAACAATAAATATTAGCGGAAATAAAGTGTTTTACTTAAAATCATATAGGATCAATTTCCGTCAAGTAAAGACCGAAACAATCAAGAAAATATATTAAATGACATGAATCTAATAACAAAATTTATTGAATAACCCCCGTACAATTTCAACTCGAAATAATGTTTTTCCAGATTTGAAGCAAAAATCTTAATTAAACTTCCCGAAATACTTTCGAATGCACCCCGTATATGTTGCTAGAATATTGGACTGGTCAGTTACGTAACACGGTGCGTCAGGGGTGATTCAGAGACTGGTCATTGGTTTAACGAAGTATTTTGTCAGTTTTATAAGAGAGAGCGCCAAGAACGGATCGCAATTATGTACTCTTCTTTCTAGTTTAATTTCGAATAGTGATGTGAAACCTAGTGATAAGTGAGCGTGATTAATGTGGTTAGATATATCTTACGTGAAAAACGATTTTCGCGAGTTTTGGTGAAGAGTTGAACGAAATTTCTAAAATATCAAGTGAAATAGTGATCCTATTCAAGTTGTGAAAATGAAAAATGGAGTGAAATGAATTTATCAGAAAAATCAAGCGTGGGATATGTAAGTATATTATTCGTTGGCGTTAGTGAAAAGTACAGTATTGACTGAAAATATACTTCTATCGAAGAAGCGAGCCTGGAAAATTTATAAATAATTGTCACAAGTGTTAGATAAAAGTGGAAAATATAATGAAATTCGACTTCCAACTGAAGAATCGTGCGTTAAGAAACTTGTAAACAATAAGATGAAAGAACGTCAGAATTCATTTGTTAAAAATAAAATTCTACCTATGTCAACCACCTTCAAGAAACAGGACATGATTTTAACCACAATTTCGAAGTTTTCCATATAGAGAACAAACTGAAACTTTTAGAAGCTCTAAAAATAATCCAGTATCGTAAAAAACGCATTTTACTTAACGACCAGACAGATTTAAACCGATCCCTGTTACTGAACCTTTATGAATATATTCTGAAAATTACCAAAACAAACCTTCATGTTATCACGTTTCTTTTTGCTCAAAATTTTATTTAAGGAGATGGGTTTTTGTAAAAGTACCATACTCACCTGATGAAGGCAAAATGTAATTGACTAAACAATTGTTGTGTAAGCAATAAATATTAGCGGAAATAAAGCGCTTTACTTTAAATCATTCTGGATGAATTTCCGTCAATTAAAGACCGAAATAATCAAGAAAATACATTAAATGACATGAATCTAATAACAACATTTATTGAATATCCCTCGTACAATTTTAACTCGAAATAATCTTTTCTAGATTTGAAGTAAAAATCTTAATTAAACTTCCCGAAATACTTTCGAATGCACCCCGTATATGTTGCTAGAATATTGGACTGGTCAGTTACGTAACACGGTGCGTCAGGGATGATTCAGGAACTAGTCATTCCTTTAACGAAATATTTAATCAATTTTATACGAGAGAGCGCCAAGAACGGATCGCAATTATGTACTCTTTCTAGTTTAATTTCGAATAGTGACGTGAAACCTAGTGTTAAGTGGTACTACATTCGAATGTATTCGGTTGAATATATCTTACGTGAAAACCGATTTTCGAGTTTTGGTGAAGAGTGGAACGAAATTTCTAAAATACCAAGTGAACAATAGTAATCCTATTCAAGTTGCGAAAATGAAAAATGGAGTGAAATGAATTTATCGGAAAAATCAAGCGTGGCATATGTAAGTCCAGAATTGAGTGAAAATATACTTCTATCGAAGAAGCGATCGTTTCTTTATGCTCAAAATTGTATTTAAGGAGACCGATTTTGTAAAAGCACCATACTCACCTGATGAAGTCAAAATGTAATTGACTAAACAATTGTTGTGTAAGCAATAAATATTAGCGGAAATAAAGTGCTTTACTTTAAATCATTCTGGATGAATTTCCGTCAAATAAAGACCGAAACAATAGAGAAAATATATTAAATGACATGAATTAAATAACAAAATTTTTTGAATACCCCTCGTACAATTTCAACTCGAAATAATGTTTTTCTAGATTTGAAGTAAAAATCTTAAACGATATACTTTCGGATGCACCCCGTATATGTTGCTAGAATATTGGACTGGTCAGTTACGTAACACGGTACGTCAGGGGGTGATTCAGTGACTAATCATTCGTTTAACGAAGTATTTAATCAGTTTTATACGAGAGAGCGTGAAGAACGGATCGCAATTGTGAACTCTTTCTAGTTTAATTTCGAATAGTGACCTGAAACCTAGTGATAAGTGAGCGTGATTAATGTGGTTAGATATATCTTACGTGAAAAACGATTTTCGAGTTTTGGTGAAGAGTGGAACGAAATTTCTAAAATATCAAGTGAACAATAGTAATCCTATTCAAGTTGTGAAAATGGAAAATGGAGAGAAATGAATTTATCGGAAAAATCAAGCGTGGGATATGTAAGTACAGAATTGAGTGAAAATATACTTCTATCGAAGAAGCGAGCCTGGAAAATTTATAAATAATGTTATTCTAAATTTGAAGTAAAAATCTTAAACGATATACTTTCGGATGCACCCCGTATATGTTGCTAGAATATTGGACTGGTCAGTTACGTAACACGGTACGTCAGGGGTGATTCAGTGACTAGTCATTCGTTTAACGAAGTATTCAATCAGTTTTATACGAGAGAGCGAGAAGGACGGATCGCAATTGTGAACTCTTTCTAGTTTAGTTTCGAATAGTGACCTGAAACCTAGTGATAAGTGAGCGTGATTAATGTGGTACTACCTTCGAATGTACGGTTGGATATATCTTACGTGAAAAACGATTATCGAGTTTTGGTGAAGAGTGGAAGGAAATTTCTAAAATATCAAGTGAACAATAGTGATCCTATTCAAGTTGTGAAAATGAAAAATTGAGTGCAGTGAATTTATCGGAAAAACCAAGCGTGGGATATGTACACTATTCGTTGGCGTTTGTGGAAAGTACTAATTGAGTAAAAATATACTTCTATCGAAGAAGCCAGCCTGGAAAATTTATAAATAATTGTCATAATCGTTAGATAAAAGTGGCAATTTGATGAAATTCGACATACACCTGAAGAATCGTGCGTGAAGTAACTTGTAAACAATTTATTTGTTACTGAATAGTCTATAGTCTAGTGAAAATGGAAAAATTCTGAGTGAAAATTTCTTACATGCTGCTGAAATATAAAAATGTTATTTAGTAATTCGGAATCTTCTCGTTGGGTAAATAAAGTTATTATTATTTATTATCCTAGTTTTAATAAAGTTATCACGGTAGGTGAAACCACGTTTCAACTTCAAATGATGGTTTTATCACAGAGTGATGCTTTGTTAGAAAATCTGTTTAAACGATCAATTACACCTGAAGTAAGTAGATGGTCAAATATATCCATCAACTTGGCGAGTTGAATAGAAGTATAATAGTGAATTTGATGGGAGCCAGTTTGTTTTTCAAACAAGTTGCCACTATGACAAATATGATCTTAAATTTTATGCTGTATGTTTACCAAGCATGTTTTGGGAAGACCGAGCAGGGAGCACAGGATATAGTACGTCAAAACATGAAGATCTCTGCCTTTGACTTTGGGCTCCGAGGGACCATAACACATTTCTGATTGTGGAACAGTGGTACGCAGAACATGTGAATTTTATTAACCTACTCGTTTGAGACCAATTTCGGCTCAAATAAAAACTTACAGACATTTGGGCAAAACGATAGCACACTGTTCCCTAGAACAACAAAATTATTTATTATTTTCTTCCGTAAGAGAGAATCTACTGTTTCAAGTTTTTCCTGATAATATACTGATCATTTGACAATTATGGATGAGAGTCATTTTTCTCTGAAAAGTAATCAATACAAATCAATAATATAGAGAGAGATTAACTTTATTGAACAATCAGAACAATTATATTTAAATAAACATATGGATCATCGAATTATTTTTTCTCCAATCAAGTGGCTATCGATTGAAGTTGTCCAAAAAGTAATATACATTTTAATTCATAATATATGAAATGTAGTATTTGCTACACAGATGTTATTGTAGGGACATTAAATGTTCAAACAATGCGAATGCTGGTAGTTCCTTTTAGTTCTCTATTGTAATGATTTATTAGCGGTTCTATGTTGTTCTGGTTTCCAATGAATTTCTGCTTAACCTTTGCAGCCTGGTCAGTATTGGCTTCACTTCTGTTGTCTCGTATATCATGATGTTAGAAGGATTGTTTAGAAGATTGTTCGGGTTTCTCAACTTCGTTATTTTTCTAAGGGAAGTTATTCCGCTTTTTCTAGGTTGTTTAGCGCAGTTTTTGTTGCATTTGAGAATATTATGTGGCCATACTCCAGCAGTGGTCTGCAGATCATCTTCTAAATAGCAGTGGATGTTTTGGTGTTGAGTTTCTGAATGTAAGTGAACTGAAGTGTCCGGCTCGTGTGATGGCTGCTTTTTTCTGGGTTTTTAAGTGATGCTTGAAAGTCAGGTTGTTGTCTATCAGTATTCTCAGATATTTGCACTTGATAGTTGGTCTGATTGTTTCATTGCCAATTTTGATACATAAAATTGAGGTTACAGAGATCGACAACCTTTCTAATGTTACGTTGTCTGAACAACCCAAATTACACCTAACGAGAGCAAGAAATTCAAGGTTCAAATATTCAAAACACAGTAACACCGGAAGAATATATTTATACTACTAATATTGAAAAGCAACATCCCTCAATGAATGGAAACAAACATTTATCAGCCTGTGATTAAATCTACTCTACGCAGTAGTTCACAAAGCTTCACAGTGAACCTAATGGCGCCCCGGATCTAAATGACTTGTTTCTACATATTGGTCACCTCCCTCTGCACGAGTAGGTGCAGGGGTGGTAGATTTAGTAGGACCTCCATGGCTGCCGTGGATGTGGTGCGAAACGCGCCTGTAATTGCAAGGCAAGCCTGTCTCTGTAGTCGGGTGAGCTTTTGTTCGCCAACCGTTTGTTGGCCTTTCTTTCACCAGGCTACAGCGCTATACACTATACATTAGTTTTTCAAAATCAGATGTCAATATTCTCTTCAAAACGCAAAACAAATTATCATCGGTATTATTTAACGCAAAGGATCCTACTCCAAACATACACAAATCAGGAGTTTACGAGTAATCTTGTTCTACGTGCAGTAATAAATATATAGGACATACAAGACGTTCCTTCAAGACGAGGTTCAACGAACATAAAATGAGTTTCATAAAAAATAAACAAAATTCTACTTTTGCCACTCATTGTCTAGAAAACGGTCATTCCTTTTCCACAATAGATAATATTAAAATTTTACATGTAGAATCAAAAGAGAAGAAACTCGATTATCTAGAATCTGTTGAAATTTTCAAATTAGTTCACAATAACAAAAAATGTAAAAATAATGAATGACTGGACGGAGCTATGTAAATCGAAAATATTTGAGATATTTAAAAAGTAGCATCTGTTTAAAACCTTTTTCAACGAACATAAAATGAATATAATGAAAAGTAAACAAAAATTCAACTTTTGCCACTCATTCTTTAGAAAATAGTAATTCCTTTCGACAAAAGAAAATCTTAAGAAAATTTTACATGTAGATTCAAAAGAAAAGAAACTTGATTATTGAAATTTCAAATTAGTTCAGAATAACAATAATGTAAAAAATAATGAATGTACGGAGTTATGTAAATCCAAATATTTGAGATATACAACAAAATAATGTAAAAATAAGGAATGACTTTACGGAGCTATGTAACCCCAAAAATTATTTGAGATATTTTAATGGGTACCATCTGTTTAACAACCTTCTTTGTCGATTGACGACATTCCGATATCTGTTAGAAGGCCCCCCTTTTTTAACCCGGTTTTTTATCACGTTCCGCTTGTAAACCTCTGTACCACTATTAGGAGTTGCCTAGAATCTATTGAAATATTCAAAATATTTATCACTTTTGTTTAAATACCTCTGTACCACTGTTAGGTCTTCATTTGTCTGATGATGGGATAGTTCATTTCCCGAAACTCGAGTCACAAGAAAATATGTAATATATATTTTTATTGGTAGTAAAACATAGTAATTTTTACAAATTGTTTTAATAAAGAAAACTGCATTACCTCTGCTTTTAGAATACTGCACTATCGACGCTTGGCGCAAATATTTGAATCTTCTTTCAGTTTTTCCTAGGTCTGAAATTAAACAAGTGTTCAGAAATTACTATGCCTTAATACCGAAAAATTGAAATGTATTTGTTGTAGAGTTGTGTGATGGGGATCAAAAAACAAATTTATCATGGTATTAATATGTTTTGAAATATTGTACTCTTCCAAAACATAAAGACAATCATCATATTGGGCAATAGATTGAAAGGAAATTTCCAAGGAAAGACATAACAACTTAAGAATCGAATTATTAATATTTAGAGATATATTTGCTGATAGTAAAATGTATACAAAAGGAAATCAATTTTTGACTGACCACAGAGTTTTTGTGTTAAATCTATTATTTCATTCATTCTACAATTTTAAAATTTTATGAATTCCCGCTTCCCGCTACAATTCTCCCTCTACTGCTTGAGTAACGCAGCTGTTGCCATATAGTAGAACAAACTAATATTTTTTCTACAATTGGTAGGTTAATTTGGTGTAGAACTCTGTAACGGTAAGAAATTATTGCAGGTATAGGTTACCCATATACTTTTTACATAGGTAGAATTACTCGAATTCATTCTAAAGTGCCGAATTGCCATTAATAGATAACATTTTTTATTTCAGTCAACCTCAGTTCTTTGAACGACTCGGTAGATTTTTTGGTAGATTCTAAAAGTTATTTAGTAGATTTTCGGCGGATAGTTAGTAGATTCCTTGAAAAAAAGTTGATAATTCTGCTTCCCCCATAGATTAACAATAATATATAGATTGGTCACTTCCCTACCCCCACCTCAAACCATAGATTAACATTAAATAGTCTTGTTGATCTATGCGCAATGCTCGGCGGTTTTGTTGTGGCCCAATATTAGTTTTTGGTTAAGTTTCGTTAGAGTTAAGTTCAAAACAGTTTATTGCGTCTAAATTAGAGTATTTTCAAATTTTAAGATTAATACAGTATTTAAAATGCGATATACTAAGAAATGTTCTGTAAATGGGTGTAAAGATCTAATCAGCCCTAGACATTGTTTTACAATGAGAGATCCCAAGTTATTTCAGAGATGGATCGAAATAGTACAGCCAATTGATTGGTAAAAATTATCAGATGATTAAATATTGAGAGGAATATAATTTCTTCAGGTTGGTTTATTTTTATTTACAATGTAGTCTAGAATATTTTTTTATTTAGTTGGTTAGTTTGGAATATAAATCGTTGCTATGTAAAACAGCAACGAAATGCTCTGGATGATCTAATAATATTATTTTTGCTTTAGGTTTCTTATATATATATATATATATATATATATATATATATATATTGTTATGGTATTATATTAATGAAATTTTAGTGAATGAATACTTATTAGATCACCCTTGTATGTAAGTGATTCAATTCTATGATTCCCGCTAGCTCTTAATATTATAATTTTGAATAATTGAAATTAAAATATTATTAAATCTGATTCAATATTTGAGGGAGGATTCAATTTGAATTTTCTAAAAAGATTGAATTTTTAAATTATATTTTATGGAAGTAATTTGAAATATTATAATCAGTGAACAATAAGCTAGATCTAATTCTATGTTAACCTAACCTCATCTAAATAACCTAACGTAATTCTAATGTAAACAATGATTGCTATTTCTAATCTTCTTGTGGAAATATTAACAGGATTGAATTTGAATACCTTTGGTAAGTTTGTTCATCAATTTAGGATTGTTCTTTTTTTATTGTCTCTTCTTTCAGGAATAACGCTGGTTTCGTTGGAAACAACACTTCTAGAATGTTCTGAAATTCACAGGCTACTTTGTTGATTTTCTTCAATATGTCCAATCCGTTTGAAACTTGATTTCTATGTGATATTTTTCCATTCACATTCAGGTAATGTATTTTCTGGATTCAATTTCCATTCACAATAACCAAATAATCTTCTTTTTTCAGATGATGATACTTTTTTGGCACTTTTTTAATTATGGACCGACAAGGATTCTGCTCTGCTATTAATTGGAGACTCCCGACTTTTTCTGTCTCTGCCCTATTTATAGTTTTCAAGAAAAGTTGAATATCAAAGCTTACTAGCTTCTGTCAAAATTATATAAAAATGATGCTTTTGATGATTTTACAAAATTTACAATATTTCCTGGTTTGAAATTACTTTTGAAAATTAGCTTATTTTTTAAACTACATTTTGATGTATGTTTCATGTTAAACAGAACAGTGAAAGTCTTGCTTTTCGTTCGTAAAGTATTTCAAGTGTCAAAATTTAACAAATTTTAACTTCTAATGCTTATAACTTATAAAATACTTAATATTACTTATGAAATTGATTAAATTTCTTTAGCTTAGATGCTATTACAATACTATTGATGCCTAAACATTTTCAAGAATATGTCTTATATTAATCATTTGAAAATATCTGACGTAGATGCTATCTTTCATTGAATTAATTGATTTTTGATCAAATTTGTCCTATTTACATCATTCTGGTGAGTTATATTTAATTTAGCTTGTTCTTTGTCAACAATTTCATTAAAGTTTATATGTGATTCATTATAATAACAAATCTTTTCAACAAATTCTTCATCAATTTCAAATTGGATATCTAAATTCAAATTACTTCTATTTTAAGCAACTTTGGCTGGTTTTATATTGAATAATTGTAAATTGAAATCTCCCTGTGAATTCTATTTATAAACTGTCAACAAGAGTACTGTTTTTTTGATTACCGTTCAAAGAATTTTCAATCGACTAGTCATTATGTATCCTGAATATGCTTTTTCTTCATAATTTTAGCTTGTGAGTGTTTTTACGAATTGAATTATTAATATTTCTGTCAAAATGGATATTATTTAATAAATTTTGCTCTAGTTATACTCTAACGAGTCAACTTATATACAAAGGTGAGTCTTTTCCTTAATATATTCATGTAATTATTTATTTTAACTGTAAATACCATGACAATATATATATATATATATATATATATATATATATATATATATATATATATATATATATATATATATATATAATTACATAATCTCAACCCTTACTAATTAAATGTATCTTTTCCTATACGCCGTAAGCCCTGTATATTGCAATGTATTATTTTGCCAATTCTGCATTTTTCTATTGCATCATATTTGTTATTCCCATTCTTGAATCATATTACTGTCAGCATCTATTCCGATAAGGAAACCCATAAAGGGAATTGAATCTGTTTGTTTCAACAGCGATAGACTAGAGTTAGACTTGTTCAGACGCACCATTGTATTCTTGTTTTTCGAAAATAAATTGTTTTTTTTAAAAACTTATACATATATATATATATATATATATATTATTTATATAGGATTATATATCCTTATATATAATCAATATAAAATATCTTTCAATGTCTCGGAAAAAACCTTTTTACATCCCGACATGAAATGTATTGATGCAAATGTATTAACAAATAACTATTTAAATATGTATATTAACATATAAATGCAAGGAAATCCACTATTCCAAAATTATCTAAAATTCACAAAATAAAGGATCAAATAAAAATAACTGAAGAGAATTCCAACATTTGATAGCTATATCGGTCTATAGGTTCAATATATATTGTAGAAGTTAGAATATATATAATTCTGAATTTTAAGTCATCTAAGTAATTCAGTTGCAATGATAACTCATGCTGAAAATTCTGATAACAATTTCTAATAACACCATTTAATATTTGTTTTTAAAAGACATATTTTTAAAACTGATTAAGAAGTATAAAATGATTATCCTTTCACAATCCAGGTTTCTGATTGCAAATTGAGAATTTCTACAAAAATACTTGTAAGATATAAAATGAAAGGTGCATAAAAACTTGAAACTTACCACTTGACTCGGAAGTGGACAAAAAGTAGTTCTTTTTTTTGCCTGTTCATTCTAGAAAGCTTGTCATTCCATTGTAGGGTTTTCATTTGTCCAATTTTCAGGCAGAAATAGTATTCAATGGTTACATTGAACATACAGACAATAATTGGTTGTCAAAGAACATTCTCTATGTTCATTCGTCAGTAACATGATAAATTTGAACACGAACAATTGAGGGACTCGAAATTTTCAGGGCAGTTTTTAAGCCAAATGGAAAGATCAAGTTTGTGAAGGAACAAAATCCGTTCATGGCCACTTGAAGTTCAATTTGCAATTCAAAAAACATATTAAATTAATGTTTGATACACTATTTCGATTTATTTCTTTCAAATAATTATTATAGCCATATGCGCGTAAAGACGTACTTTCAATTTCTCTGTGTTTATTAAGATTATTCCGTGTTAAGGATACTATTTTTTTTTTTGCCCAAACTCATATAGGAGGAAAGACTAGTGTAGTGAATTTAGTTTACTTGATTTTTCATTTTTGACTATTTTTCACTGTTGAACTTTCTGAGTCTAATCAATCGGTGTTTGTGTTTATTTTGATAATTACTACCGCTGTTCCCATATCAATCCTGCCCGTACATCTGCTGCATATCTTCAAAGTCTGGTCTAAAGCATATCACACACCGCAAGACATCTCAAGCGAAGAATGGCTAATTATGGGGATTTGTCGAAGATTTTGAGAGATGAATTTGCTTCTCAGACCGCTACTCTAAAGGAGGAGCTGGCGAAGGTGAGAGACGAAATTAGGCAAGTAGGATTGAACACAGGATTAAGACTGGAATCGTGTGAAGAAAGAATTTCCAAGGTGGAAAGTGAAGTTCTTAATATCAGAAGAAATTCCTTGAGAAACAACGTGATAATTTCAGGATTGAATCTGAATGATTCTGATCTACTTCATTCTGTTATTTCCCAGCTCAACTCCCTTCTAGAAATCAACTTGTCCGAGATTGAAATCAACAACATTTACAAACTAGGAAGAGACAAACCAGTTGTAAAGATAGAGTTCTTAACTTTTTTGGCCAAATCGAGACTACTCAATAATCGACGTAAGTTGAAGGGTTCTCGAATCTATATAAACGAAGATCTTTGTGAAGAGGATCGTGCTGACTTTAGATTTCTAAGACAGCAACTGAAGCTAGCCAAGGCAAAAAATTATACAGCATTCATCAGGTCGAAGTACTTATTTGTCAACGGCGAGAAATTCTCCATCGAACAACTCAAGAATCAAGTTAGTTCAGATTTTGTAACCCCAACAGAGAACGACCAAAACAACGACTCAAATCCTAAATCTGTTGAAAATCCTGAGGTGGCGACAAGTGCGCCAAATAGTCCTGCCCCTATAGCTCGGTACAAAGCAATGTTAACTGAGCACGAACATTTATCAATATTAGAGAATTCGAGGCTTAACAAGGAATTTTCTTCGATCAATCAGGTGCTTCATAAGACAAGAGATTGGGAGGAACTGGGTAGAACGAGGTCACAGTCTTCGGGAAGTATCAGGAAGCAACAGAGAACTGTCAACCTCATCACAGCTAAGACAAAGAGGGGCGGTTGAGACGATTAGTTAAGTTCTAATTATTTTCCAATTTTTTATATATTTTATATTTTACATTTCTTTGATTTTTTTTTTTGTGTTTTTCAGTAAAAATTTTTTTTTTTTTTGTTAATGGATCAGTTTGTGAGAGATTTTGAGGTGAAAACATACCAATCTGATTATGTGGAACAACTAGTTGATTTAAATGGATATGGTGTAGATAAAAAGTTCAAGATAGTACATGAAAACATCAGAAGTATAGAGAAAAATTTCGACGAGTTCAAATTGATGTTGCGAACATACCCCGGGAGTTTTCATGTAATTGTCTTGACAGAGACGTTTGTGGTTCCGGATCTGGATCTTTACGGGATCAGAGGGTACACATGTTTGTACAATAATGGCACTTACAACAGAAATGACGGGGTTATTATATATGTACGGGAAGATCTACAGCACGATCATAAGGTAATAACTTTTGGGGAGGTAAGAGTTCTCGAGGTGAATATAGTATTGATGGAAAAGACAATAAAAGTAACGGGAATTTATCGTTCGCCTCAAGTGTGCCAAAAAAGTTTTCATGGGGATTTAATGGAATATATTGAAAACACCGGAAAATGTAATTACCATGTTATTGTGGGGGATATGAACATCAACCTTTTATCAAACTGTCAGCTTGTAGATGAATATAAGAATTTATTCAGTTCGTTTGGATATTGTTCTTATATAAATAATGTAACAAGACCATCTAGTGGTAGTTGTTTGGATCACTTTTTTCTTAGGTGTGGGAGTAACACTGTAGATAAAAGTAGTGCATTCATTGTTCGCTCGAATATAACCGATCACTATGCGATAATAATGTGTCTTGATATTGAAAATATTCATACGGAAGAAGTACATAGATATAAAACTTACATTGATTATGAAAGATTGAAAGATGATCTCAGGAAGGTAAATTGGAAGAATATGATTAAAAATAAAGATGTAAACTCTTTTGCAGAGGCTTTTATCGGTTCACTTTCCTATTTTATAGAAAAAAATACTACAAGAATAAGGCTTACATATAGAAAATCAGCAAAAAACGACTGGATAACTTCAGGCCTTTTGAAGGCTATAAATATCAAAAATAATTTATACAAAGAAACAATCAAGTACCCACACATTGCGAGATTAAAGTTACAGTATGCAAGATACCGAAATGTATTACAGAAGTTGATAAAATCTGCAAAGAAAAATCACATCAATAACTTTGTCACACAAAATACTTCGAAGGCGAAATCACTCTGGAATTATGTTAATGAACTATGCGGAAAATCTAAGCCTGAAACAAAAATAAATTCAGTTAAAAATTTGCAGGGGCGGATAATCACTTCAAAAGGAGAAATGGTGGAGGAGTTCGGGAGGTATTTCACTGAAATAGGTAAACGACTCGCAGAGAGCATAGAGCAAGTTACAGAAAAAGAGGAAGGGGAACGTTATTGTGAATGCACATTATTTCTGTTTCCGACTTCTGTAAACGAAGTGAGAGATATGATTAGAGAACTGAAAAATGGTGGAGCTCCTGGATACGATGGCATCAGAGCTGAGCTCCTGAAAAATATCCAAGATGAAATCGTAGAACCCATAATGTTGCTGGCAAACTTATGTTTTGAGACGGCTGAATTTCCTAACATCTTCAAGATCGGTGTCATCAAACCATTGTTTAAATCAGGTGACAAGGATGATATATCAAATTATAGACCAATTTGCTTAACATCTAATCTGTCTAAAATAATTGAAAAACTAATAAAAATTCGTATTGTCCACTTTTTAGAGAAGAATAAAATATTGTCCAAGTATCAGTTCGGTTTCAGCAAAGGCAAATCTACGGAAGATGCGATCAGAAGGATAGTGGAGAGAATATACGGATGGATGGATGGGAACAGTGTGGGTCTGTGCGTGTTTATAGACCTTGCGAAGGCCTTCGACACCATATCACATAAAAAGCTTCTGCGTAAACTTCACCTCAGTGGCTTTCGAGGTAAAGCATATAAATTGATGGAAAACTATTTAATTGGTAGGAGCCAATTTGTGAAAATAGAAGAGCATTCAAGTGAACAGAGAACTGTTGAATATGGTGTGCCGCAAGGGACAGTATTAGGACCCATCTTATTCATTATTTATATAAATAGCCTATTATTGATGCAAAAAAAGGGAGAGATCATTAGTTTTGCAGATGACACTGTCATAATGTATGAAGACAGTTCTTGGAAAAAGTTGAAAAAGGAGGTGGAGAGAGATCTTATCATGATAACACATTGGTTCAGGGAAAATAAATTAACAATGAATTTACAAAAAACGAAATACTTACCTTTTGCTACTTATAGTTCAGGACTTCCACATATGGGTAATTTAGAGATTGATGACCAAACTTCAATCCCTGAAGCCGAAAGTATAAAATATCTAGGTATTACAATCGACCGTCATCTAAAATGGGATAAACACATAGACAATTTAGTCACCAAACTGAGATGTTTACTTACCAGGTTTAAACATCTGAAAAGGTACCTTAATGAAACAAGCCTAATGATGGTATACTCAGCTCTATGTCAATCTCAAATAAGGTATGGTATAATTGGTTGGGGTGGAGCATACAGATGTCATATGAGGCGGGTTGAAGTGATCCAGAAATGGATACTCCGTGTTATATATGGAAAGCCGCTCCTGTATCTGTCAGATGATTTGTTCGCTATTTCCCAGGTTATGAACCCCCACCAACTATTTGTACTGCAGATGTTACTTGGCGTAAATACAGGAAAAACTCAACTTATACGTGATGAATATGAGTATGAAACAAGAAACAAGATCCATCAATACCTTACACCTAGAGCTGAGAAAAGAATAGGACAGAGGTGCTTCGCCTATCTAGCCCCGCGAATATATGCCTCAATTCCGATGGCTCTAAAAATGATAAAAAACCCCACTTCCAATAAAAGAACATTGAAAAATTGGGTGATTGAGAAAGGGAGACACTATTTCAATGCGATAATAAACCCCTAGTAAACATTTTTTTTTTTTTTTTTGAAACCAATATTGAATCACATAGTTACTTACCGGATGAGAGAACTTTCCTTTATGAACTTTTGTATTGTTGTATGCCCTTTGTATTTTTAATTCTGAATGTAAATTGATGAGAATTTGTTAGTTAATTTGGATAGTGACTACCGTATTATATTTTTGTTTTTACTTTAAAATCATGTACAGGCTCACGCCTCTGTGATTACTGTTTATATCTTGTAGCAGTTGTAGCTTACAGAATAAACCATATTATTATTATTATTATAGGTGGCCTTTAATTACAGTAACTATTTGAAACTTTGAAGGTAGCTACGTGCTATGAAATTTTTTTCTTGAACTGTCAACTTTACAGGAAGATGGGAATGAAAACAACAACTTTATCATAGTATTAATATGTTTTGAAATATTTTACCTTTCAAAAAATATGAAGACAATCATCATTTTGTGCAATAATCTGAATCGAATAATGAATATTTAGAGATATATTTGATGATAGTAAAATCTATACAAAAGGAAATCAATGTTTTTCGAATAAAAAATAATAATCTTATCTCTATTTCTGATCCAAGTGCAACTTTAGCACCTAGTGGCAATTGAACCTAAAATACTAAATACAATAATTCCACAATTTAAACATTTGAAAAGTTTACAATAAGGTATGTACAAGATTTTCAACTGAAGGAATTTATCCTCCACACAGTGATAAAATGAAATATGGATATATAATACTTAGATTTGATACAATGGAATACATTTTTATAATTTAATTAAATACAATCTGAAAGTTGAAAATATCCATGTATTGAAATGAACAGAATTGTATATGGTTTTTAAGAGAAGTTTTTTTTGTTGCAGTAGAGCATTTCTAAGGTTTCTTGCATTTATTCTGCTCCAAATTTAAATGAATTGAATCATTCACAATCAAGTTACATTTATATCTTCAAAGTTAAACGAACCGAATCAAGATGAGTTTTAAGGCTACTTTTTCGATTTGTCGAATATTCACATAGGTGGCATTTGTGTTCCTTTATGTTGAAATGAAAACCATCCAAAACAATATTTGAGATATATTTGATGATAGTAAAATCTACACAAAAAGAAATCAATGTTTTTCGAATAAATAATAATAATCTTATCTCTACTTCTGATCCACGAGTGCAACACTAGCACCTTGTGGCAATTGATCCTAAAATACCAAATACAATAATTCTTGACAATTTAAACATTTGAAATGTTTACAATAAGGTATGTACAAGATTTTCAACTGAAGGAATTGATTCTCCACACAGTGATAAAATGAAAATATGCATATATAATACTTAGATTTGAAACAATGGAATACATTTTTATAATTTAATTAAATAACATCTGAAAGTTGAAAATATCTAAGTATTGAGATGAACAGAATTGTATATGATTTTTAAGAGCAGTTTTTTTTAGTTGCAGCAGAGCATTTCTAAGGTTTCTTGCATTTATACTGCTCCAAATTTGAATGAATTGAATCATTCACAATCAAGTCACATTCATATCTTCAAAGTTAAATGAACCGAATCAATATGAGTTTTAAGGCTTCTTTTTCGATTCGTCGAATATTCACAAAGGCGGCATTTATGTTGCTTCAAATTTAAATGAACCGAGTCTATATGATTTCTCAAATGATGTTTTTCATTCGTCGAATATTCACATAGGTGGCATTTCTGCGCCTTTATGTTGAAATGAAAACCATCCATATGATTCTTGAGATCCCTTTTACTATTTGCAGCATAATCGCATAAGTTACATTTATGTTGCTTCAAATTTAAATGAATTGCGTCTATATGAGCTTTTAGATTATATTTACGATTCGTCGAATATTCACATAGGTGACATTTGTGTTCCTTCATGTTGAAATGAAAAGCATTGATATGATTCTTGAGTTCACTTTTATGATTTGCAGCATAATCACATAAGTTACATTTATGTTGCTTCAAATTTAAATGAACTGAGTCTATATGAGTGTTTAGATGACCTTTATGATTCGTCGAATATTCACATAGGTGGCATTTGTGTACCTTCATGTTGAAATGAAAAGCATTGATATGATTCTTGAGTTCATTGTTCTGATTTGCAGCATAATCACATAAGTTACATTTATGTTGCTTCAAATTGAAATGAATTGAATTACAATGTCTTTTGAGATTGGTCTTCACGTTTGTAGCAAAATCGCATAAGTGACATTTATGTTGCTTCAAATTCAAATGAATTGAATGATGTCTTTTGAGATTTTCCTTCCGGTTTGAAGCATAATTGCATAAATGACATTTATACTGTTTTAAATTATTCAAATGAACTCCATCTATATGTTTTTCAAGTATAGCCTTTTCACTAATAGCAAAACTGCATAAGTGACATTTGTATTCTATCAAATTTAAATTATGTGAGTCTATCTGATTTTTACCAAAAATGTTAGAACTGTCAATATTTTGATCCTGTTTTTCTTCCAATTTGATAGAATGAAAATTCTCCTTATCAATCTGTTGTGTTGGATTCATAGCATGATTATATTCATTTAGAAAAGAGTATTCTTTCCTCTCATGACCACCAATTTCGTCATTAAATCGTTCAGCGAAGTCTACATCTTCAATTTTCACCTCGACACTTTCAGATTTCCCTTCATTATCTTGATGTGAGGCACTGAAATAAATCGAATTGTCAATCAAGAATATTTTTTCAGGATAATAAGAACTAAAAAATAATTTCTCTTTTTCGTTTCTAAATTAGAATCCCAAGAATCTTTAATGGGTAAACTCCCAAATTGGAACCCATGAGATTTCCATTAAAAACTGTTTCAAAAACCCCAAAAATTAAAAATGTTTATGCAATATTTCATAAAAATACATAAGTAACCTAATCTCATTAAATTTTAGATGAGGAGAGAATTATTCAGATTGCAAGAAAATATCTGGAGTTTTTCTCTAGATTCATATTCAAATCAAGGAGTGGCACAAAGATGAATGGAAAGTTTTAAAAATATTGGAACTGAATATAGTCGTTTGAAAACTACTAAGGTAATTGAACAAATATGAAATAATATTTAATGCTTACTTACCAGTCATAAGTGGCAACCGAACACTTATTTCCTTCTTCATCGATATTAATACCAAAAGATCCAGTATTTTCAATTCGGTTAGATAATACAATTTCGTAGACATAATCTTCAACCTTAATATCATCCATTTTGAATATATTTTTCAATTTTTAGTGTTAAACACACTTCTTATAGGTATATTATTTTAGTTCACTAGTACACTTTTGACCACACTGCACCAAATATTGAGTATAAATTGTGTTGTTACTATTAATATAGTGTTATGTATGGTAATAATGACATAGAAATATATATTTTCTTCTTCTTCTATAAGCAGCCCTTATTATTTTGGACAGATATTGTGGAGTTGTCTCCTAATTTTGATTGTAAACACTTGAGTCTTAACACTAATTTATTTGCTTATATGATACAAATGCAGGTTATAAAAATTTCGACCGAACAGGACCAGAGTTTGAAGCGAGAATGAGGACTGTACGTCTCACTAGGGATGTCAATTTGTCATAGAATATTAAACATATATCCTCCTGTCACTATGAGATTTCTGATGTGGTCTCTGTTCAAAATTCACTTTTTGTATGAGACAATAACAGATATATTTATTAATTTTTAATAATTATTAAAGTAATTGTATTATATTTAAGGGAAAATTTTTGAATAGATCTGTCGATATATTAATTATTCTAAATTTCATTTTTTTTTAAGTAGCTATGTTTTTTCACTATAGGACGTTTTTGACCAAACTACAGTAATATATATATATATATATATATATATATATATAGTCATGGAATTTACAGTTAAATTAAATAATTACATAATAATATTAGGGAAAAGACTCACCTTTGTATATAAGTTGACTTGTTAGAGTGTAACCAGACCAAAATTAATCAAATGAGATCCATTATGATAGAAATATTAATGATTAAATTCATAAAAAAAATACTAACAAGCTAAAATTATGGGGAAAAAGCATATTTGGAGTCCATAACGACTAGTCCAGTGAAAATTCTTTGAACGGTAATCAAAAATCCGTAATCTTGTTGACAATTTATAAATAGAATTCGCAGGGAGATTTCAATTTACAATTATTCAATGTAAAAACAGCCAAAGTTGCAAAAAATAGAAGTAATTTGAATTTAGATATCTAGTTTGAAATTGTTGAAAAGATTTGTTACTATCATGAATACCATATAAACTTTAGTGAAATTATTGACAAAGAACAAGCTAAATTAAATATAACTCACCAGAATAATGTAAATAGGACAAATTTAATCAAAATTCACTTAATTCAATGAAAAGTAGTATCCAGGTCAGATATTCTGAAATGATTAATGTAAGAGATATCCTTGAAGATGTTTAGGCATCAATAGAATTGTAATAGCATCTAAGCTAAAGAAATTTGATCAATTTCATGAGTAATTTCAAATAAGTTATAAGTATTAGAAGTTAAACCTTGTTAAATTTTGACACTTGAAAGACTGTACGGATGGAAAGCAAGACTTTCAATGTTTTGTTCAACATGAAACATACATCAAAATGTAGTTTAAAAAATAGGCTAATCATCAACAGTAATTTCAAAGCAAGAAATACTGTAAATTTTGTAAAATCATCAAAAACATAATTTTGACAGAAGCTAGTAAGCTTTGAAATTCAATTTTTCGTGAAAACTATAAATAGGGCAGACACAGAAAAATTGAATCGGTCTTATATTCAGAGTAGTGTCCTTGTCGGTCCATAATTGAAAAAGTTCCAAAAAGTATCATAATCTAAAAACGAAGATTATTTGGTTATTGCAAATTGAAATTGAATCCAGAAAATACGTTAAATGAGTGTTGTGAATGGAAACATCTCAAATAACAATCGAGAATACATCAATTTATATCCATAAGAAGCAATCAACTAAGTAAGCTGGGAGATCCAAACATGCCGGAAATATTCTACAGGAAATAAAAACAAAATCCTAAAATAGAGAAAAGCCAACATCAAAGGAACATTGTTAATGGACAACTAAACTTACCAAAGGTAGAAATTAGTTTTTTTTTTCCAATTTAAAATTCAAAACAAATTATTGCTTGTCTACGTTAGAATTACGTTACGATATTTAGATAGGGTTAGGTTAGAACATAGAATTATACATTTAAATAATTAATCACTGATGATTATATTTCAAGTTACTTTGATATAATATATTAAAAAAAAACTCAACCTATTGAAAATTCAAATTGAACCCTCCCTAAAAGATAAAATCAAATTTAATAATATTTAAATTTCAATTAAAATTATAATATTAAGAGCTAGCTGGCAACATTGACTACAAGCATCTAGATACAAGGGTGATCTAAATAGTATTCATTCAGAAATTATATATTTAAACCATATAAAATTAAATCCACTAAAAAGGAGCAAAAGCATATTAAAAATTTTCATTTAATTTATTCCATAACAATATACATTCTGTCAAGAAAATACCGGGAATTATCGATTTAAATCTGGCGGGGCAATGAGGCAGGTAAAATTTTTTTTTTCCTAGGTTGGTACCACTGTCCTTAATTACTATGTCAAGCTTGAGCGGGATCTGTCAACTAGTGTGTTTGCAACAGCTGATTAAGTCAGTCGATGTCAGAGTGCGTGCCGATTTTTACTATGGGTGATTACGTTGAGCAAAGAATTTGTTTAAAGTTTTGTGTTGCAAATGAATTTTCGTGTGCCGATGCATTGAAAATGTTGCAAAAGGCCTTTGGTGATAATGCTCTATCGAAAACTCGTGCATATCAGTGGTACAGAGCCTTCAAGGACGGTCGTGAAGTGGTCGAAGATAACGTCGATAAAATTAAGGAAAGGGTGCTGGAAAACCGTCGTACCAGCTTGAGAGAGATAGCACATGATCTTAAGATATCCCACGAGTCCGCACGTACGATTTTGATTGATATTTTGGGCATGAGAAAGGTGGCCGCACGACTCGTACCGAAAGACCTGAATTTTCTTCAAAAACGTCATCGCGAACAGGTTGCTTCAGACATGCTGGATCGCTGTAATTCCGATTCTACATTCATGGAACGCATTATAACTGGTGATGAGACCTGGGTCTACGAGTACGATATGCAAACAAGCCAGCAATCATCGGAATGGGTGGCAAAAAATGAGCCGAAACCGAAAAAACCACGCCAAAGCCGCTCGAAAATGAAGGTGATGCTCATTGTTTTCTTCGATATCCGTGGCGTGGTGCACTACGAATTGGTTCCAGAGGGTCAGACGGTAAACAAGGAGTATTACCTAGGCGTTATGAAACGTTTGCGTGAGCGTATCCGTAAGAAGCGGCCAAATTTGTGGGCGAACAACTCATGGATTTTGCATGACGATAACGCGCCTTCTCACCGAGCTACGATTGTGACTGACTTTCTCGCCAAAAACTCAACAAACGTGCTTCAGCAGCCACCGTATTCGCCGGATTATGCTCCCAGCGACTTATTCCTCTTCCCAAAACTAAAATTGCCCCTTCGTGGCACCCGTTTTGAGTCGATTGAAGCCATAAAACAAAATTCGGCGCGAGAGCTAAAGTCCATCCCGGAAAGCGCCTATAAAAAATGCTTCGATAATTGGAAGTGCCGTTGGCATAGATGTATTGGAGCAAATGTAGCCTATTTTGAAGGCGACCCAATAAATTTTGACGATTAAATGTAAAAATGTTGTTTTAATTGAAAATTCCCGGTACTTTCTTGACAGAGTAGTATATATATATAAATTTTGAAATAGTGGATATATATGAGATATGTGAAGAATAGAATAAGTAAAGGTTAACCTTACTGTAGTTTGGCAAAAACGTCCTATAGTGAAAAACATATCTACTTAAAAAAAAATAAAATTTAGAACAATTAATACAACGACAGATCTACTTAAAAATGTTCCGTTAAATATAATAAAATTACTTTAATAATTATTAAAAATTAATAAATATATATGTCCAAAATAATAAGGGCTGTTTATAGAAGAAGAAGAAAATATATATTTCTATGTCATTATAACCATACATAACATTATATTAATAGTAACAACACAATTTATACTCAATATTTGGTGCAGTGTGGTCAAAAGTGTACTAGTGAAATAAAATAATATACCTATAAGAAGTGTGACATTTTAATACTAAAAATTGAAAAATACATTCAACATGGATGATATTAAAGTTGAAGATTATGTCTACGAAATTATATTATCTAACCGGATTGAAAATACTGGATCTTTTGGTATTAATATCGATGAAGAAGGAAATAAGTGTTCGGTTGCCACTTATAACTGGTAAGTAAGCATTAAATATTATTTCATATTTGTTCAATTACCTTAGTAGTTTTCAAACGACTATATTCAGTCCCAATATTTTTAAAACTTTCCATTCCATCTTTGTGCCACTCCTTGTTTTGAATATGAATCTAGAGACAAACTCCAGATACTTCCTTGCAATCTGAATAATTCTCTCCTCATCTAAAATTCAATGAGATTAGGTTTTCTTATGTATTTTTATGCAATATTGCATAAACATCTTTAGTTTTTGGGGTTTATGAAATAGTTTTTAATGGATATCTCATGGGTTCCAATTTGGGAGTTTGCCCATTAATGATGTTAATCTTCGATTCTAATTTAGAAACCAAATAGAGAAATTATTTTTTAGTTCTTATTATCCTGGAAAAATGTTCTTGATGGACAATTTGATTTGTTTCAGTGCCTCACATCAAGATAATGAAGAGAAATCTGAAAGTGTCGAGGTGAAAATTGAAGATGTGGATATCGCTGAACAATTTAATGAGGAAATTGGTGGTCATGGGAGGGAAGAATACTCTTTTCTAAATGAACATAATCATGCTATGAATCCAACACAACAGATTGATAAGGAGAATTTTCATTCTATCAAATTGGAAGAAAAACACGATCAAGATATTGACAATTCTAACATTTTTGGTAAAAATCAGATAGACTCATGTCATTTGAATAATTTGAAAGAGTATAAATGTCATTTATGCAATTATGCTTCAAATCGGAAGGAAAATCTCAAAAGACATCATTCAATTCATTTTAATTTGAAGCAACATAAATGTCACTTATGCGATTTTGCTTCAAACGAGAAGGCCAATCTCAAAAGACATTGTAATTCAATTCATTTGAATTTGAAGCAACATAAATGTAACTTATGTGATTATGCTGCAAATAGGAAAAGCGATCTCAAGAATCATATGGATGGTTTTCATTTCAACATAAAGGAACACAAATGCCACCTATGTGAATTTTTGACGAATCATAAAGGTCGTCTGAAGTGTCATATAGATGCAGTTCATTTGAATTTGAAACAGAATAAGTGTCATTTATGCGATTTTGCTACAAACCGGAAGGTCAATCTCAAGAGACATTGTGATTCAATTCATTTAAATTTGAAGCAACATAAATGTAACTTATGTGATTATGCTGCAAATCAGAAAACTCACCTCATAAATCATATGAAGGCTTTTCATTTCAACATGAAGCCACATAAATGTCACCTATGTGAATATTCGACGAATCATAAAGGTCATCTAAAAGCTCATATAGACACAATTCATTTGAATTTGAAGCAACACAAATGTGCCTTATGTGATTTTGCCACAAACCGAGAGGCCAATCTCAAAAGACATAATGTTTCACTTCATTTAAATTTGAGGCAACATAAATGTAACTTATGTGATTATGCTGCAAATCAGAAAACTCACCTCATAAATCATATGAAGGCTTTTCATTTCAACATGAAGACGCACAAATGTCACCTATGTAAATATTCGACGAATCAAAAACCTCATCTGAAAAATCATATGGACTCGATTCATTTAAAATTGAAACAACATAAATGTGACTTATGTGATTATGCTGCAGATATAAAAGGTTATCTGAAAAAACATATGAATTTCGTTCATTTAAATTTGAAAAAACATAATTGATTATGCTGCAAATCGGGATAGAGAAGTCAAGAATCATATATATGCTTGTCATTTCAACATAATGGCACACAAAAGCCACCTATGTGATTCCACAAATCAAAAAAGTAGTCTTAAAACGCATATTTATTGGGTTCATTTAACTTTGAAGATATGAATGTGACTTGATTGTGAATGATTCAATTCATTTAAATTTGAAGCAGCATAAATGCAAGAAACCTTAGAAATGCTCTCAAATATATTGTAGATTCAATTCTTTAAAACTGCAGACAGCAGTGACTTTTGTGATTAGGGCAATTTAAAAAACTGATCTTGAAAATCATATACAATTCTGTTCATTTCAATACATAAATATTTTCAACTTTCAGATTGTATAAAATTAAATTTAAAAAATTTATTCAATTGTATCAAATCAAAATATTATATGTCTATAATTTTCATTTTATCACCATGTGGAGGATCAATTCCTTCAATTAAAAATCTTGTACATACCTTATTGTAAACTTTTCAAATGCTTAAATTGTCAAGAATTATTATATTTAGTATTTTAGGTTCAATTGCCACTATGTGCTAGTGTTGCACTCGTGGATCAGAAGTAGAGATAAGATTATTATTTTTTATTCGAAAAACATTGATTTCTTTTTGTATAGATTTTACTATCATCAAATATATCTCTAAATATTCACTATTCGATTCTTAATTTGTAACGACTCCTTGAAAATTTCCTTTCACACTATTGCACAAGATGAAGAGTATAATATTTCAAAACATTTTATTACCATTATGAATTTGTTTTTTTTTTTTGATCCCCATCTTCCTGTAAAATTGACAGTTCATAGAAAAAAATTTCATAGCACATAGCCACCTTCAAGGTTTCAGATAGTTACTGTGACATTAAAGGCCACCTACGAAATAAATAAATTAGATTAGTGTATCAAATATTGATTAAATATGTTTTTTAAGTTGCAAATAGATATAAATTGAAAATTACTATGAATAAATATTTGCATATTACAGAATAATAGCTGGAATTAATTCTCCAGAACCTCAACAGATTATAATCTAAATAAATCTGATGAAAACATTTAGAATTAAATTTTAAAACGTGTCCTAAATACACTGTATGACTTTATAGACATATACATTCTGTCAAGGAAGTACCGGGAATTATCGATTTAAATCTGGCGGGGCAATGAGGCAGGTAAAAATTTTTTTTCCTAGGTTGGTACCACTGTCCTTAATTACTATGCCAAGCTTGAGCGGGATCTGTCAACTAGTGTGTTTGCAACAGCTGATTAATGGCTCACAGGTAATTTGAAGGAAATGATGGTTTTGAGGGATAAAACTCTGGTTCGTTATAAAAAATTGAAAAATGAAAACGACTAGCCCTTGTAAAAACAGATACAGTTTCTCTGGCGGTTGAAAATGAAAAAAAAGCTTACTTTTATTCTGTCTTGAACAACAACGTAACCAAAAACTTCTGGTCGAGTCTAAAAAACCTCAATATTATCAAGAGGAAATCAACTGAACTACCCGAAGAGTTGAAAGATGCTAATGAAATAAATAAATATTTTATTGACTCCATTCCAAGAGTTCTTAGGGACCATGATCTTGAATTCTACAACAAAAACACTAAGGATTCAAATATGGTCAGTTTTACATTTCGGGAGGTAAAAGAAGCCGAGATCTTCAAGGTGATCAATAGGATCAGGAGCGGGGCTACAGGTCATGATGGCATCAATATATCTACAATTAAATTGTGCATTCCTTTCATTCTTCCTTATTTGACGCATGTTGTCAATTTTTGTCTGAAAAACTCTGTTTATCCCAGCTCTTGGAAAAAAGCTTTGGTCGTACCCTTGCCAAAACACTCCGACCCATCGTCTTTAGATGATATTCGACCTATTAGTTTGTTACCAACTTGGTCTAAAATAATTGAAAGGGTAATGCATGGGCAACTGTAGAATTATCTACAGAAAAATAAAATCATTCCTGCCTCAAAATTTGGTTTTAGACCTGGCCATGGCTGTTGTACTGCTCTGCTCAATGTAACAGATGAAGTTTTCAATTCTATTGATCAAGGAGACCTTACCATCTTAACTTTACTCAACTACTCCAAAGCTTTCGACTCTGTAGATCATGAACTTTTAGTTGCTATATTGCATTACATTGGTGTTTCATGGAAAGCTACGGCACTGTTGGCTGATTATGTTGAGTGTAGATCTCGGGCAGTAGTCATTGATGATAAAACATCAACATACTTGAGACTGAGCTGTGAAATTCCACAGGGATCTATCTTGGGCCCGCTACTTTTTATAATATATACATTCTGTCAAGAAAATACCGGGAATTATCGATTTAAATCTGGCGGGGCAATGAGGCAGGTAAATTTTTTTTTCCTAGGTTGGTACCACTGTCCTTACTATGTAAGGCTTGAGCGGGATCTGTCAACTAGTGTGTTTGCAACAGCTGATTAAGTCAGTCGATGTCAGAGTGCGTGCCGATTTTTACTATGGGTGATTACGTTGAGCAAAGAATTTGTTTAAAGTTTTGTGTTGCAAATGAATTTTCGTGTGCCAATGCATTGAAAATGTTGCAAAAGGCCTTTGGTGATAATGCTCTATCGAAAACTCGTGCATATCAGTGGTACAGAGCCTTCAAGGACGGTCGTGAAGTGGTCGCCCATCGACGGCTTCGATCGAAGATAACGTCGATAAAATTAAGGAAAGGGTGCTGGAAAACCGTCGTACCAGCTTGAAAGAGATAGCACATGATCTTAAGATATCCCACGAGTCCGCACGTACGATTTGGATTGATATTTTGGGCATGAGAAAGGTGGCCGCACGACTCGTACCGAAAGACCTGAATTTTCTTCAAAAACGTCATCGCGAACAGGTTGCTTCAGACATGCTGGATCGCTGTAATTCCGATTCTATATTCATGGAACGCATTATAACTGGTGATGAGACCTGGGTCTTCGAGTACGATATGCAAATAAGCCAGCAATCATCGGAATGGGTGGCAAAAAATGAGCCGAAACCGAAAAAGCCACGCCAAAGCCGCTCGAAAATGAAGGTGATGCTCATTGTTTTTTTTTTGATTTTTCGATATCCGTGGCGTGGTGCACTACGAATTCGTTCCAGAGGGTCAGACGGTAAACAAGGAGTATTACCTAGGCGTTATGAAACGTTTGCGTGAGCGTATCCGTAAGAAGCGGCCAAATTTGTGGGCGAACAACTTATGGATTTTGCATGACGATAACGCGCCTTCTCACCGAGCTACGATTGTGACTGACTTTCTCGCCAAAAACTCAAAAAACGCGCTTCAGCAACCACCGTATTCGCCGGATTTGGCTCCCTGCGACTTTTTCCTCTTCCCAAAACTAAAATTGCCCCTTCGTGGCACTCGTTTTGAGTCGATTGAAGCCATAAAACAAAATTCGGCGCGAGAGCTAAAGTCCATCCCGGAAAGCGCCTATAAAAAATGTTTCGATAATTGGAAGTGCCGTTGGCATAGATGTATTGGAGCAAATGGAGCCTATTTTGAAGGCGACCCAATAAATTTTGACGATTAAATGTAAAAATGTTGTTTTAATTCAAAATTCCCGGTACTTTCTTGACAGAGTAGTATGCCTGTTAATTTCACATGACTCATCATTCGGAATTAAAAACTGAGTGTATCCTTCTTCACTTGCATTATTCTCATCATTTTTCTGTAACCAATAAGATTTGGTTTGTTCATTCAGTCCACTTCCAAATGGACCTTCCAATCAATCACGTTAATTTCCCCCTTTTTGTTAAAAGGGGTGCATCGAGCACCTTTAACGTTCAGTCTTTGAAAAGACTGTAAAATCATTATTATTCGTAGCAGTCAAAGTGGTCGCATGTAGCCTTTGCTACATTAAGCACTATCATTCGGATAGTCAAATTTGTTGTACGTAGCTTGTGACATTTGGGTCCAAGCTATCCTGGTTATTATTGGTAACATAGTAATCCAGTCGATTACCAAAGTATTGGCAAATTCATTACATTTGTTGTTAGTGCAATAATCATACCTTTGACTTGGTTTATATAGAGTACACCAAGAATTATAGTTCGTTATTATAGTGTATTACGAGTGTTTTACTTTAATTCCTTATCATTTTCGTTGGTTTATCTTATTGAATAAACAAAGCTAGTTCATCATCGAGATAACTACATACAAGTGTCCTTGAAGTAAACCTCTTCGTCAACTACATCAAAAAAAATGCAGTCCACTCAACCCATC
Organism: Megalocaria dilatata; assembly: GCA_034642435.1. Classification (NCBI taxonomy): domain Eukaryota; kingdom Metazoa; phylum Arthropoda; class Insecta; order Coleoptera; family Coccinellidae; genus Megalocaria; species Megalocaria dilatata. The sequence continues at coordinate 9,825,015 of CM067862.1, forward strand.
GAGATTAATCAATTTGCATTTGCCTGTTACTTCAAAATACCGAATTAATGGGCAAAATACTGCGGTTTAAATTTGTTTTAAATGAGGTTTCTTAAATCATATTTATTCTCAAGATAGTTAGGACTTTTCTCAGCAATATCTTCTGTATATTTAGATGAAATATACTTAAATTTTTTTTATTGCGGTATAACATATTTAATGCATTTCTATGATTTTATTCATCAACAACTCATCTATCTATATTAGTTTGTAGTCATTATAATAGCTATTAATAATATTTAGTTCATAAATGTAATTTTCTTTATTCATTAACATTTCAATGAATCAAAAAGCCATTAACAATGACTGCAATCCAATATCGATAGATCTAGTTGTTGAGGAATAATAATTTTAAAATAGTATTAAATCTTGTGTACCCCAACGTAAGACAGAAATTTAAGTATTTTACCGATTCAATCAAATATCTACATTTAAAATGCGCAATTACTTTTTTGCCAGCTTATAATCAACTATTTTAATTTTGACATTCAAAAATATTATTATTTAGAAATAATTTTCGAATATCATCTGCTTCCATAAAGTTACTATGTCTTGGAATGAAATGAAAGAGATAATTAAAACACTGATTCAATAAAAAGTAAGTATAGTGTCCCGGTTTCATCAAATTACCAAATTGATATTTCCTACACTCAATAAAATGTAAATCTTTTAACAACTTACTATGACCAAGTAAATTCATCCTACAGATTACACAGTTTCTAATAGATAAATCATTTGATATAATTTTACAAATTGCACCACTCAACCTGAAGAAGTTCTTTTCCTATCAACATTTGGACTGATCCAGAAACTGGTCCATATCCTTTCAATATCTGTTAATAATATTATTAGATCACCCAGAGCAATTTGTTGGTGTGTTACATAGCATTGATTCATATTTTAAACTAACCAACTAAACATAAAAATAGTCTAGACGACTACATAGTAAATGAAAATTAACCAACCTGAAGAAATTATATTCCTCTCAATTATTGATCATCTGTTAATTTGTGACAATCAGTTGGCTGTATAATTTCAATCCACCTCTTAAATACTTGGGATCTCTCTTGGGAAAATGGTGTCTAGGGCTGTTTAGATCTTGACACCCATATACACAACATTTCTTAGTATATTCCATTTTCAAGTACTGTATTGAACTCAATATTTGAAAATACACTAGTTTAGATGCACTAAACTGTTTTGAACTTAACTCTTACGAAATTTAATCAAAAATAAATATGAGATGTAATCGAGGTTGGGCCATAACAAAACGTAAACAAAACCACTCTTTTCGAAATATATGACCATTATTACAACAATGGCCAACGGCTGATGGTAGCGGTACTTAGCGGCGAAATCAAAAAGTATAAGTTGATATTTAACGCTAACTATTGACGGGTGCATCAACTAAAAACTTAGTTTTAGGTGGGGGAAGGGAAGTGTCCAATCTATATATTATTGTTAATCTATGATGGTGTTGCTTGAGTCGTTAACCATAATTGTAGTTATAATTGTCATATATTTGGAAACCAATATATTTATCACAATACTCAGTGGTTTTTTCACGTTTTGTTATGGTTCAATATTTCTTTTTGGTTATGTTTCGTCTGAGTTAAGTTCAAAACAGTGTATTGCGTCTAAATTAGAGTATTTTGAAATATTAAGTTCCACACAGTATTCAAAAAATGCGATATACTAAGAAATGTTGTGTAAATGGGTGTAAAGATCTAACCAGCCCTAGACATCGTTTTCCCAAGAGCGATCCCAAGTTATTTAAGAGATGGATCGAAATTGTACAGCCAATTGATTGGTAAAAATTATCAGATGATTAAATATTGAGAGGAATATAATTTATTCAGGTTGGTTAATTTTTATTCATAATGTAGTCTAGAATATTTTTATATTTATTTCATTAGTTTGGAATATAAATCGTTGCTATGTAAAACAGCATCGAAATGCTCTGGATGATCTAATAATATTATTTATGCTTTAGGTTTCTTACAGTCTCGTATATATCCATAGATAAACTAAATTAATAGGACAGATTGATAAATTAGTAATGGTAGTCTTCTGTAATATGTGCTATGCATATACAGGTATGATAGTAGTTGTGATCTACTTAGATCCCCGACTATTCCCATTTATTTATTATATTCTTTGGAATCCTGTTGTACCAACTCGAACAAATAGATGCTGATTGATCACAACTCACAATTTTGTTATATTTCTTCTATCAAGTAAAAGGCCTTTCTATTCTAGATTATTTTTAAACTTCACTTTATACTTGATGAAATAATTAATTAAAAAACTTTTCTCTTATTTTGATGGAAATTTGTTGGATGGGCTTAGAATTTGTGACTATTAAAATTGATTACATTTCACACTCCCTCAATTAACTTAAAATGTTTTCAGCATTCTGAAATGAAAATTAAGGAAAAAACATCCTATATTTGCAAGCGTGAACTGGACAATATTCAATATACTGACAGATAACTGAGAGTCTTTGATGTATTTTTCTGGAAATGTTTATGGAATAGTAAAGAATGGAAGAAATCAATTGAAGAGTTGCATTTTGAATATCGGTAAGTTGATAAGGTTAAAAAATTAACGGTCATAAAAAGAAGTATTTGATGAATTCGGTCTTTACTTGATGGAAATTCATTTTCAACTAGTAATACATAAAATTCAATTTCCACAAACTTTGTGGAATTTTATTTATTACTACATAGTTGGTCATACTTAATTTCATATTGATCCATACAAAACACTAAATTGTCAAACCTTTTTTTGGTTGATCTGAATAAAATTTAACTGTTTCAAAATAACTATCATTTCAATTGTAGTTTAAGCTGAAAATTTAGTTAACAGTTTGTGATAAAACCATTTATATAGATACCGACTTTTATAGTATTAATTTTTCAAAGAGATTTAATAATGTAAAATGATTTCTCTTTACCTCTTCAGATTTGCGATTGTAAATTTTCAATTTCTATGAAAATACTTATGAGATTTTAAATAAAGAATCCATGTAGAATTAAAACTTACAATTTGAGTCAAAACTCTGCCCTTGTTATTCCGTAATCGTTCTGGAATGCTTCCTATTTGGTTGCATTTTTTGTTTTCTGAATTTTTAACTTAAAATGGTCTCCAATGGTTGCATTGGATTTACAGAAAAAAAGTGTGAATTCGAAGTGTGGAACAGTTCGAAACACGATAACCCTAAAAGAACAATCCAAAAATTTTAAAATTTAAATGTATTGTTGCATCAACTGATAACATAGTAACTTAATGGAAGCAGATGATATTCGAAAATTATTTCTAAATAATAATATTTTTGGATATCAAAATTAAAATATTTGATTATAAGCTGGCAAAAAAGTAATTGCGCATTTTAAATGTAGAATTTTGCTTGAATCAGTAATATACTTAAATTTATTTTTTACATTGGGGTACACAAGATTTAATACTATTTTATAATTATTATTCCTCAACAACTACATCTATCGATAGTTGATCGTAGTCATTGTTAATGGCTTTTTGATTCATTGAAATGTTAATGAATAAATAAAATAACATTTATGAACTGAATATTATTAATAGCTATTATAATGATTACAAGCCAATATAGATAGAATCGCATTAAATATGTTATACCGCAACATAAAAAAAAATTTAAGCATATTTCATCGAAATATACAGAAGATATTACTGAGAAGAGTCCTAGCTCTCTTGATTATGAATATGATTTAAAAAACCTCATTTAAAACAAATTTAAACCTCAGTAAATCCATTAAAAACAATATAAACAATAGGACATAGATAGAACTTCTCAAAAAAGGATTCCAGGACATAAAATGTTTCCTCAATGAAAAAAGTAATTCCATTCTTCCATAACATCTATTGGACCCAGGAAATGAATTTAACCAGAATTTTGAAATTTTGCATGTTGAATAAAAGTTTCACCCCAACTTCATTAGAAGCACTAGAAATAAACAGACACTATAATCTAAATTTTACTCTATTCCAAGTAAAACTTAAATTTAGAATTTTAGACCTTACTTCATAATATGCCTGTAACAGTACAAAATGAATGTAATTTCAAAATAAATTTAATTATTCAAAATGTAAAAAATCTGATGGTGTTAGTGTGACAATAAAACAATTGTTCTATTTATAATAATAAATATATGGAAATTAGAATAACCTTATTTAAAATAATATTTTCAAATATTGTTTCTTGGTTAATATGAATAAATTTTAACCATTTCTAAATGATCAGCATTAAGTAATTCAAAAATCAATTTGAATGTGAGTCAATACTTGATAGAAGTAAAATTTAAATGACTTTAAATTCAGAATTGTATATTCTAACTTCTACAATATATATATTTAGCAACTATATATAAAAAATGATATCCTTATATATAATCAATATAAAATATCTTTAAATCTCTTGGAAAAAACCTTTTTACGTCCCGACATGAAACATATTGATACAATTGTATTAACAAATAACTATTTAAGAATGTATATTAACATACAAATGCCAGGAAATCCGCTATTCCAAAATTATCTAAAATTCACTGAATAAAGGATCAAATAGAAATAATTGAATACAATTTCAACATTTGATAGCTATTTCGGTCTCTAGTTTCAAAATATATTTTAGGAGTTAGAATATAATTCTGAATTTAAAGTCAATTAAGTAATCCAGTTGCAATGATAACTCATGCTGAAAATTCCGATAACAATTTCTAATAAAACCATTTAATATTTGTTTTTAAAAGACATATTTTTAAAACAGATTAAGAAGTATAATATAATTTTCCTTTGCGAATCCAGATTTCTGATTGCAAATTGTGAATTACTATAAAAATACTCGTAAGGTATAAAATAAAAAGTGCCTGAATACATGAAACTTACAACTTGACTCGGAAGAAGACAAAGAGTAGTTCTTTTTTTTTGCCTGTTCATTCTAGAAAGCTTGTCATTCCATTGTAGGGTTTTTATTTGTCCAATTTCCAGGCAGAAATAGTCTTCTAGGGTTACATTGAACATACAGACAATAATTGGTTGTCAAATAAAATTCTCTATGTTCATTCGTCAGTAACATGATAATTTTGAACAGGAACAATTGAGGGACTCGAAATTTTCAGGGCAGTTTTTAAGCCAAATGGAAAGATCAAGTTTGTGAAGGAACAAAATCCGTTCACGGCCACTTGAAGTTCAATTTGCAATTCAAAAAACATATTTAGTCAATGTTTGATACACTATTCCGATTTATTTCTTTCGTAGGTGGCCTTTAATGTTACAGTAACTATTTGAAACTTCGAAGGTAGCTATTTGCTATGAAATTTTTTTCTTGAACTTTATCTTCATCTTTACAGGAAGATGAGGATCAAAAAAAAAACAAATTTATCATGGTATTAATATATTTTGAAATATTTTACTCTTAAAAAAACATAAAGACAATCATCCTCTTGTGCAATAGTCTGAAAGGAAATTTTCAAGGAAAGTCGTTACAAATTAAGAATCAAATAATGAATATTTAGAGATATATTTGATGATAGTAAAATCTAAACAGAAGGAAATCAATGTTTTTCGAATAAAAAATAATAATCTTATCTCTACTTCTGATTCACGAGTGCAACACTAGCACATAGTGGCAATTGAACCTAAAATACTAAATATAATAATTCTTGACAATTTAACCATTTGAAAAGTTTACAATAAGGTATGTACAAGATTTTTAATTGAAGGAATTGATCCTCCACACAGTGATAAAATGAAAATATTTAGAATTAATTATTATATAAATATTTTTAATTTAATTAAATACAATCTAAAAGTTGAAAATATCTATGTATTGGGCTGAACAGAATTGTATATGATTTTTAAGAGTAGTTTTTTTAGTTGCAGTAGAGCATTTCTAAGGTTTCTTACATTTATGCTGCTTCAAATTTAAATGAATCGAATCATTCACAATCAAGTCACATTTATATCTTCAAAGTTAAATGAACGGAATCAATATGAGTTTTAAGACTACTTTTTCGATTTGTCGAATATTCACATTGTTTCTTTTTGTTGAAATGAAAACCATCCATATGATTTTTGAGTTCCCTGTTCCTATTTGCAGCATAATCACATAAGTTACATTTATGTTGCTTCAAATTTAAATGAACTGAATGACAACTTCTATTGAAATGGTGCTTCTGGTTGGAAGCCAAATCGCATAAGTGACATTTATGTTGCTTTAAATTTAAATGAATTGAATAGTAATATCTTTTGAGATTGACCTTCCGGTTTGAAGCATAATTGCATAAATGACATTTATTCCCTTTCAAATTATTCAAATGAACTCCATCTATATGTTTTTCAAGTATAGCCTTTTCACTAATAGCAAAACTGCTGAAGTGACATTTATATTCTATCAAATTTAAATGATGTGAGTCTATCTGATTTTTACCAAAAATGTTAGAATTGTCAATATCTTGATCGTGTTTTTCTTCCAATTTGATAGAATGAAAATTCTCATTATCAATCTGTTGTGTTGGATTCATAGCATGATTATGTTCATTTAGAAAAGAGTATTCTTTCCTCTCATGACCACCAATGTCGTCATTAAATTGTTCAGTGATGTCCACATCTTCAATTTTCACCTCCACACTTTCAGATTTCTCTTCATTATCTTGATGTGAGGCACTGAAACAAATCAAATTGTCAATCAAGAACATTTTTCCAGGATAATAAGAAATGAAAACTAATTTCTCTATTCGGTTTCTAAATTAGAATCGCAAGAATCTCTAATGGGCAAACTCCCAAATTGGAACTCATGAGATATCCATTAGAAACTATTTCGAAAACCCCTAAAATTAAAGATGTTTATGCAATATTTCATAAAAACACATAAGAAAGACCTAATCTCATTAAATTTTAGATGAGGAGAGAATCAATATCTGGAGTTTTTCCGTAGATAGATTCATATTCAAATCAAGGAGTGGCACAAATATGGAATGGAAAGTTTTAAAAATATTGGGACCGAATACAGTCGTTTGAAAAGTACTAAGGTAATTGAACAAATATGAAATAATATTTGATGCTTACCAGTTATAAGTGGCAACTGAACACTTATTTCCTTCTTCATAGATATTAATACCAAAAGATCCAGTATTTTCAATTCCGTTAGATAAAACAATATCGTAAACTCAACATACAATACCAAATGGAATAAATTAACCAACAAATTTAAATTGTCAATTAAAATAAATTAATTACAATTATGAATAATTGTAAGATCAGAAAAAAATTTTTGTCTTCTTCAAATATTTATTTATTAATTTTAATTGACAATTTATATTTGTTGGTTTATTTATTCTATTTGATATTGTATATTGAGTTTTGATTTTATACGTCTATTAAATAAAAGTTGTGCTTATAAGACATTAATTTAATTCTAAAAGTTTTTTGAATAAAAATTTCTTTGAAATTTAAATTGTAGGAGACTGACAGTTTAAATCTGTTTTTATATTCAGTTTTTGTAATATTTCTTCTGTTGGAAATTTTCTATTTCTGTAAAATCATTCTTGTAGTATCTATCTTCTTACGTAGAATTCAATAACGTTAATTGCATTTTCCGCAAACTGATATTTTATGAGATATCGCTATGAAAATATTTTTTTAAATGGAACACCCCTTATAGTTCTACGCATTTCGATAGAGCTTGAAATTACTATTCCAAAAATATACTTGTGCACAACATAATCCCCATTCAGTCATGGAGCAAAGAAATCAAGGAATTCCGGTTTAGTATATGGGCAGGCATTTATAAGGGCATAATTATAGGCCCGTTAATATATAATGATAACTTCACATCACAGAATTATCTACAGAACTTGAGGCAAAAAAAGAACTGATTGTTGAAGAAATGCTGCTCTTTCAACTCCGGAATATATGCTTCCAACAAGATGACGCTACTCCTGACAACCCTAGTATCATCATGAATTTTCTAATAGCAAATTTTGGCACCAATTGGATTGCCAACCAAGGTCCTAACCAGTGGCCGGATAGGTCGCCTGACCTAAAGACTATGGACTTTTACTCTTGGGAAAGATTTAAAGATATAATCAATAAAAAGCCGATCAACTCTAGAGATGAACTGGAAATGACGGTACTTCATGGTTTCGCTTCTCTTACTTCCATCGAACTTATCAATTCAGCAAAAAATATTCAGAAAAGGTGCCGCATGTGCTTGGACGAAAATAGTCGACAATGAAAATCTCATTTGATGAAGTTATTTTCAAATAGTTCGAATTGTTATGATTTTTAAAAAGACTACGGTTTTCTTAAAAAAACTATTAACTGTTTGAATCGAACTTTGACATCCAACAATCAATGTTCTCATTATTTCATTTTCACCGCCGCACGGTCCAAAGCCTACTTATCCAAGAGATAAAATTTGAAAATTCAATATCTCGAGCATGATTTGCAGAAAAATATCAAGTATGCTATATTTTTGGAATGATAATTTAAAATTGTATAAAAATTTTTGGAAATATACGGGGTATCCCATTTGAAAACAATATTTTCATAGCGATATCTCATAATATATCAGTTTGCAGAAAATTCAATCAATGTCATACAATTCTACGTATGTAGAAGTTGCCACAGGAATTTTTTTACAGAAATAGAAAATTTTCAACAGAAGAAAAGTTACAGCAATATTTCGAAAATGCACATTTTTAAGAATCAACTTGCAACAATGTAATGGCGATAGATATCTAGATGCGGTTTTCACCGATGAGTTTCTCATTTAAATTGGCACTAAGGCACCATCATCAGTTTTCGTCTATCTAGTAAAGAAATAGGACCTTCCCTTCAAAAGTGTCCAATCCCCCCCTGTACATCTAGTGCACTTAAAACTTCTAACATCTTGAAATTAATGAAATTTGAAGCAATATTAAATAAAAACACTCATAATAATTAATAAACACTTAATTTATTTGAATAGAGATTCCATATAGGGAAGGTTGTAAAAAAAATTAATAATTAACATAATCTAGTTTTATTACGGATGTTAATGTTATGGTTGTTACTGTTTATTGATATACTAGTGTGCTCAAATCAATGCTGACTATCACATGTTTTTTTTTAACTTAAATTATATACATAGTAGGTGCATAATTATTAAAATGTATTAACAAAATTTTCAATACTTGAATAATGTATTAATTACGTAATTGTTGTTTTTGAATTGAAGAAATGAAATAAATGCTGCAAACTTGTATCATATCGATCAATTATTGGAGAACATATATGTTATTTTATGTTTTCTGTTTCTTTTATTAGTCAGGCAATTGACAAATATGACAGTATATTAAAATAAATGGAATCTATAATTGTTGGAGCTGACCTTCTCTTTTCATTGGAGTGATATGTTACTTTAAGTTTAAATGGACAGAGTTTTTATGTTTTTTGACATCTTTTTTTCGATTTGTGGCATAATCACAAATGTCACATTCATACCGTCTCAAATTTGAATGAATTGATGATTTTATGTGATATTGGAGGTTTCTCTTTCGATTCGAAGCAAAATCGCACAAATGACATTTGTGTTGCTTCAAGTTTAAATGAACAGAGTCTGTATGTTTTCTGATATGACTTTTCCAATTTGAAGCATAATCACAGGAGTCACATTTATACCGTCTCAAATTTAAGTGAATTGAATTTATATGAAATTTAAGGATCCTCTTTACATTCGACGAATAATTGCACAAGTGACATTTATGTTTAACTTTAAATGAATTACATCTATATGATTTTTGAGAGTAATTTTGATGTTTGTTGCAAAATTGCATAAGTGACATTTAAACTTCTTCAAATTCAAATGATAAGAATCTATATGGATATTTAGATCCCTTTTCTGATTTGTAACGTAATCACATAAGTCACATTTATGCCTCCACAAATTTAAATGAACTGAATTGATATGAAATATAAGGCTCCTTTCTGTATTCGCAGCAAAATCACATAAATGGCATTTATGTTGCTTTAAGTTCAAATGAACTGCATCTATGTGATTCTTGAGATTTTGTTTTTGGTTTGTAGCAAAATCGCATAAGAAACATTCATGTTGTTTTAACTTTAAATGGACAGAGGCTTTATGGATTTTAATGCTATTTTTCTGATTTGCAGCATAATCACACAAGTCACATTTATGCTGCCTCAAATTTAAATGAACTGCATTTATATGAAGTACTAGTATACTCTTGCGGTTCGAAGCAAAATCGCATAAGTGACATTTATGTTGATTCAATTTTAGATGAATTGCATCTACATGATATTTGAGAGTTTGTTTGAAGTTTGCAGCAAAGTCGCATGAGTGACATTTATGTTGCCTTGAGTTTATATGAATAGACTCCTTATGTTTTTTGATATAATTTTTCAGATTTGTAGTGAAGTTACATAAATCACATTTATACTTTTTCAATTTTAAATGAACTGTATTTATATGTAATAAAAGTTTGTTCCTTTGTTTCGAAGCAAATTCACATAAGTGACATTTATGTTGCTTTAAGTTAAAACTGACTGAATCTTTATATTTTTTTATATCATTTTTCCAATTTGTTTCATAATTATCAAAGTCACATTTGTGTTGCCTTATATTGAGCTGGACAGGATCTACTTGTTTGTTGAGATTGCTGCCTATATCGGGTTTCGGACTGTAATGATGATTTGCATTGAATTCCCCCAAATGACCTTCACCTTGCTTTCCAATTGGTAAAAACACTATGTGCTCTTCCTTTATTTCTTCAATAGCTAAACTATGGTCACAAGTGTTTGAACTTTTATTCTCTTGAAGAGAATTTTCTTTCAATTCGGTTGAACATAAATTGTCGTTATCAATTTGTTGCGATAAACTGTTAATATGATTATATTCACTTTTAATAATGTATTCATTCCTGTCATGGATTCCAATTTCATCAGTAAATTGTTCAGTGATATCTAAATCTTCAATCTTCCCTGTAGGCGTTGCAAATTTCTCCAAATGACCTTCAGATTTCTTCCCAATTGGTGGAAACACTTTGTGCTGTTCCATTGTTTCTTCAATAGCTAAGCTATGGTCACAAATGTTTGAACTGTTATTCTCTTGAACATAATTTTCTTCCAATTTGGTTGAACAAAAATTGTCGTTATCAATTAGTTGCGATAAATTGTTAATATGATTATTTTCACTTTTAATAATGTATTCATTTCTGTCATGGATTCCAATTTCATCAGTAAATTGTTCAGTAATGTCTACATTTTCAATCTTCATCGTGAACGTTCCAAATTTCCCTCCACCATCTTGATTTGGAGCACTGAAACCAATTAAAAGAGCAATCAATACCAAATTTTGTCAGATTTACTATAATACTAAATCATAAAATGAAAAATAATCCCTGTATCTTATATTGTAAATCATTTTTCGGAAGCAAAAGCAAAATATGATCAATGGATGACCATATTTATTGAATAAAATTTTCAGAAATAAATACTCAATAGAATTACATTACTCAGGCAAATTGACAAATCTAGAAATTGAATATTTATTATTATTAAATATTAGACGTAACGGGACAGTTATTTCTTCTTCCTCATATATATTAATCCTAACTTATCTCCTATGTTCAATTTTTGAAATAAAAGTTATATTAGTCAAATATAAATAATTTGACTAAACATTGAGCAAATGAACAAATCTAGAAAAATAAATATTTCTTACCAAGAACTTGACGTATTTTCCATTTCGTGATAACAATCTTCAGTCTTTGTATTATCCATTTTTTAAATTAGAAATGTTTGAACACTTTTAATATTATGCTATTTCACTAAAGCACTTTTTCAACTAAAGAATATGAAGATTGAGAATGGGTTGAATCGGTATATGGAAATACACAGATTACACGGATTATTATATAGTTTCAAATGCACACTCATATTTTATTATTAAAGAGATCCACATATTTTTATTAGGGAAAATTTGACCCAGAGAATTTAATGCCTGCTTGTCACTGTCAATATCATGAGTGAGGTTCTATGGTCGCTTCGTAGACTTGCGCGCATGCGTGAATTATAGCGTGAATATTAGCCTTTCACTCAACTTTTAAACTGGTTCAAAAATTTTTGTGACCTTTATTTTATTTACATAAAAGGTATATAAACAATCGACAATTGGAACAAATTAAACAAACATTATTAATTAATTATCCCATTTAAATTAATGAGTTGATGATATAAAATAAATATGCTTATTATTTATCATATAAAATGAAAATCATAATAAATCAATAAATCTAATAAATTTGTTAAATGACGAATGGGAAAAATATGGTGAAGAATTTTCTTACCATGTCCATCCTTGTAGCCTAATGGTCCTTCGGGACGTATATTTTTCATGGAAATAACGATGACACCAATTTTTTTCGAAAAACTTCGTCTGGCTGCATTCCCTTGACAGTTGAATTTTTCAAAATATCCAACCATTTCCAGAATCTGGCTAAGTCGTACTTGTATTTCAACATTTGATAGCTATTTCGGTCTCTAGTTTCAAAATATATTTAATATATAAATTCTGAATTTAAAGTCATTTAAGTAATCCAGTTGCAATGATAACTCATGCTGAAAATTCCGATAACAATTTCTAATAAAACCATTTAATATTTGTTTTTAAAAGACATATTTTTAAAACAGATTAAGAAGTATAATATAATTTTCCTTTGCGAATCCAGATTTCTGATTGCAAATTGTGAATTACTATAAAAATACTCGTAAGGTATAAAATAAAAAGTGCCTGAATACATGAAACTTACAACTTGACTCGGAAGAAGACAAAGAGTAGTTCTTTTTTTTGCCTGTTCATTCTAGAAAGCTTGTCATTCCATTGTAGGGTTTTTATTTGTCCAATTTCCAGGCAGAAATAGTCTTCTATAGTTACATTGAACATACAGACAATAATTGGTTGTCAAATAAAATTCTTTATGTTCATTCGTCAGTAACATGATAATTTTGAACAGGAACAATTGAGGGACTCGAAATTTTCAGGGCAGTTTTTAAGCCAAATGGAAAGATCAAGATTGTGAAGGAACAAAATCCGTTCACGGCCACTTGAAGTTCAATTTGCAATTCAAAAAACATATTTAGTCAATGTTTGATACACTATTCCGATTTATTTCTTTCGTAGGTGGCCTTTAATGTTACAGTAACTATTTGAAACTTCGAAGGTAGCTATTTGCTATGAAATTTTTTTCTTGAACTTTATCTTCATCTTTACAGGAAGATGAGGATCAAAAAACAAATTTATCATGGTATTAATATATTTTGAAATATTTTACTCTTAAAAAAACATAAAGACAATCATCATCTTGTGCAATAGTCTGAAAGGAAATTTTCGAGGAAAGTCGTTACAAATTGAGAATCAAATAATGAATATTTAGAGATATATTTGATGATAGTAAAATCTAAACAGAAGGAAATCAATGTTTTTCGAATAAAAAATAATAATCTTATCTCTACTTCTGATCCACGAGTGCAACACTAGCACGTAGTGGCAATTGAATCTAAAATACTAAATATAATAATTCTTGACAATTTAAGCAATGTCAATGTCTTATGTCAATGGATTATCTGAAAATGTTGCTGAATATTTCAAAACTCGTTTCAATTATAACGCGGCTTTCAAGACAATTAATAACCTTAGTACCTACATAAAAAACAATAAAGATCGTACAAATAAAGAAAATAAATCCGGAGTCTACAAGTCAACTTGCAAAGATTGCCCTTTAGTATACATTGGTCAGACTGGCAGACCATTCAAGAAACGTATTCAAGAACACCAAAGGGGTTATATATACAATTCTGTACATTCGACATATGCTAATCATCTTAAGGAGTTTAGGCATAATTTCAACAATAATTATGAAATTATCCACGTTGAAAGCAAAAGTTCTAGATTAACACTTTTAGAATTTCTTGAAATCAACAGGTATAATGCCTGTAAAATCCTTTTGAACGAACAAGCAGATGTCGATCATTCTCCATTACTGAATATTTTTCCTTAATGGCATTTTTAGCGGCAAACTCCAATAAACACCTAGAGTTTTTATGACTTGTGGTTCTATTATTTGGTCACTTACCTAAAAATGTATATAAACTCGGTTACACTCAATACCATCAGACAGTACAATGTAATACCTGAAGAAGCCACATCGTGGTGAAACAATTGTTGTATTAGTACAAACATTTTTGTGGAAATAAATTACTGTCATATATACATTTTTTAATTAAAAGGAGTTTCCACCAAGTGAAGACCGAATCTATCAAATATTTAAATGAATCTTTATGTTTTTTGATATCACCATTGTTGTTTGTAGCATAATCACATAAGTCGCATTTATGTCGTCTCAAATTTAAATGAACTGATTTTATATGAATTTCGAGGCTCCTCTTTCGATTTGAAGCGAAATTACGTAAGTGACATTTGTGTTGCTTTAAATTTTAGATGAACTGCATCTAAACGAACTCTGAGAGCTGTTTTAATGGTTGCAGCAAAATCGCACAAGTGACATTTATGCTGCTTCAAGTTCAAATGAACTGTATCTTTATGTTTTTTGATATCATGTTTATAATTTGTAGCATAATCACATAAGTCACATTTATGTTGTCTCAAATTTAAATGTACAGAATCTTTATGTTGTTTGATATAATTTTTATGATTTATGTTGTTTGATATTAGGAGTACAAATAAGTTTCCGTTTTCGTTTTTTAACACAAATTGAATATTTTTTATAGAAGAACGGTAATATAAATTTATTTAAAATATTGCCCATCACTTGCAACCACTTTTTCCCATCTCTCAGGCAGCATTCGAATCCCACGTCTGAAGAACTCCTTGTCTTTTGAGGCTATCCACGAATCAACCCAACTTTTGGTATCCTCATAAGATGTGAACCGCTGCGCCGTCAGAGCATGCGCCATGGACCGGAACAGGTGATAATCGGACGGTGCAATGTCTGGTGAATACGGCGGATGGGGTAACACTTCCCAATCAAGTGTTTCCAAGTACTTTTTCACGGGAGCCGCAACATGTGGACGAGCATTGTCATGCAGAAGAATAATTTTTTCGTGTCTAGAATAGTATTGAGGGCGTTTTTCCTTCAGAGCTCGGCTCAATCTCATCAATTGTGTTCGATACAGGGCTCCAGTAATTGTTTCGCTCGGATTAAGCAACTCATAATACACTACACCTAGCTGATCCCACCAAATACACAGCATAAGTTTTTTCCATGAATATTCGGTTTTGCTGTTGATGTTGATGCGTGGCCAGGTAATCCCCACGATTTTCTTCTTTTTGGATTGTCATAATGTATCCACTTCTCATCACCAGTTACGATACGATGTAAAAAACCCTTTTTTTATGTCTAGTTAGTAGCATTTCACGGAACCCAATTTCCTTGGTTATGAATCATTCCTAATAATTTTAAACGATGTAAGACTGCTTGCTGAGTGACTTCTAATGTTAGAGCAAGTTCTTTTTGTGTTTGAGAGGAATCTTCCTCCAATAATTCCTCCAATTCTGCATCCTCGTAAATTTTTGGCCTTCCAATGCGATCTTTGTCTTCTACGTCGAAATCACCGTTGTTAAACTTTTGAAACCACTCTCGACACGTTCTCTCACTCAAAGCACCCTCACCATATGCTTCTACGAGCAATTGATGCGCCTCAGCAGCAGATTTCCTTAAATTAAAGAAGTAAACTAATATTTCCCGCAAATGACGCTTACTTGGCTCAAAATTTGACATTTTCAACTTATAAAAATTATATTTTACCAATATATAATCAATGATATTAATAGGTTATGTTGTTCTTGAATGTCCAAACTATTTTTTAAGCCGGTTATCATCTGCGAAAGCTAACCGAAACTCCGTGCCGCGCCATATACAATAAAACGGCGGAAACTTATTTGTACTCCTAATACTTAATTTTTTTTAACACGTTATGTACATAACGCCCAAATATGTATATATGTACATTCATAAAAGACGTGTTAAATGCAACGTAAAATTTTAAATATATATTCCATTCTACACTTTACTGTTTGAAAATGAGGTAATTTTTAACTGCACTCGTTTAGCCCTACTTCTGGTTTTGGCCGCAATGTCTCTCCAACGTTTTATAAAAAGAACATCCGCGGCAGTTACATTTTCTTGTTGTTCTACATAACTTAACGCTTTCTCCAAGGGTTCCAGTTCTTCAGAATGTGACATTTTTACTGGAATATGGTCAGTGCATTCTACTTCGTTATCGTCATCACTGCTTATTTCATTAGCATTTTTGCAAACACTTTCAATTAATTCTTGGTCAGTCATTTCATCTTCTACATTATCACTGTTTCCGTAAAATTTGTTGTAAACTTTCTTCATGGTCGGACTCTGCTTCTGTGATACGTCCCTCCTCGTGTTGAATCAATTTTGACCAAGAGTTTTTCAGGGTTCTACCTTCTACTTGATTCCAAGCTGAAGCTATCCAACATATAACATTTTTCAAGTTTATCTTCTTTAGACATTCAGTGAGATTGGCACCCTCATCTACTTCTTCCAAAATATGCTCCAATAGCAAACGCCTGTAATTACGTTTTAAATTTTCCAGCACACCCTGATCCATGGGCTGAATGAGAGAAGTTACAGCAGGAGGCAAAAACATTGCTTTTATTTCCCCACTTTCAAGTAGCCCCGCACTTGTCTAGTAACAAAACACATTTTCTGAGGTATCCGTGCTTTTTTAAAAAAGGTTCTACTTTTGGTACGAAATCTTCAAAAAAAAACAATTTTTGAATGTATTTGCATTCGTCCAGTTTTTTTTTTAAATTTTTATACAAAACAGGAAAAGCATTGGGACGAATATTCTTGAAGGCTCGTGGTTTTGCTGACTTGCCGATACATAATAAAGTTTGTGTCTCCCAGAAGCATCAGCGCATGCAAGAATAGTGATACGTTCTTTGCTCCTTTGTAATCAGGTGCTCCAGCTTCCGTTTTTGAAGCTAAGGTACTTGAGAGCAACATTTTGTAGTTCAAGCCGGTTTCGTCACAATTGTAGATCTGTTCTGGTTGTAAATCATTTTCTTTCATAAGCTCCATAAAATTCTCTGCAAACTTTTCCGCGCATATACATCGGCAAACAACTGTTCCCCACAAACTTTCAGTTGACGTACACCATGTTTTATTTTCCATCAGTCTAGTCAGCCATTACTTGCAGAAAAATTTTCAGGTGCTTCAATGACCGGCAATTCTTCGCTTAAACTCACTGCTTTTTGTTTTAAAATGGTCTTCGAAATTGGTATTCCATGTTCTCGATTCTGTGTAAACCATAAAAATAAATAATCATGGACTTTTTTGTATTCACCTCTTTTCATACTTTTCGTGCCGGGGTCGGCGATGACAAAACGCTACACCATTTTTCAAGTTTTTCGCGATTTTTTTCCATTCTGCAACCGTACTCACGCCTACTATCCTTTGTTGCTATATCGTCGAATCGCTGTAAGTAATTCCTGCAAGCTGATAACAACGCGTCTAAGTTTATTGCTCTGACACTGCATTCTGTAAAATATTTGAGAATAAAATTACTCTTTTGCGATAATAACAGACGTTAATACATATGTACTTGTAACATTCTGTCGGCTTATCAAAACAATTCGCATTTTAGACCGTCGTTTTGCCGTGAAACCCTGAGGGAAATCACCTAGCAGTATAGGTGAATCCCAGACGCGTTTCGTATAATGCGAATTTTTTCGGTTAATCGGGATTTTTGTTTTGAAATACTACTCTGTCAAGAAAGTACCGGGAATGTTCAATTAAAACAACATTTTTACATTTAATCGTCAAAATTTATTGGGTCGCCTTCAAAATAGGCTCCGTTTGTTCCAATACATCTATGCCAACGGCACTTCCAATTATCGAAACATTTTTTATAGGCGCTTTCCGGGATGGACTTTAGCTCTCGCGCCGAATTTTGTTTTATGGCTTCAATCGACTGAAAACGGGTGCCAAGAAGGGGCAATTTTAGTTTTGGGAAGAGGAAAAAGTCGCAGGGAGCCAAATCCGGCGAATACGGTGGTTGCTGAAGCACCAGGTCCCAGGTCTCATCACCAGTTATAATGCGTTCCATGAATGTAGAATCGGAATTACAGCGATCCAGCATGTCTGAAGCAACCTGTTCGCGATGACGTTTTTGAAGAAAATTCAGGTCTTTCGGTACGAGTCGTGCGGCCACCTTTCTCATGCCCAAAATATCAATCAAAATCGTACGTGCGGACTCGTGGGATATCTTAAGATCATGTGCTATCTCTCTCAAGCTGGTACGACGGTTTTCCAGCAGCCTTTCCTTAATTTTATCGACGTTATCTTCGATCGAAGCCGTCGATGGGCGACCACTTCACGACCGTCCTTGAAGGCTCTGTACCACTGATATGCACGAGTTTTCGATAGAGCATTATCACCAAAGGCCTTTTGCAACATTTTCAATGCATCGGCACACGAAAATTCATTTGCAACACAAAACTTTAAACAAATTCTTTGCTCAACGTAATCACCCATAGTAAAAATCGGCACGCACTCTGACATCGACTGGCTTAATCAGCTGTTGCAAACACACTAGTTGACAGATCCCGCTCAAGCTTGGCATAGTAATTAAGGACAGTGGTACCAACCTAGGAAAAAAAATTTTTACCTGCCTCATTGCCCCGCCAGATTTAAATCGATAATTCCCGGTACCTTCTTGACAGAATGTAGTTTGTTTCGGATAAACCGGATTTCGGAAAATCGCGATTTGGATAATCCGGATTGTACTGTACTTACAACCGTGTAAGAGATTTTATACGTTATAAAAGAAAGAGACGTCTTACGGAATGGGAATCAAGAACTCGGCATATTTATTTATTTTGAAGGTAATGTTACTATAATTAATTGTTGATAAATGCTGAAACTTGAATATTATTGAATTTGAAATCGATCGCATAATTTCATATAAATTGTTTCAGAAAATCCAGAAAATGGATTAAAGAAAGCATACGTATACAAGAAATAAGCTGGTCGAAGATTCATAGTGTAAAAAAAGAACAATTATAATGTCGACGCATAATTTATCGTTTTCCATAACACGCGTGTTCAACAGAATAAATAGATAGATTTCTTGTGAAAACAAAAATCGAAGACAACGCAAATGTGAATATTAAAATAACATAAATAGAGGTTAACTCTTGATAGAAGGTATATAAAATTATTTAAATATTTTATTATTAGCCTTCTACATATTTAATTTCAAAAAATTATATTTAATAATTATAACTTCAGGAATTAAAATAATGTCATATAAGTACCACTTATATCAAATGACATATAAAATAAACATTCATTATAAGACATCCAAATGATATAACAAAATCCAATAAATAAAAATTGTTAACCAAAATCCTATAAATGAAATATTTTGAAAAGACAAAATTTTGTTTCTGCTGATCAATCTTATGAAAACAAATATCTTTCGAAAATGTTTAACATAATCTTAAGAATTTCATCATAAAACTATCTTTATGTTTATTGATTGATTGAAAGACAATTTAACGGCCTCTGTTATAGATAGTCCTTGTGCTATAACAGAGGCCGTTAAATTGTCTTTCAATCTTTTAGATCAAGGGTAAACCACAGAATTATTTATTTATAGTTAACGTACACTATATTTAAATTTTTCAGTATTCATTTACCAGAAGTTTTCTAAATTGTTGAAGGGTGAGTAAATATTTGTTGTTGATTGACGTTATATTTTATTCAATATGAA
This sequence comes from Megalocaria dilatata, assembly GCA_034642435.1. NCBI lineage: Eukaryota > Metazoa > Arthropoda > Insecta > Coleoptera > Coccinellidae > Megalocaria > Megalocaria dilatata. The sequence goes on from CM067862.1 coordinate 9,844,920, forward strand.
TTATTTGAATACTGATGAAGCAAAGTCTCTCTTAAAACTTGTTTTTCAGTAATGTTTTTACATATCTTGAGTTTTTATAGAAAGTATTATACCTCTGTACCACTGTTAGGTCTTCAGTTGTCTGATGATGGGATAGTTCACTTCCCGAAACTCGAGTCACAAGAAAATGTGTAATACATCTTTTTATTGGTAGTAAAACATAGTAATTTCTACAATTTGTTTCAATAATGGTAGGCTTCTGTTGTTTTAGATCAATGTTGAAGAAGAGTTTGCTGGAGAGTCAGAACGCATACCCATTCATTCACGCTATACTGTTGGTGCTCTTATTGATTTATATATTTTATATTTTTTCTTGTACTTTATTTTTATCTTCGTTTTATATGTCCTTGTAAGCATTTTATGAAGGTTCCTATAATTTAATTGATTATTTACATTTGGTATGACTTTCAGAGAAGTTAGGAGTAGTCAACTGACTAAACTTCTCATCTCGGAAGGCTCCAGCAACTTTTATAATTAAATGAATTTAAATTAAATTTACAATGTATAGAAAGTGTCCATAATCAGACATTTAAACGTGTCTGGAAACTTATTCCAGATTTTAAATATAAGAAGAATTGAGCTCTGTCTGGTTTTTGACAACTTGGCTCCCTTGATTATTGTTCTGGTACTTGATCTTCTGATAGCTTGCTTTAGGATTCTTCTGGTTTTTCATTGTTGTTTAGGACCCCTCACTATTTTCGCCTAGAAGGATAAAATCAATCTTTACTTTACTTAATTATTTTATATACAACTTTATTTTCGAAAATATTGAAAGAACAAAATTTTCAATAAGACTTATGTCCCATAGGGTGATTACAATCCATTGACATATTGTCGTTCATTGCTAAGCTAAGGCTCAGATGCAAAAAACTTTTGTTATTGTATTATTCAGGATTTCTGACAGAAATTGCTATTTATCAATCATTCAATTATTTTCAGTGTTCCAAGTCAAGACGGTGAACAGCAATTTGCAATGGATATGGTGAAGATTGAAAATGTCGATATAGCTGAACAATTTACTGATGAAATTGGAATGCACGACAGGAGTGAATACTTTGTTAAAAGTGAATATAATCCTACCAATGTTTTATCTGAACGAATTGATATTGAAAATTTTTGTTCTACTGAATTGAAAGGAAAACATCTTCAAGAGAATAACTGTTTAAACATTTGTGACCATGGTTTAGCTATAGGAGAAACGATGGAAGAGCCCAAGGTGTTTCCTTTAAATGTGAAGCAAGATGAGGGTAATTTGGGTGAAGTTGAAGTTAATCATCAAAATAGTCTCACACAAGATTTAGATTCAGTTTATTTAAATTTGAGGGGACTTAACTGTGACTTATGTGATTATACTACAAATAACAATAGTGATATCAAAACACAAAAAGATTCAGTTCATTTGAACTTGAAGCAGGATAAATGTCATTTATGCGATTTTGCTACAAACGTCAAACAACAACTCAAAAGTCATATAGATGCGGTTCATTTAAACATGAAGCAAAACAAATGTCACTTACGGAATTTTGCTTCGAATGGAAAGACCCGCCTTGAAAATCATATAGATTCAGCGCATTTAAATTCAAGACGACATAAATGTGACTTATGTGATTATGCTACAAATTATAAAGATTGTATCAAAAATCATATAGATTCAGTGCATAAGGAAGGTTTTCTGTGTTTGTAACGTTAAACAAAAAAGGTAATACAGTTCGTTGCTTGAATTAGCTCTTTAGGGTTTGTCATGCATGTATATTTGCGAGCACTAGGTGGCGCTGGTGTTTTTTCCTATGCAGAGCGAATATAGGTGCGAGGCTGACTTACAGCGCACTGATAATTTAAGCCAGCAAGCTTCGAAACATGTCTAGCACACAGCTTATTGGCTACAATTATCAGTGTTCTGTAATGTCCAACGAATGATTGGAGCCAGTAAGCTTTGAAACATTTTCAATACTGCTTATGTCCCAGCTATTCAGGCTTATTTGAGTTTTGAATTGTTGTACAGATGTATGTTGCACTGTCCCCATTCAAAGAATGTTCTGTTACCATAGTTCATACTCCTAAGTAATTTTTATAAATATGCTTCATATCAGAGAAGTGATCGAAAAGATCATATGGATTCTTTCCGTTTTAATCTAGATGCAAATGCCATTAATGTAAATATTGGACAAGTAGAAAGGGTGCAACTCACACACTTCTTTTCTGGGAAACTCATTACAACGGATTTTCTCTCACTGTACCATAATGACTTTTATATTGTTTACCTTTGTCTTTATCACAAATTATAAAGGGTGTTTCAATAAGAGCGCAAGATTTGAATTGCGCGCTATGTTTGACAGTCATAATGTCACTTGATTATGACGTGACAGATGGGAGTTAGTAAACATGGAGCATTATAGGGTAGAACAAAGCGTTCTAATTGTCAAAAATTATTATCAAAATGGTGAAAGTTTAATTGCCACTATTCTTAAAATGCGTCTAATGTTGGGTCGAAATAATGCGCCTAATTCATCTACTGCGTAAAGAATAATCAGAAAATTCGAAAGTACTGGTTCGGTTAGTGGTGTGAAACATACGATACGAGCTCATAGAGGTCGTTCACGAGAGTGTGACAGAAAGGCCAGAGACGTCAATTCGCCATCGGGCACAAGAATTGGACATTTTAACAGACACTCTTCAGCCAATTTTCACTAACGATTTACAGCTGTACGCCTACAAAATCCAACTGACTCAACAATTTCTGCCAGTAGATCATGAACAGCGATCTTGCACGAGTTTGCTCCGGGTCGTGTCATTTCCCAATTTGGTGACCAGAATTGGCCTACACGCTCTTGCGATTTAACGCCTTTAGGCTGTGGGGTTATCTGAAGTCGCAGGTTTATGCCAATAAGCCTACAACCATCGAAGCATTGAAAGCCGAAATTAGACGCTGTATCAATGACATGTATTCGATAGGTTTGGTCAAAAAAATCGATTATTTTCTTTTACAAGTGACACGGAAAAATGCGTTGCTAGACACCTTAAAAAAAATCTCACCAAGCATGAGCTCTTAATTTTAATAGGAAGATCCTCCGCATCGCAGTTTTGTATTTTTTTCTCAGTCCAATAGAAAAAAATTCATACCTCATCATTTATCGAATGAACAGAAAAATGTTCCAAGAGAATTTTTTAGGAAATTTAATGCTCTCCCAAAAAGGTAACTTATATTTTTTCCGTAAACCTCACCATTTAAAGGATATTAAGGATTTAATTTTGATTATTTTAAGATATATTTCATTTTTGTTTATGAATTTTATAACTCGACAATAAATGACTTTTACAAAATGCGCAATACAAATTTTTGTTGGAACTTAACTGCTCTATAAAAAGGATTTCTTATGTTTTGGCGATGAAATTAACCGTTCAAAAGATATTCATCATCAAACTTTCATGTGTACGGATTTTAAAAGTTTTTGATTAGATATTCCAAAATTTCAATTCAATTTATAAATTTCATTTCTTGTCATTAATATAAATATTATTTGAGTTTTATTTTCAAAGTTATCAAAATTTTTCTTCAATTATTCTAAACATTTTATTTTTAATCATTAGAAATCACGATCCTAGGGAAAATTCTCCTCTAGAGAATTTTTGTTTTGTATTTTATTTCATCTGTTTGAATTGTGAACTAGCGCCACCTACTTTTTCCTTTATCGTTATGTTATCATTGGTTTGTATACATTTATTTCTACAGCATTTTTAGTGTTTCCAAAATTTATGATCTACAATATGTGATCGAACGATTAATTATTTACAAATATTGCGGTTACTACGTGAATTAATTTGATATTTATCGAAAATATGGATAAGGAAATTCATTTGATCGGAAAACCTGTGCAAAAAATTTCAGAACGTAAGTTACAGTCAACAGTGAAAGAGGTTATGAGTGTTTTTTTCATCAGCTCAAAGTTTTGAAATGATCAAGTTGTTGAATTATGGAAAAACAACCAGATTCCGACTAGTGAATTGAGTAATGTAATAAAAATATTCTTCACTATCATCAGCACGATACAAAAATGAAATAAAGTTTCAGAATGAACTTACAGCATTATTTGATATTGTCGATAATAAATCATTAAAACTGCTTGGTAATGATATTCAAGAGCTATATTCAAATCAAAATAGTGATACCTGGAAAGAAATTCTTTCTGATAACCCAAATAAATCAAACAGAACTATGACTATGATGGAAGTAGATGAAAGTCGTAAGTATTTACAACATTTAATTATACAAACCAACGACAACATAACGATAAGTGAAAAAGTAGGTGGCGCTAGTTCACAATTCAAACAGATGAAATAAAATACAAAATTCTCTAGAGGAGAAATTTTCCATAGGATCGTGATTTCTAATGATTAAAAAATAATGTTTAGAATAATTGAAGACAAATTTTGATAATTTCGAAAATAAAACTCAAATAATACCTATATTAATGACAAGAAATGAAATTTATAAATTAAATTGAAATTTTTCGAGTATCTAATCAAAAACTTTCAAAATCCGTACACATGAAAGTTTGATGATGAATATCTTTTGAACGGTTAATTTCATCGCCAGAACAAAAGAAACCATTTCTATAGGGCAGTTAATTTCCAAGAAAAATTTGTATTGCGCATTTTGTAAAAGTCATTTATTGTCGAGTTATAAAATTCATAAACAAAAATGAAATTTGTCTTGAAAAAATCAAAATTAAATCCTTAATATTTTTCAAATGGTGAGGTTTACGGAAAAAATATAAGATACCTTTTTTGTAGAGCCTTAAATTTCCTAAAAAATTTTCATGGAACATTTTTCTGTTCATTCGATAAATGGTATGAATTTTTTTCTATTGGACTGAGAAAAAAATACAAAACTGCGATGCGGAGGATCTTCCTAATAAAATTAAGAGCTTACATTCTGTCAAGAAAGTACCGGGAATTATCGATTTAAATCTGGCGGGGCAATGAGGCAGGTAAAAATTTTTTTTTCCTAGGTTGGTACCACTGTCCTTAATTACTATGCCAAGCTTGAGCGGGATCTGTCAACTAGTGTGTTTGCAACAGCTTATTAAGTCAGTCGATGTCAGAGTGCGTGCCGATTTTTACTAGGGGTGATTACGTTGAGCAAAGAATTTGTTTAAAGTTTTGTGTTGCAAATGAATTTTCGTGTGCCGATGCAATGAAAATGTTGCAAAAGGCCTTTGGTGATAATGCTCTATCGAAAACTCGTGCATATCAGTGGTACAGAGCCTTCAAGGACGGTCGTGAAGTGGTCGCCCATCGACGGCTTCGATCGAAGATAACGTCGATAAAATTAAGGAAAGGGTGCTGGAAAACCGTCGTACCAGCTTGAGAGAGATAGCACATGATCTTAAGATATCCCACGAGTCCGCAAGTACGATTTTGATTGATATTATGGGCATGAGAAAGGTGGCCGCACGACTCGTACCGAAAGACCTGAATTTTCTTCAAAAACGTCATCGCGAACAGGTTGCTTCAGACATGCTGGATCGCTGTAATTCCGATTCTACATTCATGGAACGCATTATAACTGGTGATGAGACCTGGGTCTACGAGTACGATATGCAAACAAGCCAGCAATCATCGGAATGGGTGGCAAAAAATGAGCGGAAACCGAAAAAACCACGCCAAAGCCGCTCGAAAATGAAGGTGATGCTCATTGTTTCCTTCGATATCCGTGGCGTGGTGCACTACGAATTCGTTCCAGAGGGTCAGACGGTAAACAAGGAGTATTACCTAGGCGTTATGAAACGTTTGCGTGAGCGTATCCGTAAGAAGCGGCCAAATTTGTGGGCGAACAACTCATGGATTTTGCATGACGATAACGCGCCTTCTCACTGAGCTACGATTGTGACTGACTTTCTCGCCAAAAACTCAACAAACGTGCTTCAGCAACCACCGTATTCGCCGGATTTGGCTTCCTGCGACTTTTTCCTCTTCCCAAAACTAAAATTGCCCCTTCGTGGCACCCGTTTTGAGTCGATTGAAGCCATAAAACAAAATTCGGCGCGAGAGCTAAAGTCCATCCCGGAAAGCGCCTATAAAAAATGTTTCGATAATTGGAAGTGCCGTTGGCATAGATGTATTGGAGCAAATGGAGCCTATTTTGAAGGCGACCCAATAAGTTTTGACGATTAAATGTAAAAATGTTGTTTTAATTGAAAATTCCCGGTACTTTCTTGACAGAGTAGTATGCTTGGTGAGAATTTTTTTAAGGTATCTAGCAACCCATTTTTCCGTGTCACTTGTAAAAAAAAAATAATCGATTTTTTTGACCCATCCTAGTATTCAATAACGTTATTGAAAATTTTGTCAAAAGGGTACGTTAATGCCAGCAAAACCGTTGTGGCCATTTACAAGATATTTTGTTTCATATTGTTGTATATTTTCTAAATCAATCAATATTTCAATACTTTGCTACAGAAGACCATGTTTTATTGAACACTGAAATCTTTCACTCTTATTGAAACACCCTTTATATAGAAGCGATCTGTTTCTCTATTTCAGACATATGTTGATTAATCATATAGTATGAAGGAATTTCTGCAAAAAGGAGAGATTTCCAAATGGAAAACTTCTGGCAACAGAGTAAGATATTTGATTTATAGAGTTCTATTAACTTCAATTGATAAACCTATACATTATTTGTGAACTAAATTCAGGGAAGCTGTATTTCTTTATAATTAAGAGGTAATAAAAAATAATATGCAATATAATAGGCTACCATTTCCATTTTGAAAAAAAATGGTAAGAAATTTAATTAATGAAAAAATATTTTAATAAAGTAAATAAAAACAACTTGGCTTAAGTTTCACTGTTCATTATATGTCTGTTGACATATATATTTCGGGTTTTTAGCCCATTTTCTACCCTGTTTTGAAATTGCAATAAGCAGTTATTAAAACATTAATATGAAAGAACTAGATTATGTTAATTAAGAATTTGTTTATAACCTTCCGTATGTGAAATCTCCATTTAGATAAATAAAGTATTTGTTAATTATTATAAGTGTTCTTTTAATTTCTAAATTAATGATTTATCAGAATTTCTTTAACTGTACAGATATAACTGCACGTTAACTTTCACTTTATGGCGATGCCAAAACCGCCTAGGATATTAGTATACCTGCATATTTAAATCGCAATCGTTCTATGCGAATGACAAAACGAAGTATATGGCGATCGATATGTTTCTTCCGTTTCATCTTTCATCAGAAATTTTGAAAGGAAGAAATAACCAAATAACCTCTCGTGAATCAGTACCTGCACACCTTTTTGGAGGCCACTTTGCTGTATTTTGCATTAGCCATAGTGGGCTTGGATGCAAAATGTGTTTTTGTAAACGCTTGTGGGGCGTTTGGCCCCGTATAACAAGATCGCCGTAATTTTGCTCAGACGATATGTGCCTTGTATATACATAGTCAAAATTTCTAAGGATTCGAAAGTGCATTTCTATATCCCTAGTGAAGAGATCCGGATCCTCTAAGGATCATAAGAGTCGCAGAGTCCCTGTTAGATTATTTAAATTCCTTCATTATGTCATTGTATTTACCCGCGTTATTTCTGTGTCAAAATACTCTGCGGCGCTGTAACTTGAGACGGACGTGATTAGTGACAATAACAAAGAAGAACAATGCCTTTATAGCGTCCTCAATGTATTTGAATTCATTCGAGAGCAACTTAGTAACATATTCGAGATAATAGTAATTATAACGGTGTCCCTTGGTAACTTTTAGTAAGTAAACTTCTTTTAAATGTGTCTGATTAATTGCATGCTTTACATTTTTGAATACCACCTTTGTGTTAATGTGAAATTAATGACTGGACGCTCGTTCATTGTACTTCGCTTTTCATTCTTGGATTTTTGCTTCACTGTTATTTAATCCGACTGGGATGTTTTAACTAAATTGCATTGCCTTTGTACATAACTAAAGTGAACCTCACAAGTTTTCTGTTTGTATTGTATACTTTCTCTCGGTGCCTGATTGCTTTTGCTGTATTTGTAAATAATGGTTCTTTATCTGCGTAATACTTGCTAATAGTTGTATTATCCGTTCTTAATAATTGCGGTGCTTGGTATGTAACTGCTTTGCATGTACTCTTGTGTGATCCCCGGCTACCTATTTCTTTGTTCTTACTGTAACGTTCATTAACGCACCTAGGTGATGGGGAACTGTATCTATTTTATAATTTCCTAGTCAGTTCATGTTACATATTTGTCATATGCATGTGCCCGTTTATCTTGAAAGATTGTATTCCTTGTGAACCAGTGGCCTTCTTTAGGGTAAACCGCAGAGTAGTCCTGGTAGGGGATGACATATCGTATAGAGACAGTAAATAGCTCCAGATATCCAACGTTATTGTGAGAATGTGTGATTGATTGCTAGATATTTTTTCCGGGTACTGTGATATCTCCAGGGATTAGTTTGCGTGACCCTTCTGGTAGTGTTCGGTTCGTTCTTCAATAAGAGTTAAGCCTTCCTAGGCCTTTGTCAGCCCTAGGTGGCTAAATACAGTCCATTTTGATAATAACTTTTCCGGTCGACTTGAATTATGTTAGATCCCCTCTTCAAGGAGATCTCCTGGGCATACCACAGTTACCCTTACCTTACTGTCCGTTAAACTTACCCCTTGTAACGGAAGGTTCAGCACTGGTTAGCGGAAGTGCAGTTGAAGGTGCAGTCTGGCTGTATCCCCTTTTCCTGCATAACTTTACCCTTTCCGCTGCATAAGAATTAAATCTGATTTGAGCGAGTACCGACCTAACAATATGTAGTAATAAGCCATTTAGACCCGGGGCGCTATTGTTTTCACTGGGGCGCTTTGCGAACCACTGCGTAGAGTAGATTTAACCACAGGGTGATGAATGTGTTTCCATTTATTGAGGGTTGTTGCTTTTGAACATTATTAATAAAAATATATTATTCTGGTATTATTGTGTTTCGAATATTTGAACCTCCCGTCACTGTTTCCTTGCTCTCGTTAGGTGTAATTTGGGTTGCCTACACAACGTAACGTCCTATTCGTCCGCCACTAGACGATAAAAAGGTTAGCACTCTTTAGATTACTTCGTATAATTCCAGATCTTTTAGAGTACTCCGTAAACCCCTAGATCTTTTATAGTACTCCGTAATACCACAGATCTTAGAGTACTCCGTAACACCCCGGATCTTTTAGAGTACTCCGTAATGTACGGGATAGCTCAGTAGGTAAGTTCAAGAGATAATATTCAATCTTATTTTGTTTCGATAACGAATCGTCCTGAATATTCCACAATGAAAGATTTCTTAATTCCGCTGCAACATCTGGTACTTTAAAATACAGTAGAAGTTTCGAAGTACTGTGTTTTGACCAAAGACCCTAAGAGTTACCAAGGGACACTTATTATTACTAGTATCTCGAATATGTTACTAAGTTGCTCAGGAGGTTTATTTCCAAGAACCTTCCTCTCGAATGAATTCAAATACAATAGGGACGCTATAAGGATCTTGTACTCCTTTGTTTATTGTCACTAATCACAAACGCGTCAAGTTACAGCTCCACAGAGTATTTTGACACAGAAAATAACGCGGGTAAATACAATGACATAATGGTGGAATTTATATAATCTATCAGGGACTCTGTGACTCTTATGATCCTTAGAGGATCCGGATCTCTTCACCTGTTAATAAGTTGATAGACAATCTCTAGGAGTATGTAATTTATGTATAGTCCTCTTTCATCTCAAATCCATAGAGAAACTATTCATAATATACTGAAGAATTATATTTCTGTAATCTGTGTGTTTTATAGTCAAACCTCTTTTCTTGATGGTTCTAGAGGGGAAGTAATGAGAGGCTGGGCGCATTACCATCGGTTGGGTCCATAACCTGGGAAGGCGTGTCTATGAGAAAAATTTAACAGTTACTCTGTGTTTTTATCATCAAATGTTCAAGCTAACCTATTTCTATTTCTTCTTAAGTTTTATGGCTATAGTAATGAATCAGTAAAGTAGTATTATATCCAACGAGTATTATCATTATCAATTAAAAAAATTGAAAATTGATTTGAAATGTATATTATGAACGCTCAAGTTAGTGATCACGAAAAGGAAGAAATGGAAAATACGAGAATTTCTGGAAGAAGTCTTTATGAGGGAATTAACTGTTTAGATAAGTCTTCTAACTGTTGGTAAGAAATAAATATTTTTCTAGTTTTGTTCTTGAATACCATTCAAGAATGTAGTTTATATTTTTGAAACTTTTGAAGCTATATCCACCAATGAAATTTTTATATTAGTTAGATATATTTGTGAATTGAATAATGAATAAGTAAAAATAGTTGAGAATCTTTTTGCATAATCACATTTTTTAGGTTATGAAAATTAAGTCAACCAAAAGAGAATGAATAATAATCTAGTTCAATATAAATCACACTCATTTTGAGAATTCGAAATGGATCATATTAAGGTTAAAGATGATGGTCCCAAAATGAATGAATCTCATAATAGTGGATGAGTTTTCCATTCTGCAGACTTTTTTTTATATTTTTCGACATATTTTATTGTACAGGGTGGGAAATTTCAGTATGTTTGTATGGAGAAATATATTAGTTATGAAGAAATAACTCTTTTGATATGATATTTTTCAAGAAAATTGGTTATTTCAGGTTTTTGAAGTTTTTGAATTTCATCGACACCCGATATCTCACTTGTTATTAAAATCAAGTACAAACATCACATATTACAGGATTGCTTTGATTAAAATTGTTGAAATAATTTTTGAAATTTTCAAATTAACGTTTTAATTTCATGATTTTCCACTTACAAAGCGATCTTACTAATTTTTAATGCATAAATCATTTTTCAATGGAGTATGACAAGTGAATTGAGTCATGTGTGGTAGCTTAAAATGGGTAACCTGACTTTGATGCTCCTGCTTAATTCGATAGTTTTTGGTGATGATCGAAGTGATAATTTCTGCTGTCGACTGTGAACAACATTTATGTAATTATCTGTTATTTGAATCACTTGATTGTGCCAGCGAGTAATTTCCACAATATCTGGTGAAAATTTCCAGTCAATTTTATTTCTGGTTTAGATTGATGAAACGATTTTTCTTCGTTGTTTTGTCTCATGTTCATCTGCTTAGGAGATGCAGACTAACAGCACGTCCGCTGTTGACGAATTTGCGAAATTATTCAGGACAGAGTCGAGTAGGCAAACAGACATATTGAAGAACAATTTGCTGAGAATTGAAAATGGTATCAAGTTAGATGGAAGAACTACGAGGGAGGAAATTTCTTTGCTTCAGAGTCTGATCATCAAGTTTGAGGACGAATTTGACTAGAGCGTGTTCTAAGGAAGAATAACATCATTTCTGTCCTCAAAGTATATTTAAATGATATAATCTTTTTAACTATTCCCGCAATAAACAACCTCGTTGCAATTGATCTGGCTATCAGCGATATAAACATCATTTACAGACTTGGTAAAACGGACTCCTTGCCTATTAACATCGAGATTCAGGGCACAACAGTTTATGTTGACCATGATCTATGCGCTGCACATAGAGATTCTGAGAAAGTGCTGAGGAAGCACTTGAAAGAGGTTAAAAAGTGTAAACACAGAGTGTATATTAGGAACAAATGGTGAGAGGTTCTCTGTGGACGATCTGAGGAAACGCGGATTACAAAAACACGCTGATCTAGTTTTGTTAGAGCAGGATTCTCATCGACAGGCTGATGAGGTGTTTGTAGTTAGCCCTACATAGAATGTTGCCAGTGAGAAAAATCTCGTGTTTAGTGCCCCAGCACTCCTAACATTGTAATTCGTACCAAGTTAAAGTTACCGCAGAGTGAAGACGTCGTCGATTTTGAAGGTAGTGAGTTGGGTAAGAGATTGAACAGTATAATTCAGGTTTTAAAGCGTTCGGAGGGTATCGGTTGCTTGCGTGGTAGACTGAAATCTTCAGATAGTGGATTATCTTCTTCCAGGTCCCTTGAAAGTGGTAAATCTACTATAAAAAAATAATTCTTTTTTGTTTTTGTTTTCCAACTTTCATTTTTTCCAGGCTAAAAGATATTTTGTTGTCTATAATAATAATAACGGATCTTTATTGTATGTATACATACAAATGGGAAGAAAGTTTTAATAGCTCGAGACCTCACGCTCAAACAACACCAAGAATATAGAATACTAAGAAAACATTTAAACATTGCTAAAGAAAACAGGGAGGAAAACTGTTATGTAAAAGGAAATCGGTTGTATGTGAACGGTAGAATATACAAACCGGAAGATCTGGAAAATACAGAATATGTTGAAAACGATTTTCTAGAAAAACCCCATAGTGCACCTGGAACACCGATACAAATAGAAGCCAAAGAACTCCAGCGGCAAAAAACCTTCAACAGAAAACTAACACCCCAACCCAACTACTGGCCGAATCGTTAAGGAAGTAGGTGACAAACAGAAAATAAAAACCTGTAGCGTCACTGGAGAGTAAATTTTCCTGCAATAGTGACTGGTGGACTTGATATGAGTTAGAATAAGATGCACGACCATATCTAGTCGATTAGTCATTCATAAAATTATAAATTGTGCGTAACTTGGGAATAATGGATCCATTCATTGGAGATTATAACTGTTCGGAATTTCCTTCCGAACTTCTAAGAATATATCGGAATATATCGAAATCATAAAAGATACCAACTGTAGTTTTAAGCTGATCATATCAGAAGCATTTCAAAGAATCTAGATAACTTCGAGCTAACACTAAGTCAGTTTGATGATCCTTGTGAATGTATAATTCTAACTGAAACTCGGGATGATTTTGACATAGATTTCATGCAGAGGCGAGGGTATGACTTGTTGTATAATTTTGGTGACATAAATAAATGTGATGGAACTGTTGTTTATATGAGAGATGATATTAACTATACGTCCAGGATTGTAAAAATCTCAGAATGTAAAGTAATTGAGATCATCTGTAAAAAGGAACAGGAAATTATAAAAATTACAGCCCTATATAGATCACCTGCAACCAATGAAAAAGAATTTGTAAATCGACTATACGATTACCTCTGCAATAATGATATGGAGAATACTGATATTCATGTAATTATAGGCGATGTAAACATTGACTTACTCTCTAAGGACAACATAATTGTATCCGAGTATCTGGACATAATGTTTAACTTCATCATTCAACTGATAACACACTTACCAGAGTCCAAGGAGACTCTAAAAGCTGCTTGGATCATATGTTTGTACGAATAAAAAAAGGCGAAGTCAGGGACTACTTTTCAAGCTTTATTTTGGATCCTCTTGTAACAGATCATAGAGCTACTATATTGAATGCGGACATTTTCGAGGATATTGAACCCAACTACAGGAATAACATGTTGGAAAGGATAAATATTACAGGGTTGAAGGACGATTTGAGTAAACTGGACTGGGATTCATTATATAACATTAAAGACGCACAAAAAGCTACAACCTACTTTATTGCTAAAATTGAACAAAATATTGAATAAAAATACCAAAACTTATGAGGAAAAACAAAAATACATAAAGGGATTGGATTACCATAGGGCTAATAAAGTCCATAAAAAAGCGCGACAAATTGTACAAGGAGTGGCAAAAAAATAAAGAAAATCTAGGGCTAAAAGTGAACTATATCAAATACAGAAATTATTTGAATAAACTCATCTATATTACTAAACTCGACATCGGCACACGAAAATTCATTTGCAACACAAAACTTTAAACAAATTCTTTGCTCAACGTAATCACCCATAGTAAAAATCGGCACGCACTCTGACATCGACTGACTTAATCAGCTGTTGCAAACACACTAGTTGACAGATCCCGCTCAAGCTTGGCATAGTAATTAAGGACAGTGGTACCAACCTAGGAAAAAAATTTTTTACCTGCCTCATTGCCCCGCCAGATTTAAATCGATAATTCCCGGTACTTTCTTGACAGAATGTACGTCAGAAACTAATGCAGATAAGTCAATGAAACCTGGATGCGTTTTATCGACAATTAAGTGGCAAATCCAAAGATGTATGAAAAATAGGGGGTTGCCATTCATAAAAAACCGAACCTATGTGTGTATTTCATTTTCGGAGATCCTGTATGTGGATGAAATTATTTTCAGGATGTGCGGATTGTACCAAATATCGTTTGGAAAAAACAATTAACTCTATAGCTTCAAAAGAAACGTGGACCGTTTACGCACCCCTGGGTCACTCTGTATATGTAGATTTCTATTTATTAACGTGAGTTAATAATTTTTGGGAGTCCTTTTAGCCCATTTAACTAAAGCATTTTGATATTGTTTAATTCCCTTGCCTCAAAAATTATTACAAAAATAGATATCAGTATATTCAAAACTGGTGCTGCAGGTTTGTTTTCAGTTTAAGGAAATATGAGGGGATTAATACTTTGGGTTGGTTGCTTATGGATAACCGTTTCAGACTACATATGACCTGCTTTGTTTAAAGATTGATGACTCGTCCGTCTCCACAGAATCTCAGAAATAAGCTTGTCCCGAGACACAATATCCATTCTGTCAACATAAGACATCCTAATGTACTGACTATTACTGCTTATCGAACTGCAAGGTTTAGGAGGAGTTTCTCTTTTAATGCAGTCAAGACGTTTAACGGTGGGTAGGCTTACCTCCATCAGGAGAGCTTCTGTTGTTTTAGATCAATGTTGAAGAAGAGTTTGCTGGAGAGTCAGAACGCATGCCCATTCATTCACGCTATACTGTTGGTGTTCCTATTGATTTATATTTATATTTTTTCTTCTACTTTATTTTGTATGTCGTTTTATATGTCCTTGTAGGTATTTTATGAAAATTTTTATAATTTAATTTATTATTTACAGTTAGTATGACTTTCCGAGAAGTTAAGGCAAGAGTAGTCAACTGACTAAACTTCGCTTCTTGGAAGGATGCCAACTTTTATTATAATTAAATGAATTTAAATTACACTTAGAATTTATAATCAGGTATTTAAACATGTCTGGGAACTTATTCCAGATTTTAAATATAAGAAGAATTGAGCTCTGTCTGGTTTTTGACAACTTGGCTCCCTTGATTATTGTTCTGGTACTTGATCTTCTGATAGCTTGCTTTAGGATTCTTCTGGTTTTTCATTGTTGTTTAGGACCCCTCACTATTTTCGCCTAGAAGTATAACATCCATCTTTACTTTACCTAATTATTTTATATACTACTTTATTTTCGAAGATATCGAAAGAACAAAATCTTCAATAAGCATAATGCATGTTCCATAGGATGATTACAATCCATTGACGACGTTGTCCTTCATTGCTAAGCTAAGGCTCAGATGCAAATTTTTTTTATTGTATTATTTAGGATTAAGAAATAACTTACCAGAAAGACCTCGTGATATCCATGTTGAATAAACACTAAAATTAGAGAACTTCAAATTTCCAACGTATTCCATGTTCACAAAAAACACAAAACTTGTAAGGTATTTTATGGCCTTAGTTAAAACCAAATGACATTTATGTAAGTGAAATTAAAGACCAAAATATAATTCTATATTATATATACAATCAATAATAAGAAGAGGTTTATTATTTGAAAGAAGGATTATTACAAAATTTGAATATCAAAACTGTTTTGATATTCAAAATTTCGTCATGGAATTGCGAATCAACACTAGACGTGAATCGGAATGATGTCGCTGCGCCGATGCAAAGAGATGAATTCTCACCCACTCTGGACAGTCGGAAAGAGTAGGGAAAGATTCAAAGAGCAGTCCAATTGAATATTCGCCATCATTTATAACACATAGTCAGGTTATTCTTGTGTTTAGCGACAATAGCTTCACTTGTTATTGCATGGTAATTCCTATATTCCGTAAATGATTTTCGTAACCTGTATATGTGGATTTCTATTTATTATTAGTTAAATAATATTAAATACGGTTATTCTGATTTTCATAAATTTTTATAGTTACTTAATACAACAATAAAAATTTGTGAAAATCAGAATAACCTTATTTAATATGGATTTTCATCAAGTAAAGACTGATTTCATTAAATTTAATATGAAATATTTCTTGTATAGCAATACGTCCTGAGCAGGATCACCTTGGAAATGTCAGATTTGACATCACTGTTGCCATATCTCAAAATGTAATAAAATTCCATCCACACTACACTTGGAAGTCTTTTGCAGCTGTTTCCTCAGATTAACAATTTAGAAAAATTTAGAAAATTCAATACCTCAAATATTCAGATTTGACAGCCATATACTGCATAAGGATTACCAACCTAGATGAAAAAATCAGCTTCTCCAATAACCAAGAAACCTGTTAGATAAAGAAATAAAACAACATATAAATAACATTTGTTATTGTAATTCAATTTCACTATTATATTTATTTGTCAAGCTCAAGTTTATAAACAGTTTCATACAAAAACAAATTATTGCTAAGATTAACAATAAATTCATATGTTTTTCATACTATATCTAATACAATATAATTTCGCTACCACTATATTATTTTCTATAAATATGCACCTAAGTGATTTAACACTTGTTTTGTGCAGAGCTTATTTATCATGATAACATAACATCTTTCCTATACTATATTGAATAAATTTATAATTATAAATACAAAGTAAAGTAAATCAATCAATCAGTGTTATAAATGAAAAATAGTTGTAATTTATAAACGTCCTACATTGCATTGAAAATTTTTTGTAATTTTTAATATTTCTAATATTCAAGGGTAATAGATTGTAGGCCTTTGGGGCTAGATGGTAAGCAAATCTTGCATGTACATTTTTATTAGAATTAGAAACTTTCAGCAATTTGCTCGTCATACTACGAGTCACAATATTATGCGAGATATGATTTTTTAGATGTTCTTTTTTATGCATGAACACTACCAATGTATGAAAGTACAGCGATCTCACGTTGCATACATCTCTTCCATAAAGTAGTCTGGTCGGGTATCGTCTCCTTTTTTTGTAGATAATTTTAAGTATATAATTTTGTATTGTAGACAAGGTTTTTAATGAATTTTCATATAATGCTCCCCAAACTAGTATTCCATATCTCAAAAGTGATTCTACTAGAGATTTATATACCAAAATCAATATATTTTTACTCAAAATATCCCTTAACTGATGAAACTTGTAAATTAGTTTTCTAATTCGCTTTGTTAAATATGCTACATGTTGGTTCCATTTTGTATTTTTATCTATAATAATTCCTAAATATTTAATATTTTCAACTTCTTTTATGTCCCCAATGCCCTTAATATTAATGCTATGAAATTTGGGTCTATTTATATCTGTGATGGTAAATGCTATATAATTGGTCTTATTTGCATTTAGAGACAGCTGAAACCCATCCAACCACATCTTTATGGTATTCATACCTTCTTGAACCCTTTCTTTAGCAACTTCCCAATCATATCCACTAAATATGGCAACAGTGTCATCAGCATATGAAATAAATAAATAAATATAAATGCTTTTTCTGATACAGTTCCATCTTTTCTTTAGTATAAGTCCGAAAATTTCCATGTACTTAGTGGTTTTCCCAAGATTTGTATTCCCTAGAAGTTATTAATACTGAATACGATAATCATGAATGGACAAACGATCTTAACAGGAATGGAACAGAAAAATAGTCGCTATATAATGTAACCAAATATAACAAAAATTGCTATTTAACAATCCTTCAATTATTTTCAGTGTTCCAAGTCAAGACGGTGAACAGCAATTTGCAATGGATATGGTGAAGATTGAAAATGTCGATATAGCTGAACAATTTACTGATGAAATTGGAATGCACGACAGGAGTGAATACTTTGTTAAAAGTGAATGTAATCCTACCAATGGTTTATCGCAACAAATGGATATTGAAAATTTTTGTTCTACCGAATTGAAAGGAAAACATCTTCAAGAGAATAACTGTTTAAACATTTGTGACCATGGTTTAGGTATTGGAGAAACGATGGAAGAGCCCAAGGTGTTTCCTTTAAATGTGAAGCAAGATGAAGGTGATTTGGGGGAATTTGAAGTAAATTATCGAAATAGTCTCACACAAGACTTAGATTCAGTTTATTTAAATTTGAGAGGACATAAATGTGACTTATGTGATTATACTACAAGTAACAATGGTGATATCAAAAAACACAAAGATTCAGTTCATTTGAACTTGAGGCAGGATAAATGTAATTCATGCGATTTTTCGACAAACATCAAAAATGCCCTCCAAAGTCATATAGATGCGGTTCATTTAAACTTGAGGCAACACAAATGTCACTTGTGCAATTTTGCTTCGAACAGAAAGACCAGTCTTGAAAATCATATAGATATGATACATTTAAATTCGAAACGGCATAAATGTGACTTATGTGATTATGCTACAAATCATAAAAATTGTATCAAAAATCATGTAGATTCGGTGCATTTAAATTTGAGACGACATAAATGCGACCTATGTGATTATGCTACAAATCGTAAACACGATATCAAAACACATAAAGATTCGGTTCATTTGAACCTGAAACAGCATAAATGTCACTTATGCGATTTCGCTGCAAACATCAAAAATGCCCTCCAAAATCATATAGACGCGGTTCATTTAAACTTGAGGCAACACAAATGTCACTTGTGCGATTTTGCTACAAACAACAGACAACATCTCAAAAGTCATGTAGATGCGGTTCATTTGAACTTGAAGCAACATAAATGTCACTTATGCGATTTTGCTTCGAACGGAAAGAGCAACCTTGAAAATCATATAAAAACGGTACATTTAAAATTGAGACGACATAAATGTGACTTATGTGATTATGTTACAAATCATAAAAATTGTATCAAAAATCATATAGATTCAGTACATTTAAATTTGAGACGACATAAATGTAACTTATGTGACTACGCTACAAATCATAAAAATTGTATCCAAAATCATATAGATACAGTGCATTTAAATTTGAAACGACATAAATGTGACTTATGTGATTATGCTACAAACCGTAAATATTATATCAAAAAACATAAAAATGCAGTTCATTTGAACTTTAAGCAGGATAAATGTCATTTATGCGATTTTGCTACAAACGTCAAACAACAACTCAAAAGTCATATAGATGCGGTTCATTTAAACTTGAAGCAACTCAAATGTCACTTATGCGATTTTGCTACAAACAGCAAACAATCTCTCAAATATCATGTAGATGCAATCCATCTAAACTTGAAGAAACACAAATGTCACTTATGCGATTTTGCTTCGAACGGAAAGACCAGCCTTGAAAGTCATATAGATTCAGTTCATTTAAATTTTAAGCGACATAAATGTGACTTATGTGATTATGCTACAAATCATAAAAATTATATCAAAAAACATAAAGATTCCGTGCATTTAAATTTGAGACAACATAAATGTGACTTATGTGATTATGCTACAAATTATAAACATCGTATCAAAAGACATAAAAATGCAGTTCATTTGAACTTTAAGCAGGATAAATGTCATTTATGCGATTTTGCTACAAACGTCAAACAACAACTCAAAAGTCATATAGATGCGGTTCATTTAAACTTGAAGCAACTCAAATGTCACTTATGCGATTTTGCTACAAACAGCAAACAATCTCTCAAATATCATGTAGATGCAATCCATCTAAACTTGAAGAAACACAAATGTCACTTATGCGATTTTGCTTCGAATGGAAAGACCAGCCTTGAAAGTCATATAGATTCAGTTCATTTAAATTTAAGACCACATAAATGTGACTTATGTGATTATGCTACAAATCATAAAAATTATATCAAAAAACATAAAGATTCGGTGCATTTAAATTTGAGACAACATAAATGTGACTTATGTGATTATGCTACAAATTATAAACATCGTATCAAAAAACATAAAGATTCCGTTCATTTGAACATGAAGCAGCATAAATGTCACTTGTGCGATTTTGCTGCAAACATCAAAAACACTCTCCAAAGTCATATAGATACAGTTCATTTAAACTTGTAGCAACACAAATGTAACTTATGGGATTTATAGTATAGGAGCTGGCAACGTTTTCGAGAGAGAAGTTCAGGTGAGCTGGTTTTGTGATATGTTGTCCTTCTTACTCTTTCGGATAGAGTCTGGGCCATCTGTCTGCCGGTAGCGGTTGCGTTGATTACTGCGCATCCTACCTGTACAGGTAATAATCCTGGATTTTTAAACAATTTTTAAAAACTTAATTTTCATATTTTGGCCTTTAAATAAGTCTACCAGACATAAATTTTTTATTGCCAGACATTTCTATTATTGTTAATCATGTGCCAGACGCCAATTTTTTATTTTTTTTTATAAAAAATTTAAAATATTTTTTAATGTCTGTAATTTTTATTTTATGTTCCTTAATAGTCTAAGAGCCTGTGAACCCCAGACCTTCGTTATTTTATAAAAGCTGAAAGTTTGTCAGCGCATGCTCCCAACACAGGTAAGAACGAAGGCCCAATATGAAATTCGGGTTGTAGTGGCTTTGGCAGGTAAACGCCTCTTCATGTTCTGGACATGACAACTCTTCTACAATTTTTGTTATTATATTGTTAGAAGCATTAACAACAAAAGAATGGCACTGTTTAGAATTAATATGGATAGTTTTGTTTCCAATGAAAGGTATGACTTCATCACTGGCCCAATGCAAAATAAAAAAATCCACTAGAGCTTGTTTAAAATTTGAATTCTTCAATTCTTTTGCAAAATCACTCGGACGTGTTTGATCAGGCCCAGTTATCGTGTAGCTTAATAGTGCTGATTCTAAACGCTGAGAATGTTCGTAATCTTTTATCGATGGAGTCAGGTATTGATCAAAAATAACGTCAATTCTTGGCGCTTCAAATTTGGTAACCATTTGTAACATTTTTTTAGAAATGCCTCCAAACTTGTTTGGAACATTTTTCATTGAATGTAACAAAAAAAACCCATCAATTATTACTACATCTATAGTTGGTGGTAGCTGATGTTGGACTTCCTTCTCTAAACACTTCATTAAGGCAGATTTATCATTCTTACAAATAGTACCATTTAAATGGCACATCGGTGATTGGGTATGACAAAATTCTTGAAATATCAATATTATAATCCATGGAGATCCCCAGCATACGACCAAACAAATCTCGTTGAATTTTTACCTCTTCAATCGCACCACCGATTTGAATTTTCTTCTTTTTTGCCAAATCTTTTGAAAAATTATTACGAGCTGTTTTTTTAATAGATTTTTCAAATCGAGTAATGTCCGTATGGCATTCAGAAATAAACGTTTCTCGAAGAAAATCACCATCCTTTTCAATATTAAGAAGAAATGACTCAACCAGTTCCGAAGCAGCTTTTCTATTTAACCAGTTACTGACAGATTAAATTGAACATTTTAACAATTTCGAGTAGTTGTAGCAAGGAATGTCATTTGTGCAGATATTTTTAAAATTTACATCAATTATTAGTCACATAAATTGGCCAAAAAGTTTATTTGGATAAGTCATTCTAATCACGAATCTCTTTTTAACATTTACATAGATTGTGCGGCAAAGAGGTTGAAAATAGCAAAAAAATATCTGACTAAGGAGAAAACATCATCTAATAACTACCTAAGTATCATATAAAAAATCAACGATTTCATTACAACGTAAGTAATAGTATTATTAATATTTTTCTTATAATTAATAATGAATACTAAATTTATCGTTAAAAATAGCATATATTATTTTTACTGATATACGCATGTACAAAGTACTAAACAATACAAGCGCATCTCACTCGCACTCACATACGTATAGTACCTCGGGCTCGTTTCTACAGCTACCCTATATGCTTGTCTGGCAAGAGGTTGGAACTATCAAAAATGTCTGGCTATTGAGAAAACATCATCTACTCATTACCCAAGTATCATGTATAAAAACCAGCCTTTATACTATAACGTAAGTAGAATTATTATGACCTGAACATTAAGGGTGTCTGGCAAGGGGTTACCACGATGTTAAGTGTCTGGCAATGGATAATGTGATTTTTAATAGTATTCTAAAGGTAATACCAAAAAATCGCTCTTTATAATTTGACGAAACTATATTAGTATTTTACACACCTTTAGTACCGTTTACCTGCCAAAGCCACTACAACCCGAATTTCATAATGGGCCTTCGTTCTTACCTGTGTTGGGAGCATGCGCTGACAAACTTTCAGCTTTTATAAAATAACGAAGGTCTGGGGTTCACGGGCTCTTGCTCTATAAAGATAAAAACGTCTAAAATTAATTTGCCAAACGTTAATTCGGTTGTTAATCTTGAATAAAAATTAAAAACTCATGGAAAGAGAGAGACAGTTACAAAATATTACCGAAAATTAGACAGAAAATGATAGCAAAGATACATTACTCACTCATCACAGTAAGGACAAGTTTAAACGGAAAATTTGTAACATAAAACTGAAAATAAAATCTGAATAAGTTATCAATAAGTGAATTAAAAATGCTTCATCAATTTTCAAAAATAATATTTTTTTTTATTAAAAATGCAGTGGTTTACACACGAGAATTACATACATTTAGAATAAATTGTTAAAGAATTATTATTTAAAAAAAACTGTTCAGTCTATAACAGTGTCACAATAAAAGGCGGCATCTTCATAGTCATCTTCGTCGTCAGTCTCATTGACTGCATCATTCACATCATCTTCTTGGGAATTGTCGTCGTCTTCTAATACTCTATCATCTGTAATAAAAGAAAATTAACATTAGTGTAATTCTTGTTCGCTATATAGTATTTTAGTTTTTATTGATAAATGGTATATTCTATACTTACTTTGAATTATTACATCTGCAACTGATGACGGTAATTGCTCTCCTACGAACCAGACAAAATCATATTTGTCATCGTTGACTGTCCAACCAGAAGCAACAGGAGATAAAGATGTTGGATGTTTTGAGTGAGCATTTCTCCATAGCTTAGTTACGTAGCGAACTCGCAAAAAATGCTGGAGCAATTCTGCTTTACAAGGTGGCAAACTGGATGAATCGAAATTTTTAAATTTTTTAGCAAAGTTCTCATCGGATTTTTCAGACTGAAAATTACTCGAGAATAGATGAAATCGAACATCATTAACATGCGAAGAATTTTTAACTCCATACATCTCACAAATAAATTTTTCAAGAATACCATACGTAGTTTCAAGTATTTTGTCGTCATCCGTAATAATATTTTTAAAAGCTAATTGGTACTCGTTTGATTTTTCTAACATTTTAAAAGGCCGAACTTTGCCTTTTCTAAAAAATGCTGGAGTATAATCACACCCGGTAAGTGCGTGGAAGCACGGTAATGCTTTTGACAAAGATTCACCAAGAATTCGGTATAGTTCGTTGACGTTTATGTATCGCTGATGATTACCCACACCCATATTTATCCAAATTTTTAAAGATGCGTTTAAGTGATCCATATTTCCCAGAAGTATTATCAAAATATCAGAATCAGAGCAGCGTATAACAACGTCTGCGTCAAAATCGATTTGACAAATGTGAAAAATTATCCTAGAATCAGCTTCTTCGTGTTCTTCGCATGATAATGTTTCTTCAGTAGTCTTAATTACTTCATTATCCAAAACTTTGTAAGAATAACATTTATTGAAGCTTACGTGAATAGTTTTATCACCAATGAAAGAAAACATGTCATGATTGCCCCAGTGATCAATAAAAAAGTTAACTAAAGCTTCTTTAAATTGTATATTTTTCAATTCTGCTGAAAAATTATGTGGCCGAACTTGATTTGGACCAATTGATACCGGACTTGTTTCTTCTTCACGTCGGGAACGTTCACAATCTTTGATGGAAGGCGAGAAGTATTGGTCAAAGATAATTTCAATCCGAGTAGATTTCATCTGGGATATAATACTCAAAAACTTCTTAGATATACCATCATACGTTTGTGGTACATCTTTCATGAGATGTAACAAAAAGAAACCATCAACAAGGCAAACATCAAAAGACGACGGCGGTTGATCTGTACTATTTTCCATTTTCTTTTCAATTAGCTTTGCTAATTGTGATTTATCCGTTTTGCAAATTGAACCATCTGGATGACACATTGACGTCGGCATCGGAGTAAGCGGGTATGTCAAAACTTTTTCGATGTGAACCTTGTGGGTGAGGGAAATCCCCAGCATCCTACCAACTAGATCTCTTTGCATTCGCAGCTCAACAACCTTATTGCCTAAAGTCAACTTCTTTTTCTTCGGCGCCTCAGCAAAATTTAAAATTTAATTTTTTTTTATAGGCTTGTCAAATCTACATTCATCATCAACGCATTCACTGATAAATTGGTTCTTCAAACTCTCACCATTCTCTTCAATATTTAATAAAAAGTCAGTAATTTCAGGAGAAGCAGACTTTGAAGTAGCAATATTATACAAATTTTTTTTGTCTAATGTCGGATCAAACGGATTACAATTTTTTTCAAGAATTTCAATGAAATCAGCAATTTGTTTTCCATAAATTTTTACTCTGTTCGGTTGTAATTCTGCCGTAACATCTTGTAAGTACCTTAAACCACATACATCCAAGACATGTGATATTAACGTTGCTCTTATGCTGTGGCTTTTTGTCCAGCATTGACGTGCAGCTATAGAGTTAGTAAAGTGAGCAATGCCACTCAGTCGTTTAGCAGCATCAGCATTGATTGTTTGTTCCAAAGTGAGATCTACTGGTATTCGCGAGAATGGCTTATCAGTTCTCTTGACGCCAAAGCATCCTTTATTAAAATCGTCTTCTAGTCCAGGATGAGTTTTATCGACATTATTTAAATTATCGGAATATTTAACACAGTATCTAGCGTAATTTGGTTGATTAACAATGAAAAATAAGTTAGCCATTTTCGGAATCACGTGCTTGAACATTTGAAAGTCACCCATACGTATACTTCTGGAAGATTAATATAGTAACTTATTAATTGTATATAAATGATGTAGAACTGTGCTGTCTTTCCATGTCTACCTTCTCTGGTCTTTGCTACATATCTTTTATAAGAATCCAGCAGCCGCGATAAAATTTGATTAGGTAATAAATTAGTTTCCGATGAAGATATAAATGAAATTTTTTTGTCCTGATATTCTAAAAGATCTTCATAAACTTGTCCTTTCACAAAATAGTAATCGTCACTCTTACATTTTAAAAATTGGTCAAAATGTAACATCTGTAAGCCTAATGCCATTAACGGATGCAGACGTTTGCATCGATTAAAATGTTTACCTTCAATAATTTCTTTTACAGACCCAGAAGCAATGATTTTACTCTCAATCATCATGTGAGATAATCCGCACTCATCGATGAAAGTACCAACAGCTTTAAAAAAAGCCATCATTAAATGAAACGAGCCAAGATGTATAAAAAGATTACTAAACTTGGGACCTTCAATTGCTTGAATTTTATAAGCTATTTTAGCTATTGCTAAGTCATAAGTTACTTGTACATAAGTTTGACCACATTCTTGACCAACTCTTTGTGCTTGTTCCATGGTGTATGCTACGACTGATACATTTGTTGGTGATGAATTGATAGGAGTTAGATAAGATATAATTTGCTTCGGACTATTGTCATCGATAATTCTACAATTAAATCCTGTCCATGACGGGGTGTTTGGTACGTGAAAAAAATTTGAAAGCATATGTAGTAGATCAATGGTTTGTAAAGATGAAAAATTTTGGGGTAAAAGTGGTGATTGATCAATTTCAACAGGTGTTAAGCGACCTATCATCTTTATTCGCTTACCATAAGGAACAATGTCGTGAGTTATTTCTGTTAAAGATCGTTTTCTTTTTTGTCGTTGGTGATAAATCTGAATCGGCATTGCTAGTATCTTGGTTCAGTTCCCTATGAGAATCATTGCTATCAATGTTTTGGTAAATAATTCCTACAGTGTCGTGTAAAGTTTCCTTTCCATCCAAGGTGTCGATGTATCTGTCAAAATTATCAAAGGCTACTCCGGTGCATAGCGAAGGTTTTAGAATGATGTCTGGAGGACAAACTTGTGAACTTTTTACCGATGAGATGGTTGCTTCTGTTTCCAATTCTTCTAGAGTCGTATAGTTACAGCAATGTCCTAATCTATTTAAAATATTTATTAATTTTTTACTACTTGTTAAACTTTTTATAGTCATACCAAGAGTTATGTGTTTAGATGGTTTTACATTACCATTACTTACACAAAAAATTGCATCAGCAGCCATTGAGGAACTCAGTCTTTTACAATTTATACCATCTTTACGTCTGATGTCCTTTCCTCCCATAAATACTCTGAAGAATCGGTCTAATTTATCTGGAACCACGCATTCACCCGCAATTAAGTCGGTTGTTTTAATTTTTGATGGTAGTTTAGATTTCTCAATTTTTAAAATAGTATCTCGCAAGATTAATGCAACTTTATCTATAAGATCGTTTTCTTCAAGTTTGCTAAAATCATCTTCAACTAAACTACAATCTTTACGAATGATAATTTTTTTCTTTTGTTTGGATATAAATTTAATAGTTTTTTTAAAATGTTTTTGGATTTTCTCTTCCAGATAATGATTAGTTATTAAATTAATACCAGCCTGAGGCTGAAGTTTCTGCTCATAACTCAACTCAATATTATACCTATCACATAAAGATGATAATGATACACAATTCCTTTTTTTAATAACTTCTTCTTCTATTGTTGATACAATATGATTGAAAATATCTTTATGGATGTGACGATTTTTATGCCACGTAGTATGAGGAATGTCAGAAACTATTTTATTGTACTCATTTAAATAATTCAATTCACAAAGATGATGGTAAAAAATTGTTTCATTAACAGATTTTAAATGATTTATTTTGTGTAACAGCTCTTCATTATTAAGTTTTTCCATCCACTCAATAATTTTTTCATAAACTTTTGTATCGTTTGTTGAGTGAAGATTTTGTTGTTTACCTTTATTTTGTTTACGATCTTTATTACAATAAAAGCAAACATTTTTAGGTGGTCGATCTGTTTCAATCTCTGCTATGTTTATGTCGGAAGTATCATCACAAACGTCAGTTTCATTGATACTTAAATCGAATGTCGAGCTGGTAGCAACATCTTCTAACGTTGACTGACTATCTACACTTAGAGCAACATCTTCTGAAAGTACCTCACTGTTGATGCTAGGATGAGAATGTCCTGAAATGCACTGATTATCGAGATTCGGAGAATTTTCTGATGTTGTTTGACTATTTAAACTTGAAGAAGCAACCTCACAAGCGATTTCACTGCTTGACTTTTGAGTTACGTTGTTCGTAATATTTTCAGGATTACTGGTACAATCTATTTCTGAAGAAGAATCACGATATTTTGCCATTAAAGCTGTAAAACTACCATAACACTGTCTATGATATCCATCTTTATTATTTATTTGTGTAGGCAGCTGAATGTCACAGTATTTTAATTTATATTTAACACGTATACTCAAAACATCCTGGCATTTCTTTAATTTATCACTCACAAAAAGGATTAATTTATCTTTATATCCTTTACAAAAAACACATTTAATTTTATCTTTAGACATTGTAACACAATTAATAAATAAACATTAAAAACAACACAAATACAAACATGTGACTTTAGACTGACGCCATATTGTGTACTTGCCGGTGCGCCACCGTCACTATCTATCTCTCTTGCACTTTAAACTCTCTCTCTCTAACTACCAGCATCATACGGTAATACTTTCCATGAGTTTTTAATTTTTATTCAAGATTAACAACCGAATTAACGTTTGGCAAATTAATTTTAGACGTTTTTATCTTTAAGGAACATAAAATAAAAATTATAGACATTAAAAAATATTTTAAATTTTTTATAAAAAAAAATAAAAAATTGGCGTCTGGCACATGATTAACAATAATAAAAATGTCTGGCAATAAAAAATGTATGTCTGGTAGACTTATTTAAAGGCCAAAATATGAAAATTAAGTTTTTAAAAATTGTTTAAAAATCCAGGATTATTACCTGTACAGGTAGGATGCGTAGTAATCAACGCAACTGCTACCGGCAGACAGATGGCCCAGGCTCTATCCGAAAGAGTAAGAAGGACAACATATCACAAAACCAGCTTACCTAAAATTCTCGTTTTCTAAACGTTGCCAGCTCCCGTACTATTAGCTACAAGCATCAAGCAACATCTCAAAAATCCATTAAACATGAAGAAACACAAATGTCACTTAGGCAATTTTGCTTCAAATGGGAAGACCAACCCTGAAAATCATATAGATTCAGTTCATTTAAATTTGAGGCGACATAAATATGACTTATGTGATTATGCTATAAATCATAAGGCCAGTCTTATATATCATATTGATTCTTTTCATTTAAATTTGAGGTGGCATAAATGTGACTAATGTGATTATGCTACTAATCATAAAAGTGATATCATAAAACATAAAGATTCAGTACATTTAAATTTGAGACAACATAAATGTGACTTATTAGATTATTCTACAAATCATAAAAATGTTATTGAAAACAAAGATTCAGTGCATTTAAATTTGAAGCATAAATGGGGCTTATGTGATAATGTTGCAATTAAGTAAATTGATATTAGAAGACGTAAAGATATATTCATCATTTGAAGCAAATTCTTCAAAAGAATGTAAGTTCAATTCATTTGAATTTAAAATTTTAACATTTTAATATTAATCCAGCTGACCTGTACCACTCCTTATTAAACATTTTAACAATCATGTAACATGTGCATAATTTAAGTTAAAAGAAGAACATGTGTAAGTCAATATTTATTTTAGCAGCACACCTTGAAATAAGCATTATTGCAATTATTACAAACATTAATATAAAAGAACTGAATAATTTTAATTAAGATTTTTTTTTGAACCTTCCTTATGTGAAATCTTCATTTATATAAATAAAGTAAAATTTGAATATCAAAACAGATTTAATCTGTTAGTCTTCTACAATTTTAATTTCAAAAGATCAGAAACAAAATTTTGTCTCCTTCAAATATTTATTTATTAATTTTAAATGACTTTTTATATTTGTTGGTTTATTTATTCTATTTAACATTGTATATTGAGTTTTGATTATATACGTCTGTTACGTGTTTATTGTAGACATTAATTTAATTCTTAAAGTTTTTTGAATAAAAATTAAAATTTGAATATCAAAACAGATTTAATATGTTTTGATATTCAAATTTTGTTTTATCAAGTAAAAAGCCTTTTTCTATTTTATTTTATAAATAAAGTGTTTGTTAATTATTTTGAGTGTTTTTTTAAATATTGCTCAATTTCTTGCATTTCAGAAGGTTAGAA
Organism: Megalocaria dilatata; assembly: GCA_034642435.1. Classification (NCBI taxonomy): domain Eukaryota; kingdom Metazoa; phylum Arthropoda; class Insecta; order Coleoptera; family Coccinellidae; genus Megalocaria; species Megalocaria dilatata. The sequence goes on from CM067862.1 coordinate 9,874,342, forward strand.
ATTTTAAGTGCAAGAGTTGTAGCAAAGCTTCGATTCCTATTATAATTATCATTTACAGTGTGTTCCTAAATGGTCCACTGTATTATGGGAGCAAAATGTTGAAGTATATCTTTGATGGCAGCTTGTACTGACTCCAATGGTATATATGGTTTTTCTGATATCTTCAGTGGCTTTGAATCTTTCTGTGATGTCCTGATATCACTGATCGACTCTACGGGCCCTGTTAGGAGGGTAGTATCTCCAGTATTAATGAACACTATCCTGATAAAAAGCCTGCCTCCTGTACAACAAAGACTATCGAACAATAAGTTATTTTTCCTTCAGGTATTAGCCTAAAGAACTTTAAAAAAAAATTGTGGAAAGGATTTGATTTCGGTAAAGTTTTAAAAGAGATAGCGTCCCAAATTTCTGAACATTTGGCGCATCTTATCAACCTTTTTTAAGAAAGCAAAGGTTATCCCTATTTACAAAAAACCTGCTACTGATGATATAACAAATTATCTTCCAATATAATAATAACAAAGAGACATGCACCATGGCTCACAGGTAATTTGAAGGAAATTATGGTTTTGAGGGATAAAACTCTGGTTCGTTATAAAAAATTAAAAAATGAAAACGACTAGCCCTTGTAAAAACAGATACAGTTTTTCTCTGGCGGTTGAAAATGAAAAAAAAGCTTACTTTTATTCTGTCTTGAACAACAAGGTAACCAAAAACTTCTGGTCGAGTCTGAAAAACCTCAATATTATCAAGAGGAAATCAACTGAACTACCCGAAGAGTTGAAAGATGCTAATAAAATAAATAAATATTTTATTGACTCCATTCCAAGAGTTCTTAGGGACCATGATCTTCTTGAATTCTACAACAAAAACACTAAGGATTCAAATATGGTCAGTTTTACATTTCGGGAGGTAGAAGAAGCCCAGATCTTCAAGGTGATCAATAGGATCAGGAGCGGGGCTACAGGTCATGATGGCATCAATATACCTACAATTAAATTGTGCATTCCTTTCATTCTTCCTTATTTGACGCATGTTGTCAATTTTTGTCTGAAAAACTCTGTTTATCCCAGCTCTTGGAAAAAAGCTTTGGTCGTACCCTTGCCAAAACACCCCAACCCATCGTCTTTAGATGATATTCGACCTATTAGTTTGTTACCAACTTGGTCTAAAATAATTGAAAGGGTAATGCATGGGCAACTGTAGAATTATCTAAAGAAAAATAAAATCATTCCTGCCTCACAATTTGGTTTTAGACCTGGCCATGGCTGTTGTACTGCTCTGCTCAATGTAACAGATGAAGTTTTCAATTCTATTGATCAAGGAGACCTTACCATCTTAACTTTACTCAACTACTCGAAAGCTTTCGACTCTGTAGATCATGAACTTTTAGTTGCTATATTGCATTACATTGGTGTTTCATGGAAAGCTACGGCACTGTTGGCTGATTATGTTGAGTGTAGATCTCAGGCAGTAGTCATTGATGATAAAACATCAACATACTTGAGACTGAGCTGTGAAATTTCACAGGGATCTATCTTGGGTCCGCTACTTTTTATAATATATATATCATGCTTCGCTAATGTCTGCCTTTCAGCCACTTCTTTTTTTTACGCTGATGATAGTCAGCTAAAACTTTCCTTCAAACCTCATGAAAATTATATTATAATTCTTAATCTGTTTTAAAAATATGTCTTTTAAAAACAAATATTAAATGGTTTTATTAGAAATTGTTATCGGAATTTTCAGCATGAGTTATCATTGCAACTGGATTACTTAAATGACTTTAAATTCAGAATTATATTCTAACTTCTAAAATATATTTTGAAACTAGAGACCGAAATAGCTATCAAATGTTGAAATACAAGTACGACTTAGCCAGATTCTGGAAATGGTTGGATATTTTGAAAAATTCAACTGTCAAGGGAATGCAGCCAGACGAAGTTTTTCGAAAAAAATTGGTGTCATCGTTATTTCCATGAAAAATGTACGTCCCGAAGGACCATTAGGACAAGGATGGACATGGTAAGAAAATTCTTCATATTTTTCCCATTCGTCATTTAACAAATTTATTAGATTTATTGATTTATTATGATTTTCATTTTATATTATAAATAATAAGCATATTTATTTTATATCATCAACTCATTAATTTAAATGGGATAATTAATTAATAATGTTTGTTTAATTTGTTCCAATTGTCGATTGTTTATATACCTTTTATGTAAATAAAATAAAGGTCACAAAAATTTTTTAACCAGTTTAAAAGTTGAGTGAAAGGCTAATATTCACGCTATAATTCACGCATGCGCGCAAGTCTACGAAGCGACCATAGAACCTCACTCATGATATTGACAGTGACAAGCAGGCATTAAATTCTCTGGGTCAAATTTTCCCCAATAAAAATATGTGGATCTCTTCAATAATAAAATATGAGTGTACATTTGAAACTATATAATAATCTGAAACACTCGTAAATTGCCTATACTCTCTTAATCTAGGTATGTTACGCTATGGTTGTGCTCATAACCCCGAAGAAAGCCTATATGAAGAAGAAGAAGAAAAAACATTTAATCTGTGTATTTCCATATACCGATTCAACCCACTCTCAATCTTCATATTCTTTAGTTGATAAAGTGCTTTAGTGAAATAGCATAATATTAAAAGTAATATTAACATTTCTAATTTAAAAAATGGATAATATAAAGACTGAAGATTGTTATCACGAAATGGAAAATACGTCAAGTTCTTGGTAAGAAATATTTATTTTTCTAGATTTGTTCATTTGCTCAATGTTTAGTCAAATTATTTATATTTGACTAATATAACTTTTATTTCGAAAATTGAACATAGGAGATAAGTTAGGATTAATATATATGAGGAAGAAGAAATAACTGTCCCGTTACGTCTAATATTTAATAATAATAAATATTCAATTTCTAGATTTGTCAATTTGCCTGAGTAATGTAATTCTATTGAGTATTTATTTCTGAAAATTTTATTCAATAAATATGGTCATTCATTGATCATATTTTGCTTTTGCTTCTGAAAAATGATTTACAATATAAGATACCGGGGTATACAGATGCAAAGATTATTTTTCATTTTATTATTTAGTATTATAGTAAATCTGACAAAATTTGGTATTGATTGCTCTTTTAATTGGTTTCAGTGCTCCAAATCAAGATGGTGGAGAGAAATTTGGAACGTTCACGATGAAGATTGAAAATGTAGACATTACTGAACAATTTACTGATGAAATTGGAATCCATGACAGAAATGAATACATTATTAAAAGTGAAAATAATCATATTAACAATTTATCGCAACTAATTGATAACGACAATTTTTGTTCAACCAAATTGGAAGAAAATTATCTTCAAGAGAATAACAGTTCAAACATTTGTGACCATAGCTTAGCTATTGAAGAAACAATGGAACAGCACAAAGTGTTTCCACCAATTGGGAAGAAATCTGAAGGTCATTTGGAGAAATTTGCAACGCCTACAGGGAAGATTGAAGATTTAGATATCACTGAACAATTTACTGATGAAATTGGAATCCATGACAGGAATGAATACATTATTAAAAGTGAATATAATCATATTAACAGTTTATCGCAACAAATTGATAACGACAATTTATGTTCAACCGAATTGAAAGAAAATTCTCTTCAAGAGAATAAAAGTTCAAACACTTGTGACCATAGTTTAGCTATTGAAGAAATAACGGAAGAGCACATAGTGTTTTTACCAATTGGAAAGCAAGGTGAAGGTCATTTGGGGGAATTCAATGCAAATCATCATTACAGTCCGAAACCCGATATAGGCAGCAATCTCAACAAACAAGTAGATCCTGTCCAGCTCAATATAACGCAACACAAATGTGACTTTGATAATTATGAAACAAATTGGAAAAATGATATAAAGAAATATAAAGATTCAGTCAGTTTTAACTTAAAGCAACATAAATGTCACTTATGTGAATTTGCTTCGAAACAAAGGAACAAACTTTTATTACATATAAATACAGTTCATTTAAAATTGAAAAAGTATAAATGTGATTTATGTAACTTCACTACAAATCTGAAAAATTATATCAAAAAACATAAGGAGTCTATTCATATAAACTCAAGGCAACATAAATGTCACTCATGCGACTTTGCTGCAAACTTCAAACAAACTCTCAAATATCATGTAGATGCAATTCATCTAAAATTGAATCAACATAAATGTCACTTATGCGATTTTGCTTCGAACCGCAAGAGTATACTAGTACTTCATATAAATGCAGTTCATTTAAATTTGAGGCAGCATAAATGTGACTTGTGTGATTATGCTGCAAATCAGAAAAATAGCATTAAAATCCATAAAGCCTCTGTCCATTTAAAGTTAAAACAACATGAATGTTTCTTATGCGATTTTGCTACAAACCAAAAACAAAATCTCAAGAATCACATAGATGCAGTTCATTTGAACTTAAAGCAACATAAATGCCATTTATGTGATTTTGCTGCGAATACAGAAAGGAGCCTTATATTTCATATCAATTCAGTTCATTTAAATTTGTGGAGGCATAAATGTGACTTATGTGATTATGTTACAAATCAGAAAAGGGATCTAAATATCCATATAGATTCTTATCATTTGAATTTGAAGAAGTTTAAATGTCACTTATGCAATTTTGCAACAAACATCAAAATTACTCTCAAAAATCATATAGATGTAATTCATTTAAAGTTAAAGCAACATAAATGTCACTTGTGCAATTATTCGTCGAATGTAAAGAGGATCCTTAAATTTCATATAAATTCAATTCACTTAAATTTGAGACGGTATAAATGTGACTCCTGTGATTATGCTTCAAATTGGAAAAGTCATATCAGAAAACATACAGATTCTGTTCATTTAAACTTGAAACAACACAAATGTCATTTGTGCGATTTTGCTTCGAATCGAAAGAGGAACCTCCAATATCACATAAAATCATCAATTCATTCAAATTTGAGACGGTATGAATGTGACATTTGTGATTATGCCACAAATCGAAAAAAAGATGTCAAAAAACATAAAAACTCTGTCCATTTAAACTTAAAGTAACATATCACTCCAATGAAAAGAGAAGGTCAGCTCCAACAATTATAGATTCCATTTATTTTAATATACTGTCATATTTGTCAATTGCCTGGCTAATAAAAGAAACAGAAAACATAAAATAACATATATGTTCTCCAATAATTGATTGATATGATACAAGTTTGCAGCATTTATTTCATTTCTTCAATTCAAAAACAACAATTACGTAATTAATACATTATTCAAGTATTGAAAATTTTGTTAATACATTTTAATAATTATGCACCTACTATGTATATAATTTAAGTTAAAAAAAAACATGTGATAGTCAGCATTGATTTGAGCAGACTAGTATATCAATAAACAGTAACAACCATAACATTAACATCCGTAATAAAACTAGATTATGTTAATTATTAATTTTTTTTACAACCTTCCCTATATGGAATCTCTATTCAAATAAATTAAGTGTTTATTAATTATTATAAGTGTTTTTATTTAATATTGCTTCAAATTTCATTAATTTCAAGATGTTAGAAGTTTTAAGTGCACTAGATGTACAGGGGGGGATTGGACACTTTTGAAGGGGAGGTCCTATTTCTGTACTAGATAGACGGAAACTGATGATGGTGCCTTAGTGCCAATTTAAATGAGAAACTCATCGGTGAAAACCGCATCTAGATATCTATCGCCATTACATTGTTGCAAGTTGTTTCTTAAAAATGTGCATTTCCGAAATATTGCTGTAACTTTTCTTCTGTTGAAAATTTTCTATTTCTGTAAAAAAATTCCTGTGGCAACTTCTTACGTAGAATTGTATGACATTGGTTGAATTTTCTGCAAACTGATATATTATGAGATATCGCTATGAAAATATTGTTTTCAAATGGGATACCCCGTATATTTCCAAAAATTTTGATACAATTTTAAATTATCATTCCAAAAATATAGCATACTTGATATTTTTCTGCAAATCATGCTCGAGATATTGAATTTTCAAATTTTATCTCTTGGATAAGTAGGCTTTGGACCGTGCGGCGGTGAAAATGAAATAATGAGAACATTGATCGTTGGATGTCAAAGTTCGATTCAAACAGTTGATAGTTTTTTTAAGAAAACCGTAGTCTTTTTAAAAATCATAACAATTCGAACTATTTGAAAATAACTTCATCAAATGAGATTTTCATTGTCGACTATTTTCGTCCAAGCACATGCGGCACCTTTTCTGAATATTTTTTGCTGAATTGATAAGTTCGATGGAAGTAAGAGAAGCGAAACCATGAAGTACCGTCATTTCCAGTTCATCTCTAGAGTTGATCGGCTTTTTATAGATTATATCTTTAAATCTTTCCGAAAAGTAAAAGTCCATAGGCTTTAGGTTAGGCGACCTATCCGGCCACTGGTTATGACCTTGGTGGCAATCCAATTGGTGCCAAAATTTGCTATTAGAAAATTCATGATGATACTAGGGTTGTCAGGAGTAGCGTCATCTTGTTGGAAGCGTATATTCCGGAGTTGAAAGAGCAGCATTTCTTCAACAATCAGTTCTTTTTTTGCCTTAAGTTCCGTAGATAATTCTGTGATGTGAAGTTATCATTATATATTAACGGGCCTATAATTATGCCCTTATAAATGCCTGCCCATATACTAAACCGGAATTCCTTGATTTCTTTGCTCCATGACTGAATGGGGATTATGTTGTGCACAAGTATATTTTTGGAATAGTAATTTCAAGCTCTATCGAAATGCGTAGAACTATAAGGGGTGTTCCATTTAAAAAAATATTTTCATAGCGATATCTCATAAAATATCAGTTTGAGGAAAATGCAATTAACGTTATTGAATTCTACGTAAGAAGATAGATACTACAAGAATGATTTTACAGAAATAGAAAATTTCCAACAGAAGAACACTTGGTGGTGGTGTTGATTCTGAGCAACTTTGGTTAGGTTTGAATCTCGGAAGTATAAGAGTTGCAATTTCTGTTGTCTACAGGCCTCCTACATATAACTACCGATTGTTTCTGGATGGCTTTGAAACAGTCGTCACAGAGGTGATACCTACTGTTGATTGTGTATTTTGTCTTGGAGATTTCAACATGAATTATTTCAATAAAGCAAGTGTGGAAATAAAAACGTTACTGGAGGTGTTGGAGGGTGTGGGCCTGCAACAGATAATTGAGGAGCCTACTAGAACAACTTTAAGTTCCTCAACATTAATTGATTATATCCTTGTGTCTGATGTCGAAATGGTAAAGGTTTCTGGGGTGTTGCCCGTGCCGCAGGTGAGTGATCACGACCTTGTTCATTGCACTGTTGATGTTCGAGTACAGAGGACAAGTCCGGTCTTTAGAACTTCTAGAGATTTCAAAAATCTAAATTATGTCCAATTCAAATATGATCTAATGTCCATTCCGTGGAATAAAATTTATGACAAGGCAACGGTTGATGAGAAGGTAGATTTTCTTACCTCGAATATCATCACTCTATTGGATCTGCATGCCCCGTACAGAACATATAAAATTTCAAAAAAATATGCGCCATGGTTAACTGACACCCTGAGGGATATGATTAAGATGAGAAACAAGGTCTTTTCTGAGTTCAAAAAGACTAGGCGGATCGGTGTTTGGAATACTTATAAACAACTCAGAAATTCTATCACAGCCGCTGTTAAAAAGGAAAAGAAAAATTACTACACTAAATATATTAATGACTCTAATAATCTAAAGACTTCTTGGGCCCATCTGAAGAGAATCGGTTTCATCAAAAGTAAAAATATAGTATTGCCCTCTGAGTTTAATGATATCGATAGTATGAATCATCATTTTTTGAATTCTGTACCTGATCTGTCTCCTGATGGTGACTTGTTAGCTTTTTATTCTAATCGAGATAATTGCATCGCAGCTAGTAACTTTAATTTTAAAACAGTTGGCGAGATTGAGGTATTGGAAATTATAAGGTCTATAGGTAGTAAGGCTACTGGTCATGATGGCGTCAACATACTCACCCTGCATTTGTGTGTTCCTCACATACTGCCCCATATCACACATGTTTTGAATTTTTGCTTGCGGAATTCTAATTTTCCGAGTCAATGGAAGAAGGCCCTCGTTATTCCCGTGCCGAAGGTCATTAATCCTAAGGACCTGAATGGTTTACGACCGATAAGTATTTTGCCTACCTTGTCAAAAATTTTGGAAAAAATCATTAGCAAACAAGTTTGGTCACACTTGGATCAGAACAAAATAAATCCACCTACACAGTCAGGATTTAGAGTGAATCACAGTTGTACAACTGCATTGTTACATATAACTGACGATATAATAAGGGCTACAGATCAGGGTAAGTTGACTTTGTTGACACTCCTAGATTACTCTAAAGCTTTTGACAGCCTCAATCACAAAATGTTTGACGCAATTTTAGTACATCTTGGTTTTTCTGAGGACTCGGTTAGGCTTCTTTCCTCTTATTTGGTGAATCGGTTTCAGGCGGTTTTTCATGGTGGTAGAGTGTACCGCAGGGTTCCATATTGGGACCACTGCTTTTTATCATGTATATTTCGCTATTCATAAAGTTTATAATATCTTGTTTGATGCATATTTACGCGGATGACAGTCAGTTATATATCTCTTTCTACCCGGATGAAAGTGTCCAAGCTATTACAGCATTAAATTTGGATTTGAGTATCATTCATGAGGTAGGCACGAAGCACTGCTTGCGGCTCAATACCAACAAAACAGTTGCTATCTTGTTTGGAAGAAGAAATGACAGAAAGAGGTTTCTCGATTGTGATTACCCTATTGCTATTGGCCCTGAAAGAGTTGAGTTGTGCGATAAAGTTAGAGATTTGGGTGTTTGGTTAGATTACGAAATGCGATTCACAGAACATATTTCTTTTTGTTTGCGGAAGGCTTATGGTATGCTGAAAATTATTTATGGGCACAGGGAATTTTTGTCGAGAAAGGTGAAAGTAATGCCATGTGAGTCTCTTGTTCTTTCTCATATGAACTATGCTGACTCGGTTTATGGTTCCTGCCTTAATTTTACGGATAAGCGTCGCGTCCAAAAACTTCAGAACTCTTGTCTACGCTTAATTTTTGGTATAAGAAAATTCGATAGAATAAGCCATACTTTGCGGGATATAAATTGGCTCAGCATGGAAAATAGGAGATTTCTCCACTCGGCCATATTATTCATGAAAATTATGAACTCCAAGACCCCGCCTTATCTTTACAACAAGATCACTTACCGTTCTGATGTCCATAATTTGAATATCCGTTTTAGGGGTACACTAACTCCGCCTCTATATGTAACTCAGTTTTTTCGACGGTCATTTTCATATTTTATCACATCATGCATCAATAGCATTTCTGTGGATGTCAGGAGGGTGACTGATATGAGTCGTGTTAGAACCTTGTTGTATGGACAGCTTATGAATCAACAGGTGGAACTGTTGTCGAGGTGAATTAAAGAATACTTTTTTTTTTTTATTATTATGATTTGATTACCAGGGTAATGATAGCATATCAATGAACTTTGTATTTATTTTTGATACTTAATTCTGTTAATCGAGCTTGAATTTTTTGTTTATTTTTTTTTTAAATGAATTGTGGGTTAGATTGAACAGTGCACTTTCTTAATGCACTGGATCTCGCCCTTTCATTATGTATATAATAATGTAATTTACTGAAATAATATTGATTGAATAAAGGCCTTTATTATTATTATTATTATTATTACTTACAGCAATAATAATAGGAGAAGGCATTTTTATTGATAGAAGAAATATTACAAAAATTGAATATAAAAACAGATTTAAACTGTCAGTCTCCTACAATTTAAATTTCAAAGAAATTTTTATTCAAAAAACTTTTAGAATTAAATTAATGTCTTATAAGCACAACTTTTATTTAATAGACGTATAAAATCAAAACTCAATATACAATATCAAATAGAATAAATAAACCAACAAATATAAATTGTCAATTAAAATTAATAAATAAATATTTGAAGAAGACAAAAATTTTTTTCTGATCTTACAATTATTCATAATTGTAATTAATTAATTTTAATTGACAATTTAAATTTGTTGGTTAATTGATTCCATTTGGTATTGTATGTTGAGTTTACGAAATTGTTTTATCTAACGGAATTGAAAATACTGGATCTTTTGGTATTAATATCTATGAAGAAGGAAATAAGTGTTCAGTTGCCACTTATAACTGGTAAGCATCAAATATTATTTCATATTTGTTCAATTACCTTAGTACTTTTCAAACGACTGTATTCGGTCCCAATATTTTTAAAACTTTCCATTCCATATTTGTGCCACTCCTTGATTTGAATATGAATCTATCTACGGAAAAACTCCAGATATTGATTCTCTCCTCATCTAAAATTTAATGAGATTAGGTCTTTCTTATGTGTTTTTATGAAATATTGCATAAACATCTTTAATTTTAGGGGTTTTCGAAATAGTTTCTAATGGATATCTCATGAGTTCCAATTTGGGAGTTTGCCCATTAAAGATTCTTGCGATTCTAATTTAGAAACCGAATAGAGAAATTAGTTTTCATTTCTTATTATCCTGGAAAAATGTTCTTGATTGACAATTTGATTTGTTTCAGTGCCTCACATCAAGATAATGAAGAGAAATCTGAAAGTGTGGAGGTGAAAATTGAAGATGTGGACATCACTGAACAATTTAATGACGACATTGGTGGTCATGAGAGGAAAGAATACTCTTTTCTAAATGAACATAATCATGCTATGAATCCAACACAACAGATTGATAATGAGAATTTATATCAAATAATTTGAATTTAATATCAAATTGGAAGAAAAACACGATCAAGATATTGACAATTCTAACATTTTTGGTAAAAATCAGATAGACTCACATCATTTAAATTTGGTAGAATATAAATGTCACTTCTGCAGTTCTGCTAGTAGTGAAAAGGTTTTCCTTGAAAAACATATACATGGAGTTCATTTGAATAATTTGAAAGAGAATAAATGTGTTCAAAAGCCTTAAAGGGAGTGAATATTTTGAGGAGTCTATGTAGAACCTGGTGGGGTGCGCATCCAAAAACACTTCTAATAATTTACAAGTCACTTATCAGACCTTATCTTGATTTCGGGTCCATAATTTATGGTGGATGCTCCAGAAAAATTCTCAATAAATTAGATACAGTTCAACATCAAGCTCTAAGAGCGGTGGGTGGTTTTATGAAATCAACACCAATTAATATTTTGATGGCAGAATGCGGAGAAACATCATTGGAAACACGTAGAAAGTCATTAGCACAAAAATTTATATGTAAAAGCTATAGATTTGAAAACAATACCGTTCTGACAGAAATAGAAAATATAGCGTTTTTTAGAGGATATTGGAACAACAAGTATACACCAGCCTTTATTAAAGCTTATTATTTAGTGAAAACCAAATCTCGCTGGATATATGGATCATCACATCTGCCATTCTTTGAACTAAATTACATAGATCACGCACATAAAGTAAATTGTCACATCTCGGAAATACAAAAATATTCCAAGACAGCCCCAGCAGACTTCAATAATCTCAAAAATCAGAAATATATCGGATACGACCACATATACACAGATGCGTCAGTAATTTCGGAAACAAAATCAGTAGGTATAGGAATATATTCAGATTCTCTGAATATAGAATACTCCGCCAATCTCCCAGGTCATTGGTCAATATTTTCCGCAGAAATGATGGCAATATGCAAAGCAATAAATATATTAATAAAGAAAAAACGAAAATTCTGTGTAATATTTTCCGATTCACTAAGTGCCATAACATGTCTAAGGGAATGGAAAATGTCATCAAATACAAACATAATTTCTATTAACGTTAAAAAATATCTTCACAAAGCTGCATTATTAGGTTTAAACATCGTCTGTGTCTGGATACCAAGTCATTCGGGCATAATAGGGAACGAAAGGGCAGATATTCTAGCGAAAAAAGGTGCTTCGGAAAAGAACAAAACTAACAAATATAGGGGAGATCAAAACAATGTAAGGAATATACTACAGAGAAATTTAGAGAATCAGTGGATAAAAGAATGGAATGATGTGGGAGTTTCAAAGGGGAAGACGTACACACATATGAGAAACAGGGATAAAAAGTTCACGCCAATTCGAAAATGTTTTTTGTTTGACTCTGAATTCGACAAATACAGTGTATCAACGATGATGCGATTGCGTTCCAACCATTGCCTGTCTCCGGAACATTTATTTAAAATAAAAGTATACGACAGTCCTAATTGTCAATGTGCAGAATACGGAGATATTGTACATATACTTTTTAATTGTCAGCTGAACAGGGTAAACTGTGATATATTATACTATAAATTAACACAATTGGGAATGGAATGCCCAATTAGTGTGAACGATGTCGTTTTTAGCCAATCGATTAAGATTATAGAGTGTTTGACTAGTTTTTTAAAAGCAGGGTTGAAATTGTAGTCAATCGAATGTAAGTTTATATGTAACTAACATTATGTATGTGTTGTTCTAGCCCTGTGTACGTCAAATATCCTTTCCAACCTTGGGAACAGGGGGAGAAATAGTAATATAGTGACTGGGTACATGACCTCCGGTTGAGCCCAAATTGCCCTTTCAATAAGGGTAGCCTTGACAGAAGAAGAGAAGAAGAAAATTTAAAGCAACATAAATGTCACTTATGCGATTTGGCTTCAAACCAGAAGCACCATTTCAATAGAAGTTGTCATTCAGTTCATTTAAATTTGAAGCAACATAAATGTAACTTATGTGATTATGCTGCGAATCAGAAAAATTAACTCAAGAATTATATCAATGCTTTTCATTTCAACATGAAGGTACACAAATGCCACCTATGTGAATATTCGACGAATCATAAAGGTCATCTAAAAGCTCATATAGACTCAGTTCATTTAAATTTGAAGCAACATAAATGTAACTTATGTGATTATTGTCTAAATCAGAAAAGGGATCTAAAGAATCATATGGATGGTTTTCATTTCAACATAAAGGCGCACAAATGCCACCTATGTGAATATTCTACGAATCGAAAACCTAATCTAAAAAATCATATAGATGCAATTCATTTAAAGTTGAAACAACATAAATGTAACTTATGTGATTATGCAGCAAATAGGAAAAGGGAACTCAAAAATCATATCGATGGTTTTCATTTCAACATAAAGAAACAATGTGAATATTCGACAAATCGAAAAAGTAGTCTTAAAACTCATATTGATTCCGTTCATTTAACTTTGAAGATATAAATGTGACTTGATTGTGAATGATTCGATTCATTTAAATTTGAAGCAGCATAAATGTAAGAAACCTTAGAAATGCTCTACTGCAACTAAAAAAACTACTCTTAAAAATCATATACAATTCTGTTCATCTCAATACATAGATATTTTCAACTTTTAGATTGTATTTAATTAGATTAAAAAAATTTATATAATAATTAATTCCAAATATATTCATTTTATCACTGTGTGGAGGATCAATTCCTTCAATTAAAAATCTTGTACATACCTTATTGTAAACTTTTCAAATGCTTAAATTGTCAAGAATTATTATGTTTAGTATTTTAGGTTCAATTGCCACTATGTGCTAGTGTTGCACTCGTGGATCAGAAGTAGAGATAAGATTATTATTTTTTATTCGAAAAACATTGATTTCCTTCTGTTTAGATTTTACTATCATCAAATATATCTCTACATATTCATTATTTGATTCTTAATTTGTAACGACTTTCCTCGAAAATTTCCTTTCAGACTATTGCACAAGATGATGATTGTCTTTATGTTTTTTTAAGAGTAAAATATTTCAAAATATATTAATACCATGATAAATTTGTTTTTTGATCCACATCTTCCTGTAAAGATGAAGATAAAGTTCAAGAAAAAAATTTCATAGCAAATAGCTACCTTCGAAGTTTCAAATAGTTACTGTAACATTAAAGGCCACCTACGAAAGAAATAAATCGGAATAGTGTATCAAACATTGACTAAATATGTTTTTTGAATTGCAAATTGAACTTCAAGTGGCCGTGAACGGATTTTGTTCCTTCACAAACTTGATCTTTCCATTTGGCTTAAAAACTGCCCTGAAAATTTCGAGTCCCTCAATTGTTCCTGTTCAAAATTATCATGTTACTGACGAATGAACATAGAGAATTTTATTTGACAACCAATTATTGTCTGTATGTTCAATGTAACCCTAGAAGACTATTTCTGCCTGGAAATTGGACAAATAAAAACCCTACAATGGAATGACAAGCTTTCTAGAATGAACAGGCAAAAAAAAAGAACTACTCTTTGTCTTCTTCCGAGTCAAGTTGTAAGTTTCATGTATTCAGGCACTTTTTATTTTATACCTTACGAGTATTTTTATAGAAATTCACAATTTGCAATCAAAAATCTGGATTGGCAAAGGAAAATTATATTATACTTCTTAATCTGTTTTAAAAATATGTCTTTTAAAAACAAATATTAAATGGTTTTATTATAAATTGTTATCGGAATTTTCAGCATGAGTTATCATTGCAACTGGATTACTTAAATGACTTTAAATTCAGAATTATATTCTAACTTCTAAAATATATTTTGAAACTAGAGACCGAAATAGCTATCAAATGTTGAAATACAAGTACGACTTAGCCAGATTCTGGAAATGGTTGGATATTTTGAAAAATTCAACTCTCAAGGGAATGCAGCCAGAGGAGGTTTTTCGAAAAAAATTGGTGTCATCGTTATTTCCATGAAAAATATACGTCCCGAAGGACCATTAGGCTACAAGGATGGACATGGTAAGAAAATTCTTCACCATATTTTTCCCATTCGTCATTTAACAAATTTATTAGATTTATTGATTTATTATGATTTTCATTTTATATTATAAATAATAAGCATATTTATTTAATATCATCAACTCATTAATTTAAATGGGATAATTAATTAATAATGTTTGTTTAATTTGTTCCAATTGTCGATTGTTTATATATACCTTTTATGTAAATAATAAAATAAAGGTCACAAAAATTTTTGAACCAGTTTAAAAGTTGAGTGAAAGGCTAATATTCACGCTATAATTCACGCATGCGCGCAAGTCTACGAAGCGACCATAGAACCTCACTCATGATATTGACAGTGACAAGCAGGCATTAAATTCTCTGGGGCAAATTTTCCCTAATAAAAATATGTGGATCTCTTCAATAATAAAATATGAGTGTGCATTTGAAACTATATAATAATCCGAAACACTCGTAAATTGCCTATACTCTCTTAATCTAGGTATGTTACTCTATGGTTGTGCTCATAACCCCGAAGAAAGCCTATATGAAGAAGAAGAAGAAAAAACATTTAATCTGTGTATTTCCATATACCAATTCAACCCATTCTCAATCTTCATATTCTTTAGTTGAAAAAGTGCTTTAGTGAAATAGCATAATATTAAAAGTGTTCAAACATTTCTAATTTAAAAAATGGATAATATAAAGACTGAAGATTGTTATCACGAAATGGAAAATACGTCAAGTTCTTGGTAAGAAATATTTATATTTCTAGATTTGTTCATTTGCTTAATGTTTAGTCAAATTATTTATATTTGACTAATATAACTTTTATTTCGAAAATTGAACATAGGAGATAAGTTAGGATTAATATATATGAGGAAGAAGAAATAACTGTCCCGTTACGTCTAATATTTAATAATAATAAATATTCAATTTCTAGATTTGTCAATTTGCCTGACTAATGTAATTCTATTGAGTATTTATTTCTGAAAATTTTATTCAATAAATATGGTCATCCATTGATCATATTTTGCTTTTGCTTGCGAAAAATGATTTACAATATAAGATACAGGGATTATTTTTCATTTTATGATTTAGTATTATAGTAAATCTGACAAAATTTGGTATTGATTGCTCTTTTAATTGGTTTCAGTGCTCCAAATCAAGATGGTGGAGAGAAATTTGGAACGTTCACGATGAAGATTGAAAATGTAGACATTACTGAACAATTTACTGATGAAATTGGAATCCATGACAGAAATGAATACATTATTAAAAGTGAAAATAATCATATTAACAATTTATCGCAACTAATTGATAACGACAATTTTTGTTCAACCAAATTGGAAGAAAATTATCTTCAAGAGAATAACAGTTCAAACATTTGTGACCATAGCTTAGCTATTGAAGAAACAATGGAACAGCACAAAGTGTTTCCACCAATTGGGAAGAAATCTGAAGGTCATTTGGAGAAATTTGCAACGCCTACAGGGAAGATTGAAGATTTAGATATCACTGAACAATTTACTGATGAAATTGGAATCCATGACAGGAATGAATACATTATTAAAAGTGAATATAATCATATTAACAGTTTATCGCAACAAATTGATAACGACAATTTATGTTCAACCGAATTGAAAGAAAATTCTCTTCAAGAGAATAAAAGTTCAAACACTTGTGACCATAGTTTAGCTATTGAAGAAATAACGGAAGAGCACATAGTGTTTTTACCAATTGGAAAGCAAGGTGAAGGTCATTTGGGGGAATTCAATGCAAATCATCATTACAGTCCGAAACCCGATATAGGCAGCAATCTCAACAAACAAGTAGATCCTGTCCAGCTCAATATAACGCAACACAAATGTGACTTTGATAATTATGAAACAAATTGGAAAAATGATATAAAGAAATATAAAGATTCAGTCAGTTTTAACTTAAAGCAACATAAATGTCACTTATGTGAATTTGCTTCGAAACAAAGGAACAAACTTTTATTACATATAAATACAGTTCATTTAAAATTGAAAAAGTATAAATGTGATTTATGTAACTTCACTACAAATCTGAAAAATTATATCAAAAAACATAAGGAGTCTATTCATATAAACTCAAGGCAACATAAATGTCACTCATGCGACTTTGCTGCAAACTTCAAACAAACTCTCAAATATCATGTAGATGCAATTCATCTAAAATTGAATCAACATAAATGTCACTTATGCGATTTTGCTTCGAACCGCAAGAGTATACTAGTACTTCATATAAATGCAGTTCATTTAAATTTGAGGCAGCATAAATGTGACTTGTGTGATTATGCTGCAAATCAGAAAAATAGCATTAAAATCCATAAAGCCTCTGTCCATTTAAAGTTAAAACAACATGAATGTTTCTTATGCGATTTTGCTACAAACCAAAAACAAAATCTCAAGAATCACATAGATGCAGTTCATTTGAACTTAAAGCAACATAAATGCCATTTATGTGATTTTGCTGCGAATACAGAAAGGAGCCTTATATTTCATATCAATTCAGTTCATTTAAATTTGTGGAGGCATAAATGTGACTTATGTGATTACGTTACAAATCAGAAAAGGGATCTAAATATCCATATAGATTCTTATCATTTGAATTTGAAGAAGTTTAAATGTCACTTATGCAATTTTGCAACAAACATCAAAATTACTCTCAAAAATCATATAGATGTAATTCATTTAAAGTTAAAGCAACATAAATGTCACTTGTGCAATTATTCGTCGAATGTAAAGAGGATCCTTAAATTTCATATAAATTCAATTCACTTAAATTTGAGACGGTATAAATGTGACTCCTGTGATTATGCTTCAAATTGGAAAAGTCATATCAGAAAACATACAGATTCTGTTCATTTAAACTTGAAACAACACAAATGTCATTTGTGCGATTTTGCTTCGAATCGAAAGAGGAACCTCCAATATCACATAAAATCATCAATTCATTCAAATTTGAGACGGTATGAATGTGACATTTGTGATTATGCCACAAATCGAAAAAAAGATGTCAAAAAACATAAAAACTCTGTCCATTTAAACTTAAAGTAACATATCACTCCAATGAAAAGAGAAGGTCAGCTCCAACAATTATAGATTCCATTTATTTTAATATACTGTCATATTTGTCAATTGCCTGGCTAATAAAAGAAACAGAAAACATAAAATAACATATATGTTCTCCAATAATTGATTGATATGATACAAGTTTGCAGCATTTATTTCATTTCTTCAATTCAAAAACAACAATTACGTAATTAATACATTATTCAAGTATTGAAAATTTTGTTAATACATTTTAATAATTATGCACCTACTATGTATATAATTTAAGTTAAAAAAAAAACATGTGATAGTCAGCATTGATTTGAGCAGACTAGTATATCAATAAACAGTAACAACCATAACATTAACATCCGTAATAAAACTAGATTATGTTAATTATTAATTTTTTTTACAACCTTCCCTATATGGAATCTCTATTCAAATAAATTAAGTGTTTATTAATTATTATAAGTGTTTTTATTTAATATTGCTTCAAATTTCATTAATTTCAAGATGTTAGAAGTTTTAAGTGCACTAGATGTACAGGGGGGGATTGGACACTTTTGAAGGGGAGGTCCTATTTCTGTACTAGATAGACGGAAACTGATGATGGTGCCTTAGTGCCAATTTAAATGAGAAACTCATCGGTGAAAACCGCATCTAGATATCTATCGCCATTACATTGTTGCAAGTTGTTTCTTAAAAATGTGCATTTCCGAAATATTGCTGTAACTTTTCTTCTGTTGAAAATTTTCTATTTCTGTAAAAAAATTCCTGTGGCAACTTCTTACGTAGAATTGTATGACATTGGTTGAATTTTCTGCAAACTGATATATTATGAGATATCGCTATGAAAATATTGTTTTCAAATGGGATACCCCGTATATTTCCAAAAATTTTGATACAATTTTAAATTATCATTCCAAAAATATAGCATACTTGATATTTTTCTGCAAATCATGCTCGAGATATTGAATTTTCAAATTTTATCTCTTGGATAAGTAGGCTTTGGACCGTGCGGCGGTGAAAATGAAATAATGAGAACATTGATCGTTGGATGTCAAAGTTCGATTCAAACAGTTGATAGTTTTTTTAAGAAAACCGTAGTCTTTTTAAAAATCATAACAATTCGAACTATTTGAAAATAACTTCATCAAATGAGATTTTCATTGTCGACTATTTTCGTCCAAGCACATGCGGCACCTTTTCTGAATATTTTTTGCTGAATTGATAAGTTCGATGGAAGTAAGAGAAGCGAAACCATGAAGTACCGTCATTTCCAGTTCATCTCTAGAGTTGATCGGCTTTTTATAGATTATATCTTTAAATCTTTCCGAAAAGTAAAAGTCCATAGGCTTTAGGTTAGGCGACCTATCCGGCCACTGGTTATGACCTTGGTGGCAATCCAATTGGTGCCAAAATTTGCTATTAGAAAATTCATGATGATACTAGGGTTGTCAGGAGTAGCGTCATCTTGTTGGAAGCGTATATTCCGGAGTTGAAAGAGCAGCATTTCTTCAACAATCAGTTCTTTTTTTGCCTTAAGTTCCGTAGATAATTCTGTGATGTGAAGTTATCATTATATATTAACGGGCCTATAATTATGCCCTTATAAATGCCTGCCCATATACTAAACCGGAATTCCTTGATTTCTTTGCTCCATGACTGAATGGGGATTATGTTGTGCACAAGTATATTTTTGGAATAGTAATTTCAAGCTCTATCGAAATGCGTAGAACTATAAGGGGTGTTCCATTTAAAAAAATATTTTCATAGCGATATCTCATAAAATATCAGTTTGAGGAAAATGCAATTAACGTTATTGAATTCTACGTAAGAAGATAGATACTACAAGAATGATTTTACAGAAATAGAAAATTTCCAACAGAAGAACACTTGGTGGTGGTGTTGATTCTGAGCAACTTTGGTTAGGTTTGAATCTCGGAAGTATAAGAGTTGCAATTTCTGTTGTCTACAGGCCTCCTACATATAACTACCGATTGTTTCTGGATGGCTTTGAAACAGTCGTCACAGAGGTGATACCTACTGTTGATTGTGTATTTTGTCTTGGAGATTTCAACATGAATTATTTCAATAAAGCAAGTGTGGAAATAAAAACGTTACTGGAGGTGTTGGAGGGTGTGGGCCTGCAACAGATAATTGAGGAGCCTACTAGAACAACTTTAAGTTCCTCAACATTAATTGATTATATCCTTGTGTCTGATGTCGAAATGGTAAAGGTTTCTGGGGTGTTGCCCGTGCCGCAGGTGAGTGATCACGACCTTGTTCATTGCACTGTTGATGTTCGAGTACAGAGGACAAGTCCGGTCTTTAGAACTTCTAGAGATTTCAAAAATCTAAATTATGTCCAATTCAAATATGATCTAATGTCCATTCCGTGGAATAACATTTATGACAAGGCAACGGTTGATGAGAAGGTAGATTTTCTTACCTCGAATATCATCACTCTATTGGATCTGCATGCCCCGTACAGAACATATAAAATTTCAAAAAAATATGCGCCATGGTTAACTGACACCCTGAGGGATATGATTAAGATGAGAAACAAGGTCTTTTCTGAGTTCAAAAAGACTAGGCGGATCGGTGTTTGGAATACTTATAAACAACTCAGAAATTCTATCACAGCCGCTGTTAAAAAGGAAAAGAAAAATTACTACACTAAATATATTAATGACTCTAATAATCTAAAGACTTCTTGGGCCCATCTGAAGAGAATCGGTTTCATCAAAAGTAAAAATATAGTATTGCCCTCTGAGTTTAATGATATCGATAGTATGAATCATCATTTTTTGAATTCTGTACCTGATCTGTCTCCTGATGGTGACTTGTTAGCTTTTTATTCTAATCGAGATAATTGCATCGCAGCTAGTAACTTTAATTTTAAAACAGTTGGCGAGATTGAGGTATTGGAAATTATAAGGTCTATAGGTAGTAAGGCTACTGGTCATGATGGCGTCAACATACTCACCCTGCATTTGTGTGTTCCTCACATACTGCCCCATATCACACATGTTTTGAATTTTTGCTTGCGGAATTCTAATTTTCCGAGTCAATGGAAGAAGGCCCTCGTTATTCCCGTGCCGAAGGTCATTAATCCTAAGGACCTGAATGGTTTACGACCGATAAGTATTTTGCCTACCTTGTCAAAAATTTTGGAAAAAATCATTAGCAAACAAGTTTGGTCACACTTGGATCAGAACAAAATAAATCCACCTACACAGTCAGGATTTAGAGTGAATCACAGTTGTACAACTGCATTGTTACATATAACTGACGATATAATAAGGGCTACAGATCAGGGTAAGTTGACTTTGTTGACACTCCTAGATTACTCTAAAGCTTTTGACAGCCTCAATCACAAAATGTTTGACGCAATTTTAGTACATCTTGGTTTTTCTGAGGACTCGGTTAGGCTTCTTTCCTCTTATTTGGTGAATCGGTTTCAGGCGGTTTTTCATGGTGGTAGAGTGTACCGCAGGGTTCCATATTGGGACCACTGCTTTTTATCATGTATATTTCGCTATTCATAAAGTTTATAATATCTTGTTTGATGCATATTTACGCGGATGACAGTCAGTTATATATCTCTTTCTACCCGGATGAAAGTGTCCAAGCTATTACAGCATTAAATTTGGATTTGAGTATCATTCATGAGGTAGGCACGAAGCACTGCTTGCGGCTCAATACCAACAAAACAGTTGCTATCTTGTTTGGAAGAAGAAATGACAGAAAGAGGTTTCTCGATTGTGATTACCCTATTGCTATTGGCCCTGAAAGAGTTGAGTTGTGCGATAAAGTTAGAGATTTGGGTGTTTGGTTAGATTACGAAATGCGATTCACAGAACATATTTCTTTTTGTTTGCGGAAGGCTTATGGTATGCTGAAAATTATTTATGGGCACAGGGAATTTTTGTCGAGAAAGGTGAAAGTAATGCCATGTGAGTCTCTTGTTCTTTCTCATATGAACTATGCTGACTCGGTTTATGGTTCCTGCCTTAATTTTACGGATAAGCGTCGCGTCCAAAAACTTCAGAACTCTTGTCTACGCTTAATTTTTGGTATAAGAAAATTCGATAGAATAAGCCATACTTTGCGGGATATAAATTGGCTCAGCATGGAAAATAGGAGATTTCTCCACTCGGCCATATTATTCATGAAAATTATGAACTCCAAGACCCCGCCTTATCTTTACAACAAGATCACTTACCGTTCTGATGTCCATAATTTGAATATCCGTTTTAGGGGTACACTAACTCCGCCTCTATATGTAACTCAGTTTTTTCGACGGTCATTTTCATATTTTATCACATCATGCATCAATAGCATTTCTGTGGATGTCAGGAGGGTGACTGATATGAGTCGTGTTAGAACCTTGTTGTATGGACAGCTTATGAATCAACAGGTGGAACTGTTGTCGAGGTGAATTAAAGAATACTTTTTTTTTTTTATTATTATGATTTGATTACCAGGGTAATGATAGCATATCAATGAACTTTGTATTTATTTTTGATACTTAATTCTGTTAATCGAGCTTGAATTTTTTGTTTATTTTTTTTTTAAATGAATTGTGGGTTAGATTGAACAGTGCACTTTCTTAATGCACTGGATCTCGCCCTTTCATTATGTATATAATAATGTAATTTACTGAAATAATATTGATTGAATAAAGGCCTTTATTATTATTATTATTATTATTACTTACAGCAATAATAATAGGAGAAGGCATTTTTATTGATAGAAGAAATATTACAAAAATTGAATATAAAAACAGATTTAAACTGTCAGTCTCCTACAATTTAAATTTCAAAGAAATTTTTATTCAAAAAACTTTTAGAATTAAATTAATGTCTTATAAGCACAACTTTTATTTAATAGACGTATAAAATCAAAACTCAATATACAATATCAAATAGAATAAATAAACCAACAAATATAAATTGTCAATTAAAATTAATAAATAAATATTTGAAGAAGACAAAAATTTTTTTCTGATCTTACAATTATTCATAATTGTAATTAATTAATTTTAATTGACAATTTAAATTTGTTGGTTAATTGATTCCATTTGGTATTGTATGTTGAGTTTACGAAATTGTTTTATCTAACGGAATTGAAAATACTGGATCTTTTGGTATTAATATCTATGAAGAAGGAAATAAGTGTTCAGTTGCCACTTATAACTGGTAAGCATCAAATATTATTTCATATTTGTTCAATTACCTTAGTACTTTTCAAACGACTGTATTCGGTCCCAATATTTTTAAAACTTTCCATTCCATATTTGTGCCACTCCTTGATTTGAATATGAATCTATCTACGGAAAAACTCCAGATATTGATTCTCTCCTCATCTAAAATTTAATGAGATTAGGTCTTTCTTATGTGTTTTTATGAAATATTGCATAAACATCTTTAATTTTAGGGGTTTTCGAAATAGTTTCTAATGGATATCTCATGAGTTCCAATTTGGGAGTTTGCCCATTAAAGATTCTTGCGATTCTAATTTAGAAACCGAATAGAGAAATTAGTTTTCATTTCTTATTATCCTGGAAAAATGTTCTTGATTGACAATTTGATTTGTTTCAGTGCCTCACATCAAGATAATGAAGAGAAATCTGAAAGTGTGGAGGTGAAAATTGAAGATGTGGACATCACTGAACAATTTAATGACGACATTGGTGGTCATGAGAGGAAAGAATACTCTTTTCTAAATGAACATAATCATGCTATGAATCCAACACAACAGATTGATAATGAGAATTTATATCAAATAATTTGAATTTAATATCAAATTGGAAGAAAAACACGATCAAGATATTGACAATTCTAACATTTTTGGTAAAAATCAGATAGACTCACATCATTTAAATTTGGTAGAATATAAATGTCACTTCTGCAGTTCTGCTAGTAGTGAAAAGGTTTTCCTTGAAAAACATATACATGGAGTTCATTTGAATAATTTGAAAGAGAATAAATGTGTTCAAAAGCCTTAAAGGGAGTGAATATTTTGAGGAGTCTATGTAGAACCTGGTGGGGTGCGCATCCAAAAACACTTCTAATAATTTACAAGTCACTTATCAGACCTTATCTTGATTTCGGGTCCATAATTTATGGTGGATGCTCCAGAAAAATTCTCAATAAATTAGATACAGTTCAACATCAAGCTCTAAGAGCGGTGGGTGGTTTTATGAAATCAACACCAATTAATATTTTGATGGCAGAATGCGGAGAAACATCATTGGAAACACGTAGAAAGTCATTAGCACAAAAATTTATATGTAAAAGCTATAGATTTGAAAACAATACCGTTCTGACAGAAATAGAAAATATAGCGTTTTTTAGAGGATATTGGAACAACAAGTATACACCAGCCTTTATTAAAGCTTATTATTTAGTGAAAACCAAATCTCGCTGGATATATGGATCATCACATCTGCCATTCTTTGAACTAAATTACATAGATCACGCACATAAAGTAAATTGTCACATCTCGGAAATACAAAAATATTCCAAGACAGCCCCAGCAGACTTCAATAATCTCAAAAATCAGAAATATATCGGATACGACCACATATACACAGATGCGTCAGTAATTTCGGAAACAAAATCAGTAGGTATAGGAATATATTCAGATTCTCTGAATATAGAATACTCCGCCAATCTCCCAGGTCATTGGTCAATATTTTCCGCAGAAATGATGGCAATATGCAAAGCAATAAATATATTAATAAAGAAAAAACGAAAATTCTGTGTAATATTTTCCGATTCACTAAGTGCCATAACATGTCTAAGGGAATGGAAAATGTCATCAAATACAAACATAATTTCTATTAACGTTAAAAAATATCTTCACAAAGCTGCATTATTAGGTTTAAACATCGTCTGTGTCTGGATACCAAGTCATTCGGGCATAATAGGGAACGAAAGGGCAGATATTCTAGCGAAAAAAGGTGCTTCGGAAAAGAACAAAACTAACAAATATAGGGGAGATCAAAACAATGTAAGGAATATACTACAGAGAAATTTAGAGAATCAGTGGATAAAAGAATGGAATGATGTGGGAGTTTCAAAGGGGAAGACGTACACACATATGAGAAACAGGGATAAAAAGTTCACGCCAATTCGAAAATGTTTTTTGTTTGACTCTGAATTCGACAAATACAGTGTATCAACGATGATGCGATTGCGTTCCAACCATTGCCTGTCTCCGGAACATTTATTTAAAATAAAAGTATACGACAGTCCTAATTGTCAATGTGCAGAATACGGAGATATTGTACATATACTTTTTAATTGTCAGCTGAACAGGGTAAACTGTGATATATTATACTATAAATTAACACAATTGGGAATGGAATGCCCAATTAGTGTGAACGATGTCGTTTTTAGCCAATCGATTAAGATTATAGAGTGTTTGACTAGTTTTTTAAAAGCAGGGTTGAAATTGTAGTCAATCGAATGTAAGTTTATATGTAACTAACATTATGTATGTGTTGTTCTAGCCCTGTGTACGTCAAATATCCTTTCCAACCTTGGGAACAGGGGGAGAAATAGTAATATAGTGACTGGGTACATGACCTCCGGTTGAGCCCAAATTGCCCTTTCAATAAGGGTAGCCTTGACAGAAGAAGAGAAGAAGAAAATTTAAAGCAACATAAATGTCACTTATGCGATTTGGCTTCAAACCAGAAGCACCATTTCAATAGAAGTTGTCATTCAGTTCATTTAAATTTGAAGCAACATAAATGTAACTTATGTGATTATGCTGCGAATCAGAAAAATTAACTCAAGAATTATATCAATGCTTTTCATTTCAACATGAAGGTACACAAATGCCACCTATGTGAATATTCGACGAATCATAAAGGTCATCTAAAAGCTCATATAGACTCAGTTCATTTAAATTTGAAGCAACATAAATGTAACTTATGTGATTATTGTCTAAATCAGAAAAGGGATCTAAAGAATCATATGGATGGTTTTCATTTCAACATAAAGGCGCACAAATGCCACCTATGTGAATATTCTACGAATCGAAAACCTAATCTAAAAAATCATATAGATGCAATTCATTTAAAGTTGAAACAACATAAATGTAACTTATGTGATTATGCAGCAAATAGGAAAAGGGAACTCAAAAATCATATCGATGGTTTTCATTTCAACATAAAGAAACAATGTGAATATTCGACAAATCGAAAAAGTAGTCTTAAAACTCATATTGATTCCGTTCATTTAACTTTGAAGATATAAATGTGACTTGATTGTGAATGATTCGATTCATTTAAATTTGAAGCAGCATAAATGTAAGAAACCTTAGAAATGCTCTACTGCAACTAAAAAAACTACTCTTAAAAATCATATACAATTCTGTTCATCTCAATACATAGATATTTTCAACTTTTAGATTGTATTTAATTAGATTAAAAAAATTTATATAATAATTAATTCCAAATATATTCATTTTATCACTGTGTGGAGGATCAATTCCTTCAATTAAAAATCTTGTACATACCTTATTGTAAACTTTTCAAATGCTTAAATTGTCAAGAATTATTATGTTTAGTATTTTAGGTTCAATTGCCACTATGTGCTAGTGTTGCACTCGTGGATCAGAAGTAGAGATAAGATTATTATTTTTTATTCGAAAAACATTGATTTCCTTCTGTTTAGATTTTACTATCATCAAATATATCTCTACATATTCATTATTTGATTCTTAATTTGTAACGACTTTCCTCGAAAATTTCCTTTCAGACTATTGCACAAGATGATGATTGTCTTTATGTTTTTTTAAGAGTAAAATATTTCAAAATATATTAATACCATGATAAATTTGTTTTTTGATCCACATCTTCCTGTAAAGATGAAGATAAAGTTCAAGAAAAAAATTTCATAGCAAATAGCTACCTTCGAAGTTTCAAATAGTTACTGTAACATTAAAGGCCACCTACGAAAGAAATAAATCGGAATAGTGTATCAAACATTGACTAAATATGTTTTTTGAATTGCAAATTGAACTTCAAGTGGCCGTGAACGGATTTTGTTCCTTCACAAACTTGATCTTTCCATTTGGCTTAAAAACTGCCCTGAAAATTTCGAGTCCCTCAATTGTTCCTGTTCAAAATTATCATGTTACTGACGAATGAACATAGAGAATTTTATTTGACAACCAATTATTGTCTGTATGTTCAATGTAACCCTAGAAGACTATTTCTGCCTGGAAATTGGACAAATAAAAACCCTACAATGGAATGACAAGCTTTCTAGAATGAACAGGCAAAAAAAAAGAACTACTCTTTGTCTTCTTCCGAGTCAAGTTGTAAGTTTCATGTATTCAGGCACTTTTTATTTTATACCTTACGAGTATTTTTATAGAAATTCACAATTTGCAATCAAAAATCTGGATTGGCAAAGGAAAATTATATTATACTTCTTAATCTGTTTTAAAAATATGTCTTTTAAAAACAAATATTAAATGGTTTTATTATAAATTGTTATCGGAATTTTCAGCATGAGTTATCATTGCAACTGGATTACTTAAATGACTTTAAATTCAGAATTATATTCTAACTTCTAAAATATATTTTGAAACTAGAGACCGAAATAGCTATCAAATGTTGAAATACAAGTACGACTTAGCCAGATTCTGGAAATGGTTGGATATTTTGAAAAATTCAACTCTCAAGGGAATGCAGCCAGAGGAGGTTTTTCGAAAAAAATTGGTGTCATCGTTATTTCCATGAAAAATATACGTCCCGAAGGACCATTAGGCTACAAGGATGGACATGGTAAGAAAATTCTTCACCATATTTTTCCCATTCGTCATTTAACAAATTTATTAGATTTATTGATTTATTATGATTTTCATTTTATATTATAAATAATAAGCATATTTATTTAATATCATCAACTCATTAATTTAAATGGGATAATTAATTAATAATGTTTGTTTAATTTGTTCCAATTGTCGATTGTTTATATACCTTTTATGTAAATAATAAAATAAAGGTCACAAAAATTTTTGAACCAGTTTAAAAGTTGAGTGAAAGGCTAATATTCACGCTATAATTCACGCATGCGCGCAAGTCTACGAAGCGACCATAGAACCTCACTCATGATATTGACAGTGACAAGCAGGCATTAAATTCTCTGGGGCAAATTTTCCCTAATAAAAATATGTGGATCTCTTCAATAATAAAATATGAGTGTGCATTTGAAACTATATAATAATCCGAAACACTCGTAAATTGCCTATACTCTCTTAATCTAGGTATGTTACTCTATGGTTGTGCTCATAACCCCGAAGAAAGCCTATATGAAGAAGAAGAAGAAAAAACATTTAATCTGTGTATTTCCATATACCGATTCAACCCATTCTCAATCTTCATATTCTTTAGTTGAAAAAGTGCTTTAGTGAAATAGCATAATATTAAAAGTGTTCAAACATTTCTAATTTAAAAAATGGATAATATAAAGACTGAAGATTGTTATCACGAAATGGAAAATACGTCAAGTTCTTGGTAAGAAATATTTATATTTCTAGATTTGTTCATTTGCTTAATGTTTAGTCAAATTATTTATATTTGACTAATATAACTTTTATTTCGAAAATTGAACATAGGAGATAAGTTAGGATTAATATATATGAGGAAGAAGAAATAACTGTCCCGTTACGTCTAATATTTAATAATAATAAATATTCAATTTCTAGATTTGTCAATTTGCCTGAGTAATGTAATTCTATTGAGTATTTATTTCTGAAAATTTTATTCAATAAATATGGTCATCCATTGATCATATTTTGCTTTTGCTTGCGAAAAATGATTTACAATATAAGATACAGGGATTATTTTTCATTTTATGATTTAGTATTATAGTAAATCTGACAAAATTTGGTATTGATTGCTCTTTTAATTGGTTTCAGTGCTCCAAATCAAGATGGTGGAGAGAAATTTGGAACGTTCACGATGAAGATTGAAAATGTAGACATTACTGAACAATTTACTGATGAAATTGGAATCCATGACAGAAATGAATACATTATTAAAAGTGAAAATAATCATATTAACAATTTATCGCAACTAATTGATAACGACAATTTTTGTTCAACCAAATTGGAAGAAAATTATCTTCAAGAGAATAACAGTTCAAACATTTGTGACTATAGCTTAGCTATTGAAGAAACAATGGAACAGCACAAAGTGTTTCCACCAATTGGGAAGAAATCTGAAGGTCATTTGGAGAAATTTGCAACGCCTACAGGGAAGATTGAAGATTTAGATATCACTGAACAATTTACTGATGAAATTGGAATCCATGACAGGAATGAATACATTATTAAAAGTGAATATAATCATATTAACAGTTTATCGCAACAAATTGATAACGACAATTTATGTTCAACCGAATTGAAAGAAAATTCTCTTCAAGAGAATAACAGTTCAAACATTTGTGACCATAGTTTAGCTATTGAAGAAATAACAGAAGAGCACATAGTGTTTTTACCAATTGGAAAGCAAGGTGAAGGTCATTTGGGGGAATTCAATGCAAATCATCATTACAGTCCGAAACCTGATATAGGCAGCAATCTCAACAAACAAGTAGATCCTGTCCAGCTCAATATAACGCAACACAAATGTGACTTTGATAATTATGAAACAAATTGGAAAAATGATATAAAAAAATATAAAGATTCAGTCAGTTTTAACTTAAAGCAACATAAATGTCACTTATGTGAATTTGCTTCGAAACAAAGGAACAAACTTTTATTACATATAAATACAGTTCATTTAAAATTGAAAAAGTATAAATGTGATTTATGTAACTTCACTACAAATCTGAAAAATTATATCAAAAAACATAAGGAGTCTATTCATATAAACTCAAGGCAACATAAATGTCACTCATGCGACTTTGCTGCAAACTTCAAACAAACTCTCAAATATCATGTAGATGCAATTCATCTAAAATTGAATCAACATAAATGTCACTTATGCGATTTTGCTTCGAACCGCAAGAGTATACTAGTACTTCATATAAATGCAGTTCATTTAAATTTGAGGCAGCATAAATGTGACTTGTGTGATTATGCTGCAAATCAGAAAAATAGCATTAAAATCCATAAAGCCTCTGTCCATTTAAAGTTAAAACAACATGAATGTTTCTTATGCGATTTTGCTACAAACCAAAAACAAAATCTCAAGAATCACATAGATGCAGTTCATTTGAACTTAAAGCAACATAAATGCCATTTATGTGATTTTGCTGCGAATACAGAAAGGAGCCTTATATTTCATATCAATTCAGTTCATTTAAATTTGTGGAGGCATAAATGTGACTTATGTGATTACGTTACAAATCAGAAAAGGGATCTAAATATCCATATAGATTCTTATCATTTGAATTTGAAGAAGTTTAAATGTCACTTATGCAATTTTGCAACAAACATCAAAATTACTCTCAAAAATCATATAGATGTAATTCATTTAAAGTTAAAGCAACATAAATGTCACTTGTGCAATTATTCGTCGAATGTAAAGAGGATCCTTAAATTTCATATAAATTCAATTCACTTAAATTTGAGACGGTATAAATGTGACTCCTGTGATTATGCTTCAAATTGGAAAAGTCATATCAGAAAACATACAGATTCTGTTCATTTAAACTTGAAACAACACAAATGTCATTTGTGCGATTTTGCTTCGAATCGAAAGAGGAACCTCCAATATCACATAAAATCATCAATTCATTCAAATTTGAGACGGTATGAATGTGACATTTGTGATTATGCCACAAATCGAAAAAAAGATGTCAAAAAACATAAAAACTCTGTCCATTTAAACTTAAAGTAACATATCACTCCAATGAAAAGAGAAGGTCAGCTCCAACAATTATAGATTCCATTTATTTTAATATACTGTCATATTTGTCAATTGCCTGGCTAATAAAAGAAACAGAAAACATAAAATAACATATATGTTCTCCAATAATTGATTGATATGATACAAGTTTGCAGCATTTATTTCATTTCTTCAATTCAAAAACAACAATTACGTAATTAATACATTATTCAAGTATTGAAAATTTTGTTAATACATTTTAATAATTATGCACCTACTATGTATATAATTTAAGTTAAAAAAAAACATGTGATAGTCAGCATTGATTTGAGCAGACTAGTATATCAATAAACAGTAACAACCATAACATTAACATCCGTAATAAAACTAGATTATGTTAATTATTAATTTTTTTTACAACCTTCCCTATATGGAATCTCTATTCAAATAAATTAAGTGTTTATTAATTATTATAAGTGTTTTTATTTAATATTGCTTCAAATTTCATTAATTTCAAGATGTTAGAAGTTTTAAGTGCACTAGATGTACAGGGGGGGATTGGACACTTTTGAAGGGGAGGTCCTATTTCTGTACTAGATAGACGGAAACTGATGATGGTGCCTTAGTGCCAATTTAAATGAGAAACTCATCGGTGAAAACCGCATCTAGATATCTATCGCCATTACATTGTTGCAAGTTGTTTCTTAAAAATGTGCATTTCCGAAATATTGCTGTAACTTTTCTTCTGTTGAAAATTTTCTATTTCTGTAAAAAAATTCCTGTGGCAACTTCTTACGTAGAATTGTATGACATTGGTTGAATTTTCTGCAAACTGATATATTATGAGATATCGCTATGAAAATATTGTTTTCAAATGGGATACCCCGTATATTTCCAAAAATTTTGATACAATTTTAAATTATCATTCCAAAAATATAGCATACTTGATATTTTTCTGCAAATCATGCTCGAGATATTGAATTTTCAAATTTTATCTCTTGGATAAGTAGGCTTTGGACCGTGCGGCGGTGAAAATGAAATAATGAGAACATTGATCGTTGGATGTCAAAGTTCGATTCAAACAGTTGATAGTTTTTTTAAGAAAACCGTAGTCTTTTTAAAAATCATAACAATTCGAACTATTTGAAAATAACTTCATCAAATGAGATTTTCATTGTCGACTATTTTCGTCCAAGCACATGCGGCACCTTTTCTGAATATTTTTTGCTGAATTGATAAGTTCGATGGAAGTAAGAGAAGCGAAACCATGAAGTACCGTCATTTCCAGTTCATCTCTAGAGTTGATCGGCTTTTTATAGATTATATCTTTAAATCTTTCCGAAAAGTAAAAGTCCATAGGCTTTAGGTTAGGCGACCTATCCGGCCACTGGTTATGACCTTGGTGGCAATCCAATTGGTGCCAAAATTTGCTATTAGAAAATTCATGATGATACTAGGGTTGTCAGGAGTAGCGTCATCTTGTTGGAAGCGTATATTCCGGAGTTGAAAGAGCAGCATTTCTTCAACAATCAGTTCTTTTTTTGCCTTAAGTTCCGTAGATAATTCTGTGATGTGAAGTTATCATTATATATTAACGGGCCTATAATTATGCCCTTATAAATGCCTGCCCATATACTAAACCGGAATTCCTTGATTTCTTTGCTCCATGACTGAATGGGGATTATGTTGTGCACAAGTATATTTTTGGAATAGTAATTTCAAGCTCTATCGAAATGCGTAGAACTATAAGGGGTGTTCCATTTAAAAAAATATTTTCATAGCGATATCTCATAAAATATCAGTTTGAGGAAAATGCAATTAACGTTATTGAATTCTACGTAAGAAGATAGATACTACAAGAATGATTTTACAGAAATAGAAAATTTCCAACAGAAGAACACTTGGTGGTGGTGTTGATTCTGAGCAACTTTGGTTAGGTTTGAATCTCGGAAGTATAAGAGTTGCAATTTCTGTTGTCTACAGGCCTCCTACATATAACTACCGATTGTTTCTGGATGGCTTTGAAACAGTCGTCACAGAGGTGATACCTACTGTTGATTGTGTATTTTGTCTTGGAGATTTCAACATGAATTATTTCAATAAAGCAAGTGTGGAAATAAAAACGTTACTGGAGGTGTTGGAGGGTGTGGGCCTGCAACAGATAATTGAGGAGCCTACTAGAACAACTTTAAGTTCCTCAACATTAATTGATTATATCCTTGTGTCTGATGTCGAAATGGTAAAGGTTTCTGGGGTGTTGCCCGTGCCGCAGGTGAGTGATCACGACCTTGTTCATTGCACTGTTGATGTTCGAGTACAGAGGACAAGTCCGGTCTTTAGAACTTCTAGAGATTTCAAAAATCTAAATTATGTCCAATTCAAATATGATCTAATGTCCATTCCGTGGAATAACATTTATGACAAGGCAACGGTTGATGAGAAGGTAGATTTTCTTACCTCGAATATCATCACTCTATTGGATCTGCATGCCCCGTACAGAACATATAAAATTTCAAAAAAATATGCGCCATGGTTAACTGACACCCTGAGGGATATGATTAAGATGAGAAACAAGGTCTTTTCTGAGTTCAAAAAGACTAGGCGGATCGGTGTTTGGAATACTTATAAACAACTCAGAAATTCTATCACAGCCGCTGTTAAAAAGGAAAAGAAAAATTACTACACTAAATATATTAATGACTCTAATAATCTAAAGACTTCTTGGGCCCATCTGAAGAGAATCGGTTTCATCAAAAGTAAAAATATAGTATTGCCCTCTGAGTTTAATGATATCGATAGTATGAATCATCATTTTTTGAATTCTGTACCTGATCTGTCTCCTGATGGTGACTTGTTAGCTTTTTATTCTAATCGAGATAATTGCATCGCAGCTAGTAACTTTAATTTTAAAACAGTTGGCGAGATTGAGGTATTGGAAATTATAAGGTCTATAGGTAGTAAGGCTACTGGTCATGATGGCGTCAACATACTCACCCTGCATTTGTGTGTTCCTCACATACTGCCCCATATCACACATGTTTTGAATTTTTGCTTGCGGAATTCTAATTTTCCGAGTCA
This sequence comes from Megalocaria dilatata, assembly GCA_034642435.1. Taxonomy (NCBI): domain Eukaryota; kingdom Metazoa; phylum Arthropoda; class Insecta; order Coleoptera; family Coccinellidae; genus Megalocaria; species Megalocaria dilatata. Next base: position 9,908,244 of record CM067862.1, read on the forward strand.
ATGGAAGAAGGCCCTCGTTATTCCCGTGCCGAAGGTCATTAATCCTAAGGACCTGAATGGTTTACGACCGATAAGTATTTTGCCTACCTTGTCAAAAATTTTGGAAAAAATCATTAGCAAACAAGTTTGGTCACACTTGGATCAGAACAAAATAAATCCACCTACACAGTCAGGATTTAGAGTGAATCACAGTTGTACAACTGCATTGTTACATATAACTGACGATATAATAAGGGCTACAGATCAGGGTAAGTTGACTTTGTTGACACTCCTAGATTACTCTAAAGCTTTTGACAGCCTCAATCACAAAATGTTTGACGCAATTTTAGTACATCTTGGTTTTTCTGAGGACTCGGTTAGGCTTCTTTCCTCTTATTTGGTGAATCGGTTTCAGGCGGTTTTTCATGGTGGTAGAGTGTACCGCAGGGTTCCATATTGGGACCACTGCTTTTTATCATGTATATTTCGCTATTCATAAAGTTTATAATATCTTGTTTGATGCATATTTACGCGGATGACAGTCAGTTATATATCTCTTTCTACCCGGATGAAAGTGTCCAAGCTATTACAGCATTAAATTTGGATTTGAGTATCATTCATGAGGTAGGCACGAAGCACTGCTTGCGGCTCAATACCAACAAAACAGTTGCTATCTTGTTTGGAAGAAGAAATGACAGAAAGAGGTTTCTCGATTGTGATTACCCTATTGCTATTGGCCCTGAAAGAGTTGAGTTGTGCGATAAAGTTAGAGATTTGGGTGTTTGGTTAGATTACGAAATGCGATTCACAGAACATATTTCTTTTTGTTTGCGGAAGGCTTATGGTATGCTGAAAATTATTTATGGGCACAGGGAATTTTTGTCGAGAAAGGTGAAAGTAATGCCATGTGAGTCTCTTGTTCTTTCTCATATGAACTATGCTGACTCGGTTTATGGTTCCTGCCTTAATTTTACGGATAAGCGTCGCGTCCAAAAACTTCAGAACTCTTGTCTACGCTTAATTTTTGGTATAAGAAAATTCGATAGAATAAGCCATACTTTGCGGGATATAAATTGGCTCAGCATGGAAAATAGGAGATTTCTCCACTCGGCCATATTATTCATGAAAATTATGAACTCCAAGACCCCGCCTTATCTTTACAACAAGATCACTTACCGTTCTGATGTCCATAATTTGAATATCCGTTTTAGGGGTACACTAACTCCGCCTCTATATGTAACTCAGTTTTTTCGACGGTCATTTTCATATTTTATCACATCATGCATCAATAGCATTTCTGTGGATGTCAGGAGGGTGACTGATATGAGTCGTGTTAGAACCTTGTTGTATGGACAGCTTATGAATCAACAGGTGGAACTGTTGTCGAGGTGAATTAAAGAATACTTTTTTTTTTTTATTATTATGATTTGATTACCAGGGTAATGATAGCATATCAATGAACTTTGTATTTATTTTTGATACTTAATTCTGTTAATCGAGCTTGAATTTTTTGTTTATTTTTTTTTTAAATGAATTGTGGGTTAGATTGAACAGTGCACTTTCTTAATGCACTGGATCTCGCCCTTTCATTATGTATATAATAATGTAATTTACTGAAATAATATTGATTGAATAAAGGCCTTTATTATTATTATTATTATTATTACTTACAGCAATAATAATAGGAGAAGGCATTTTTATTGATAGAAGAAATATTACAAAAATTGAATATAAAAACAGATTTAAACTGTCAGTCTCCTACAATTTAAATTTCAAAGAAATTTTTATTCAAAAAACTTTTAGAATTAAATTAATGTCTTATAAGCACAACTTTTATTTAATAGACGTATAAAATCAAAACTCAATATACAATATCAAATAGAATAAATAAACCAACAAATATAAATTGTCAATTAAAATTAATAAATAAATATTTGAAGAAGACAAAAATTTTTTTCTGATCTTACAATTATTCATAATTGTAATTAATTAATTTTAATTGACAATTTAAATTTGTTGGTTAATTTATTCCATTTGGTATTGTATGTTGAGTTTACGAAATTGTTTTATCTAACGGAATTGAAAATACTGGATCTTTTGGTATTAATATCTATGAAGAAGGAAATAAGTGTTCAGTTGCCACTTATAACTGGTAAGCATCAAATATTATTTCATATTTGTTCAATTACCTTAGTACTTTTCAAACGACTGTATTCGGTCCCAATATTTTTAAAACTTTCCATTCCATATTTGTGCCACTCCTTGATTTGAATATGAATCTATCTACGGAAAAACTCCAGATATTGATTCTCTCCTCATCTAAAATTTAATGAGATTAGGTCTTTCTTATGTGTTTTTATGAAATATTGCATAAACATCTTTAATTTTAGGGGTTTTCGAAATAGTTTCTAATGGATATCTCATGAGTTCCAATTTGGGAGTTTGCCCATTAAAGATTCTTGCGATTCTAATTTAGAAACCGAATAGAGAAATTAGTTTTCATTTCTTATTATCCTGGAAAAATGTTCTTGATTGACAATTTGATTTGTTTCAGTGCCTCACATCAAGATAATGAAGAGAAATCTGAAAGTGTGGAGGTGAAAATTGAAGATGTGGACATCACTGAACAATTTAATGACGACATTGGTGGTCATGAGAGGAAAGAATACTCTTTTCTAAATGAACATAATCATGCTATGAATCCAACACAACAGATTGATAATGAGAATTTATATCAAATAATTTGAATTTAATATCAAATTGGAAGAAAAACACGATCAAGATATTGACAATTCTAACATTTTTGGTAAAAATCAGATAGACTCACATCATTTAAATTTGGTAGAATATAAATGTCACTTCTGCAGTTCTGCTAGTAGTGAAAAGGTTTTCCTTGAAAAACATATACATGGAGTTCATTTGAATAATTTGAAAGAGAATAAATGTGTTCAAAAGCCTTAAAGGGAGTGAATATTTTGAGGAGTCTATGTAGAACCTGGTGGGGTGCGCATCCAAAAACACTTCTAATAATTTACAAGTCACTTATCAGACCTTATCTTGATTTCGGGTCCATAATTTATGGTGGATGCTCCAGAAAAATTCTCAATAAATTAGATACAGTTCAACATCAAGCTCTAAGAGCGGTGGGTGGTTTTATGAAATCAACACCAATTAATATTTTGATGGCAGAATGCGGAGAAACATCATTGGAAACACGTAGAAAGTCATTAGCACAAAAATTTATATGTAAAAGCTATAGATTTGAAAACAATACCGTTCTGACAGAAATAGAAAATATAGCGTTTTTTAGAGGATATTGGAACAACAAGTATACACCAGCCTTTATTAAAGCTTATTATTTAGTGAAAACCAAATCTCGCTGGATATATGGATCATCACATCTGCCATTCTTTGAACTAAATTACATAGATCACGCACATAAAGTAAATTGTCACATCTCGGAAATACAAAAATATTCCAAGACAGCCCCAGCAGACTTCAATAATCTCAAAAATCAGAAATATATCGGATACGACCACATATACACAGATGCGTCAGTAATTTCGGAAACAAAATCAGTAGGTATAGGAATATATTCAGATTCTCTGAATATAGAATACTCCGCCAATCTCCCAGGTCATTGGTCAATATTTTCCGCAGAAATGATGGCAATATGCAAAGCAATAAATATATTAATAAAGAAAAAACGAAAATTCTGTGTAATATTTTCCGATTCACTAAGTGCCATAACATGTCTAAGGGAATGGAAAATGTCATCAAATACAAACATAATTTCTATTAACGTTAAAAAATATCTTCACAAAGCTGCATTATTAGGTTTAAACATCGTCTGTGTCTGGATACCAAGTCATTCGGGCATAATAGGGAACGAAAGGGCAGATATTCTAGCGAAAAAAGGTGCTTCGGAAAAGAACAAAACTAACAAATATAGGGGAGATCAAAACAATGTAAGGAATATACTACAGAGAAATTTAGAGAATCAGTGGATAAAAGAATGGAATGATGTGGGAGTTTCAAAGGGGAAGACGTACACACATATGAGAAACAGGGATAAAAAGTTCACGCCAATTCGAAAATGTTTTTTGTTTGACTCTGAATTCGACAAATACAGTGTATCAACGATGATGCGATTGCGTTCCAACCATTGCCTGTCTCCGGAACATTTATTTAAAATAAAAGTATACGACAGTCCTAATTGTCAATGTGCAGAATACGGAGATATTGTACATATACTTTTTAATTGTCAGCTGAACAGGGTAAACTGTGATATATTATACTATAAATTAACACAATTGGGAATGGAATGCCCAATTAGTGTGAACGATGTCGTTTTTAGCCAATCGATTAAGATTATAGAGTGTTTGACTAGTTTTTTAAAAGCAGGGTTGAAATTGTAGTCAATCGAATGTAAGTTTATATGTAACTAACATTATGTATGTGTTGTTCTAGCCCTGTGTACGTCAAATATCCTTTCCAACCTTGGGAACAGGGGGAGAAATAGTAATATAGTGACTGGGTACATGACCTCCGGTTGAGCCCAAATTGCCCTTTCAATAAGGGTAGCCTTGACAGAAGAAGAGAAGAAGAAAATTTAAAGCAACATAAATGTCACTTATGCGATTTGGCTTCAAACCAGAAGCACCATTTCAATAGAAGTTGTCATTCAGTTCATTTAAATTTGAAGCAACATAAATGTAACTTATGTGATTATGCTGCGAATCAGAAAAATTAACTCAAGAATTATATCAATGCTTTTCATTTCAACATGAAGGTACACAAATGCCACCTATGTGAATATTCGACGAATCATAAAGGTCATCTAAAAGCTCATATAGACTCAGTTCATTTAAATTTGAAGCAACATAAATGTAACTTATGTGATTATTGTCTAAATCAGAAAAGGGATCTAAAGAATCATATGGATGGTTTTCATTTCAACATAAAGGCGCACAAATGCCACCTATGTGAATATTCTACGAATCGAAAACCTAATCTAAAAAATCATATAGATGCAATTCATTTAAAGTTGAAACAACATAAATGTAACTTATGTGATTATGCAGCAAATAGGAAAAGGGAACTCAAAAATCATATCGATGGTTTTCATTTCAACATAAAGAAACAATGTGAATATTCGACAAATCGAAAAAGTAGTCTTAAAACTCATATTGATTCCGTTCATTTAACTTTGAAGATATAAATGTGACTTGATTGTGAATGATTCGATTCATTTAAATTTGAAGCAGCATAAATGTAAGAAACCTTAGAAATGCTCTACTGCAACTAAAAAAACTACTCTTAAAAATCATATACAATTCTGTTCATCTCAATACATAGATATTTTCAACTTTTAGATTGTATTTAATTAGATTAAAAAAATTTATATAATAATTAATTCCAAATATATTCATTTTATCACTGTGTGGAGGATCAATTCCTTCAATTAAAAATCTTGTACATACCTTATTGTAAACTTTTCAAATGCTTAAATTGTCAAGAATTATTATGTTTAGTATTTTAGGTTCAATTGCCACTATGTGCTAGTGTTGCACTCGTGGATCAGAAGTAGAGATAAGATTATTATTTTTTATTCGAAAAACATTGATTTCCTTCTGTTTAGATTTTACTATCATCAAATATATCTCTACATATTCATTATTTGATTCTTAATTTGTAACGACTTTCCTCGAAAATTTCCTTTCAGACTATTGCACAAGATGATGATTGTCTTTATGTTTTTTTAAGAGTAAAATATTTCAAAATATATTAATACCATGATAAATTTGTTTTTTGATCCACATCTTCCTGTAAAGATGAAGATAAAGTTCAAGAAAAAAATTTCATAGCAAATAGCTACCTTCGAAGTTTCAAATAGTTACTGTAACATTAAAGGCCACCTACGAAAGAAATAAATCGGAATAGTGTATCAAACATTGACTAAATATGTTTTTTGAATTGCAAATTGAACTTCAAGTGGCCGTGAACGGATTTTGTTCCTTCACAAACTTGATCTTTCCATTTGGCTTAAAAACTGCCCTGAAAATTTCGAGTCCCTCAATTGTTCCTGTTCAAAATTATCATGTTACTGACGAATGAACATAGAGAATTTTATTTGACAACCAATTATTGTCTGTATGTTCAATGTAACCCTAGAAGACTATTTCTGCCTGGAAATTGGACAAATAAAAACCCTACAATGGAATGACAAGCTTTCTAGAATGAACAGGCAAAAAAAAAGAACTACTCTTTGTCTTCTTCCGAGTCAAGTTGTAAGTTTCATGTATTCAGGCACTTTTTATTTTATACCTTACGAGTATTTTTATAGAAATTCACAATTTGCAATCAAAAATCTGGATTGGCAAAGGAAAATTATATTATACTTCTTAATCTGTTTTAAAAATATGTCTTTTAAAAACAAATATTAAATGGTTTTATTATAAATTGTTATCGGAATTTTCAGCATGAGTTATCATTGCAACTGGATTACTTAAATGACTTTAAATTCAGAATTATATTCTAACTTCTAAAATATATTTTGAAACTAGAGACCGAAATAGCTATCAAATGTTGAAATACAAGTACGACTTAGCCAGATTCTGGAAATGGTTGGATATTTTGAAAAATTCAACTCTCAAGGGAATGCAGCCAGAGGAGGTTTTTCGAAAAAAATTGGTGTCATCGTTATTTCCATGAAAAATATACGTCCCGAAGGACCATTAGGCTACAAGGATGGACATGGTAAGAAAATTCTTCACCATATTTTTCCCATTCGTCATTTAACAAATTTATTAGATTTATTGATTTATTATGATTTTCATTTTATATTATAAATAATAAGCATATTTATTTAATATCATCAACTCATTAATTTAAATGGGATAATTAATTAATAATGTTTGTTTAATTTGTTCCAATTGTCGATTGTTTATATACCTTTTATGTAAATAATAAAATAAAGGTCACAAAAATTTTTGAACCAGTTTAAAAGTTGAGTGAAAGGCTAATATTCACGCTATAATTCACGCATGCGCGCAAGTCTACGAAGCGACCATAGAACCTCACTCATGATATTGACAGTGACAAGCAGGCATTAAATTCTCTGGGGCAAATTTTCCCTAATAAAAATATGTGGATCTCTTCAATAATAAAATATGAGTGTGCATTTGAAACTATATAATAATCCGAAACACTCGTAAATTGCCTATACTCTCTTAATCTAGGTATGTTACTCTATGGTTGTGCTCATAACCCCGAAGAAAGCCTATATGAAGAAGAAGAAGAAAAAACATTTAATCTGTGTATTTCCATATACCAATTCAACCCATTCTCAATCTTCATATTCTTTAGTTGAAAAAGTGCTTTAGTGAAATAGCATAATATTAAAAGTGTTCAAACATTTCTAATTTAAAAAATGGATAATATAAAGACTGAAGATTGTTATCACGAAATGGAAAATACGTCAAGTTCTTGGTAAGAAATATTTATATTTCTAGATTTGTTCATTTGCTTAATGTTTAGTCAAATTATTTATATTTGACTAATATAACTTTTATTTCGAAAATTGAACATAGGAGATAAGTTAGGATTAATATATATGAGGAAGAAGAAATAACTGTCCCGTTACGTCTAATATTTAATAATAATAAATATTCAATTTCTAGATTTGTCAATTTGCCTGACTAATGTAATTCTATTGAGTATTTATTTCTGAAAATTTTATTCAATAAATATGGTCATCCATTGATCATATTTTGCTTTTGCTTGCGAAAAATGATTTACAATATAAGATACAGGGATTATTTTTCATTTTATGATTTAGTATTATAGTAAATCTGACAAAATTTGGTATTGATTGCTCTTTTAATTGGTTTCAGTGCTCCAAATCAAGATGGTGGAGAGAAATTTGGAACGTTCACGATGAAGATTGAAAATGTAGACATTACTGAACAATTTACTGATGAAATTGGAATCCATGACAGAAATGAATACATTATTAAAAGTGAAAATAATCATATTAACAATTTATCGCAACTAATTGATAACGACAATTTTTGTTCAACCAAATTGGAAGAAAATTATCTTCAAGAGAATAACAGTTCAAACATTTGTGACTATAGCTTAGCTATTGAAGAAACAATGGAACAGCACAAAGTGTTTCCACCAATTGGGAAGAAATCTGAAGGTCATTTGGAGAAATTTGCAACGCCTACAGGGAAGATTGAAGATTTAGATATCACTGAACAATTTACTGATGAAATTGGAATCCATGACAGGAATGAATACATTATTAAAAGTGAATATAATCATATTAACAGTTTATCGCAACAAATTGATAACGACAATTTATGTTCAACCGAATTGAAAGAAAATTCTCTTCAAGAGAATAACAGTTCAAACATTTGTGACCATAGTTTAGCTATTGAAGAAATAACAGAAGAGCACATAGTGTTTTTACCAATTGGAAAGCAAGGTGAAGGTCATTTGGGGGAATTCAATGCAAATCATCATTACAGTCCGAAACCTGATATAGGCAGCAATCTCAACAAACAAGTAGATCCTGTCCAGCTCAATATAACGCAACACAAATGTGACTTTGATAATTATGAAACAAATTGGAAAAATGATATAAAAAAATATAAAGATTCAGTCAGTTTTAACTTAAAGCAACATAAATGTCACTTATGTGAATTTGCTTCGAAACAAAGGAACAAACTTTTATTACATATAAATACAGTTCATTTAAAATTGAAAAAGTATAAATGTGATTTATGTAACTTCACTACAAATCTGAAAAATTATATCAAAAAACATAAGGAGTCTATTCATATAAACTCAAGGCAACATAAATGTCACTCATGCGACTTTGCTGCAAACTTCAAACAAACTCTCAAATATCATGTAGATGCAATTCATCTAAAATTGAATCAACATAAATGTCACTTATGCGATTTTGCTTCGAACCGCAAGAGTATACTAGTACTTCATATAAATGCAGTTCATTTAAATTTGAGGCAGCATAAATGTGACTTGTGTGATTATGCTGCAAATCAGAAAAATAGCATTAAAATCCATAAAGCCTCTGTCCATTTAAAGTTAAAACAACATGAATGTTTCTTATGCGATTTTGCTACAAACCAAAAACAAAATCTCAAGAATCACATAGATGCAGTTCATTTGAACTTAAAGCAACATAAATGCCATTTATGTGATTTTGCTGCGAATACAGAAAGGAGCCTTATATTTCATATCAATTCAGTTCATTTAAATTTGTGGAGGCATAAATGTGACTTATGTGATTACGTTACAAATCAGAAAAGGGATCTAAATATCCATATAGATTCTTATCATTTGAATTTGAAGAAGTTTAAATGTCACTTATGCAATTTTGCAACAAACATCAAAATTACTCTCAAAAATCATATAGATGTAATTCATTTAAAGTTAAAGCAACATAAATGTCACTTGTGCAATTATTCGTCGAATGTAAAGAGGATCCTTAAATTTCATATAAATTCAATTCACTTAAATTTGAGACGGTATAAATGTGACTCCTGTGATTATGCTTCAAATTGGAAAAGTCATATCAGAAAACATACAGACTCTGTTCATTTAAACTTGAAACAACACAAATGTCATTTGTGCGATTTTGCTTCGAATCGAAAGAGGAACCTCCAATATCACATAAAATCATCAATTCATTCAAATTTGAGACGGTATGAATGTGACATTTGTGATTATGCCACAAATCGAAAAAAAGATGTCAAAAAACATAAAAACTCTGTCCATTTAAACTTAAAGTAACATATCACTCCAATGAAAAGAGAAGGTCAGCTCCAACAATTATAGATTCCATTTATTTTAATATACTGTCATATTTGTCAATTGCCTGGCTAATAAAAGAAACAGAAAACATAAAATAACATATATGTTCTCCAATAATTGATTGATATGATACAAGTTTGCAGCATTTATTTCATTTCTTCAATTCAAAAACAACAATTACGTAATTAATACATTATTCAAGTATTGAAAATTTTGTTAATACATTTTAATAATTATGCACCTACTATGTATATAATTTAAGTTAAAAAAAAACATGTGATAGTCAGCATTGATTTGAGCAGACTAGTATATCAATAAACAGTAACAACCATAACATTAACATCCGTAATAAAACTAGATTATGTTAATTATTAATTTTTTTTACAACCTTCCCTATATGGAATCTCTATTCAAATAAATTAAGTGTTTATTAATTATTATAAGTGTTTTTATTTAATATTGCTTCAAATTTCATTAATTTCAAGATGTTAGAAGTTTTAAGTGCACTAGATGTACAGGGAGGGATTGGACACTTTTGAAGGGGAGGTCCTATTTCTGTACTAGATAGACGGAAACTGATGATGGTGCCTTAGTGCCAATTTAAATGAGAAACTCATCGGTGAAAACCGCATCTAGATATCTATCGCCATTACATTGTTGCAAGTTGTTTCTTAAAAATGTGCATTTCCGAAATATTGCTGTAACTTTTCTTCTGTTAAAAATTTTCTATTTCTGTAAAAAAATTCCTGTGGCAACTTCTTACGTAGAATTGTATGACATTGGTTGAATTTTCTGCAAACTGATATATTATGAGATATCGCTATGAAAATATTGTTTTCAAATGGGATACCCCGTATATTTCCAAAAATTTTGATACAATTTTAAATTATCATTCCAAAAATATAGCATACTTGATATTTTTCTGCAAATCATGCTCGAGATATTGAATTTTCAAATTTTATCTCTTGGATAAGTAGGCTTTGGACCGTGCGGCGGTGAAAATGAAATAATGAGAACATTGATCGTTGGATGTCAAAGTTCGATTCAAACAGTTGATAGTTTTTTTAAGAAAACCGTAGTCTTTTTAAAAATCATAACAATTCGAACTATTTGAAAATAACTTCATCAAATGAGATTTTCATTGTCGACTATTTTCGTCCAAGCACATGCGGCACCTTTTCTGAATATTTTTTGCTGAATTGATAAGTTCGATGGAAGTAAGAGAAGCGAAACCATGAAGTACCGTCATTTCCAGTTCATCTCTAGAGTTGATCGGCTTTTTATAGATTATATCTTTAAATCTTTCCGAAAAGTAAAAGTCCATAGGCTTTAGGTTAGGCGACCTATCCGGCCACTGGTTATGACCTTGGTGGCAATCCAATTGGTGCCAAAATTTGCTATTAGAAAATTCATGATGATACTAGGGTTGTCAGGAGTAGCGTCATCTTGTTGGAAGCGTATATTCCGGAGTTGAAAGAGCAGCATTTCTTCAACAATCAGTTCTTTTTTTGCCTTAAGTTCCGTAGATAATTCTGTGATGTGAAGTTATCATTATATATTAACGGGCCTATAATTATGCCCTTATAAATGCCTGCCCATATACTAAACCGGAATTCCTTGATTTCTTTGCTCCATGACTGAATGGGGATTATGTTGTGCACAAGTATATTTTTGGAATAGTAATATCAAGCTCTATCGAAATGCGTAGAACTATAAGGGGTGTTCCATTTAAAAAAATATTTTCATAGCGATATCTCATAAAATATCAGTTTGAGGAAAATGCAATTAACGTTATTGAATTCTACGTAAGAAGATAGATACTACAAGAATGATTTTACAGAAATAGAAAATTTCCAACAGAAGAACACTTGGTGGTGGTGTTGATTCTGAGCAACTTTGGTTAGGTTTGAATCTCGGAAGTATAAGAGTTGCAATTTCTGTTGTCTACAGGCCTCCTACATATAACTACCGATTGTTTCTGGATGGCTTTGAAACAGTCGTCACAGAGGTGATACCTACTGTTGATTGTGTATTTTGTCTTGGAGATTTCAACATGAATTATTTCAATAAAGCAAGTGTGGAAATAAAAACGTTACTGGAGGTGTTGGAGGGTGTGGGCCTGCAACAGATAATTGAGGAGCCTACTAGAACAACTTTAAGTTCCTCAACATTAATTGATTATATCCTTGTGTCTGATGTCGAAATGGTAAAGGTTTCTGGGGTGTTGCCTGTGCCGCAGGTGAGTGATCACGACCTTGTTCATTGCACTGTTGATGTTCGAGTACAGAGGACAAGTCCGGTCTTTAGAACTTCTAGAGATTTCAAAAATCTAAATTATGTCCAATTCAAATATGATCTAATGTCCATTCCGTGGAATAAAATTTATGACAAGGCAACGGTTGATGAGAAGGTAGATTTTCTTACCTCGAATATCATCACTCTATTGGATCTGCATGCCCCGTACAGAACATATAAAATTTCAAAAAAATATGCGCCATGGTTAACTGACACCCTGAGGGATATGATTAAGATGAGAAACAAGGTCTTTTCTGAGTTCAAAAAGACTAGGCGGATCGGTGTTTGGAATACTTATAAACAACTCAGAAATTCTATCACAGCCGCTGTTAAAAAGGAAAAGAAAAATTACTACACTAAATATATTAATGACTCTAATAATCTAAAGACTTCTTGGGCCCATCTGAAGAGAATCGGTTTCATCAAAAGTAAAAATATAGTATTGCCCTCTGAGTTTAATGATATCGATAGTATGAATCATCATTTTTTGAATTCTGTACCTGATCTGTCTCCTGATGGTGACTTGTTAGCTTTTTATTCTAATCGAGATAATTGCATCGCAGCTAGTAACTTTAATTTTAAAACAGTTGGCGAGATTGAGGTATTGGAAATTATAAGGTCTATAGGTAGTAAGGCTACTGGTCATGATGGCGTCAACATACTCACCCTGCATTTGTGTGTTCCTCACATACTGCCCCATATCACACATGTTTTGAATTTTTGCTTGCGGAATTCTAATTTTCCGAGTCAATGGAAGAAGGCCCTCGTTATTCCCGTGCCGAAGGTCATTAATCCTAAGGACCTGAATGGTTTACGACCGATAAGTATTTTGCCTACCTTGTCAAAAATTTTGGAAAAAATCATTAGCAAACAAGTTTGGTCACACTTGGATCAGAATAAAATAATTCCACCTACACAGTCAGGATTTAGAGTGAATCACAGTTGTACAACTGCATTGTTACATATAACTGACGATATAATAAGGGCTACAGATCAGGGTAAGTTGACTTTGTTGACACTCCTAGATTACTCTAAAGCTTTTGACAGCCTCAATCACAAAATGTTTGACGCAATTTTAGTACATCTTGGTTTTTCTGAGGACTCGGTTAGGCTTCTTTCCTCTTATTTGGTGAATCGGTTGCAGGCGGTTTTTCATGGTGGTAGAGTGTCATCATTTTTAGAAATATGCAAAGGTGTACCGCAGGGTTCCATATTGGGACCACTGCTTTTTATCATGTATATTTCGCTATTCATAAAGTTTATAATATCTTGTTTGATGCATATTTACGCGGATGACAGTCAGTTATATATCTCTTTCTACCCGGATGAAAGTGTCCAAGCTATTACAGCATTAAATTTGGATTTGAGTATCATTCATGAGGTAGGCACGAAGCACTGCTTGCAGCTCAATACCAACAAAACAGTTGCTATCTTGTTTGGAAGAAGAAATGACAGAAAGAGGTTTCTCGATTGTGATTACCCTATTGCTATTGGCCCTGAAAGAGTTGAGTTGTGCGATAAAGTTAGAGATTTGGGTGTTTGGTTAGATTACGAAATGCGATTCACAGAACATATTTCTTTTTGTTTGCGGAAGGCTTATGGTATGCTGAAAATTATTTATGGGCACAGGGAATTTTTGTCGAGAAAGGTGAAAGTAATGCTATGTGAGTCTCTTGTTCTTTCTCATATGAACTATGCTGACTCGGTTTATGGTCCCTGCCTTAATTTTACGGATAAGCGTCGCGTCCAAAAACTTCAGAACTCTTGTCTACGCTTAATTTTTGGTATAAGAAAATTCGATAGAATAAGCCATACTTTGCGGGATATAAATTGGCTCAGCATGGAAAATAGGAGATTTCTCCACTCGGCCATATTATTCATGAAAATTATGAACTCCAAGACCCCGCCTTATCTTTACAACAAGATCACTTACCGTTCTGATGTCCATAATTTGAATATCCGTTTTAGGGGTACACTAACTCCGCCTCTATATGTAACTCAGTTTTTTCGACGGTCATTTTCATATTTTATCACATCCTGCATCAATAGCATTTCTGTGGATGTCAGGAGGGTGACTGATATGAGTCGTGTTAGAACCTTGTTGTATGGACAGCTTATGAATCAACAGGTGGAACTGTTGTCGAGGTGAATTAAAGAATACTTTTTTTTTTTTTTTATTATTATGATTTGATTACCAGGGTAATGATAGCATATCAATGAACTTTGTATTTATTTTTGATACTTAATTCTGTTAATCGAGCTTGAATTTTTTGTTTATTTTTTTTTTAAATGAATTGTGGGTTAGATTGAACAGTGCACTTTCTTAATGCACTGGATCTCGCCCTTTCATTATGTATATAATAATGTAATTTACTGAAATAATATTGATTGAATAAAGGCCTTTATTATTATTATTATTATTATTACTTACAGCAATAAAATAATAGGAGAAGGCATTTTTATTGATAGAAGAAATATTACAAAAATTGAATATAAAAACAGATTTAAACTGTCAGTCTCCTACAATTTAAATTTCAAAGAAATTTTTATTCAAAAAACTTTTAGAATTAAATTAATGTCTTATAAGCACAACTTTTATTTAATAGACGTATAAAATCAAAACTCAATATACAATATCAAATAGAATAAATAAACCAACAAATATAAATTGTCAATTAAAATCAATAAATAAATATTTGAAGACAAAAATTTTTTTCTGATCTTACAATTATTCATAATTGTAATTAATTAATTTTAATTGACAATTTAAATTTGTTGGTTAATTTATTCCATTTGGTATTGTATGTTGAGTTTACGAAATTGTTTTATCTAACGGAATTGAAAATACTGGATCTTTTGGTATTAATATCTATGAAGAAGGAAATAAGTGTTCAGTTGCCACTTATAACTGGTAAGCATCAAATATTATTTCATATTTGTTCAATTACCTTAGTACTTTTCAAACGACTGTATTCGGTCCCAATATTTTTAAAACTTTCCATTCCATATTTGTGCCACTCCTTGATTTGAATATGAATCTATCTACGGAAAAACTCCAGATATTGATTCTCTCCTCATCTAAAATTTATTGAGATTAGGTCTTTCTTATGTGTTTTTATGAAATATTGCATAAACATCTTTAATTTTAGGGGTTTTCGAAATAGTTTCTAATGGATATCTCATGAGTTCAAATTTGGGAGTTTGTCCATTAGAGATTCTTGCGATTCTAATTTAGAAACCGAATAGAGAAATTAGTTTTCATTTCTTATTATCCTGGAAAAATGTTCTTGATTGACAATTTGATTTGTTTCAGTGCCTCACATCAAGATAATGAAGAGAAATCTGAAAGTGTGGAGGTGAAAATTGAAGATGTGGACATCACTGAACAATTTAATGACGACATTGGTGGTCATGAGAGGAAAGAATACTCTTTTCTAAATGAACATAATCATGCTATGAATCCAACACAACAGATTGATAATGAGAATTTATATCAAATAATTTGAATTTAATATCAAATTGGAAGAAAAACACGATCAAGATATTGACAATTCTAACATTTTTGGTAAAAATCAGATAGACTCACATCATTTAAATTTGATAGAATATAAATGTCACTTCTGCAGTTCTGCTAGTAGTGAAAAGGCTTTCCTTGAAAAACATATACATGGAGTTCATTTGAATAATTTGAAAGAGAATAAATGTCATTGATGCAATTATGCTTCAAACCGGAAGGTCAATCTCAAAAGATATTACTATTCAATTCATTTAAATTTGAAGCAACATAAATGTATAATAACTTATGTGATTATTGTCTAAATCAGAAAAGGGATCTAAAGAATCATATGGATGGTTTTCATTTCAACATAAAGGCGCACAAATGCCACCTATGTGAATATTCAACGAATCGAAAACCGAATCTAAAAAATCATATAGATGCAATTCATTTAAAGTTGAAACAACATAAATGTAACTTATGTGATTATGCTGCAAATAGGAAAAGGGAACTCAAAAATCATATGGATGGTTTTCATTTCAACATAAAGAAACACAAATGCCACCTATGTGAATAATCGACAAATCGAAAAAGTAGTCTTAAAACTCATATTGATTCCGTTCATTTAACTTTGAAGATATAAATGTGACTTGATTGTGAATGATTCAATTCATTTAAATTTGAAGCAGCATAAATGTAAGAAACCTTAGAAATGCTCTACTGCAGCTAAAAAAACTGCTCTTAAAAATCATATACAATTCTGTTCATCTCAATACATAGATATTTTCAACTTTTAGATTGTATTTAATTAAATTAAAAAAATTTATATAATAATTAATTCCAAATATTTTCATTTTATCACTGTGTGGAGGATCAATTTCTTCAATTAAAAATCTTGTACATACCTTATTGTAAACTTTCAAATGCTTAAATTGTCAAGAATTATTATATTTAGTATCTTAGGTTCAATTGCCACTATGTGCTAGTGTTGCACTCGTGGATCAGAAGTAGAGATAAGATTATTATTTTTTATTCGAAAAACATTGATTTCCTTCTGTTTAGATTTTACTATCATCAAATATATCTCTAAATATTCATTATTCGATTCTTAATTTGTAACGACTTTCCTCGAAAATTTCCTTTCAGACTATTGCACAAGATGATGATTGTCTTTATGTTTTTTTAAGAGTAAAATATTTCAAAATATATTAATACCATGATAAATTTGTTTTTTTTTTGATCCTCATCTTCCTGTAAAGATGATGATAAAGTTCAAGAAAAAAATTTCATAGCAAATAGCTACCTTCGAAGTTTCAAATAGTTACTGTAACATTAAAGGCCACCTACGAAAGAAATAAATCGGAATAGTGTATCAAACATTGACTAAATATGTTTTTTGAATTGCAAATTGAACTTCAAGTGGCCGTGAACGGATTTTGTTCCCTCACAAACTTGATCTTTCCATTTGGCTTAAAAACTGCCCTGAAAATTTCGAGTCCCTCAATTGTTCCTGTTCAAAATTATCATGTTACTGACGAATGAACATAGAGAATTTTATTTGACAACCAATTATTGTCTGTATGTTCAATGTAACCATAGAAGACTATTTCTGCCCGGAAATTGGACAAATAAAAACCCTACAATGGAATGACAAGCTTTCTAGAATGAACAGGCAAAAAAAAGAACTACTCTTTGTCTTCTTCCGAGTCAAGTTGTAAGTTTCATGTTTTCAGGCACTTTTTATTTTATACCTTACGAGTATTTTTATAGAAATTCACAATTTGCAATCAGAAATCTGGATTGGCAAAGGAAAATTATATTATACTTCTTAATCTGTTTTAAAAATATGTCTTTTAAAAACAAATATTAAATGGTTTTATTAGAAATTGTTATCGGAATTTTCAGCATGAGTTATCATTGCAACTGGATTACTTAAATGACTTTAAATTCAGAATTATATTCTAACTTCTATAATATATTTAGACTTCTATAATATATAGAGACCGAAATAGCTATCAAATGTTGAAATTGTATTCAATTATTTCTATTTGATCCTTTATTTAGTGAATTTTAGATAATTTTGGAATAGCGGATTTCCTGGCATTTGTATGTTAATATACATTCTTAAATAGTTATTTGTTAATACAATTGTATCAATATGTTTCATGTCGGGACGTAAAAAGGTTTTTTCCAAGAGATTTAAAGATATTTTATATTGATTATATATAAGGATATCATTTTGATAGCTTTTATATATAGTTGCTAAATATATATATTGTAGAAGTTAGAATATACAATTCTGAATTTAAAGTCATTTAAATTTTACTTCTATCAAGTATTGACTCACATTCAAATTGATTTTTGAATTACTTAATGCTGATCATTTAGAAATGGTTAAAATTTATTCATATTAACCAAGAAACAATATTTGAAAATATTATTTTAAATAAGGTTATTCTAATTTCCATATATTTATTATTATAAATAGAACAATTGTTTTATTGTCACACTAACACCATCAGATTTTTTACATTTTGAATAATTAAATTTATTTTGAAATTACATTCATTTTGTACTGTTACAGGCATATTATGAAATAAGGTCTAAAATTCTAAATTTAAGTTTTACTTGGAATAGAGTAAAATTTAGATTATAGTGTCTGTTTATTTCTAGTGCTTCTAATGAAGTTGGGGTGAAACTTTTATTCAACATGCAAAATTTCAAAATTCTGGTTAAATTCATTTCCTGGGTCCAATAGATGTTATGGAAGAATGGAATTACTTTTTTCATTGAGGAAACATTTTATGTCCTGGAATCCTTTTTTGAGAAGTTCTATCTATGTCCTATTGTTTATATTGTTTTTAATGGATTTACTGAGGTTCAAATTTGTTTTAAATGAGGTTTTTTAAATCATATTTATAATCAAGAGAGCTAGGAGTCTTCTCAGTAATATCTTCTGTATATTTCGATGAAATATGCTTAAATTTTTTTTATGTTGCGGTATAACATATTTAATGCGATTCTATCTATATTGGCTTGTAATCATTATAATAGCTATTAATAATATTCAGTTCATAAATGTTATTTTATTTATTCATTAACATTTCAATGAATCAAAAAGCCATTAACAATGACTACAATCAACTATCGATAGATGTAGTTGTTGAGGAATAATAATTATAAAATAGTATTAAATCTTGTGTACCCCAACGTAAAAAATTAATTTAAGTATATTACTGATTCAAGCAAAATTCTACATTTAAAATGCGCAATTACTTTTTTGCCAGCTTATAATCAAATATTTTAATTTTGATATCCAAAAATATTATTATTTAGAAATAATTTTCGAATATCATCTGCTTCCATAAAGTTACTATGTTATCAGTTGATGCAACAATACATTTAAATTTTAAAATTTTTGGATTGTTCTTTTAGGGTTATCGTGTTTCGAACTGTTCCACACTTCGAATTCACACTTTTTTTCTGTTTGTCCAATGCAACCATTGGAGACCATTTTAAGTTCAAAATTCAGAAAACAAAAAATGCAACCAAATAGGAAGCATTCCAGAACGATTACGGAATAACAAGGGCAGAGTTTTGACTCAAATTGTAAGTTTTAATTCTACATGGATTCTTTATTTAAAATCTCACAAGTATTTTCATAGAAATTGAAAATTTACAATCGCAAATCTGAAGAGGTAAAGAGAAATCATTTTACATTATTAAATCTCTTTGAAAAATTAATACTATAAAAGTCGGTATCTATATAAATGGTTTTATCACAAACTGTTAACTAAATTTTCAGCTTAAACTACAATTGAAATGATAGTTATTTTGAAACAGTTAAATTTTATTCAGATCAACCAAAAAAAGGTTTGACAATTTAGTTTTTTGTATGGATCAATATGAAATTAAGTATGACCAACTATGTAGTAATAAATAAAATTCCACAAAGTTTGTGGAAATTGAATTTTATGTATTACTAGTTGAAAATGAATTTCCATCAAGTAAAGACCGAATTCATCAAATACTTCTTTTTATGACCGTTCATTTTTTAACCTTATCAACTTACCGATATTCAAAATGCAACTCTTCAATTAATTTCTTCCATTCTTTACTATTCCATAAACATTTCCAGAAAAATACATCAAAGACTCTCAGTTATCTGTCAGTATATTGAATATTGTCCAGTTCACGCTTGCAAATATAGGATGTATTTTCCTTAATTTTCATTTCAGAATGCTGAAAACATTTTAAGTTAATTGAGGGAGTGTGAAATGTAATCAATTTTAATAGTCACAAATTCTAAGCCCATCCAACAAATTTCCATCAAAATAAGAGAAAAGTTTTTTAATTAATTATTTCATCAAGTATAAAGTGAAGATTAAAAATAATCTAGAATAGAAAGGCCTTTTACTTGATAGAAGAAATATAACAAAATTGTGAGTTGTGATCAATCAGCATCTATTTGTTCGAGTTGGTACAACAGGATTCCAAAGAATATAATAAATAAATGGGAATAGTCGGGGATCTAAGTAGATCACAACTACTATCATACCTGTATATGCATAGCACATATTACAGAAGGCTACCATTACTAATTTATCAATCTGTCCTATTAATTTAGTTTATCTATGGATATATACGAGACTGTAAGAAACCTAAAGCATAAATAATATTATTAGATCATCCAGAGCATTTCGATGCTGTTTTACATAGCAACGATTTATATTCCAAACTAATGAAATAAATATAAAAATATTCTAGACTACATTATGAATAAAAATTAACCAACCTGAATAAATTATATTCCTCTCAATATTTAATCATCTGATAATTTTTACCAATCAATTGGCTGTACAATTTCGATCCATCTCTTAAATAACTTGGGATCGCTCTTGGGAAAACGATGTCTAGGGCTGGTTAGATCTTTACACCCATTTACACAACATTTCTTAGTATATCGCATTTTTTGAATACTGTGTGGAACTTAATATTTCAAAATACTCTAATTTAGACGCAATACACTGTTTTGAACTTAACTCAGACGAAACATAACCAAAAAGAAATATTGAACCATAACAAAACGTGAAAAAACCACTGAGTATTGTGATAAATATATTGGTTTCCAAATATATGACAATTATAACTACAATTATGGTTAACGACTCAAGCAACACCATCATAGATTAACAATAATATATAGATTGGACACTTCCCTTCCCCCACCTAAAACTAAGTTTTTAGTTGATGCACCAGTCAATAGTTAGCGTTAACCATCAACTTATACTTTTTGATTTCGCCGCTAGGTACCGCTACCATCAGTCGTTGGCCATTGTTGTAATAATGGTCATATATTTCGAAAAGAGTAGTTTTGTTTACGTTTTGTTATGGCCCAACCTCGATTACATCTCATATTTCTTTTTGATTAAATTTCGTAAGAGTTAAGTTCAAAACAGTTTAGTGCATCTAAACTAGTGTATTTTCAAATATTGAGTTCAATACAGTACTTGAAAATGGAATATACTAAGAAATGTTGTTTATATGGGTGTCAAGATCTAAACAGCCCTAGACACCATTTTCCCAAGAGAGATCCCAAGTATTTAAGAGGTGGATTGAAATTATACAGCCAACTGATTGTCACAAATTAACAGATGATCAATAATTGAGAGGAATATAATTTCTTCAGGTTGGTTAATTTTCATTTACTATGTAGTCGTCTAGACTATTTTTATGTTTAGTTGGTTAGTTTAAAATATGAATCAATGCTATGTAACACACCAACAAATTGCTCTGGGTGATCTAATAATATTATTAACAGATATTGAAATGATATGGACCAGTTTCTGGATCAGTCCAAATGTTGATAGGAAAAGAACTTCTTCAGGTTGAGTGGTGCAATTTGTAAAATTATATCAAATGATTTATCTATTAGAAACTGTGTAATCTGTAGGATGAATTTACTTGGTCATAGTAAGTTGTTAAAAGATTTACATTTTATTGAGTGTAGGAAATATCAATTTGGTAATTTGATGAAACCGGGACACTATACTTACTTTTTATTGAATCAGTGTTTTAATTATCTCTTTCATTTCATTCCAAGACATAGTAACTTTATGGAAGCAGATGATATTCGAAAATTATTTCTAAATAATAATATTTTTGAATGTCAAAATTAAAATAGTTGATTATAAGCTGGCAAAAAAGTAATTGCGCATTTTAAATGTAGATATTTGATTGAATCGGTAAAATACTTAAATTTCTGTCTTACGTTGGGGTACACAAGATTTAATACTATTTTAAAATTATTATTCCTCAACAACTAGATCTATCGATATTGGATTGCAGTCATTGTTAATGGCTTTTTGATTCATTGAAATGTTAATGAATAAAGAAAATTACATTTATGAACTAAATATTATTAATAGCTATTATAATGACTACAAACTAATATAGATAGATAAGTTGTTGATGAATAAAATCATAGAAATGCATTAAATATGTTATACCGCAACATAAAAAAATTTAAGTATATTTCATCTAAATATACAGAAGATATTGCTGAGAAAAGTCCTAACTATCTTGAGAATAAATATGATTTAAGAAACCTCATTTAAAACAAATTTAAACCGCAGTATTTTGCCCATTAATTCGGTATTTTGAAGTAACAGGCAAATGCAAATTGATTAATCTCGATGGGTTGAGTGGACTGCATTTTTGATGTAGTTGACGAAGAGGTTTACTTCAAGGACACTTGTATGTAGTTATCTCGATGATGAACTAGCTTTGTTTATTCAATAAGATAAACCAACGAAAATGATAAGGAATTAAAGTAAAACACTCGTAATACACTATAATAACGAACTATAATTCTTGGTGTACTCTATATAAACCAAGTCAAAGGTATGATTATTACACTAACAACAAATGTAATGAATTTGCCAATACTTTGGTAATCGACTGGATTACTATGTTACCAATAATAACCAGGATAGCTTGGACCCAAATGTCACAAGCTACGTACAACAAATTTGACTATCCGAATGATAGTGCTTAATGTAGCAAAGGCTACATGCGACCACTTTGACTGCTACGAATAATAATGATTTTACAGTCTTTTCAAAGACTGAACGTTAAAGGTGCTCGATGCACCCCTTTTAACAAAAAGGGGGAAATTAACGTGATTGATTGGAAGGTCCATTTGGAAGTGGACTGAATGAACAAACCAAATCTTCTTATTGGTTACAGAAAAATGATGAGAATAATGCAAGTGAAGAAGGATAGACTCAGTTTTTAATTCCGAATGATGAGTCATGTGAAATTAACAGGCATACTACTCTGTCAAGAAAGTACCGGGAATTTTGAATTAAAACAACATTTTTACATTTAATCGTCAAAATTTATTGGGTCGCCTTCAAAATAGGCTCCATTTGCTCCAATACATCTATGCCAACGGCACTTCCAATTATCGAAACATTTTTTATAGGCGCTTTCCGGGATGGACTTTAGCTCTCGCGCCGAATTTTGTTTTATGGCTTCAATCGACTCAAAACGGGTGCCACGAAGGGGCAATTTTAGTTTTGGGAAGAGGAAAAAGTCGCAGGGAGCCAAATCCGGCGAATACGGTGGTTGCTGAAGCACGTTTCTTGAGTTTTTGGCGAGAAAGTCAGTCACAATCGTAGCTCGGTGAGAAGGCGCGTTATCGTCATGCAAAATCCATAAGTTGTTCGCCCACAAATTTGGCCGCTCTTACGGATACGCTCACGCAAACGTTTCATAACGCCTAGGTAATACTCCTTGTTTACCGTCTGACCCTCTGGAACGAATTCGTAGTGCACCACGCCACGGATATCGAAGAAAACAATGAGCATCACCTTCATTTTCGAGCGGCTTTGGCGTGGTTTTTTCGGTTTCGGCTCATTTTTTGCCACCCATTCCGATGATTGCTGGCTTGTTTGCATATCGTACTCATAGACCCAGGTCTCATCACCAGTTATAATGCGTTCCATGAATGTAGAATCGGAATTACAGCGATCCAGCATGTCTGAAGCAGCCTGTTCGCGATGACGTTTTTGAAGAAAATTCAGGTCTTTCGGTACGAGTCGTGCGGCCACCTTTCTCATGCCCAAAATATCAATCAAAATCGTACGTGCGGACTCGTGGGATATCTTAAGATCATGTGCTATCTCTCTCAAGCTGGTACGACGGTTTTCCAGCACCCTTTCCTTAATTTTATCGACGTTATCTTCGATCGATGCCGTCGATGGGCGACCACTTCACGACCGTCCTTGAAGGCTCTGTACCACTGATATGCACGAGTTTTCGATAGAGCATTATCACCAAAGGCCTTTTGCAACATTTTCAATGCATCGGCACACGAAAATTCATTTTCAACACAAAACTTTAAACAAATTCTCTGCTCAACGTAATCACCCATAGTAAAAATCGGCACGCACTCTGACATCGACTGACTTAATCAGCTGTTGCAAACACACTAGTTGACAGATCCCGCTCAAGCTTGGCATAGTAATTAAGGACAGTGGTACCAACCTAGGAAAAAAAAATTTACCTGCCTCATTGCCCCGCCAGATTTAAATCGATAATTCCCGGTACTTTCTTGACAGAATGTATATATTATAAAAAGTAGCGGGCCCAAGATAGATCCCTGTGGAATTTCACAGCTCAGTCTCAAGTATGTTGATGTGTTATCATCAATGACTACTGCCTGAGATCTACACTCAACATAATCAGCCAACAGTGCAGTAGCTTTCCATGAAACACCAATGTAATGCAATATAGCAACTAAAAGTTCATGATCTACAGAGTCGAAAGCTTTCGAGTAGTTGAGTAAAGTTAAGATGGTAAGGTCTCCTTGATCAATAGAATTGAAAACTTCATCTGTTACATTGAGCATTGAGCAGAGCAGTACAACAGCCATGGCCAGGTCTAAAACCAAATTGTGAGGCAGGAATGATTTTATTTTTCTGTAGATAATTCTACAGTTGCCCATGCATTACCCTTTCAATTATTTTAGACCAAGTTGGTAACAAACTAATAGGTCGAATATCATCTAAAGACGATGGGTTGGAGTGTTTTGGCAAGGGTACGACCAAAGCTTTTTTCCAAGAGCTGGGATAAACAGAGTTTTTCAGACAAAAATTGACAACATGCGTCAAATAAGGAAGAATGAAAGGAATGCACAATTTAATTGTAGGTATATTGATGCCATCATGACCTGTAGCCCCGCTCCTGATCCTATTGATTACCTTGAAGATCTCGGCTTCTTCTACCTCCCGAAATGTAAAACTGACCATATTTGAATCCTTAGTGTTTTTGTTGTAGAATTCAAGAAGATCATGGTCCCTAAGAACTCTTGGAATGGAGTCAATAAAATATTTATTTATTTTATTAGCATCTTTCAACTCTTCGGGTAGTTCAGTGGATTTCCTCTTGATAATATTGAGGTTTTTCAGACTCGACCAGAAGTTTTTGGTTACCTTGTTGTTCAAGACAGAATAAAAGTAAGCTTTTTTTTCATTTTCAACCGCCAGAGAAAAACTGTATCTGTTTTTACAAGGGCTAGTCGTTTTCATTTTTTAATTTTTTATAACGAACCAGAGTTTTATCCCTCAAAACCATAATTTCCTTCAAATTACCTGTGAGCCATGGTGCATGTCTCTTTGTTATTATTATATTGGAAGATAATTTGTTATATCATCAGTAGCAGGTTTTTTGTAAATAGGGATAACCTTTGCTTTCTTAAAAAAGGTTGATAAGATGCTCCAAATGTTCAGAAATTTTGGACGCTATCTCCTTTAAAACTTTACCGAAATCAAATCCTTTCCACAATTTTTTTTTTAAAGTTCTTTAGGCTAATACCTGAAGGAAAAATAACTTATTGTTCGATAGTCTTTGTTGTACAGGAGGCAGGCTTTTTATCAGGATAGTGTTCATTAATACTGGAGATACTACCCTCCTAACAGGGCTCGTAGAGTCGATCAGTGATATCAGGACATCACAGAAAGATTCAAAGCCACTGAAGATATCAGAAAAACCATATATACCATTGGAGTCAGTACAAGCTGCCATCAAAGATATACTTCAACATTTTGCTCCCATAATACAGTGGACCATTTAGGAACACACTGTATATGATAACTATAATAGGAATCGAAGCTTTGCTACAACTCTTGCACTTAAAATTTCTAACCTTCTGAAATGCAAGAAACTGAGCAATATTAAAAAAAAAAAACACTTAAAATAATTAACAAACACTTTATTTATAAAATAAAATAGAAAAAGGCTTTTTCCTTGATAAAACAAAATTTGAATATCAAAACAGATTTAATCTGTTTTGATATTCAAATTTTAATTTTTATTCAAAAAACTTTAAGAATTAAATTGATGTCTACAATAAACACCGCTTATATTTAACAGACGTATATAATCAAAACTCAATATACAATGTTAAATAGAATAAATAAACCAACAAATATAAAAAGTCATTTAAAATTAATAAATAAATATTTGAAGGAGACAAAATTTTGTTTCTGATCTTTTGAAATTAAAATTGTAGAAGACTAACAGATTAAATCTGTTTTGATATTCAAATTTTAATTTTTATTCAAAAAACTTTAAGAATTAAATTGATGTCTACAATAAACACCGCTTATATTTAACAGACGTATATAATCGAAACCCAATATACAATGTTAAATAGAATAAATAAACCAACAAATATAAAAAAGTCATTTAAAATTAATAAATAAATATTTGAAGGATACAAAATTTTGTTTCTGATCTTTTGAAATTAAAATTGTAGAAGACTAACAGATTAAATCTGTTTTGATATTCAAATTTTACTTTATTTATATAAATGAAGACTTCACATAAGGAAGGTTCAAAAAAAAATCTTAATTAAAATTATTCAGTTCTTTTATATTAATGTTTGTAATAATTGCAATAATGCTTATTTCAAGGTGTGCTGCTGAAATAAATATTGACTTACACATGTTCTTCTTTTAACTTAAATTATGCACATGTTACATGATTGTTAAAATGTTTAATTAATAAGGAGTGGTACAGGTCAGCTGGATTAATTTTAAAATGTTAAAATTTTAAATTCAAATGAATTGAACTTACATTCTTTTGAAGACTTTGTTTATAGTTTGAAACAAAATTGCATAATGTACATTTATACTGCTTCAAATTTAAATGGTGAATATCTTTATGTCTTCTAATATCACTTTTCTTAATTGCAACATTATCACATAAGCCACATTTATGCTTCAAATTTAAATGCACCGAATCTTTGTTTTCAATACAATTTTTATGATTTGTAGAATAATCTAATAAGTCACATTTATGTTGTCTCAAATTTAAATGTACTGAATCTTTATGTTTTATGATATCACTTTTATGATTAGTAGCATAATCACAAGTCACATTTATGCCACCTCAAATTTAAATGAAAAGAATCAATATGATATATAAGACTGGCCTTATGATTTATAGCATAATCACATAAGTCAACATTATTTGTTTTTTGATGTCATTTTTAAAGATTTATAGCATAATCACATAAGTCATATTTATGTCGCCTCAAATTTAAATGAACTGAATCTATATGATTTTCAGGGATGGTCTTCCCATTTGAAGCAAAATTGCCTAAGTGACATTTGTGTTTCTTCATGTTTAATGGATTTTTGAGATGTTGCTTGATGCTTGTAGCTAAATCCCATAAGTTACATTTGTGTTGCTACAAGTTTAAATGAACTGTATCTATATAAAAGTAAGCTTTTTTTTCATTTTCAACCGCCAGAGAAACTGTATCTGTTTTTACAAGAGCTAGTCGTTTTCATTTTTTAATTTTTTATAACGAACCAGAGTTTTATCCCTCAAAACCATCATTTCCTTCAAATTACCTGTGAGCCATTAATCAGCTGTTGCAAACACACTAGTTGACAGACCCCGCTCAAGCTTGGCATAGTAATTAAGTACAGTGGTACCAACCTAGGAAAAAAAAATTTTACCTGCCTCATTGCCCCGCCAGATTTAAATCGATAATTCCCGGTACTTCCTTGACAGAATGTATATGTCTATAAAGTCATACAGTGTATTTAGGACACGTTTTAAAATTTAATTCTAAATGTTTTCATCAGTTTTATTTAGATTATAATCTGTTGAGGTTCTGGAGAATTAATTCCAGCTATTATTCTGTAATATGCAAATATTTATTCATAGTAATTTTCAATTTATATCTATTTGCAACTTAAAAAACATATTTAATCAATATTTGATACACTAATCCAATTTATTTATTTCGTAGGTGGCCTTTAATGTCACAGTAACTATTTGAAACCTTGAAGGTGGCTATGTGCAATGAAATTTTTTTCTTGAACTGTCAATTTTACAGGAACATGGGGATCAAAAAAAAACAAATTCATAATGGTATTAAAATGTTTTGAAATATTATACTCTTCATCTTGTGCAATAGTGTGAAAGGAAATTTTCAAGGAGTCGTTACAAATTAAGAATCAAATAGTGAATATTTAGAGATATATTTGATGATAGTAAAATCTATACAAAAGGAAATCAATGTTTTTTGAATAAAAAATAATAATCTTATCTCTACTTCTGATCCACGAGTGCAACACTAGCACATAGTGGCAATTGAACCTAAAATACTAAATATAATAATTCTTGACAATTTAAGCATTTGAAAAGTTTACAATAAGGTATGTACAAGATTTTCAATTGAAGGAATTGATCCTCCACATGGTGATAAAATGAAAATTATAGACATATAATATTTTGATTTGATACAATTGAATAAATTTTTTAAATTTAATTCTATACAATCTACAATATTTATGTATTGAAATGAACAGAATTGTATATGATTTTCAAGATCAGTTTTTTAAATTGTCGTAATCACAAAAGTCACTGCTGTCTGCAGTTTTAAAGAATTGAATCTACAATATATTTGAGAGCATTTCTAAGGTTTCTTGCATTTATGCTGCTTCAAATTTAAATGAATTGAATCATTCACAATCAAGTCACATTCATATCTTCAAAGTTAAATGAACGGAATCAATATGAGTTTTAAGACTACTTTTTTGATTTGTGGAATCACATAGGTGGCATTTGTGTGCCATTATGTTGAAATGACAAGCATATATATGATTCTTGACTTCTCTATCCCGATTTGCAGCATAATCAATTATGTTTTTTCAAATTTAAATGAACGAAATTCATATGTTTTTTCAGATAACCTTTTATATCTGCAGCATAATCACATAAGTCACATTTATGTTGTTTCAATTTTAAATGAATCGAGTCCATATGATTTTTCAGATGAGGTTTTTGATTCGTCGAATATTTACATAGGTGACATTTGTGTGTCTTCATGTTGAAATGAAATGCCTTCATATGATTTATGAGGTGAGTTTTCTGATTTGCAGCATAATCACATAAGTTACATTTATGTTGCTTCAAACTTAAATGAATTGAATCACAATGTCTTTTGAGATTGGCCTCTCGGTTTGTGGCAAAATCACATAAGACACATTTGTGTTGCTTCAAATTCAAATGAATTGAGTCTATATGAGCGTTTAGATGACCTTTATGATTCGTCGAATATTCACATAGGTGACATTTATGTGGCTTCATGTTGAAATGAAAAGCCTTCATATGATTTATGAGGTGAGTTTTCTGATTTGCAGCATAATCACATAAGTTACATTTATGTTGCTTCAAATTTAAATGAATTGAATCACAATGTCTCTTGAGATTGACCTTCCGGTTTGTAGCAAAATCGCATAAATGACACTTATTCTGTTTCAAATTCAAATGAACTGCATCTATATGACACTTCAGACGACCTTTATGATTCGTCAAAAATTCACATAGGTGGCATTTGTGTTCCTTTATGTTGAAATGAAAAGCATTGATATGATATGCTAGCAGCATAATCACATAAGTTACATTTATGTTGCTTCAAATTTAAATGAACTGAGTCTATATGAGTGTTTAGATGACCTTTATGATTCGTCGAATATTCACATAGGTGACATTTATGTGGCTTCATGTTGAAATGAAAAGCCTTCATATGATTTATGAGGTGAGTTTTCTGATTTGCAGCATAATCACATAAGTTACATTTATGTTGCTTCAAATTTAAATGAATTGAATCACAATGTCTCTTGAGATTGACCTTCCGGTTTGTAGCAAAATCGCATAAATGACACTTATTCTGTTTCAAATTCAAATGAACTGCATCTATATGACATTTCAGACGACCTTTATCATTCGTCAAAAATTCACATAGGTGGCATTTGTGTTCCTTTATGTTGAAATGAAAACCATCCATATGATTCTTGAGATCCCTTTTCCTATTTGCAGCATAATCACATAAGTTACATTTATGTTGCTTCAAATTGAAATGAATTGAATTACAATGTCTTTTAAGGTTGGCCTTCTCGTTTGAAGCAAAATCGCATAAGTGACATTTATGTTGCTTCAAATTCAAATGAATTGAATGATGTCTTTTGAGATTTTCCTTCCGATTTGAAGCATAATTGCATAAATGACATTTATACTCTTTCAAATTATTCAAATGACATTTAGATTCTATCAAATTTAAATTATATGAGTCTATCTGATTTTTACCAAAAATGTAAGAATTGTCAATATCTTGATCGTGTTTTTCTTCCAATTTGATAGAATGAAAATTCTCATTATCAATCTGTTGTGTTGGATTCATAGCATGATTATGTTCATTTAGAAAAGAGTATTCTTCCCTCTCATGACAACCAATTTCGTCATTAAATCGTTCAGCGATATCCACATCTTCAATTTTCACCTCGACACTTTCAGATTTCTCTTCATTATCTTGATTTGAGGCACTGAAACAAATATTTTCAATATTTTGATCGTGTTTTTCTTCCAATTTGATAGAACGAAAATTCTCATTATCAAACTGTCCTGTTGGATTCATAGCATGATTATGTTCATTTAGAAAAGAGTATTCTTCCCTCCCATGACCACCAATTTCCTCATTAAATTGTTCAGCGATATCCACATCTTCAATTTTCACCTCGACACTTTCAGATTTCTCTTCCGTATCTTGATGTGAGGCACTGAAACAAATTAAATTGTCAATCAAGAACATTTTTCTAGAATAATAAGAACTAAAAAATAATTTCTCTATTTGGTTTCTAAATTAGAATCGAAGATTAACATCATTAATGGGCAAACTCCCAAATTGGAACCCATGAGATATCCATTAAAAACTATTTCATAAACCCCAAAAACTGAAGATGTTTATGCAATATTGCATAAAAATACATAAGAAAACGTAATCTCATTGAATTTTAGACGAGGAGAGAATTATTCAGATTGCAAGGAAGTATCTGGAGTTTGTCTCTAGATTCATATTCAAAACAAGGAGTGGCACAAAGATGGAATGGAAAGTTTTAAAAATATTGGAACTGAATATAGTCGTTTGAAAACTACTAAGGTAATTGAACAAATATGAAATAATATTTAATGCTTACTTACCAGTTATCAGTGGCAACCGAACACTTATTTCCTTCTTCATCGATATTAATACCAAAAGATCCAGTATTTTCAATCCGGTTAGATAATATAATTTCGTAGACATAATCTTCAACTTTAATATCATCCATGTTGAATGTATTTTTCAATGTTTAGTATTAAAATGTCACACTTCTTATAGGTATATTATTTTATTTCACTAGTACACTTTTGACCACACTGCACCAAATATTGAGTATAAATTGTGTTGTTACTATTAATATAATGTTATGTATGGTAATAATGACATAGAAATATATATTTTCTTCTTCTTCTATAAACAGCCCTTATTATTTTGGACAGATATATTTATTAATTTTTAATAATTATTAAAGTAATTTTATTATATTTAACGGAACATTTTTAAGTTGATCTGTCGTTATATTAATTATTCTAAATTTTATTTTTTTTTAAGTAGATATGTTTTTCACTATAGGACGTTTTTGCCAAACTACAGTAAGGTTAACCTTTACTTATTCTATTCTTCACATATCTCATATATATCCACTATTTCAAAATTTATATATATATACTACTCTGTCAAGAAAGTACCGGGAATTTTCAATTAAAACAACATTTTT
This sequence comes from Megalocaria dilatata, assembly GCA_034642435.1. NCBI lineage: Eukaryota > Metazoa > Arthropoda > Insecta > Coleoptera > Coccinellidae > Megalocaria > Megalocaria dilatata. The sequence continues at coordinate 9,940,035 of CM067862.1, forward strand.
ACATTTAATCGTCAAAATTTATTGGGTCGCCTTCAAAATAGGCTCCATTTGCTCCAATACATCTATGCCAACGGCACTTCCAATTATTGAAACATTTTTTATAGGCGCTTTCCGGGATGGACTTTAGCTCTCGCGCCGAATTTTGTTTTATGGCTTCAATCGACTCAAAACGGGTGCCACGAAGGGGCAATTTTAGTTTTGGGAAGAGGAATAAGTCGCAGGGAGCATAATCCGGCGAATACGGTGGCTGCTGAAGCACGTTTGTTGAGTTTTTGGCGAGAAAGTCAGTCACAATGGTAGCTCGGTGAGAAGGCGCGTTATCGTCATGCAAAATCCATGAGTTGTTCGCCCACAAATTTGGCCGCTTCTTACGGATACGCTCACGCAAACGTTTCATAACGCCTAGGTAATACTCCTTGTTTACCGTCTGACCCTCTGGAACGAATTCGTAGTGCACCACGCCACGGATATCGAAGAAAAGAATGAGCATCACCTTCATTTTCGAGCGGCTTTGGCGTGGTTTTTTCGGTTTCGGCTCATTTTTTGCCACCCATTCCGATGATTGCTGGCTTGTTTGCATATCGTACTCGTAGACCCAGGTCTCATCACCAGTTATAATGCGTTCCATGAATGTAGAATCGGAATTACAGCGATCCAGCATGTCTGAAGCAACCTGTTCGCGATGACGTTTTTGAAGAAAATTCAGGTCTGTCGGTACGAGTCGTGCGGCCACCTTTCTCATGCCCAAAATATCAATCAAAATCGTACGTGCGGACTCGTGGGATATCTTAAGATCATGTGCTATCTTTCTTAAGCTGGTACGACGGTTTTCCAGCACCCTTTCCTTAATTTTATCGACGTTATCTTCGATCGAAGCCGTCGATGGGCGACCACTTCACGACCGTCCTTGAAGGCTCTGTACCACTGATATGTACGAGTTTTCGATAGAGCATTATCACCAAAGGCCTTTTGCAACATTTTCAATGCATCGGCACACGAAAATTCATTTGCAACACAAAACTTTGAACAAATTCTTTGCTCAACGTAATCACCCATAGTAAAAATCGGCACGCACTCTGACATCGACTGACTTAATCAGCTGTTGCAAACACACTAGTTGACAGATCCCGCTCAAGCTTGGCATAGTAATTAAGGACAGTGGTACCAACCTAGGAAAAAAAAATTTACCTGCCTCATTGCCCCGCCAGGTTTAAATCGATAATTCCCGGTACTTTCTTGACAGAATGTATATATTATAAAAAGTAGCGGGCCCAAGATAGATTCCTGTGGAATTTCACAGCTCAGTCTCAAGTATGTTGATGTTTTATCATCAATGACTACTGCCCGAGATCTACACTCAACATAATCAGCCAACAGTGCCGTAGCTTTCCATGAAACACCAATGTAATGCAATATAGCAACTAAAAGTTCATGATCTACAGAGTCGAAAGCTTTCGAGTAGTTGAGTAAAGTTAAGATGGTAAGGTCTCCTTGATCAATAGAATTGAAAACTTCATCTGTTACATTGAGCAGAGCAGTACAACAGCCATGGCCAGGTCTAAAACCAAATTGTGAGGCAGGAATGATTTTATTTTTCTTTAGATAATTCTACAGTTGCCCATGCATTACCCTTTCAATTATTTTAGACCAAGTTGGTAACAAACTAATAGGTCGAATGTCATCTAAAGACGATGGGTTGGAGTGTTTTGGCAAGGGTACGACCAAAGCTTTTTTTCAAGAGCTGGGATAAACAGAGTTTTTCAGACAAAAATTGACAACATGCGTCAAATAAGGAAGAATGAAAGGAATGCACAATTTAATTGTAGGTATATTGATGCCATCATGACCTGTAGCCCCGCTCCTGATCCTATTGATTACCTTGAAGATCTCGGCTTCTTCTACCTCCCGAAATGTAAAACTGACCATATTTGAATCCTTAGTGTTTTTGTTGTAGAATTCAAGAAGATCATGGTCCCTAAGAACTCTTGGAATGGAGTCAATAAAATATTTATTTATTTTATTAGCATCTTTCAACTCTTCGGGTAGTTCAGTTGATTTCCTCTTGATAATATTGAGGTTTTTCAGACTCGACCAGAAGTTTTTGGTTACCTTGTTGTTCAAGACAGAATAAAAGTAAGCTTTTTTTTCATTTTCAACCGCCAGAGAAACTGTATCTGTTTTTACAAGGGCTAGTCGTTTTCATTTTTTAATTTTTTATAACGAACCAGAGTTTTATCCCTCAAAACCATCATTTCCTTCAAATTACCTGTGAGCCATGGTGCATGTCTCTTTGTTATTATTATATTGGAAGATAATTTGTTATATCATCAGTAGCAGGTTTTTTGTAAATAGGGATAACCTTTGCTTTCTTAAAAAAGGTTGATAAGATGCGCCAAATGTTCAGAAATTTTGGACGCTATCTCTTTAAAAACTTTACCGAAATCAAATCCTTTCCACAATTTTTTTTTTAAAGTTCTTTAGGCTAATACCTGAAGGAAAAATAACTTATTGTTCGATAGTCTTTGTTGTACAGGAAGCAGGCTTTTTATCAGGATAGTGTTCATTAATACTGAAGATACTACCCTCCTAACAGGGCTCATAGAGTCGATCAGTGATATCAGGACATCACAGAAAGATTCAAAGCCACTGAAGATATCAGAAAAACCAGATATACCATTGGAGTCAGTACAAGCTGCCATCAAAAAAATTATTCAATATTTTGCTCCCATAATACAGTGGACCATTTAAGAACACACTGTATATGATAACTATAATAGGAATCGAAGCTTTGCTACAACTCTTGCACTTAAAATTTCTAACCTTCTGAAATGCAAGAAACTGAGCAATATTAAAAAAAAAAACACTTAAAATAATTAACAAACACTTTATTTATAAAATAAAATAGAAAAAGGCTTTTTACTCGATAAAACAAAATTTGAATATCAAAACAGATTTAATCTGTTTTGATATTCAAATTTTAATTTTTATTCAAAAAACTTTAAGAATTAAATCAATGTCTACAATAAACACCGCTTATATTTAACAGACGTATATAATCAAAACTCAATATACAATGTTAAATAGAATAAATAAACCAACAAATATAAAAAGTCATTTAAAATTAATAAATAAATATTTGAAGGAGACAAAATTTTGTTTCTGATCTTTTGAAATTAAAATTGTAGAAGACTAACAGATTAAATCTGTTTTGATATTCAAATTTTACTTTATTTATATAAATGAAGATTTCACATAAGGAAGGTTCAAAAAAAAAATCTTAATTAAAATTATTCAGTTCTTTTATGTTAATGTTTGTAATAATTGTAATAATGCTTATTTCAATGTGTGCCGCTGAAGTAAATATCGTTCTTCTTTTAACTTAAATTATACACATGTTACATGATTGTTAAAATGTTTAATTAATAAGAAGTGGTACAGGTCAGCTGGATTAATATTAAAATGTTAAAATTTTAAATTCAAATGAATTGAACTTACATTCTTTTGAAGACTTTGTTTATAGTTTGAAACAAAATCGCATAATGTACATTTATACTGCTTCAAATTTAAATGGTGAATATCTTTATGTCTTCTAATATCACTTTTCTTAATTGCAACATTATCACAACACAAATGCCCCCACATATAATATTGGGAAGTTCTTACATAGTGTTCTCTTTGATGTCCTTTCTACTTCAATTTTTGACATTAAGAACTCATTGAAATTGGTCGAAACACTTAACCGTGTGGTTGTACCAGATGGTTACATTTTGGTGTCATTAGACGTTGTGTCCTTGTTTTCAAACATACCAAGAGAACTTGTCATTTCCATCATTAACAGACGTTGGCAATATATCAGTAACTTTACGGACTTAGACAAAAGTACATTCATTTTGTTCGTTAACATTTGCTTCGAAAGAAGTTATTTGTTGTTTAACTCTAGATACTACAAACAAATATTTGGCACCCCAATGGGAGCTCCCACGAGTCCAAGTTTTGCGTCCTTAGTTATGAATGATTTATTTGAGTATGTGAGAGCGAGTGTGGATTTTAATATTCCACTTATGAAGGTTTATGTAGATGATACTATTCTTTTGATACCTGACGATAAGACCGAATACATCTTGAATTTATTCAATTCCTATAATGGTAATTTGCGATTTACAATGGAGGTTGAGGTTGATTACACCATACCATTTTTAGATTTGTTGGTTATTAGGGTGGGTCAGGATTTGGAGTCAGATTGGTACACGAAGAATATCAGCTCAGATAGAATTATTAACTATTATAGTAATCACAGCATTACTCAGAAGATCAATGTTGTAAAGAATTTAGTCAACAGGGCCACTGTACTAAGTAATGAAAGATATAAAGAAAAAAACCTCCTCAAGGTTAGGAACATATTAATAGAAAACAACTACCCTTGTAAATTTATTGATAAAACCATAAACAGATTTCTCAATAGTAGATCTAACACAAGTGTCTCAAATGAATTGACCGTCCCTGAGAAGAAATTTTTCAAGTTCCCGTTTATACCGGATCTGTCGTACAGGATTAATAAAATTTTCAATCAAGTTGAGTGTGCCTGTGCTTCTTATAATGTCTGTACTACGAATAAGTTTTTCACTAAAATTAAAGATAAGATTCCCAATGGGTGGCAGTCGGAATTAGTTTATAAAATTCCTTGCAATGATTGTAATAAATCGTACATTGGTCAAACCAGACAACACCTCAAAGAAAGGATTAAACAACACAAATATGATATAAAGAACATTAACAACCAGAATAAAACTGCACTCACGGCACATGCGCACACCCAACTCCATTCTTTCAACTTTTCAGACACATCTATTTTAGACAGAGAAAAACACCTGTATAAGAGAAACATTAGTGAGATGATACACATTAGAAGCTCATTAAGTGTCAATTTCAGAGAAGATGTTAAGAGTTTAAGTGGTTTTTATGATTGTTTACTGGGTTTAACTTGAAACCCATTTTCTTCTAGTTTTGACTTTCTATTTTACATACTATGTGAATGTCCATTTTAACCAGTTTTGTTACTACAGTTGGTACTTTGTTTCCGGTGTGGGTGACATTGACAGATTAATTGTCACTTTGTCCTGATTTAGATTTTAGACTGTAATTGTGCCTGTCACACATTTAATTTTATCTATACATTAAGGATTATTATCCAATTTTAACTAATTTATTCAATTTGCTATAGCTATTTTAATGTGTCTTTGACTGTTTTGTTCACCACCTTGATGTTTTGTAAACTTATTTTGATGTCTCTGTAAAAGTAGTTTTTGAAGGTAAGGTTAAGTAGAGATCTATTAGAACGTGTGTTCATCATCTTTTAGTAATTGTAGCCTTGAGAAAGAGACAGTGTTGTCTTGAAACGTTGGCCGAAAAAAGCTGTAGAAGAGAATAAAATATATAGTCCGATTCCTGATAACTGTTTTATTCAACTCATGAAAATGGATGATAACCTTGATCAGAAATTATCACATAAGCCACATTTATGCTTCAAATTTAAATGCACCGAATCTTTGTTTTCAATACAATTTTTATGATTTGTAGAATAATCTAATAAGTCACATTTATGTTGTCTCAAATTTAAATGTACTGAATCTTTATGTTTTATATCACTTTTATGATTAGTAGCATAATCACAAGTCACATTCATGCCACCTCAAATTTAAATGAAAAGAATCAATATGATATATAAGACTGGCCTTATGATTTATAGCATAATCACATAAGTCAACATTATTTGTTTTTTAATGTCATTTATAAGATTTATAGCATAATCACATAAGTCATATTTATGTCGCCTCAAATTTAAATGAACTGAATCTATATGATTTTCAGGGCTGGTCTTCCCATTTGAAGCAAAATTGCCTAAGTGACATTTGTGTTTCTTCACGTTTAATGGATTTTTGAGATGTTGCTTGATGCTTGTAGCTAAATCCCATAAGTTACATTTGTGTTGCTACAAGTTTAAATGAACTGTATCTATATGACTTTGAAGAGTATTTTTGATGTTTGCAGCAAAATCGCACAAGTGACATTTATGCCACCTCAAATTTAAATGAAAAGAATCAAAATGATATATAAGACTGGCCTTATGATTTATAGCATAATCACATAAGTCAATATTATTTGTTTTTTAATGTCATTTTTAAGATTTATAGCATGATCACATAAGTCATATTTATGTCGCCTCAAATTTAAATTAACTGAATGTATATGATTTTCAGGGTTGGTCTTCCCATTTGAAGCAAAATTGCCTAAGTGACATTTGTGTTTCTTCATGTTTAATGGATTTTTGAGATGTTGCTTGATGCTTGTAGCTAAATCCCATAAGTTACATTTGTGTTGCTACAAATTTGAATGAACTGTATCTATATGACTTTGGAGAATGTTTTTGATGTTTGCAGCAAAATCGCACACAAGTGACATCTATGCTGCTTCATGTTCAAATGAACTGAATCTTTATGTTTTTTGATACGATGTTTATAATTTGTAGCATAATCACATAAGTCACATTTATGTTGTCTCAAATTTAAATGTACTGAATCTGTATGTTTTATGGTATCACTTTTATGATTAGTAGCATAATCACATAAGTCACATTTATGCCCCCTCAAATTTAAATGAAAAGAATCAATATGATATATAAGACTGGCCTTATGATTTATAGCATAATCACATAAGTCATATTTATGTCGCCTCAAATTTAAATGAACTGAATCTATATGATTTTCAGGGCTGGTCTTCCCATTTGAAGCAAAATTGCCTAAGTGACATTTGTGTTTCTTCACGTTTAATGGATTTTTGAGATGTTGCTTGATGCTTGTAGCTAAATCCCATAAGTTACATTTGTGTTGCTACAAATTTGAATGAACTGTATCTATATGACTTTGGAGAATGTTTTTGATGTTTGCAGCAAAATCGCACACAAGTGACATCTATGCTGCTTCATGTTCAAATGAACTGAATCTTTATGTTTTTTGATACGATGTTTATAATTTGTAGCATAATCACATAAGTCACATTTATGTTGTCTCAAATTTAAATGTACTGAATCTGTATGTTTTATGGTATCACTTTTATGATTAGTAGCATAATCACATAAGTCACATTTATGCCCCCTCAAATTTAAATGAAAAGAATCAATATGATATATAAGACTGGCCTTATGATTTATAGCATAATCACATAAGTCATATTTATGTCGCCTCAAATTTAAATGAACTGAATCTATATGATTTTCAGGGCTGGTCTTCCCATTTGAAGCAAAATTGCCTAAGTGACATTTGTGTTTCTTCACGTTTAATGGATTTTTGAGATGTTGCTTGATGCTTGTAGCTAAATCCCATAAGTTACATTTGTGTTGCTACAAATTTAAATGAACTGTATCTATATGACTTTGGAGAATGTTTTTGATGTTTGCAGCAAAATCGCACACAAGTGACATCTATGCTGCTTCATGTTCAAATGAACTGGATCTTCATGTTTTTTGATACGATGTTTATAATTTGTAGCATAATCACATAAGTCACATTTATGTTGTCTCAAATTTAAATGTACTGAATCTGTATGTTTTATGGTATCACTTTTATGATTAGTAGCATAATCACATAAGTCACATTTATGCCCCCTCAAATTTAAATGAAAAGAATCAATATGATATATAAGACTGGCCTTATGATTTATAGCATAATCACATAAGTCATATTTATGTCGCCTCAAATTTAAATGAACTGAATCTATATGATTTTCAGGGTTGGTCTTCCCATTTGAAGCAAAATTGCCTAAGTGACATTTGTGTTTCTTCACGTTTAATGGATTTTTGAGATGTTGCTTGATGCTTGTAGCTAAATCCCATAAGTTACATTTGTGTTGCTACAAATTTAAATGAACTGTATCTATATGACTTTGGAGAATGTTTTTGATGTTTGCAGCAAAATCGCACACAAGTGACATCTATGCTGCTTCATGTTCAAATGAACTGAATCTTTATGTTTTTTGATACGATGTTTATAATTTGTAGCATAATCACATAAGTCACATTTATGTTGTCTCAAATTTAAATGTACTGAATCTGTATGTTTTATGGTATCACTTTTATGATTAGTAGCATAATCACATAAGTCACATTTATGCCCCCTCAAATTTAAATGAAAAGAATCAATATGATATATAAGACTGGCCTTATGATTTATAGCATAATCACATAAGTCATATTAATGTCGCCTCAAATTTAAATGAACTGAATCTATATGATTTTCAGGGCTGGTCTTCCCATTTGAAGCAAAATTGCCTAAGTGACATTTGTGTTTCTTCATGTTTAATGGACTTTTGAGATGTTGCTTGATGCTTGTAGCTAAATCCCATAAGTTACATTTGTGTTGCTACAAGTTTACGTGAACTGTATCTATATGACTTTGGAGAGTGTTTTTGATGTTTGCAGCAAAATCGCACAAGTGACATCTATGCTGCTTCATGTTCAAATGAACCGAATCTTTATGTTTTTTGATACGATGTTTATAATTTGTAGCATAATCACATAAGTCACATTTATGTTGTCTCAAATTTAAATGCACCGAATCTTTATGTTTTTTGATATAATTTTTATGATTTGTAGCATAATCACATAAGTCACATTTATGTGGTCTTAAATTTAAATGAACTGAATCTATATGACTTTCAAGGCTGGTCTTTCCATTCGAAGCAAAATTGCATAAGTGACATTTGTGTTTCTTCAAGTTTAAATGGATTGCATCTACATGATATTTGAGAGATTGTTTGCTGTTTGTAGCAAAATCGCATAAGTGACATTTGAGTTGCTTCAAGTTTAAATGAACCGCATCTATATGACTTTTGAGTTGTTGTTTGACGTTTGTAGCAAAATCGCATAAATGACATTTATCCTGCTTAAAGTTCAGATGAACTGCATTTTTATGTCTTTTGATACCTTGTTTATAATTTGTAGCATAATCACATAGGTCGCATTTATGTCGTCTCAAATTTAAATGCACTGTATCTATATGATTTTGGATACAATTTTTATGATTTGTAGCATAATCACATAAGTTACATTTATGTCGTCTTAAATTTAAATGCACTGTATCTATATGATTTTTGATACAATTTTTATGATTTGTAGCATAATCACATAAGTCACATTTATGTCGTGTCAATTTTAAATGTACCGTTTTTATATGATTTTCAAGGTTGTTCTTTCCGTTCGAAGCAAAATCGCATAAGTGACATTTATGTTGTTTCAAGTTTAAATGAACCGCATCTATATGACTTTTCAGATGTTGTCTGTTGTTTGCAGCAAAATCGCACAAGTGACATTTGTGTTGCTTCAAGTTTAAATGAACCGCATCTATGTGACTTTGGAGGGCGGTTTTTATGTTTGCGCCAAAATCGCACAGGTGACATTTATGCTGCTTCAAGTTAAAATGAACCGAATCTTTATGCGTTTTGATATCGTGTTTATGATTTGTAGCATAATCACATAAGTCACATTTATGCTGCTTCAAATTTAAATGCACTGAATCTATATGATTTTTGATACAATCTTTATAATTTGTAGCATAGTTACATAAGTTACATTTGTGTCGTCTCAAATTCAAATGCACCGAATCTATATGATTTTTGATACAGTTTTTATGATTTGTAGCATAGTCACATAAGTCACATTTGTGTCGTCTCGATTTTAAATGTACCGTATTTATGTGATTTTCAAGGTTGTTCTTTCCGTTCGAAGCAAAATCGCATAAGTGACATTTATGTTGCTTCAAGTTCAAATGAACCGCATCTACATGACTTTTCAGATGTTGTCTGTTGTTTGTAGCAAAATCGCACAAGTGACATTTGTGTTGCTTCAAGTTTAAATGAACCGCGTCTATATGACTTTGGAGGGCATTTTTGATGTTTGCAGCGAAATCGCATAAGTGACATTTATGCTGCTTCAGGTTCAAATGAACCGAATCTTTATGTGTTTTGATATCGTGTTTACGATTTGTAGCATAATCACATAGGTCGCATTTATGTCGTCTCAAATTTAAATGCACCGAATCTACATGATTTTTGATACAATCTTTATAATTTGTAGCATAGTCGCAAAAGCTACATTTGTGTCGTCTTAAATTCAAATGCACGGAATCTACATGATTTTTGATACAAATTTTATGATTTGTAGCATAATCACATAAGTCACATTTATGCCGTTTCGAATTTAAATGTACCGTATCTATATGATTTTCAAGACTGGTCTTTCTGTTCGAAGCAAAATTGCACGAGTGACATTTGTGTTGCCTCAGGTTTAAATGAACCGCATCTATATGACTTTGGAGGGCATTTTCGATGTTTGTCGAAAAATCGCATAAATTACATTTATCCTGCTTCAAGTTCAAATGAACTGAATCTTTGTGTTTTTTGATATCACCATTGTTATTTGTAGTATAATCACATAAGTCACATTTATGTCCTCTCAAATTTAAATAAACTGAATCTAAGTCTTGTGTGAGACTATTTTGATAATTTACTTCAAATTCCCCCAAATCACCTTCATCTTGCTTCACATTTAAAGGAAACACCTTGGGCTGTTCCATCGTTTCTCCAATACCTAAACCATGGTCATAAATGTTTGAACTGTTATTCTCTTGAAGATGTTTTTCTTTCAATTCGGTAGAACAAAAATTTTCAATATCCATTTGTTGCGATAAACCATTGGTAGGATTACATTCACTTTTAACAAAGTATTCACTCCTGTCATGCATTCCAATTTCATCAGTAAATTGTTCAGCTATATCGACATTTTCAATCTTCACCATATCCATTGCAAATTGCTGTTCACCGTCTTGACTTGGAACACTGAAAATAATTGATAAATAACAATTTTTGTCATAAATCCTAAATAATACAATAAAAAAAAATTTGCATCTGAGCCTTAGCTTAGCAATGAAGGACAACATCGTCAATGTATTGTAGTCACCCTATGGAACATGTAACATGCTTATTGAAAATTTTGTTCTTTCAATATCTTCGAAAATAAAGTAGTATATAAAATAATTAAGTAAAGTAAAGATGGATGTTATACTTCTAGGCGAAAATAGTGAGGGGTCCTAAACAACAATGAAAAACCAGAAGAATCCTAAAGCAAGCTATCAGAAGATCAAGCACCAGAACAATAATCAAGGGAGCCAAGTTGTCAAAAACCAGACAGCCCAATTCTTCTTATATCTAAAACCTGGAAAAAATTCCCAGACATGTTTAAATGCCTGATTATGGACACTTTCTATACATTGTAAATGTAATTTAAATTCATTTAATTATAAATGTTGCTGAGAGAAGTATAGTCAGTTGACTACTCTTGCCTTAACTTCTCAGAAAGTCATACCAAATGTAAATAATCAATTAAATTATAGAAATCTTCATAAAATACCTACAAGAACATATAAAACGAAGATAAAAATAAAATAGAGGAAAAAATATAAAATATATATTAGGAGTACAAATAAGTTTCCGCCATTTTTTAACACAAATTAAATATTTATTATAGAAGAAATGATTTTAAACGATGTGAGACTGCTTGCTGAGTGACTTCTAATGTTAGAGCAAGTTCTTTTTGTGTTTGAGATGAATCTTCCTCCAATAATTCCTCCAATTCTGCATCCTCGTAAATTTTTGGCCTTCCACTGCGATCTTTGTCTTTTACGTCGAAATCACCGTTTTTAAACTTTTGAAACCACTCTCGACACGTTCTCTCACTGAAAGCACCCACACCATATGCTTCTACGAGCAATTGATGCGCCTCAGCAGCAGACTTCTTTAAATTAAAGAAGTAAACTAATGTTTCCCGCAAATGACGCTTACTTGGCTCAAATTTTGACATTTTCAACTTATAAAAATTATATTTTACCAATATAAAATCAATGATGTTAATAGGTTATGTTGTTCTTGAATGTCCAAACTATTTTTTAAGCCGGTTATCATCTGCGAAAGCTAACTCCGTGCCGCGCCATCTACAATAAAACGGCGGAAACTTATTTGTACTCCTAATACATTCTGTCAAGAAAGTACCGGGAATTATCGATTTAAATCTGGCGGGGCAATGAGGCAGGTAAAATTTTTTTCCCTAGGTTGGTACCACTGTCCTTAATTACTATGCCAAGCTTGAGCGGGATCTATCAACTAGTGTGTTTGCAACAGCTGATTAAGTCAGTCGATGTCAGAGTGCGTGCCGATTTTCTTCAAAAACGTCATCGTGAACAGGTTGCTTCAGACATGCTGGATCGCTGTAAATCCGATTCTACTTTCATGGAACGCATTATAACTGGTGATGAGACCTGGGTCTACGAGTACGATATGCAAACAAGCCAGCAATCATCGGAATGGGTGGCAAAAATGAGCCGAAACCGAAAAAACCACGCCAAAGCCGCTCAAAAATGAAGGTGATGCTCATTGTTTTCTTCGATATCCGTGGCGTGGTGCACTACGAATTCGTTCCAGAGGGTCAGACGGTAAACAAGGAGTATTACCTAGGCGTTATGAAACGTTTGCTTGAGCGTATCCGTAAGAAGCGGCCAAATTTGTGGGCGAACAACTCATGGATTTTGCATGACGATAACGCGCCTTCTCACCGAGCTACGATTGTGACTGACTTTCTCGCCAAAAACTCAACAAACGTGCTTCAGCAACCACCGTATTCGCCGGATTTGGCTCCCTGCGACTTTTTCCTCTTCCCAAAACTAAAATTGCCCCTTCGTGGCACCCGTTTTGAGTCGATTGAAGCCACAAAACAAAATTCGGCGCGAGAGCTAAAGTCCATCCCGGAAAGCGCCTATAAAAAATGTTTCGATAATTGGAAGTGCTGTTGGCATAGATGTATTGGAGCAAATGGAGCCTATTTTGAAGGCGACCCAATAAATTTTGACGATTAAATGTAAAAATGTTGTTTTAATTGAAAATTCCCGGTACTTTCTTGACAGAGTAGTATATATTTAGCAACTATATATAAAAGCTATCAAAATGATATCCTTATATATAATCAATATAAAATATCTTTAAATCTCTCGGAAAAAACCTTTTTACGTCCCGACATGAAACATATTGATACAATTGTATTAACAAATAACTATTTAAGAATGTATATTAACATACAAATGCCAGGAAATCCACTATTCCAAAATTATCTAAAATTCACTAAATAAAGGATCAAATAGAAATAATTGAATACAATTTCAACATTTGATAGCTAAAATCAGAGTATTTCCCATGATTAAACCTTCATCTGAACTTAAAATAGTATCATTAATTAAAACGAATTGTAGAAATTACTATGTTTTACTATCAAAAAATATATATTACACATTTTCTCGTGACTCGAGTTTCGGAAAGTGAACTATCTCATCATCAGACAACTGAAGACCTAACAGTGGTACAGAGGTATTTAAACAAAAGTGATAAATATTTTGAATATTTCAATAGATTCTAGGTAACACCTTATAGTGGTACAGAGGTTTACAAGCGGAACGGGATAAAAAAAAAGGAACCTTTTAAAAGAACATAAATAGAGGTTAATTCTTGATAGAAGGTATATAAAATTATTTAAATATTTTAATATTAGCCTTCTACATATTTAATTCCGAAAATTATATTTAATGATTATAACTTCTGAAAATAAATTAAAATAATGTCATATAAGTACCACTTATATCAATTGACATATAAAATAAACATTTATTATAAGAGTTATACATTGTTATACCATTCGGATGGCTTATCTACAATATTCAATAGGAAACGAAAGAAATCCCAGGTCCCTGTGGAAAAAAATTGCGGAACTCAATGTGCACAATAGGTCATCCAAAAAAAAGTTGCCGTCAGACTTAGATCAGCCGGAACAATTGAACAAATGGTTTTTAAATGTTGTTCCTGGTGGGGGTGCAAGTGTTGAGTCAGTTGTTGATTATTACAACTCCAAAGACTTCACGTTGTTCAGCGAAAAGCTTGTTTTTGAGCTGACAAAGGAGGAGGAGGTTTCTGAAATTCTGGGATCAATTCACTCCAATGCAATTGGGCCGGATGGACTTAATATAGAAATGTTGATACGTTGTAGCCCATATATACTCAAGTTTCTGACCAACATTTTTAACAGCTGCATTCTGGACTCGAGATTCCCTAGGGAGTGGAAAATTTCGAGAGTGTTACCGCTCCCAAAGGTGGCTAATCCTAGTAATTTCAACGAGGTTCGTCCGATATCCATAATATCTCCGTGTGCAAAGATTTTTGAAAGAATATTAGCGAATAGAGTGAAGTCTCACCTGGAGAAATTTAATGTCTTACCAGCTCGACAGTCAGGTTTCAGGAGGGGGTTTGGTTGTTGCACGGCTCTTCTTGATGTTGTAGACTCTATAATCGCTGCAGTGGATCGGGGTGAAGTTTGCGTTTTGACACTATTGGATTATTCTAAGGCGTTCGATAGAGTAAACCATCAAATACTCATTGCAGTGTTGAAGCATATAGGATTCTCTTTGTCTGCCATTCAGTTAGTGAGGGAGTACCTGCGAGATCGACGTCAGTATGTGGAGACCTCGTCGGGAAGATCGCAGACAGGCAGTGTGGAGTCTGGGGTCCCACAAGGCTCGGTACTGGCACCTATTCTCTTCTGTATATACACTGTCTTCATTACTGATGGCCTTAAGTTTTGTACTGACTTTCGGTACGCAGATGACACGCAGCTCCTGTACTCTTTTTTGGCTTCGGATATTATTAGAGCAAATCAGGAGATAAATTCAGATCTTGATCGCTTGTCAGCCGACTCCCTGAAGCACGATTTATTACTGAATCCGGATAAAACAAAGGTTCTTGTCTTTGGTGGTAAGGCTGCTGAGGTCGTTAAAGGGCTGAAATTGAGAGTCAATGGAAGTGAGATTGCAGCCGTTGAGTCGGCTAGGAACTTGGGAGTCATTCTAGACGTTGAGCTTCGGTTCACTGAGCATATATCATTATGTCTTCAGAGAGCCTACACCGCATTAAGAAGTCTTTATCCCCATAGGCATTTCCTTCCGCAGAAGCTTAAGATATTGCTTACAGATTCACTTGTCCTAAGCCATTTTAACTTTTGTGACGTGTTGTATGGTCCCTGTTTGCGTCTTGACGACAAAGTGAGAATCCAACGGGTTCAACGTGCCTGTCTTCGCTTTATTTATGGAGTTAGAAAGTATGAACCAGTCATTCATAAGTTGAAATGCTGTAGTTGGTTGAGTATGGATCAAAGACGTGAGCTTCACTCTGCAGTATTATTTCGTTCAATTATATGCTTTGAATCACCACCCTATTTGTATAATAAAATACGTTTCAGGTCAGATGTTCACAATGTAAATGTAAGGTTCAGGGGTATGATTTCTCCACCAGTTTTCAGGACTGCCTTATTTCGACGTTCATTTTCTTTTTCTGTATATTCTCTGTATAATCGCTTACCTGCTCATCTCAAGTGCTGCAAACCAGAGGTGCTTAAGTCCAATTATCGAAAACTGCTCCTCTCTTCAAGTGTGTAGTATGGACTTTAAGACTACGTACTTACAATCTGGCGTGTGATTGTAATTGTTTCTCCTCAGGGTGTGCTCAATCCATGATATGTTTTTGTTGGCGCGGTGTGTGGAACGTGGGTGAAATTTTGGTAATTTTTTTTTTTTTTTTTTTACATTTTTCGGTGTCACAGTAATAACAGCTATGCTGATGTGAGACCATTTGCAATATAAAAATTGTTTTTTTCTTTTTTTAGGCAGTGGATATCTGCTTTGTAGCTCTTATAAAATTGCAATAAACGTATTATTATTATTATTATAATGAATGTTTATTTTATATGTCAATTGATATAAGTGGTACTTATATGACATGATTTTAATTTATTTTCAGAAGTTATAATCATTAAATATAATTTTTTGGAATTAAATATGTAGAAGGCTAATATTAAAATATTTAAATAACCTTCTAACAGATATGGGAATGTCGGCAATCGACAAAGAAGGTTGTTAAATAGATGGTACCCATTTAAATATCTCAAATAATTTTTGGGGTTACATAGCTCCGTACAGTCATTCATTATTTTTACATTATTTTGTTGTATATCATGTATATCAATAGTGAGGGGTCCTAAACAACAATGAAAAACCAGAAGAATCCTAAAGCAAGATATCAGAAGATCAAGTACCAGAACAATAATCAAGGGAGCCAAGTTGTCAAAAACCAGACAGAGCTCAATTCTTCTTATATTTAAAATCTGGAATAAGTTCCCAGACATGTTTAAATACCTGATTATAGACACTTTCTATAAATTCTAAGTGTAATTTAAATTCATTTAATTATAATAAAAGTTGGCTGGATCCTTCCAAGAAGCGAAGTTTAGTCAGTTGACTACTCTTGCCTTAACTTCTCGGAAAGTCATACTAACTGTAAATAATAAATTAAATTATAAAAATTTTCATAAAATACCTACAAGGACATATAAAACGACATACAAAATAAAGTAGAAGAAAAAATATAAAATACATAAATCAATAGGAACACCAACAGTATAGCTTGAATGAATGGGCATGCGTTCTGACTCCCAGCAAACTCCTCTTCAACATTGATCTAAAACACAGAAGCTCTCCTGATTGAGGTAAGCCTACCCCGTTAAATGACTTGACTGCATTAAAAGAGAAACTCCTCCTAAACCTTGCAGTTCGATAGTCAGTACATTAGGATGTCTTATGTTGACAGAATGGATGTTGTGTCTAGGGACAAGCTTATTTCTGAGATTCTGTGGAGACGGACGAGTCATCAATCTTTAAACAAAGCAGGTCATATGTAGTCTGAAACTGTTATCCATAAGCAACCAACCCAAAGTATTAATCTTCTCAGAAACTCGATCATATTTCCTTAAACCGAAAACAAACCTGCAGCACCAGTTTTGAATATACTGATATCTATTTTTGTAATAATTTTTGAGGCAAGGGAATTAAACAATATCAAAATGCTTTAGTTAAATGGGCTAAAGGGACTCCCAAAAATGATTAACTCACGTTAATAAATAGAAATCCTCATATAAAAAGTGACCCAGGGGTGCGTAAACGGTCCACGTTTCTTTTGAAGCTATAGACTTAATTGTTTTTTCCAAACGATATTTGGTACAATCCGCACATCCTGAAAATAATTTCATCCACATACAGGATCTCCGAAAATGAAATACACACATAGGTTCGGTTTTTTATGAATGGCAACCCCCTATTTTTCATACATCTTTGGATTTGCCACTTAATTGTCGATAAAACGCATCCAGGTTTCATTGACTTATCTGCATTAGTTTTTGACGTATGTCAATTTATGTTTCGAAATAGCGTACTGCGTAGACCCTCAGAAAAAGTCATAACTTCGGAATTCGCTTTTCGTTGAATGAGGTTTGTGGGTTCTACTTCGTTAAATAAATTCCAAAATAAGAAATGTGGATTGTTTTAGTAGAATCAGTAGAACTTTGTCGTAAAATCGGAAACATCTATACAAAATAAGTAAAAAAATTTTTTTTCAAATTGTAATAGCAGTGTTTGAAGAATAGTGGTAATAGAAACAGGAGAATGTCAAGAAGCAAACAATTATAGTAACAAGAACATGAAGCGGTGAATAATAGAAAACCATGTGAAAAATTTTTTGAGGAAAGCCTTCTTATAAATGCTCAAACAGGTCAACAATCTTGTGAACATGTGTTGCATCTTGGGCGTCCACTTCAATGCCTTTTGATCACGTTTTCCATTTCTCAATTATGATGGGTGATCCTCAAAATCACACTTTCACTCAGAAGGAAATCTGATATCTGACCTGTTTGAGCATTTATAAGAAGGCTGTCCTCAACATTTTTGTCACAGAGTTTTCTGTTACTCACCGCTTCATGTTCTTGTTACTATAATTGTTTGCTTCTTGATATTCTCCTCTTTCAACAATTCTTCAAATACTGCTATTAAAATTTCGAAAACATTTTTTTCAATTATTTTGTATAGATGTTTCCGATTTTATGACAACGTTCTACTAGATTCAACTAAAACAATCCACATTTCTCATTTTGGAATTTATTTCACGAATTTCACGAAGTAGACTCCACAAACCTTATATCTACGAAAAGCTCTTACGAAATGTCATGCAATGGTGTAATAAAATGCAGTGTTATATTTGAAAAAATCGATTTGATTCAATTTGTCATGTGTCATTTCAAAAATAATGTACACAGACATCAAATTTAGGCTTCAAAAGATGCACAGAAGCTTAAGGAATCGATTGGAAAAAAGATGATTGAATTATGTTGAACGGTTCCAAAGTTATGACTTTTTCTGTGGGTCTACGCAGGACGCTATTTCGAAACATAAATTGACATAGGTCAAAAACTAATGAAGATAAGTCAATGAAATCTGGATGCCTTTTAAATAATATTGAAATAAGGTTATTCTGATTTTCACAAATTTTTATTGTATAAAATAGAAAGGCCTTTTACTTGATAGAAGAAATATAACAAAATTTGAATATTAAAACATATTGAAATATGTTTGTCTTCTACAATTTTAATTTCAAAAAATTTTTTATTCAAAAAACTTTTAGAATTAAATTTATGTCTAAAACAAGTACCGCTTACATTTAATAGACGTATATAATCAAAACTCAATATATAATGTCAAATGGAATAAATAAACAGATATACGAAAGTCATTAAAATTAATAAATAAATATTTAAAGGAGACAAAATTTTGTTTCAGGTCTTACCTTTAAGAACACCAATTGCCTTTTAAAAACATGAACACACTTAAAGGACTTCTCAAAGAATATAATTTATTTGAAATATTTAATTTATTTAAATATTCGAATAAGTTAATTCAGATATCTCTAAAAAAATGCACTATATCTTCAAAAAACAAATATAATTCTAAGCAATTCCGTCTTCAGCCCTCAATAATATTCCAAATATCAAAATCAAAAAAATAACCTATATCTCTCAACACGTGTAAAAAGACTAAAGCTTCGAAACACAGATCAACTATATAATTCAAGATTGATTTTTTGAATAAAAAATTTTTTTGAAATTAAAATTGTAGAAGATAAACATATTTCAATTTAATTAAAAAAATGTATATGAGACAGTAATTTATTTCCACAAAAATGTTTGTACTACTACAACAATTGTTTCACCACGATGTGGCTTCTTCAGGTATTACAATGTACTGTCTGTAATACCTGAAGAAGCCACATCGTGGTGAAACAATTGTTGCAGTAGTACAAACATTTTTGTGGAAATAAATTACTGTCTCATATACATTTTTTTAATTAAAATGAGTTTCCACCAAGTAAAGACCGAATCTATCAAATATATATTTCAATTTGTTTTAATATTCAAATTTTGTTATATTTCTTCTATCAAGTAAAAGGCCTTTCTATTTTATTTTATATATAATATATAATTATATTTTGGCTTCAATAAATCTCATTATGGAATGTCAATGAATTTAAATAAACCTTAAAATAACTTACACTCTTCTGTGATTTTGTTAGAACATAGACCAATCTTGAATTTCAAAGTTGGTCGGTTTGAAGCATCCATTCTTGACACGTGTTTGTTGTGATATAGTTGTAGTTATTTGATTTTGATATTTGAAATATTATCTAGGATCGAAGAAGAGATTACCTAGAATTATATTTGTTTTTTAAAGATATAGTGCATGTTTTGAGAGATTTCTGAATTAACTTATTCGAATATTTAAATATATTAAATATTTCAAATGAATTACATTCTTTGAGATGTCCTTAAGTTGTGTTCATGTTTTTAAAAGGCAATTGGTGTTCTTAAAGATAAGACCAGAAACAAAATTTTGTCTCCTTTAAATATTTATTTATTAATTTTAATTACTTTCGTATATCTGTTGGTTTATTTATTCCATTTGACATTATATATTGAGTTTTGATTATATACGTCTATTAAATGTAAGCGGTGCTTGTTTTAGACATAAATTTAATTCTAAAAGTTTTTTGAATAACAAATTTTTTTTAAATTAAAATTGTAGAAGATAAACATATTTCAATTTGTTTTAATATTCAAAATTTTATTGTTATATTCACAACAATTGTTTCGCTATCACAGTGGCATCATCAGGCAAGATCACATTTTGAATTTATTCAAAATGTTGGAAAAAAAAAATCACCGAACGTATTGGCGATTTCTTTATTGGAGTCTACGTACTTTCCATCTTTTGATTTCAGCTGTCTTATTCTTGTGGGCTTACTATTGGTGTTGGTAATATTTTTTATAGTTTTCCAGTTTTCGCGAACTATTCATATTCTTTTCAATTTGATTTTTATAATGGTCGAGTTTAGTAATATAGATGAGTTTATTCAAATAATTTCTGTATTTGATATAGTTCACTTTTAGCCCTAGATTTTCTTTATTTTTTTGCCACTCCTTGTACAATTTGTCGCGCTTTTTTATGGACTTTATTAGCCCTATGGTAATCCAATCCCTTTATGTATTTTTGTTTTTCCTCATAAGTTTTGGTATTTTTTTTCAATATTTTGTTTAATTTTAGCAATAAAGTAGGTTGTAGCTTTTTGTGCGTCTTTAATGTTATATAATGAATCCCAGTTCAGTTTACTCAAATCGTCCTTCAACCCTGTAATATTTATCCTTTCCAACATGTTATTCCTGTAGTTGGGTTCAATATCCTCGAAAATGTCCGCATTCAATATAGTAGCTCTATGATCTGTTACAAGAGGATCCAAAATAAAGCTTGAAAAGTAGTCCCTGACTTCGCCTTTTTTTATTCGTACAAACATATGATCCAAGCAGCTTTTAGAGTCTCCTTGGACTCTGGTATGGGTGTTAACAGTTGAGATGAAGTTGAACATGCTCATTATGTCCAGATACTCGGATACAATTATGTTGTCCTTAGAGAGTAAGTCAATGTTTACATCGCCTATAATTACATGAATATCAGTATTCTCCATATCATTATTGCAGAGGTAATCGTATAGTTAATTTACAAATTCTTTTTCATTCGTTGCAGGTGATCTATATAGGGCTGTAATTTTTATAATTTCTTGTTCCTTTTTACAGATGATCTCAATTACTTTACATTCTGAGATTTTTACAATCCTGGACGTATAGTTAATATCATCTCTCATATAAACAACAGTTCCATCACATTTATTTATGTCACCAAAATTATACAACAAGTCATACCCTCGCCTCTGCATGAAATCTATGTCAAAATCATCCCGAGTTTCAGTTAGAATTATACATTCACAAGAATCATCAAACTGACTTAGTGTTAGCTCGAAGTTATCTAGATTCTTTGAAATGCTTCTGATATGATCAGCTTAAAACTACAGTTGGTATCTTTTATGATTTCGATATATTCCGATATATTCTTAGAAGTTCGGAAGGAAATTCCGAACAGTTATAATCTCCAATGAATGGATCCATTATTCCCAAGTTATGCACAATTTATAATTTTATGAATGACTAATCGACTAGATATGGTCGTGCATCTTATTCTAACTCATATCAAGTCCACCAGTCACTATTGCAGGAAAATTTACTTTCCAGTGACGCTACGGGTTTTTATTTTCTGTTTGTCACCTACCTCCTTAACGATTCGGCCAGTAGTTGGGTTGGGGTGTTAGTTTTCTGTTGAAGGTTTTTTGCCGATGTTTCAGGGGGTTTAGTTATTCGACGCTGGAGTTCTTTGGCTTCTATTTGTATCGGTGTCCCAGGTGCACTATGGGGTTTTTCTAGAAAATCGTTTTCAACATATAGTGTATTTTCCAGATCTTCCGGTTTGTATATTCTACCGTTCACATACAACGGATTTCCTTTTATATAACAGTTTGCCTCCCTGTTTTCTTTAGCAATGTTTAAATGTTTTCTTATTCTATATTCTTGGCGTTGTTTGAGCGTGAGGTCTCGAGCTATTGAAACTTTCTTCCCATTTGTATGTATTCATACAATAAAGATCTGTTATTATTATTATAGACAACAAAATGTCTTTTAGCCTTGAAAAAATGAAAGTTGGAAAACAAAAACAAAAGAGAATTATTTTTTTACAGTAGATTTACCACTTTCAAGGGACCTAGAAGAAGATAATCAATCCACTATCTGAAGATTTCAGTCTACCACGCAAGCTACCGATACCCTCCGAACGCTTTAAAACCTGAATTATACTGTTCAATCTCTTACCCAACTCACTACCTTCAAAATCGACGTCTTCACTCTGCGGTAACTTTAACTTGGCACGAATTACAATGTTAGGAGTGCTGGGGCATTAAACACGAGATTCTTCATACTAGCAACATTCTGTGTAGGACTAACTACAAACACCTCATCAGCCTGTCGATGAGAATCCTGCTCTAACAAAACTACATCAGCGTGTTTTTATAATCCGCGTTTCCTCAGATCATCCACAGAGAACCTCTCACCATTTATTCCTAATATACACTCTGTGTTTACACTTTTTAACCTCCTTCAAGTGCTTCCTCAGCACTTTCTCAGATTCTCTATGTGCAGCGCATAGATCAAGGTCAACATAAACTGTTGTGCCCTGAATCTCGATGATAATAGGCAAGGAGTCCGTTTTACCAAGTCTGTAAATGATGTTTATATCGCTGATAGGTTGTTTATTGCGGGAATAGTTAAAAAGATTATATCATTTAAATCTACTTTGAGGACAGAAATGATGTTATTCTTCCTTAGAACACGCTCTAGTCGCACGAATTCGTCCTCAAACTTGATGATCAGACTCTGAAGCAAAGAAATTTCCTCCCTTGTAGTTCTTCCGTCTAACTTGATACCATTTTCAATTCTCAGCAAATCGTTCTTCAATATGTCTGTTTGCCTACTCGACTCTGTCCTGAATAATTTCGCTAATTCGTCAACAGCGGACGTGCTGTTAGTCTGCATCTCCTAA
The DNA here is from genome assembly GCA_034642435.1 of Megalocaria dilatata. Taxonomy (NCBI): domain Eukaryota; kingdom Metazoa; phylum Arthropoda; class Insecta; order Coleoptera; family Coccinellidae; genus Megalocaria; species Megalocaria dilatata. The sequence goes on from CM067862.1 coordinate 9,963,029, forward strand.
GCAGACGAACATGAGACAAAACAACGAAGAAAAATCGTTTCATCAATCTAAACCAGAAATAAAATTGACTGGAAATTTTCACCAGATATTGTGGAAATTACTCGCTGGCACAATCAAGTGATTCAAATAACAGATAATTACATAAATGTTGTTCACAGTCGACAGCAGAAATTATCACTTCGATCATCACCAAAAACTATCGAATTATGCAGGAGCATCAAAGTCAGGTTACCCATTTTAAGCTACCACACATGACTCAATTCACTTGTCATACTCCATTGAAAAATGATTTATGCATTAAAAATTAATAAGATCGCTTTGTAAGTGGAAAATCATGAAATTAAAATGTTAATTTGAAAATTTCAAAAATTATTTGAACAATTTTAATCAAAGCAATCCTGTAATATGTGATGCTTGTACTTGATTTTAATAACAAGTGAGATATCGGGTGTCGATGAAATTCAAAAATTTTAAAAACCTGAAATAACCAATTTTCTTGAAAAATATCATATGAAAAGAGTTATTTCTTCATAACTAATATATTTCTCCATACAAACATACTGAAATTTCCCACCCTGTACAATAAAATATGTCGAAAAATATATAAAAAAGTCTGCAGAATGGAAAACTCATCCACTATTATGAGATTCATTCATTTTGGGACCATCATCTTTAACCTTAATATGATCCATTTCGAATTCTCAAAATGAGTGCGATTAATATTGAACTAGATTATTATTCATTCTCTTTTGGTTGACTTAATTTTTATAACCTAAAAAATTTGATTATGCAAAAAGATTCTCAACTCCTATTTTTAATTATACATTAATTCACAAATATATCTAACTAATATAAAAATTTCATTGGTGGATATAGCTTCAAAAGTTTCAAAAATATAAACTACATTCTTGAATGGTATTCAAGAACAAAACTAGAAAAATATTTATTTCTTACCAACAGTTAGAAGACTTATCTAAACAGTTAATTCCCTCATAAAGACTTCTTCCAGAAATTCTCGTATTTTCCATTTCTTCCTTTTCGTGATCACTAACTTGAGCGTTCATAATATACATTTCAAATCAATTTTCAATTTTTTTAATTGATAATGATAATACTCGTTGGATATCATACTACTTTACTGATTCATTACTACAGCCATAAAACTTAAGAAGAAATAGAAATAGGTTAGCTTGAACATTTGATGATAAAAACACAGAGTAACTGTTAAATTTTTCTCATAGACACGCCTTCCCAGGTTATGGACCCAACCGATGGTAATGCGCCCAGCCTCTCATTACTTCCCCTCTAGAACCATCAAGAAAAGAGGTTTGACTATAAAACACACAGATTACAGAAATATAATTCTTCAGTATATTATGAATAGTTTCTCTATGGATTTGAGACGAAAGAGGACTATACATAAATTACATACTCCTAGAGATTGTCTATCAACTTATTAACAGGTGAAGAGATCCGGATCCTCTAAGGATCATAAGAGTCACAGAGTCCCTGATAGATTATATAAATTCCACCATTATGTCATTGTATTTACCCGCGTTATTTTCTGTGTCAAAATACTCTGTGGAGCTGTAACTTGACACGTTTGTGATTAGTGACAATAAACAAAGGAGTACAAGATCCTTGTAGCGTCCCTATTGTATTTGAATTCATTCGAGAGGAAGGTTCTTGGAAATAAACCTCCTGAGCAACTTAGTAACATATTCGAGATACTAGTGAAGAGATCCGGATCCTCTAAGGATCCTACGAGTCACAGAGTCCCTGATAGATTATATAAATTCAACCATTATGTCATTGTATTTTCCCGCTTTAATTTCTGTGTAAAAATACTCTGTGTTGCGGTGACTTGACAAGTAAAGGATTTGAGAGAATAACCAAGGAGAACAAGGTCCTTATAGCGTGCCCATTTGTATTTGAATTCATTCGAGAGGAAGGTTCTTGGAAATAAACCTCCTGAGCAACTTAGTAGTCTACTCCAGATAATAGTATTTATAACAGTGTCCCTTGGTAACTCTTAGTAAGTAAACTTCTTTTAAATGCTTCTGATTAATTGCATGTTTTACATTTTTAAATACCACCTTTGTGTTAATGTGAAATTAATTACTGCACGTTCGTTCATTGTACTTCGCTTTCCATTCTTGTATTTTTGCTTTGCCGTTATTTAATCCCACCGGAATGTTTTAACTAAATTGCATTGCCTTAGTACATAACTTAAGCAACCCTCACAAGTTTTCTGTTTGTATTGTATACTTTCTCTCGGTGCCTGATTGCTTTTTGCTGTATTTGTAAATAGTGGTTCTTTATCTGCGTAATACTTGCTAATAGTTGTATTATCCGTTCTTAATAATTGCAGTGCTTGATATGTAACTGATTTGTATTATGTACTCTTGTGTGATCCCCCGGATACCCATTTCTTTGTTCTTATTGTAACGTCCATTAACACGCCTGGGTAATGGGGTACTGTATCTGTTTTATAATGTCCTGGTCAGTTGGTGTTACCTATTTGTCATATGCATGTGCCCGCTTACTTTGAGAGATTGTATTCCATGTGAACCAGTGGCGTTCTTTAGGGTAAATTGCTGGGGAGTCCTGGTAGAGGACAACATATCGTATAGAGAAAGTAAATAACTCCAGATATCCTGATTGCTAGATAATTGTTCCGAGGTATTGTGATACCCTCAGTGATTACTTTACGTGACCCTTCAGGTAGTGTTCGGTTCGTTCTTCAGTAATATCTGAGCCTTCCTGGGCCCGAGGAGGTCAGATACAGTTCCTTTGATAGTAACTTCTCCGGTCGACTCGAATTAGGTTAGATCCCCTCTTCAAGGAGATCTCCTGGGGATGTCACAATTACCCTTACCTTACTGTCCATTTAACTTACCCCTTGTAGTTGAGGTTCAGCACTGATTACCGGAAGTACAGTCGAAGGTGCGCATGCTGGCTGTATCCCCCATTTCCTGCATAACTTTACCCTTTTCCGCTGCGCAAGAATGATATCTGATTTGAGCGAATACCGACCTAACAATATGTAGTAATAAGTCATTTAGACCCGGGGCGCTATTGTTTTCACTAGGGCGCTTTGCGAACCACTGCGTAGAGTAGATTTAACCACAGGGTGATGAATGTGTTTCCATTTATTGAGGGTTGTTGCTTTTGAACATTATTAATAAAAATATATTATTCTGGTATTATTGTGTTTCGAATATTTGAACCTCCCGTCACTGTTTCCTTGCTCTCGTTAGGTGTAATTTGGGTTGCCTACACAACGTATAGTCCTATTCGTCCGCCACTAGACGATAAAAAGGTTAGCGCTCTTTAGATTACTTCGTATAATTCCAGATCTTTTAGAGTACTCCGTAAACCCCTAGATCTTTTATAGTACTCCGTAAAACCACAGATCTTAGAGTACTCCGTAACACCCCGGATCTTTTAGAGTACTCCGTAATGTACGGGATAGCTCAGTAGGTAAGTTCAAGAGATAATATTCAATCTTATTTTGTTTCGATAACGAATCGTCCTGAATGTTCCACAATGAAAGATTTCTTAATTCCGCTGCAACATCTAGTACTTTAAAATACAGTAGGAGTTTCGAAGTACGATGTTTTGACCAAAGACCCTAAGAGTTACCAACGGACACTGTTATTATTACTAGTGAGCTATCCCGTACATTACAGAGTACTCTAAAAGATCCGGGATGTTACGTAGTACTCTAAGATCTGGGGGTTTACGGAGTACTCTAAAAGATCTAGGGGTTTACGGAGTACTCTTAAAGATCTGGAATTATACGAAGTAATCTAAAGAGCGCTAACCTTTTTATCGTCTAGTGGCGGACGAATAGGACTATACGTTGTGTAGGCAACCCAAATTACACCTAACGAGAGCAAGGAAACAGTGACGGGAGGTTCAAATATTCGAAACACAATAATACCAGAATAATATATTTTTATTAATAATGTTCAAAAGCAACAACCCTCAATAAATGGAAACACATTCATCACCCTGTGGTTAAATCTACTCTACGCAGTGGTTCGCAAAGCGCCCTAGTGAAAACAATAGCGCCCCGGGTCTAAATGACTTATTACTACATATTGTTAGGTCGGTACTCGCTCAAATCAGATTTCATTCTTATGCAGCGGAAAGGGTAAAGTTATGCAGGAAAAGGGGATACAGCCAGACTGCACCTTCAACTGCACTTCCGCTAACCAGTGCTGAACCTTCCGTTACAAGGGGTAAGTTTAATGGACAGTAAGGTAAGGGTAACTGTGGTATGCCCAGGAGATCTCCTTGAAGAGGGGATCTAACATAATTCAAGTCGACCGGAAAAGTTACTATCAAAATGGACTGTATTTAGCCACCTAGGTCTGACAAAGGCCCAGGAAGGCTTAACTCTTATTGAAGAACGAACCGAACACTACCAGAAGGGTCACGCAAACTAATCCCTGGAGATATCACAGTACCCGGAACAAATATCTAGCAATCACTCACACATTCTCACAATAACGTTGGATATCTGGAGCTATTTACTGTCTCTATACGATATGTCATCCCCTACCAGGACTACTCTGCGGTTTACCCTAAAGAAGGCCACTGGTTCACAAGGAATACAATCTTTCAAGATAAGCGGGCACATGCATATGACAAATATGTAACATGAACTGACTAGGAAATTATAAAATAGATACAGTACCCCATCACCTAGGTGCGTTAATGAACGTTACAGTAAGAACAAAGAAATAGGTAGCCGGGGATCACACAAGAGTACATGCAAAGCAGTTACATACCAAGCACTGCAATTATTAAGAACGGATAATACAACTATTAGCAAGTATTACGCAGATAAAGAACCATTATTTACAAATACAGCAAAAGCAATCAGGCACCGAGAGAAAGTATACAATACAAACAGAAAACTTGTGAGGTTCGCTTTAGTTATGTACAAAGACAATGCAATTTAGTTAAAACATCCCAGTCGGATTAAATAACAGTGAAGCAAAAATCCAAGAATGAAAAGCGAAGTACAATGAACGAGCGTCCAGTCATTAATTTCACATTAACACAAAGGTGGTATTCAAAAATGTAAAGCATGCAATTAATCAGACACATTTAAAAGAAGTTTACTTACTAAGAGTTACCAAGGGACACCGTTATAATTACTATTATCTCGAATATGTTACTAAGTTACTCTCGAATGAATTCAAATACATTGGGGACGCTATAAAGGCATTGTTCTTCTTTGTTATTGTCACTAATCACGTCCGTCTCAAGTTACAGCGCCGCAGAGTATTTTGACACAGAAATAACGCGGGTAAATACAATGACATAATGAAGGAATTTAAATAATCTAACAGGGACTCTGCGACTCTTATGATCCTTAGAGGATCTGGATCTCTTCACTACGGATATAGAAATGCACTTTCGAATCCTTAGAAATTTTGACTATGTATATACAAGGCATTTATCGTCTGAGCAAAATTACGGCGATCTTGTTATACGGGGCCAAACGCCCCACAAGCGTTTACAAAAACACATTTTGCATCCAAGCCCACTATGGCTAATGCAAAATACAGCAAAGTGGCCTCCAAAAAGGTGTGCAGGTACTGATTCACGAGAGGTATGGTTATTTCTTTCTTTCAAAATTTCTAAGATGAAACGGAAGAAACATATCGATCGCCATATACTTCGTTTTGTCATTCGCATAGAACGATTGCGATTTAAATATGCAGGTATACTAATATCCTAGGCGGTTTTGGCATCGCCATAAAGTGAAAGTTAAGGTGCAGTTATATCTGTACAGTTAAAGAAATTCTGATAAATCATTAATTTAGAAATTAAAAGAACACTTATAATAATTAACAAATACTTTATTTATCTAAATGGAGATTTCACATACGGAAGGTTATAAACAAATTCTTAATTAACATAATCTAGTTCGTTCATATTAATGTTTTAATAACTGCTTATTGCAATTTCAAAACAGGGTAGGAAATGGGCTAAAAACCCGAAATATATATGTCAACAGACATATAATAAACAGTGAAACTTAAGCCAAGTTGTTTTTATTTACTTTATTAAAATATTTTTTCATTAATTAAATTTCTTACCATTTTTTTTCAAAATGGAAATGGTAGCCTATTATATTGCATATTATTTTTTATTACCTCTTAATTATAAAGAAATACAGCTTCCCTGAATTTAGTTCACAAATAATGTATAGGTTTATCAACGGTGAAACTGATATTGAAGTTAATAGAACTCTATAAATCAAATATCTTACTCTGTTGCCAGAAGTTTTCCATTTGGGAATCTCTCCTTTTTGCAGAAATTCCTTCATACTATATGATTAATCAACATATGTCTGAAATAGAGAAACAGATCGCTTCTATATAAAGGGTGTTTCAATAAGAGTGAAAGATTTCAGTGTTCAATAAAACATGGTCTTCTGTAGCAAAGTATTGAAATATTGATTGATTTAGAAAATATACAACAATATGAAACAAAATATCTTGTAAATGGCCACAACGGTTTTGCTGGCATTAACGTACCCTTTTGACAAAATTTTCAATAACGTTATTGAATACTAGGATGGGTCAAAAAAATCGATTATTTTTTTTTTACAAGTGACACGGAAAAATGGGTTGCTAGATACCTTAAAAAAATTCTCACCAAGCATACTACTCTGTCAAGAAAGTACCGGGAATTTTCAATTAAAACAACATTTTTACATTTAATCGTCAAAACTTATTGGGTCGCCTTCAAAATAGGCTCCATTTGCTCCAATACATCTATGCCAACGGCACTTCCAATTATCGAAACATTTTTTATAGGCGCTTTCCGGGATGGACTTTAGCTCTCGCGCCGAATTTTGTTTTATGGCTTCAATCGACTCAAAACGGGTGCCACGAAGGGGCAATTTTAGTTTTGGGAAGAGGAAAAAGTCGCAGGGAGCCAAATCCGGCGAATACGGTGGTTGCTGAAGCACGTTTGTTGAGTTTTTGGCGAGAAAGTCAGTCACAATCGTAGCTCGGTGAGAAGGCGCGTTATCGTCATGCAAAATCCATGAGTTGTTCGCCCACAAATTTGGCCGCTTCTTACGGATACGCTCACGCAAACGTTTCATAACGCCTAGGTAATACTCCTTGTTTACCGTCTGACCCTCTGGAACGAATTCGTAGTGCACCACGCCACGGATATCGAAGGAAACAATGAGCATCACCTTCATTTTCGAGCGGCTTTGGCGTGGTTTTTTCGGTTTCGGCTCATTTTTTGCCACCCATTCCGATGATTGCTGGCTTGTTTGCATATCGTACTCGTAGACCCAGGTCTCATCACCAGTTATAATGCGTTCCATGAATGTAGAATCGGAATTACAGCGATCCAGCATGTCTGAAGCAACCTGTTCGCGATGACGTTTTTGAAGAAAATTCAGGTCTTTCGGTACGAGTCGTGCGGCCACCTTTCTCATGCCCAAAATCAAAATCGTACGTGCGGACTCGTGGGATATCTTAAGATCATGTGCTATCTCTCTCAAGCTGGTACGACGGTTTTCCAGCACCCTTTCCTTAATTTTATCGACGTTATCTTCGATCGAAGCCGTCGATGGGCGACCACTTCACGACCGTCCTTGAAGGCTCTGTACCACTGATATGCACGAGTTTTCGATAGAGCATTATCACCAAAGGCCTTTTGCAACATTTTCAATGCATCGGCACACGAAAATTCATTTGCAACACAAAACTTTAAACAAATTCTTTGCTCAACGTAATCACCCATAGTAAAAATCGGCACGCACTCTGACATCGACTGACTTAATCAGCTGTTGCAAACACACTAGTTGACAGATCCCTCTCAAGCTTGGCATAGTAATTAAGGACAGTGGTACCAACCTAGGAAAAAAAAATTTTACCTGCCTCATTGCCCCGCCAGATTTAAATCGATAATTCCCGGTACTTTCTTGACAGAATGTATATTCCATTTTCTTCAATTTTCGTGAATAACTTTTTTTTGTACATCCAGTTGCAACAAAGTTAAAAGGGGGATCAAATTCTAGTGAAAAACTATGGATTTCTATCAATAGGATAAGATGTTTGCTTCCATTCAATCTTCCACTTTTCTCAAATATTATGTTTGAACTAAGGCTCCTTTGATGGAGAGGGGTTGAAGTAATTTACAGCCTTCTTCAGCCAAGCGACCCTGGGCTTCATTGTCATGTATGTAAGCATGGCTGGGAACCTATACGAATATTATTTACCGGTTAGATTGCTTGAAAAGTGGAATTTTATTATGAATGGAGAGGGTAGTATAATCATTTAATTAATAATAATTAATGATAAGGACGTTATTATCCATAATTTTCTCAATCATAGATGGTGTTTTATCTAACGCAAGGAGTTCACTAGGTGATATAGACATGCATCGAGGGATTTTTCAACTAAAAGAAAATAACTGTAGGGCTGTATATACCAATACCAACCTGATTCAGTGATTTATAAGTTTCCGTAAACAACCAGGAGTAGTGAGGAAATTTTCTGCTGCAACGATCAACAAATAGTCCAGTGTTGTCCAGGTCTGATTTACGCAGGTTCAAGGAGTAATAGGAATAGGACAGGGGGAGTTCCCTATTCCATGTAAGATGCACATTTATGGGAGTGGATTTCATGTACCCTAACGGCAGTATACTGAACTCTAGTTGAGAGAGCGTCTCTTTAGAGCAGCTGCCTAATAAAATGAAACTATAATAAAAAAAACAAAGAACCCCACCAGGTGCAGAACAGAGCCTTCATGACGTTGATAGCTTTTGAACACATATTTTCAATGTAATGAGACTAATACAAATTTGATTGTTACTCCAAGGTACTTCAGGGAGGTTTACTAGGGTCTTTCGCTTGCGAAAGCACATGCAGAATAAAGAGTTGTCAAGGCTGACAGTCATAGATTTGCCATACGGAGGCCAAATTGGGCTTCATTTGTTTGTAAAGGGTTTCTCTACCACATGCTGGGGGGCTCTTGTTGTTTTTTAACGTTTAGATAATTTTTTGTTGTAGGGTTAAGCAGTAATTTCCCGTAGACCTGTTTGTCATATGAGCGATCATCCTATAAAGGAAACCGATATTTGGAGTGACCTCTACAATTGCTTTTGACAGGGATAGATCGATCAGCTGATGTAATAATGATCTTGTTAACATTGCCAAGAAGCTGGATATTCGGAGATTCCATATCATGAGCGATCAGTTACTGGAATAACAGCCAATTAGCTTCTTGAGATTATATTTGGAAGTTGAAAAATGATTGCGAGAAAATTCAGGAAAATTAAGGTCCTTAATTTTAGTCAAAGTTGGATAGTGATCACTACCGCCTGGATCCAGAAGTACTTCCTACAAAGTGTCGTCCATTCTAATATCTGGGAAACAAAGAGTCACTTCTGGTGAGCGCTTAGCCTTATCTGTTCAAGAATGTTTCCATTTCTATTTCTAGAATGAAAATCCCAATTTTGGACTTTAATGTCACAAGAAATGAGATATGGGTAGAAGAGATTCGAGGCCAAGTCTGGCCAAAAATGAATAAGGAGTACTATGTTTGGAGGGTAATAAATATTACCATTTGTAAGATTTCCAATTTTAAAACCATGTAAATCAACTCTAATTGAAGGGGATAAACTCAGATTTATTTAGGTGAAAAGAAGTTTGGTGCTAATAAGTGAGGAAATACCGCTAACGGAAGTACCCCAGTCTTGTCTCAGTGCACTATAGCCAGGCATCCTAAAATTTTGTGAAGCTTTCAAGCAGGTTTCAGAGAGGAGGATAATATTGGGAAAATATTTCTCTATGTGATATTTCAGGTTATCTGTGTTTGAAGCAATGGATCTAATATTCTATTGTAATATTTTAAACATTAAAATTAGAATAGTGAGAAGGAATATACATTCTGTCAAGAAAGTACCGGGAATTATCGATTTAAATCTGGCGGGGCAATGAGGCAGGTAAAAATTTTTTTCCTAGGTTGGTACCACTGTCCTTAATTACTATGCCAAGCTTGAGCGGGATCTGTCAACTAGTGTGTTTGCAACAGCTGATTAAGTCAGTCGATGTCAGAGTGCGTGCCGATTTTTACTATGGGTGATTACGTTGAGCAAAGAATTTGTTTAAAGTTTTGTGTTGCAAATGAATTTTCGTGTGCCGATGCATTGAAAATGTTGCAAACGGCCTTTGGTGATAATGCTCTATCGAAAATTCGTGCATATCAGTGGTACAGAGCCTTCAAGGACGGTCGTGAAGTGGTCGCCCATCGACGGCTTCGATCGAAGATAACGTCGATAAAATTAAGGAAAGGGTGCTGGAAAACCGTCGTACCAGCTTGAGAGAGATAGCACATGATCTTAAGATATCCCACGATTCTGCACGTACGATTTTGATTGATATTTTGGGCATGAGAAAGGTGGCCGCACGACTCGTACCGAAAGACCTGAATTTTCTTCAAAAACGTCATCGCGAACAGGTTGCTTCAGACATGCTGGATCGCTGTAATTCCGATTCTACATTCATGGAACGCATTATAACTGGTGATGAGACCTGGGTCTACGAGTACGATATGCAAACAAGCCAGCAATCATCGGAATGGGTGGCAAAAAATGAGCCGAAACCGAAAAAACCACGCCAAAGCCGCTCGAAAATGAAGGTGATGCTCATTGTTTTCTTCGATATCCGTGGCGTGGTGCACTACGAATTCGTTCCAGAGGGTCAGACGGTAAACAAGGAGTATTACCTAGGCGTTATGAAACGTTTGCGTGAGCGTATCCGTAAGAAACGGCCAAATTTGTGGGCGAACAACTCATGGATTTTGCATGACGATAACGCGCCTTCTCACCGAGCTACGATTGTGACCGACTTTCTCGCCAAAAACTCAACAAACGTGCTTCAGCAACCACCGTATTCGCCGGATTTGGCTCCCTGCGACTTTTTCCTCTTCCCAAAACTAAAATTGCCCCTTCGTGGCACCCGTTTTGAGTCGATTGAAGCCATAAAGTGCCGTTGGCATAGATGTATTGGAGCAAATGGAGCCTATTTTGAAGGCCACCCAATAAAATTTGACGATTAAATGTAAAAATGTTGTTTTAATTGAAAATTCCCGGTACTTTCTTGACAGAGTAGTACATTAGAGAGGGTATGAGATAAAATAAAGAGAAATATTGAGTGATTGTTTAGTTATAATGAGGGACAGATTATTTTCATCATGGGAGGGATTAAAACATGAAGTAGGAGATGGTAGATTATTCATCAAAAAATTCATAAGGCTCTTAACAAACTCAGAGTTATGGTTATACAGAAAGGAAATTGGGGGAGGATTGAAAGGTTCGGTCTTGATAGAAATTGGGGAGAATGGAAGAGTCAGATGAAGAAACTGATCATTATATGTTTTCCTGGGCATTGTGGTAATTTTCTTTTTTCTAAGAGACGCTAAAAAGATTCTGCTAGCATATTCTGGGCAATTCCTACCAGTAGCAGCTTGGTCGCCAGAGCAAAATGAAAGTTTGGTATTTGCTTTATTGAGACAATCTGCTTCATCGTGCATTTCACTACAATTCCAAAATTTTTTGGACTCTGCAGGAGTATTGCAATTTGATTTCGTGTGAGCATATCTTGGGCAGTTGTAACATTGAATAACCGGGTCCATGTTTCTTATAATGGCGAAAATACCTATTTTATCAGGCAGAAATTTACCATGGAAAGTATAAGTAGCCAGAAATTTGACAGAGTATAAGAAGTAATACCCTCTTTGGTGCTTCCCTTTTCTAATTTACGGGCACTAGTGATCACTCTTGAATTAGAGTTATTTAATATGTCTTTTTCAGTTATGTTAGATACCACATCCTCTACTACTTGTAACCATACAGGAAGGAATGAAAACATCTATATTAAGGTAATTTGTGAAAGAGTTTTCACATAGAAATTTTTTGGCATTCAGAGGAGTACTGATTTCAACAGAATTTTTTTCCTTTTTTTACATCTAGCACCTTGAGCCTGCCTAATTCTTTTCCAAAATTCATTGGATGCATGTCTTAGACTCTACTATTACCAAGAAGGGGCCACAATCGGCCATAGAATAAGTGTGCAATTTTTTTTTTCATATTTATGCCGGATTTCAGAATTTTTAGCGAGGTTGGATAGAAAGAGATAGAATTTAGTCGCCTTTAAAAATAATTCTGAATCATCTGGAAAAGCTTCTTTGTCACTATTTATCTCATTAGAGAGGAGTGCAGGAGAAAATTGAGTAGGAGATACTTTCGGAATGTTAACTAGAAGCACGATATTTTTGATAGGTAAGACAATATTATAGGATAGAGGGGACATTGAGGGCGAGTACATAAATTGAAGTTGGGGCTATCCCCGGCATTGGACCCTCCAGACGAGCAATCCATTAAAAGTAGTAGTAGTTTAATGCGTTTTTACTCAACCGTTTTTTAGTGAAACTGTAAAGAGAAAAAAGTTGGAAATAAACATACCACGATTCCTATATACACAGCACTGTGTTAGTGGGGTTTTTTAAATGGTTATGGTTTAAAATTACCCAATAACTACATCAAATTGGTTAAAATTTAGGAAAAGCTGTCACTTCTAGAACGGTTAACCTCGTTTTACAGATAAACTACCCTAATATAGTTTGTCTATGCATGTAATAATAATAATTCGTATTCTATGGTCATGGTTATTTCCTCTGAACTTTGGATAAAGAATAATATACATCGATAAACTTGATGAATAGTTAGAGTAAGATACCACAAATGATTGCCGTGTACTGAGGTTATTACAATTATTGATATTGAGCTATCTCGTGTTATACGGAGTACTCTAAGAGATCTGGGATTTTACGGAGTACTCTAAAATCTGGGGGTTTACGGAGTACTCTAAAAGATCAGGGATTTTATGGAGTACTCTAAGAGATCTGGAATTATACGGAGTACTCTGAAGAGCGCTAACCTTTTTATCGAGATCGTCTTGTGGCGGGAGAATAGGACGTTACGTTGTGTAGGCAACCCAAATTACACCTAACGAGATCAAAGAAACAGTTGTGGGAAGTTGAAATATTCAACACACAGTAATACCAGAATAATATATTTCTATTAGTAATATTAAAAAGTAACAACCCGCAATGAATGAAAACACATTTATTATGAGGTTAAATCTACTCTATGCAGTGGTTCGCAAAGCTCCACAGTGAACCTGATGGCGCCCCGGGTCTGAATGACTTATTACCACATATCGTTAGGTCGGTAACTCGCTCAAATCAGATATTATTCTTATGCAGCGGAAGGGGTTAGAAGGAAAAGGGGGTACAGTCCCAGAAACGATAGCTAGATATTCAAAGATGAATCATAACTTTAACATCTCATACAAAACCAATAATTTATTCAGAAAATTAATAAAAAATAATAAAGATAAAATATCTAAGAACAAGATATCAGGTATTTATAAGCTAACTTGTAGTACTTGCCAGTTTATATATGTTTGGTCAAACAGGAAGATCTTTCAAGACAAGACTAAGGAAACATGAAAAATATTATTGCAACAACAAAAGAAATTCAACTTATGCAGAACACATATTGGACACAGGACATACTTTCGATAGTAATTTCGAAATTTTACACGTTGAAAACAGTGTCTCTGACTAAACCTATTAGAAAGTAATAGATATCAAAAAACATATTTTATTAAATGATAAAATCTTATTTCACACCAAGCTGTGTCTAGTTAAGATCCTCAAGCAACACCACCTAAACAATAGTTGTTTCGTTAGTGTTGCCTCAAGCTGACCTTTGATGCTACCTGTTCGCCTCATAGCAGCATGTAGCATATTATTCTGGTGGGTAGTTGGCCCTTTGAAAACTAACAAATAACTCATGTCTTTATTTGTAAACATATACTACCTCGAAAGGCATGGCTGCAGGTATTAAACAGTAGCAGTAAGTAATTATTACTAATTCTACTTGGGCTTTCCTCCAGTTTTTTTCAACAGTTTGTGTTATCCATGATGTGGACCTAAAATCAGTGGCTGGCTGGTATTTATAAATTGCAAATATATCGAGAGCCTTTAATGATAAAAAATCATGCACTTTCCTCTGTATTTGAGGGACATGAAATAACTTATATGCCATTCACCGATCACAACTCATTTTTGCAATAACTCTCCAGTATATTGCTTTATTCCGATGTAAACAATATTTCTGATTAATTCAAATCTAAAGCTTTCATTACTTGAAATGGGCTAACCATAGATTTACGTTTATCAATGGGACTAACGCTTGATTTGAGAGGTTAGATTGTTAGGTGTCAGGAACGTCGACAGCCGATAGCTTCCTCCCTTTCAGCCATTCCATAGACCTATAAAGTTCTTTATTTCTCTATGAGCTATTCAGTTTTCATACCATAGATAAACGAGTTTTTAGATTCTCGTTTTATCTATGATTCATACCTCCGTTGAGCTCTCAGGTGCTCAATCAAGTTTATTTATGCTTAGTTGCTTATGTCCGATTAACCTAAAACTGTACCCTTGATTGTGCCGTTTTGTGTGGTTTTTCTCCTGGTGAGTTGATAACCTCCCTATAATATATTACTGAGTAATAAGACCATCCACGACTCTTTAGGGTTGATATAAAACGTAGATTGTTCACTGTTCTGTTCACTTTTTCACCGTGGATGAAACATATGAGGCATGGCGTTGCGTTCTGAATGCTTTGTCTCACAGTAGGACTGTTAATATAATATCCAAATATCCATATTATTATTTAGAAATATCGATATTTACTACCCATACTTTTTTGGATGATATATTGATAGTACGATATTGAAATATAGATATCGACGGTCGATATTTTTTTTTTTTAAATAAGTTTTTATTTTGCACTTATCGCTGTTAATTGGCTTTAGCATATCTTCCTCTACTTACTCTGTGTATAATGTATGGTCTATGATTAACAAAGAGCGAAGTTAAAAAGAGAGGTAATGAATTTAATAACATCATATATCATAGCGGAGAAGCACGTGTTAATGCAGAATAATTTATTTGAAATCTAGTTACATAGAAATAGTGAAGTGCCAAAATATGTCGTCTTCGAAAAACTCTTCTATTTTGTGGACGTATTTTAAGAAATTAGATGCAAGTGTTTCTTGCAACTTATGCGGGAAAAATTGTGAAATCTGCGGAAATACATCTCATTTAGCAAGCCACTTAAAAATTAAACACCATGCATATGCCCAACTATCCATAAAAAAGGAAAAATATTAAGAAAGCCAGTTTTAAAAAACAATACAAATTTTTAAAACTTAGCTGATCAAATAAAATGTATTTTGGCCTATTTTAAGCAATCAGTTAGTGCTTATGATCAATTACGATCTGAGCAATTAGCAGAAGGCAAGAAAGAAGGCGAAATATTGATTCTCATTCAACAAATTAGTACTCGTTGGAACTCTTGTTTGGACAAAATGGAAAGATTCCTGAAATTATCTTCAATTGTCGCAGAGGTATTAGCATCAAGAACTGAGAATAATGTACCTGATGCGGTAGCTAATTTGCAGTTAACTATTTTGCGCGATTTAGTTGCACTCCTTGGTCCATTTAAAATTGTAACAGAAGACTTGAGTGCCGAGAGATATATGTCACAGCTAGATTAGTAATACCATAAAGAAATTTATTAAAACAAGAAACGAAAAACTAAAATATGAACTGCTATTGGAGTGTCAGTACAAAATGATTTATTGAAGATAGATTAGTGCCTTTACAAGAAGAACTTTTTTTGGCCAAAGTAACTATCTTAGATTCCCGCTTCAAAAAGTTAAATTTTATGTCAGCATTGGCTGCTGCTAATGCAATATCAGATCTATCAAAAAAAATAATTGCAGAACACAAAATAAGAGGCAAGTTTTTTCCACATGGAGAAAAATAAATTACTTCATCATTATAGGACAGACAAGAAGATATGATCTTTAAAAATATGTCTAATGCTTTTGGTACAATGCCTGCTGAATTAAAGTAGTATTTAGATCAGTCAAATATTTCAAGGTCATCAAATACACTGAAATGTTTGATCGATGGATTACATTTTAGTCCTGTGCCATCTGAAATAACTGTTAAATATTTGATATTTTTGGTCTTTGCTGGCAACAAACCGATCTAGATGATTTTTGACGTCTTCATTTGAAGTTAAGGTTTGCAATAACCGGAACAAATTTTTGCAAACCGGTTCTGGCACTGGCGTACTGTCAACACATTTTCACCTTTTCTTTAGTAAAAAATTTAATTGTGAAGGAAATGTTGCTTATTGCTCTCCATATTTAAAAGGACACCAACCAAAAACTACTGCGTAGAATTAAGTGAACCTTTCCACACACAAGCCTTGCTATCTATATAAGCTCTCAAAAAATATAATGATTATGCGGCTTAAGTGTGACATTGGGTTCGAAAAAATACAATTAAGTCCTCTGTTGGTAAAAAACGAAATCACTTTCCGAACAAACTTATATTTGTCTATGTTGTTACTGCTTCTGAAAGCTGCTGTGTGATTAAAATTTTTCTTGAAATAATTGTCAATTTCTTATGAAATTCGTATGAATTTTTTTGGGATGGAATCTTTTGTAGTAGGATAAACATGAGTTTATGCCATCTTTTTCTGTTTATTGTTAATCACTATCTATAAAGATTGGGTCGAAACAATGGTTATAACCTAACCCTTATAGATAAAATGATCAACAATAAACAGAAAAAGATAGCATTCACTCATTTTTATCCTACCACAAGAGATCCCCTCTCAGAAAGATTGGATTGAAACAATGGCTTCAATGGTTTCTTCCTTTTTTCTCTTTCACTTATATTTTTTAGTAAATCCACCTGGGTTTTTTGGAATCTTAAAGTTTTGATATTCCTCTTACAAGTTATGGTGTTTTATTTCTATAAATATGTGGTGTGATGCTTAAAATGTTGCAGTGGAACATTTCAACTCAAATTTCGCTGACCTTAAGATTCTAATTAAGAACGTGGACCCTGATATTATTTTCCTTATTGAAACTGTTGAAATCTCATCAGGTCTGCTCTATATCTGGGTTAAACTGGTGGGAGCAGATGGGATCGATGGATTTGGTGATATTACTGTGGCCATCCGCAACTTACTTACATATGAGGTTAGTGACTTACAACCGATTAATTTTCCACCTAGATTACAAATATTAGGCATTTGTCGTGAAGGATACAACATCTTGAGCTTGTATGTCCGACGGCTAGACACTCATCTAGAACAGTTAATCCTATATACAGGGGCACGTATCATTTTGAGTGACTTCAATGCCCATATCCCCAATAGAGATCTGGAGTACTCAATCATAACGGCCGCGCAATACAGACTTTGTTGAGAGACGTTGCACTTCTTGACGATGGAACACCTGTGAGAATCACAGCTCCTAATGCTCCTGATCTATCCATTTGCTCAGGGGATCATCTATTGGTTTTATCCTCGTGGTCGATTATTCAGGATCCAGGATCAAGTGAGTCCCTTGAAATAACTGTATGTCGAAATTTGTTGAGACTGTCTCTGAGCTGCCTCGGATGTTTTCATTGTCAAGTATGAAGTTCACGCTAATCGAAAATATTGCTTCCAGTGCTTGGATGATGAAGAGGCAAGAGAGATAACCTCTAGTAGATTAAAATATAAGCAATCCCTTAACCTTGAAAACTTTTCAAGGCTGTTACGATGAAAACATTGGTCAAAAAGAAGGGGAACTTATTTCACAAGTTTTGGGAAAATTTATACTAAGACAATACCAGTTGTATCTGGAAAATAAATAAAAGTTCTCAGAGCAAGGTTCTTTCAAATCAGCGTTGGAAACACAATGTTCCTTAGATTCAGGAAAAATTCGATTCTGGGCGTCGATGGCATTGATTATGAGATCCTTTTCAGTCTTCCTCTGTCGGAAAAGCTTCTCCTTCTTAGTATGTTTAATCCCCTTATTCTGCATGGCAAGCCTTTTCAGAATATGAAAAGTGCAGCTATTAATCCTATTCTCAAAAAAGGACTCCCATCCAATCTCTGCACTAGTTATTACCCCATGGCGGTGTCTCCATGCGTTATTAAAATTATGGAAAAGATAATATTTAAATAAGGTTATTCTGATTTTCACAAATTATTATTGTTATGTTCACAACAATTGTTTCGCTATCACAGTAGCATCATCAATTCAAAAATAAAATTTATAAACCTGAAAACGGTTTGATTATGGGAAATCCCTTAAGTCCTTTATTGGCAGAAATATTCATGGACAATATTGAAACTAAAATTCACCAAAATCCCCTTAAGAAATACTTTTTTATATTGGTATAGATATGTAGACGATATTTTCTGTTGCTTCGCAGGTACAGACAGACTTTTGAAAAAATTCTTTTTATTCATCAATGAAATACATCCTTCAATTAAATTCACTATGGAAACCGAACATAATAATTCTATTAATTTTCTTGATTTAACTCGAATAAATAATTCACATTATTTTTCAATATTTCACAAACCAACCTATAGGGATTCTATTATACACAATAAATCAAATCATCCTCTAAATCAATAAAATCAATAAATTATATTCTTTTGAATCTACATGTAAAATGTATTACTTGAGATTTTCTTTTGTCGAAAGGAATTACTGTTTTCTAAAGAATGAGTAGCAATAGTTGAATTTTTGTTTACTTTCCATTAAATTCATTTTATGTTCGTTGACAAAGGGTTTTAAACAGATGTTACTTTTTAAATATCTCAAATATTTTCGATTTACATAGCTCCGTACAGTCATTCATTATTTTTATATTATTGTTATTGTGAACTAATTTGAAAGTTTCAACAGATTCTAGATAATCGAGTTTCTTCCCTTTAGATTCTACATGTAAAATTTTAAGATTATCTATTGTGGGAAAGGAATGACCGTTTTCTAGACAATGAGTGGCAAAAGTAGAATTTTGTTTATTTTTCCTGAAACTCATTTTATGTTCGTTGAACCTAGTCTTGAAGGAACGTCCTTTGTGTCCTATATATTTATTACTGCACGTAGAACAAGATAACTCATAAACTCCTGATTTGTGTATGTTTGGAGTAGGGTCCTTTGCGTTAAATAATACCGATGATAATTTGTTTTGCGTTTTGAAGGCAATATTGACATCTGATTTTGAAAAACTATCGGCCACTTTTTGACTTATGCTACCAAAGTACGACGGAGAAACGAATTTATATATTTATATATATATATATATATATTTTTTATATAGTTTCTTTCGAATTAGATTATCTATTATATTGGGGTTGAAACCGTTGTTCGCGGCTATTGATTTTATAGATTGGACTTCAGCTTCGCGGTCATTTTTTGATAAGGGTAATGCGAAGGCTCTACGGATCATCGATTGATACGCTGACATTTTTTGTGAATATGGGTGATTGGAATCAATAGGAATACATATATCACGTTGAAATCTATTTTTCTATTTGAGTGTGATATCGACAGGTCTAAGAAAGAATCGAAGAACAGTATTACATTTTTAGACCTCTCGATATCACACTCAAATAGAAAAATAGATTTCAGCGTGTTCAGAAAACCCACATCCACTGATATATGTATTCCTATTGATTCCAATCACCCATATTCATAAAAAATGTCAGCCTATCAATCGATGATCCATAGAGCCTTCGCATTACCCTTATCAAAAAATGACCGCGAAGCTGAAGTCCAAACTATAAAATCAATAGCCGCTAACAACGGTTTCAACCCCAAATATTTGAGATATTTAAAAAGTAACATCTGTTCAAAACCTTTTTCAACGAACATAAAATGAATTTAATGGAAAGTAAACGAAAATTCAACTTTTGCCACTCATTCTTTAGAAAACAGTAATTCCTTTCGACAAAAGAAAATCTTAAGAAATAAATTTTGCATGTAGATTCAAAAGAAAAGAAACTTGATTATTGAAATTTTCAAATTCGTTCACAATAAAAATAATGTAAAAAAAAATAATGAACGACTGTATGGAGCTTTCTAAATCCAAATATTTGAGATGTACAACAAAATAATGTAAAAATAATGAATGACTACGAAGCTATGTAACCCCAAAAATGATTTGAGATATTTAAATGGGTACCATCTGTTTAACAACTTTCTTTGTCGATTGCCGACATTCCGATATCTGTTAGAAGGCCCCTCTTTTTTAACTTGGTTTTTTATCACGTTCCGATTGTAAACCTCTGTACGACTATTAGGTATTACCATGAATCTGTTGAAATATTCAAAATATTTATCACTTTTGTTTAAATACCACTGTACCACTGTTAGGTCTTCAGTTGTCTGATGATGGGATAGTTCATTTCCCGAAACTCGAGTCACAAGAAAATGTGTAATATATATTTTTATCGGTAGTAAAACATAGTAATTTCTACAATTTGTTTTAATTATGATCAACTACCAAATAGTAACGGCTGAAACAATTCAGTATATTTTCTTTTTACTGGATCACTATTATTTTCAATCCAAAGTTTTTCAATAATATCGATTGTTTCTATAGGTCTAGGTGGAATACTTGTAAATAAATTTTGTACATCAAATGAAATTAATTTATTATATATTGATAATTTTATATTTTTAATTTTGTCTATAAGCGGAAAACTATTTTTAATTGTATATTATTTAACCTTGGACAATTTTACTATAGGCGAAGTAATATAAGAAACTAACTGTCTTGTAGGATAACTGTTTTTCAGAAATTTTACCAGAGAATAAAGCTTTTGTAGTTTGTAGGTTCATTAGGGTGAGCTTATATGTTGAAAAATTATGAAATAATTTATATTATTTTATTAAAAGGCTAACGGATTCATTTGTTACTTTTCTCATTTGTTTTTGAAAGTATTTATACCAAGGAGAAACATTACAACAATCTGTCGGCTCAGGTCTCGTCATTGCTTATCTCCACCTCACCTCGAAAGAATTACGACTAAGCACCTCCCTGTGTAACTGTGGAGATTTCGAGAATTTAAACTTTTTTTCTTGTGGAATGAATATAGACAATATTAATAGACTGTATCACGATCTGTTGAAACTTGAGTTGCCAACACCTTTTGTATATATGATAACTTCTTCTCGGGCAGAACAGAGATAGTTGACCTCTTGTTTGGATTTCTTAAAAGCTTTGGAAATGATCTTTGATTACTTTGCCTTTAGCTTCGAAAACCAATAGTCAGCAAGTATTCTCCTCTAATCCTATTGTCCTTACAGAAGTGTGTCTTCTTTTCGCCCTGAGTTCTTTGTGAACCTGCGTCGCTCCAAATATATTTAAAACACCTTCCAGTACCAGTTAATCTAATGTCGAAATAAATAAAGAAGAAGACAGAGAGAGAAGACGCGAAGGAGAGAAGAAAAGTCTGATGTAGATCTGATCTAGACTCCTATACCTCTAGGAACTGGACTGCGAGACCAAACAAATTATGCTGAGATTGGGTGCATAGCTGAGAGAGCTGAAATTGACAATAGAAGAAGAAGAAGATAATTGATGGTGAGTTCATAAAAAAACTACAAATCAGTAATTTGTGTAGGTGTAATTTGTATACAGTTTCTTAATATCTAGATAGCCTGAAATCTCTAATTCAATGTTTAAAATTCAATGAGTCTATATTTTGATGGTCGCAGAAAAGACTCTTATTTAATAAATAGGTTACATAGAATCGTGTAGAATCTTTATGAAAGAATAAATGCTAGGATGTATTTTCATAAGAAGAATGATAATATGATAGAAAGAATATCAGCTTCGTTTGATGTGTAAGTGCCTCTATTTTGGTAACCAAATTTAATTAATGTTTTATAATAAATCATGTTGTAAATCAATTCCGATGCCTTCATGAAAGTGTGGGTCATAAATTACCTTAGTTTGTTATTAAAATATATATTTAAAAAATATTGCAAGTACAATGAGCAAATTATAATTTTAATCGTGAAATGTTGTGATAATTCTTGAAAACTTCTATTGATTTCAGGAAACTGAATTGTTTCAGCCGTTACTATTTGGTAGTTGATCATAATTAAAACAAATTGTAGAAATTACTGTTTTACTACCAAAAAATATATATTACACATTTTCTTGTGACTCGAGTTTCGGGAAATGAACTATCCCATCATCCGACAACTGAAGACCTAACAGTGGTACAGAGGTATTTAAACAAAAGTGATAAATATTTTGAATATTTCAATAGATTCTAGATAACACCTAATAGTGGTACAGAGGTTTACAAGCGGAACGTGATGAAAAACCGGGTTAAAAAAGAGGGGACTTCTAACAGATATCGGAATGTCGGCAATCGACAAAGAAGGTTGTTGAACAGATGGTATCCATTTAAATATCTCAAGTAATTTTTGGGGTTACATAGCTCCGTACAGTCATTCATTATTTTTACATTATTTTGTTGTATATCTCAAATATTTGGATTTACGTAGCTCCATACAGTCATTCATTATTTTTTAAATTATTTTTATTGTGAAAGAATTTGAAAATTTCAATAATCAAATTTCTTTTCTTTTGAATCTACATGTAAAATTTTCTTAAGATTTTCTTTTTTCGAAAGGAATTGTTTTCTGAAGAATGAGTGGCAAAAGTTGAATTTTTGTTTACTTTTCTATAATTTCATTTTATGTTGAAAAAGGTTTTAAACATATGTTACTTTTTAAATATCTCAAATATTTTCGATATACATAGCTCCATACAGTCATTCATTATTTTCACATTGTTGTTATTGTGAACTGATTTGAAAATTTCACCAGATTCTAGATAATCGAGTTTCTTCCCTTTAGATTCTACATGTAAAATTTTAAGATTATCTATTGTGGGAAAGGAATGACCGTTTTCTAGACAATGAGTGGCAAAAGTAGAATTTTGTTTATTTTTTATGAAACTCATTTTATGTTCGTTGAACCTCGTCTTGAAGGAACGTCCTGTTTGTCCTATATATTTATTACTGCACGTAGAACAAGATAACTCATAAACTCCTGATTTGTGTATGTGTGGAGTAGGGTCCTTTGCGTTAAATAATACCGATGATAATTTGTTTTGCGTTTTGAAGGCAATATTGACATCTGATTTTGAAAAACTATTGGCCACTTTTTGACTTATGCTACCGAAATACGATAGAAAAATGTCGGTAGCATAAGTCAAAAAGTGACCAATAGTTTTTCAAAATCAGATAACAATATTGCCTTCAAAACGCAAAACAAATTATCATCGGTATTATTTAACGCAAAGGACCCTACTCCAAACATACACTGACTGTACGGAGCTATGTAAATCGAAAATTTTGAGATATTTGAAAAGTAACATCTGCTTAAAACCGTTTTCAACGAACATAAAATGAATTTAATGAAAAGTAAAGAAAAATTCAACTTTTGCCACTCATTCTTTAGAAAACAATTCCTTTCGAAAAAAGAAAATCTTAAGAAAATTTTACATGTAGATTCGAAAGAAAAGAAACTTGATTATTGAAATTTTCAAATTCGTTCACAATAAAAATAATTGAAAAAATAATGAATGACTGTATGGAACTATGTAAATCCAAATATTTGAGATTAACAACAAAATAATGTGATGCAATGAGTTATGTAACCCCAATTACTTGAGATATTTAAATGGGTACCATCTGTTTGACAACCTTCTTTGTCGATTGCCGACATTCCGATATCCGTTAGAAGGCCCCTCTTTTTTAACCCGGTTTTTTATCACGTTCCGCTTGTAAACCTCTGTACCACTATAAGGTGTCTATTGAAATATTCAAAATATTTATCACTTTTGTTTAAATACCACTGTTAGGTCTTCAGTTGTCTAATGATGGAATGATGGAAGTAAGCGTCATTTGCGGAAATATTAGTTTACTTCTTTAATTTAAAGAAATCTGCTGCTGAGGCGCATCAATTGCTCGTAGAAGCATATGGTGAGGGTGCTTTGAGTGAGAGAACGTGTCGAGAGTGATTTCAAAAGTTTAAAAACGGTGATTTCGGCGTAGAAGACAAAGATCGCAGTGGAAGGCCAAAAATTTACAAGGATGCAGAATTGGAGGAATTATTGGAGGAAGATTCATCTCAAACACAAAAAGAACTTGCTCTAACATCAGAAGTCACTCAGCAAGCAGTCTCACATCGTTTAAAATCATTAGGAATGATTCATAAACAAGAAAATTGGGTTCCGTACGAATTAAAGCCGAGAGATATTGAACAATGCTCGTCCACATGTTGCGGCTCCCGTGAAAAAGTACTTGGAAACACTTGATTGGGAAGTGTTACCCCACCCGCCGTATTCACCAGACATTGCACCGTCCGATAATCACCTGTTCCGGTCCATGGCACATGCTCTGACGGCGCAGCGGTTCACATCTTATGAGGATACCAAAAATTGGGTTGATTCGTGGATAGCCCTCAAAAGACAAGGAGTTCTTCAGACGTGGGATTCGAATGCTGCCTGAGAGATGGGAAAAAGTGGTTGCAAGTAATGGGCAATATTTTAAATAAATTTATATTACCGTTCTTCTCTAATAAATATTTAATTTGTGTTAAAAAACGGCGGAAACTTATTTGTACTCCTAATAACATTTGTGAATTTGTGCAACCCCATCGAATAAATTGAGAAAACACACAAACAAACAAGTAAGCATAATATACTTTTTTTTTTATTGTGAACGAATTTGAAAATATCAATAATCAAGTTTCTTTTCATTTGAATCTACACTACTACTAACTATTATAGTTCACAATAACAATAATGTAAAAATAATGAATGACTGTACGGAGCTATGTAAATCGAAAATATTTGAGATATTCAAAAAGTAACATCTGTTTAAAACCTTTTTCAACGAACATAATATGAATTTAATAGAAGTAAACAAAAATTCAACTTTTGCCACTAATTCTTTAGAAAACAGTAATTCCTTTGGACAAAAGAAAATCTTAAGAAAATTTTACATGTAATTCAAATGAAAAGAAACTTGATTATTGAAATTTTAAAATTCGTTCACAATAAAAATAATTTTAAAAATAATGAATGACTGTATGGAGCAATGTAAATCCAAATATTTGAGATGTACAACAAAATAACGTAAAAATAATGAATGACTGTACGGAGCTATGTAACCCCAAAAATTATTTGAGATATTTAAATGGATACCATCTGTTCAACAACCTTCTTTGTCGATTGCCGACAGTCCGATATCTGTTAGAAGGCCCCTCTTTTTTAACCCGGTTTTTTATCACGTTCCGCTTGTAAACCTCTGTACCACTATTAGGTGTTATCTAGAATCTATTGAAATATTCAAAATATTTATCATTTTTGTTTAAATACCTCTGTAACACTGTTAGGTCTTCAGTTGTCTGATGATGGGATAGTTCATTTCCCGAAACTCGAGTCACAAGAAAATGTGTAATATATATTTTTATTGGTAGTAAAACATAATAATTTCTACAATTTGTTTTAATAATGATTTCAAGATGTCTAGTATCTTGCCCTTCGGTTCCAAATGTAGAATTTTAAAATTTTCTAATTCTGAGAAAACATGACTTCGTTCCAAATAATGATTCGTAAAATTGAAATTATATTTTTGATGCTTAAATGTTGCTTGATGTACTTTGATCCTTTTTGTGAAAGTCCTCTTGGTTTGTCCTACATATACACAACCGTATTTATGACAACTCAAATTAATAAACTCTTGAGTTGGTTGTTTTTGACGTTAGGCATTAAAAAATACGTTGATAATTTTATATGATATATATTAACAGCCCCCTTTAAATTAAACAAAATTTTTGAAGAACAGACAAATTTCACCTTACTTTAAAAAGCTCAATTGAGCTCACAAAACCACTACAAAAATTTAGTCCTCCACCTAACAGTCCTATTATATAACTGCCATGTGCATGTGATTTAATACAAAGAAATTTCTCAATTATTCAAGTATATAAATTGAAAATTACTATGAAGAAGTATTTGCATATTATTGAATAATAGCACCACATGTGATGACAATATATTTGTCTATAAAGTGATACAGTGTATTTTGGACATGTCTTAAAATTTAATTCTAAATGTTTTCATCAGATTTATTTAGATTATAATCTGTTGAGGTTCTGGTGAAGTAATTCCAACTATTAATTATTCTTATACTTCTTCATAGTAATTTTCAATTTATAAACTTTAATAATTGTTTAGAGCCCAATCTCATGAATGGAACTTCGATTTGGTGTTTCAAGGCATCATCGTTTCTGGATGATTAGCGTAATATTCGCTAAGGGATACCCACAAAAAATAGGGATACCCACAATCAATAGTGACAATTAGCCCATTGAGCGAAGTGGAAACGCAAAGATAACGAGGCTTTACTTCTTGCACTAGTTGAACATACTGAGGTGTTTGGGCAAAATTGATGTTGATGCATGTTCAGCCACATTTTGGGCTACAGCAGCAATGTTTTCAGGTCTGCTCACTGGAACAGAATGTCAACAGGTTGTTTTATCAACAGTATTACGAATTCCCTTCACAAATTACCGTTTAATTTCTATTGAATTTTCCACCTAAATTTTCAACAGTTTGGATAGAAGATTCATCACTTTGATAATGAGTTTTTAATATTTACCAGTATTAATCAAGCTTAAATGGACCCATTTCGTTAATGTCAAATATTAAACTAACTTCCTCTCAAAACAGGAATGACAGAAGTGTTTGCAAATTGAATAACCACTACTACAAAATGCCCACCCTTTAGTAACACCTGGAAGTAAGAATAAGGGTATTAGAAGCCGAGAAATCTGTATTTGAAAAACTACCACACTGAGCTTCCAAAAGTTTATTTAAACTTATTATTCAATTAATGAAATTTTCAAGAAAAACTATGGTTTGGTTTTCTTCTTTGAGTACAACAATTATCTGTTGGTTACATGTATTTATAGTAATTTGTACGGACCCCATACATCTACGTATGTTTCCAACATTCAGAATTTCAATGAGTTCGAATTCATCGAAAGATAAAATTTCTTCTCTCAATACAACATTCATTTCAGATTGAAAATTACGTGCTGGGTTCAATCCACATTTTATCACAATATTGTCTATATGATTAGTACATAATATCAATTTTTTTTCTTTTTTCCATCTTTATTGTATGAACGCAAAAGTTCAGAAATTTCACTATCAAAATCATCGGCGGTAATGATGCTCATTGTTGAATGTTCAAACTCAAAATGGAGTCATAAACGTAATTATTATTATTATTATTACGTGCGAATTGCTACATTTTTGTAAACGTGAGTTATATGAATGAATATGGAAGAAAAGAGAAAAAAGTAATATTTCAAAACCTGAGGAGGAATTACGTCTCTTGGAATTGATTGAAAAAGAGAATTTTAATGTTATATATATTATATACAGAATTCGTATGGCGTTCGCAGCGTAAACACGTATTGGAACTGCTCCGCATATCTCCCGAATATAATTCTATATAAATATTTTAAAAGTAACTTAAAATCTCACACTAAATGCGTGGTACAAGGCGAAATCCTGTCAACCAGGACACTTCGAATACAGGCATCAACGATAGGATGTCGGAGATGGAAGCTAAATTCCAAGAAGGACTGGATAAACTACGTAGAGAATACTTTGAACAGAGTTCTTCTACCTCCAAACAGCGAAATCCTTCAAGCTTCGAAGAAAAATTGAAGCAATTTGAGATCGAAATCAAAAAGGAGATCAAGAACCTAAAAGATGAGTTATTGCAAATTCAATCTAAACTACAAAAAAGTGAACAAAATGTTACTAAAATCCTAAATATGAACAACAGCAAAAAGCTCTTAGTGAGGGGCATTCCTGAGAAGAGTAATCCTAGTGATGTGACGACGGAATTATTGAATATTTTCAACAACAATATGAAACTAAACATCCAAAGAACTGAATTAATCACCTGTTATCGCCCGAGAAAAAATGATAACAAGCAGAACGGAACTAAACCGTCACCAGTGATAGTGGAATTCGTTACCCAGTGGCGGCGTGATGAAATCTTCTTCAATAAAAGTCGACTAAAGGGGTCCAAATTTCTAATCTCGGAAGTGCTACGAAAGGACAAAATACAATTGTTCCAGAGGGCGCGGGAGGCCTTCGAAAATAAATCCTGGACAAGGAGGGGTGAAGTATTCATATTTCATGATAATAAGAAAGTTCACATTTTGGACGAAAATCACTTAAGCTTACTAATAAACTAACTGCGGAGTGGGAAAATGTGCTTAGAAACTTTATCTGTGTTTGGGACTCAATTAAAATACTTTTGATTTTTTTTTGTTTTCTAAGAAACTCAGGAATTACGTCTGTGTTCACCTCTTTTTTCGTTTAAACGCTTGATAAACGGCATTTATAGAACAGTTGTTGAAAACTATAATACCACCATCGAAATGTACTGTTGTCTCTGAATTGTATATATATAGGATTTCTTCTGTTTACATTGATGAAAATAAGCTCAAAAATTGGCCACATAAATATACGATCCTTAATTCCAAGTCTTGAAGACTTCAAACAATTTATCTCCTCAAATGAGTTCGATTTCGTAGGTGTATCGGAGACGTGGCTCAATAAAACGAATAACTATGAAAATGTCAAAGTCGATGGTTGTGAGGGTGTCTATCAGGGTAGAGATGGCAGAGGTGGGGGTGTGGGGCTGTTTGTGAGGGGAGGTTATAGTTTTTCTCGTATTGAAAATGAATATACAAACAACCCATTTTTTGAACAAATCTGGATTCGAATTCGTTTAAATAAAATAGACTTCATACTGGGATGTGTTTACAAACCGCCCCAATACAATCAATCTGACTTTCTGGGAGATTTCGAAAACATACTGACTTCATTGATACCTCTGTGTGACAGGGTATGCTGTGTTGGAGACTTCAATCTAAATTACATGAATCTCTCATCTAGAGACGTAGTAGAATTCAACCACTTATTAAACTCCATGGGCTTGTCACAGGTTTTTACCCAACCTACCAGAATAACCTCGCAAACCGAAACTCTGATCGACCTTGTCATCCTATCCGATAATATAGATATACTAAAGTGCGATACTCTACCTTCGATATTTTCCGATCACGAGTTCATCTTCTGCGAAATTCAACTGCCGCCTTGTAAAAGAAGTGTAGAATATAGGGAATGCAGGAACTATAGAGATATTAACATAAAACAGTTCGATCAAGATTTACGCTCCATTCCATGGCGAAATATATACGACATAATAGATGCTGATGGTAAAGTGGCCTTTATAAACGAAAATTTAAACGCCTTGCTTGATCTACATGCTCCAAAGAAAATGATCAGACTGTCAAAATCGAAAAAACAACCCTGGCTTCGAAATGCTAAACACCTAATGAAGTTGCGTGATAAAGCATTAAGTAAATATAAAAAACATCGGACTGACGAAAATCGAGCATACTATAAATCATTGAGAAATTTAACCTCCTCGACAATCGAACGCGAAAAAAAAGCATTTCTACGTGAAAAATTTTCAACCAATAACAATCTCTGGCAAGATCTTAAATATTACTGCGGCCATAAAAACGGCAGTACTCAGTTACCGGACAATTTGAAAAACCCTGATGAAACTAATCGCTCTTTCATTTCATCGATCCCACAAACCCAAGTTGATCCACAGAATATAGTGAATTTCTACTTTAAAAACCGGAAAACATCGTTGACCACTCTCTTAAAGTTCTCTACTGTATCAGAAATGGATGTGCTCAAAATTATTTCACAGCTCAAATCGAAAGCATGTGGCATTGACGGAATCAATATATACGTACTTCATATGTGCACTCCATTCATCCTTCCATTCATCACCCATCTCATCGATCACTGTATCTCCAACTCCGTCTATCCAACTGCATGGAAGAAAGCACTTATAATCCCTAAACCAAAAATATCGTCTCCTAAAGAGTACAAGGACCTAAGACCCATAAGCATCCTCCCATGCCTATCGAAAATACTCGAAAAAATCATAAACGAACAACTGGTAAATCACATAAAGACAAACAACATTCTTCCTGAAACGCAATCTGGCTTTCGAAAAAATCATAATTGTTCTACCACATTGACAGATATCACGGATGATATCCTTCGGGCTACAGATAATAATAAATTCACCTTACTCGTCCTCTTAGACTATAGCCGAGCATTTGACACCCTTAATCGCTCTATATTGTTGGCAATCCTTCACTACATAGGTCTTGAAAAGAACGCAGTTGCCTTTTTCAGTAGTTATTTTCATGGGAGAACTCAAAAAGTTATGATAGATGGCACTTTCTCCGAAGAACTGCCTGTGACAAGTGGTGTTGCACAGGGATCAATTTTGGGTGGGACCCTCTATACAGTGTATACCTCTGAACAGGACTCCTCTTTCAATAGGTGCAAAGCCCATTACTACGCGGACGATACACAAGTATATATAAGCTTTCATAAGACTGAAGTTGCAGAGGCCTGCGGTGCGTTGAATCTGGAACTTGGGAAGCTTATAGATTATTCAACTAAACATCACCTTCACATAAACCTAGAAAAGTGTAGTGTAATGCTTTTTGGTCCCGGAAACTATGGGGACGAGGTCGATGCAGTGGTAGATGTAAGATTGGGCGATTACAACCTGAGAATTGAAAGGGGTAAACGAAACTTGGGAATCATATTCGATAATTCACTTAGATTTGATGATCATGTCTCGGACTGTGTCCGCCGCGCATACTTTAAGTTGAGACTACTATATAGTAACCGTCACTTTATCCCGGAGAAACAGAAGAAAATTTTATGTGATTCACTTGTCCTGTCTACCTTTGATTTCGGTGATGTTGTGTACGGAAGTGGCCTAACGGTCCTGACCCAGGCTAGAATTCAAAAGGTTCAAAACTCGTGTTTGCGTTTCGTATTTGGAATAAGAAAATTTGAAAGAATCTCCCATAAACTCAAAGAACTTGGTTGGTTAAACATGAGCCACCGGCGAAAGGTGCATTCAGCCTGTTTCTACCATAACATCCTCATGAATAAGTTACCAAATTATCTACATAGAAAAATAATATATAGAAGTCATGTTCATAATGTTAATATTAGGAGTAGAGGTCTTATCACACCACCTATCCATAAAACTGCCATTTTCGAAAGGAGCTTCACTTATAACATCGCTAAGGTCTACAATTTACTTCCAGATAAATTTAAAAATTTGAACTTAAAAAAATTCAAAACTAACATCCAAGAATACTACTTAAGTGAACAGAACATGTCCTAATATCTCCTATATAGTAAGATGGTAAACTGTATGAATGAATGTCATCTTTTAAAACTCACACAAAGAGTGAACACAGAACGCCTGTAAAAAGCAAATCACAACAAATGTAAGTTTGTTTTTTTTTTTTTTCTTTCTTTCGTTTTCTTTTTGTTTTTGGGTTGAGTTGAGCAGCGTATGCTTGAGCATAACTGGACTCCGCCTTTTTTCACAATAAAGTAGATAATGGAGAATAATTATCAATATAACTACCTATATCTGAAGAAATGTATCGATCTATTGTGGAAATAAAGACATATTATTATTATTATTATTATTATTATATATGATAAAATCTGACAAAGAATAGCAACAGCTTTTAATGCAACAGTTCTCTATTGGAGAAATGGAGACCAGCTCAAATCCAACAATATGAAAACTTAAACTAGAAGGGTGGTAGCTGCTTAACGCAGTCATATTAAAGGGACTGGTAGTGGGGCTTCATTGAAATTGAGGGATCCAATTTCCAAACAATTGGGCCCAACTGTTAAATGAACCCACTTGCCAAAGCGAAAGAGATGTATTATAAAAAAAACAGCTCTAGTAGAAGCTCAGATAGTGGCTATCAAATAAGAGAATAGAAGAAAAGAAGAGGAGTATTCGAAGCTTGAAATATTAGATTTGCAAATTATGGAGATGAAGAGAAAATTAAATAATAATAATTAAATCTTTTATTTTGAATGCATTTTCTGGGAAAAGCGGTATAAGAATTCTATCAGCACTACTGCAGACTATGAAATCCCCTCAAATTTGAATTAAAAACAGAAATTTCAATAACACATTTTTATTTCTTCACTCTCACTTCACTTCACTTCAGATGTTACCTAAAGTAAAACAATGAATCAGAAAAACAGAGAAACCTATCTAAATACATACCTTGTTAAATCTTATAAAAGTTATATGAAATCTTGTCATGTTGATGACACAAATTGAATATGAAGAATAGTTTCACAAATGACAAGCAAAATTTTCAATTATCACACAAATATAAATTGTAAACTAGCAAAATGTTCATTAATAATAATCTATTGCACCCATGACATGTGGAAAACTAGCAATTGCATAAAACTTTTCTGCTGCTTGCATTTCATGATCACCTTCACACATCTTTATATATTGTGGACACAGAGATGCGGTTGCAAAAGAAAATCTCAATGTCAAAAGTAGTTGGCTCATCGGTTCAATACAGCTGCCTCTGAAAATTGCCAATTTAATGATTTGGTATACATAAAATTATATCAACAAAATAATAAATCGAAATATGTTTACCTGTAAAATGGGAAGTACAATTGATCTGCAATTTTTTGAAGCAAAGATTAAATAGTTGGTTTTATCAGGCGAAAACGATCGAAGAAATCTAGATCACCTAACGTTGATATCTCTCCTTCTGTAAATTTTTGTTCTTCTCACAATTATTTATTCATCATTTGATGAAGAACTAGAGCTTGAATCAGCATTCAACATTTGGTGCAACATATTTCGTAGTACCCTAAAATCAAACAAAATGGGCAAATGTGACAGAGGAAGGTTATGTCCAATGTTTTCGTGTATCGAGCACCTGCGTAAAGGGCCGATTCTCTCACTTTAAGATAAAGGACGCTCTTAAGTTCCCTTTAACCTCAAAATTTGCTCATTAAACACGGTTTATCATTAACGGAGACTTTTTGGGATAAAGAAGGCTTTAATTTCGTTTATGAAACTGGCCGAAAGATATTGTTCTTTTACAAATAGGAATCAAATAGATATGTAAATTTTGATTAATGAAGTGTGTTTTTTAACAGTAAAGTAAGTCTTAATGTTGCTAATTTTTAAAGAAAGTTGTAATTTTGTATAAATACGTAATTCAAATGTATGTAAATTTTAGCCTCTGAAGAAGCCCACATATTGGGCGAAACGTCAGATAAACAAGAATAAAAAACAACGAACTACTAATAGGGTCCTAGTGCCAAATAATAAATGCAACAAAAATTAATGTTACGAATAATTTCAATTTGATCTAGAGCTAACGGCCAGTTTCATAAACAACATCAAAAGGCTCCTTTATGATAAAGTCCCTTTATGAAAAAGGATCCTTTAAATGGGAGCATCAGTTTCATAAACGCATATCGACCGTCCTTTACTTAAAGCTTCCTTTAATGCGCCGGTCATATGTATCCGACTGTTGGCTATCCTGAGAACTAGTGATTTTACGAATGTAGTTGATGATATTCTGTAAAAATTGTGAGTTACGCGTTGGAACTTGTAAAAAGAAAAAGAGAAGAAGCATAAATCGATCTTTGCATAAACATGGTTATGTGCAGAAGACTGTATATTGAAATTTATATCATTATTACGTGCGAATTGTTATATTTTATTACGTGGATTATATGAATATAAATGGAAGAAAAGAGAAAAAAGTATTACTTTAAAACCTGAGGAGGAACTATGCCTCTTGGAATTGATTGAAAAAGAGAATTTTAATATTATAGGATAAAGTCTGGTAGAGAATAGCAACTGCTTTCAATGCAACAGTTCTCCATTGGAGAAATGGGGACCAGCTCAAATCCAAATATGACAATATAAAAATTAAAACTAGAAGGTGGTAGCTGCTCAACGCAGTCATATTGACTGGTGGTGGGGATCCATGGAAATTGAGGGAGCCAATTTCCAAACAGTTGAGACCAACTGTTACGAACCCACTTGCCGAAGCGAAAGAGATGTATTATAAAAAAAAAAACAGATCTAGTAGAAGCCCAGATAGTGGCTATCAAGGAAGGGAATAGAAAAAAAGAAGAGGTGCATTCAAAGCTTAAAATATTAGATTTTCAAATTATGGAGATGAAGAGCAAATTAAATAATAATAATTAAATATTTTTTATTTTGAATGCACTTTCTGGAAAAAACGGTATTAGAATTCTATCAGCATTGCTGCAGACTATGAAGTCCCCTCAAATTTGAATTAAAAACAGAAATTTCAATAACACAATATTTTTATTCTTTATTCTCCCTTGAAACTTTTTCAGATGTTGCCTAAAGTAAAACAATGAATCAGAAATACAAACATAGACGCCTATCTAAATACATACCTTGTAAAATCTTATAAAAATTATATGAAATCTTGTCATGTTTAAGATACAGATTGAATATGAAGAATAGTTCCACAAGTGACAAGCAAATTTATTTTCAATTAGCACACAAATGTGAATTTTAAATTAGCAAAATGTTTATTAATAATAGACTCTCGCTTGACGAGCTGCATTAACATTAGTTGAATTTGTTTGAAAGTACTCTTCCTGCTGCAATCATTCATTTGGAAATATTTCGTTCATACATTCTGTCAAGAAAGTACCGGGAATTATCGATGTAAATCTGGCGGGGCAATGAGGCAGGGATGAGGTTGGTACCACTGTCCTTAATTACTATGCCAAGCTTGAGCGGGATCTGTCAACTAGTGTGTTTGCAACAGCTGATTAAGTCAGTCGATGTCAGAGTGCGTGCCGATTTTTACTATGGGTGATTACGTTGAGCAAAGAATTTGTTTAAAGTTTTGTGTTGCAAATGAATTTTCGTGTGCCGATGCATTGAAAATGTTGCAAAAGGCCTTTGGTGATAATGCTCTATCGAAAACTCGTGCATATCAGTGGTACAGAGCCTTCAAGGACGGTCGTGAAGTGGACGCCCATCGACGGCTTCGATCGAAGATAACGTCAATAAAATTAAGGAAAGGGTGCTGGAAAACCGTCGTACCAGCTTGAGAGAGATAGCACATGATCTTAAGATATCCCACGAGTCCGCACGTACGATTTTGATTGATATTTTGGGCCTGAGAAAGGTGGCCGCACGACTCGTACCGAAAGACCTGAATTTTCTTCAAAAACGTCATCGCGAACAGGTTGCTTCAGACATGCTGGATCGCTGTAATTCCGATTCTACATTCATGGAACGCATTATAACTGGTGATGAGACCTGGGTCTACGAGTACGATATGCAAACAAGCCAGCAATCATCGGAATGGGTGGCAAAAAATGAGCCGAAACCGAAAAAACCACGCCAAAGCCGCTCGAAAATGAAGGTGATGCTCATTGTTTTCTTCGATATCCGTGGCGTGGTGCACTACGAATTCGTTCCAGAGGGTCAGACGGTAAACAAGGAGTATTACCTAGGCGTTATGAAACGTTTGCGTGAGCGTATCCGTAAGAAGCGGCCAAATTTGTGTGCGAACAACTCATGGATTTTGCATGACGATAATGCGCCTTCTCACCGAGCTACGATTGTGACTGACTTTCTCGCCAAAAACTCAACAAACGTGCTTCAGCAACCACCGTATTCGCCGGATTTGGCTCCCTGCGACTTTTTCCTCTTCCCAAAACTAAAATTGCCCCTTCGTGGCACCCGTTTTGAGTCGATTGAAGCCATAAAACAAAATTCGGCGCGAGAGCTAAAGTCCATCCCGGAAAGCGCCTATAAAAAATGTTTCGATAATTGGAAGTGCCGTTGGCATAGATGTATTGGAGCAAATGGAGCCTATTTTGAAGGCGACCCAATAAATTTTGACGATTAAATGTAAAAATGTTGTTTTAATTGAAAATTCCCGGTACTTTCTTGACAGAGTAGTAAAATCTTATAAAAATTAAATGAAATCTTGTCATGTTTAAGACACAATTTGAATATGAAGAACAGTTTGACAAGTGACAAAAAAATGTATTTTCAATTATCATACAAATATAAATATTAAAGTAGCAAAATGTTCATTAATAATAAATTGTCTAATTTGACGAGCTGCATCAAATTAAATACATACCTTAAGTAAAATCACGAGAATTATATGATATCTTGTCAGGTTGAAGGCACAAACTGAATATGAAGAATAGTTTCACAAGTGACAAGCAAATTTATTTTCAATCATCACGCAAATATAAATTGTAAATTAGCAAAATGTTCATTAATAATCGACTGTCGCACTTGACGAACTGCATTAACATTAGATGAATTTGTTTGAAAGTCCTCTTCCTCCTGCACATCATGCAATCATTCATTTTTATCTCATTAAAATCACAACACGACATTGAAACGTTCTTTTTCAAATTCATGTCTACAATATGATTTTCAAGTCTTCTAATTTACATGGATACGTTTCATATGATTCATCAGAGTATTTCTATAATTCGTAACAAAGTCACATAATTGACATTTATGTCTTCTCAAATTCAAATGAACCGAATCTGTATGACTTTTGAGAGTAGCTTTATGATATACAGAATATACACATAAGTGACATTTATGTTGCTTTAATTTTAAATGAACTGCATCTATATGTATTTTGAGATCATATTTTAGATTTGTAGAATATTCACATGAGTGACATTTATGTCGCTTTAAATTTAAATGAACTGAATCCATATGTACTTTGAGATCGTATTTTCGATTTATATCTATATATTTTGTCATGGAATTTACAGTTAAAATAAATAATTACATAAATATATTAAGGAAAAGACTCACCTTTGTATATAAGTTGACTCGTTAGAGTATAACTAGAGCAAAATTCATTAAATAATATCCATTCTGACAGAAATAATAATAATTCAATTTATAAAAATACTCACAAGCTAAAATCATGAAGAAAAAGCATATTCAGGATACATAACGACTAGTCGATTGAAAATTCTTTGAACGGTAATCAAAACACAGTAATCTTGTTGACAGTTTATAAAAAGAATTTACAGGGAGATTTCAATTCACAATTATACAATGTAAAAACAGCCAAAGTTGCAATAAATAGAAGTAATTTGAATTTAGATATCCAATTTGAAATTGATGAAGAATTTGTTGAAAAGATTTGTTATTAAAATGAATCACATATAAACTTTAGTGAAATTATTGACAAAGAACAAGCTAAAATAAATAAAACTTACCAGAATTATGTAAATAGGACAAATTTGATCAAAATTCACTTAATTCATTGAAAGATAGCATCTACGTCAGATATTTTCAAATGATTAATGTAAGAGAGATCCTTCAAGATGTTTAGGCATCAATAGTATTGTAATAGCATCTAAGCTAAAGAAATTTAATCATTTTCATAAGTAATATTAAGTATTTTATAAGTTATAAGCATTAGAAGCTAAAATTTGTTAAATTTTGACACTTGAAATACT
This sequence comes from Megalocaria dilatata, assembly GCA_034642435.1. Classification (NCBI taxonomy): domain Eukaryota; kingdom Metazoa; phylum Arthropoda; class Insecta; order Coleoptera; family Coccinellidae; genus Megalocaria; species Megalocaria dilatata. The sequence goes on from CM067862.1 coordinate 10,000,547, forward strand.
TTACGAACCAAAAGCAAGACTTTCACTGTTCTGTTTAACATGAAACATACATCAAAATGTAGTTCAAAAAATAAGCTAATTTTCAAAAGTAATTTCGAACCAGGAAATATTGTAAATTTTGTAAAATCATCAAAAGCATCATTTTTATATAATTTTGACAGAAGCTAGTAAGCTTTGAAATTAAATTTTTCTTGAAAACTATAAATAGGGCAGACACAGAAAAAGTCGGCAGTCTCCAATTATATGCAGAGTAGAATCCTTGTCGGTCCATAATTAAAAAAAAAAAAAGTATCATCACCTGAAAAAAGAAGATTATTTGGTTATTGTGAATGGAAATTGAATCCAGAAAATACATTACCTGAATGTGGATGGAAAAATATCACATAGAAATCAAGTTTCAAACGAATTGGATATATCGAAGAAAATCAACAAAGTAGCCTGTGAATTTCAGAACGTTCTAGAAACTCGTTGTTTCCAACGAAACCAGTGTATTCCTGAAACGAAGAAGGGACAGTAAAAAGAACAATCATAAATTGAAGAACAAACTTACCAAAGGTATCAAAAATTCAATCCTGTTAATATTTTCTCAAAGAAGTTTAGAAATAATAATAATCACTGTTTACATTAGAATTACGTTAGGATATTTAGATAAGGTTAGGTTAACATAGAATTAGATTTAGATTATTGATCACTGATTATAATATTTCAAATTACTTTCATAAAATATAATTTAAAAATTCAACTTTTTAGAAAATTCAAATTGAACCCTCCCTCAAATCAGATTTAATAATATTTTAATTTTCAATTATTCAAAATTATAATCTTAAGAGCTAGCCAGAAACATAGAATACATCACTTACATACAAGGGTGATCTAATAAGTATTTAAATCACTAAATTTCTTTCATATAATTCCATAACAATATATATATATACAAATGACATTTGTGTCGCTTCAAATTTAAATGAACTGGATCTACATGTAATTTAAGATATCTTTTTTGATTTGCAGAAGTCACATGGGTGACGTTCATGTGGCTTCAAATTTAAATGAACTGAATCTATATGATTTTTCAGATAAGTTTTTTGATTTGTGGAATATTTACACCAGTGACATTTATGTTGCTTTAAATTTAAGTGAACTAATTGAGCCAAATTCTCTCTTGAATTGGTCCCCCACCACAAAAAAAAATTCAAAATATAAAACCCAATTTTCTAGTCTTCGACTCCATTTGCTTACCAAGCTGGTTGTGTATTACGAACTAAATGCTAGTGGAAGTAAGAAAGTGTTGAGCTCTACTCGTGTAAATCAAGACTGTAGAATTATAATGTAGTATGCGGAACCGCAAGTTTTGCATATGAAAAGAAACCGAATGAAAATTTGAAAAGATGTTCAGAATAGAATCAATGACATTTGTGTCGCTTCAAATTCAAATGAAACGAATGTAAATGTGCCTCAAGATATTCTGCTCGTTAAGTTATGAAACAAATCATCATTTAAATGTCAGGCTGGCAGGAATGAAGTCGTTGAACCTAATTTTTCATGACTCTCACACAAATCAGGTCGTATGTTAGCAATTACTCGTCCAATATTGATCAGTAAATCGTCTAAATTTGCTGGATGATTGCTGTAAACCAATGACTTACGGCCAGTTTCATAAACAACATCAAAAGGCTCCTTTATGATAAAGTCCCTTTACGAAAAAGGATCCTTTAAATGGGAGCATCAGTTTCATAAACGCACATCGACCGTCCTTTACTTAAAGCTTCCTTTAATGCGCCGGTCATATGTTTCCGACTGTTGGTTATCCTGAAAACTAGTGATTTTACGAATGTAGTAGGTGATATTCTGTAAAAATTGTGAGTTATGCGTTGGAACTTGTAAAAAGAAAAAGAGAAGAAGCATAAATCGATCTTTGCATAAACATGGTTATGTGTAGAATATATTGAAATTTATATCATTATTACGTTCGAATTGTTATATTTTATTACGTGGGTTATATGAATGTATATGGAAGAAAAGAGAAAAAAAGTATTACTTTAAAACCTGAGAAGGAACTATGCCACTTGGAATTGATTGAAAAAGAGAATTTTAATATTATAGGATAAAGTCTGGCAGAGAATAAAAACTGCTTTCAATGCAACAGTTCTCCATTGGAGAAATGGGGACCAGCTCAAATCCAAATATGACAATATAAAAATTAAAACTAGAAGGTGGGTAGCTGCTCAACGCAGTCATATTGACTGGTGGTGGGGCTCCATTGAAATTGAGGGAGCCAATTTCCAAACAGTTGAGCCCAACTGTTACGAACCCTCTTGCCGAAACGAAAGAGATGTATTATAAAAAAAACAGCTCTAGTAGAAGCTCAGATAGTGGCTATCAAGGAAGAGAATAGAAGAAAAGAAGCTTAAAATATTAGATTTGCAAATTATGGAGATGAAGAGCAAATTAAATAATAATAATTAAATCTTTTTTATTTTGAATGCACTTTCTGGAAAAAGCGGTATTGGAATTCTATCAGCATTGCGGCAGACTATGAAGTCCCCTCAAATTTGAATTAAAAACCGAAATTTCAATAACACAATATTTTTATTTCTTTATTCTCACTTGAAACTTTTTCAGATGTTACCTAAAGTAAAACAATGAATCAGAAATACAAACATAGAAGTCTATCTAAATACATACCTTCTAAAATCTTATAAAAATTATATGAAATCTTGTCATGTTGAAGATACAAATTGAATATGAAGAATAGTTCCACAAGTGACAAGCAAATTTATTTTCAATTATCACACAAATTTAAATTTTAAATTAGGAAAATGTTTATTAATAATAGACTCTCGCTCGACGAGCTGCATTAACATTAGTTGAATTTGTTTGAAAGTCCTTTTCCGCTTGCAATCATTCATTTGGAAATATTTCGTTCATATCTACATATTGTGCAAAACAGCGGTAGCAACAATAATTGCCCTTATGGTCGTTAACTTAACACTCATTCCTTTAGAAAGTATAGGAAAATGACGCTTCCATACTCCATACTTTCTCTCCACCACATTTCTAGTTCGTGTAATTGACTGCTTATATAAATTGTCAGCTGCAGTTATAGCTTCCGGTAACTTTGTCATAAGATAAGTCTGCAAACTATAACCACTACCACCAAGTAACAAATACCGTCCAAATTTACCACTCTCAAATTGTCTCTTCAAGACACTGTTGTTAAAGATGGTTTGATCATATATTTCCAGTTCCATAGAATCTCAATGTCAAAAGTAGTTGGTTCATCGGTTCAATACAGCTGCCTCTGAAAATTGTCAATTTAATGATTTGGTATACATAAAATTATATCAACAAAATAATAAATCGAAATTTGTTTACCTGTAAAATGGGAAGTACAATTGATCTGCAATTTTTTGAAGCAAAGATTAAACAGTTGGTTTTGTCAGGCAAAAACGATAGAAGAAATCTAGATCATCTAACGTGGAAAAATGTCTCTCCTGTAAATTTTTGGTCTTCTCACAATTATTTCTTCATCATTTGATGAAGAAGTAGAACTAAAATCAGCATTCAACATTTGGTGCAACATATTTCGTAGTACGCTAAAATTAAATAAAATGGGATGTGACAGAACAAGGTTATGTCCACTATTTTCGTGTTTATCTAGCACCTGCGCAGTGTCGAGCTTCTCGTTAAAGGATCCTTTTCCAGCCGTAAAGGGCCGATTTTCTCACTTTAAGATAAAGGAAGCTTTTAACCTCAAAATTTGTTTATGAAACACGTTTTATCATTAAAGGAGACTTTTTGGGAAAAAGGAGGCTTTAATTTCGTTTATGAAGCCGGCCGTTAATGTAACCCCAAAGAAAGAAGTCCAATGGAGTTAATCGCAGGAAGGAGGCGGATAATTTATCGGTCCGTTTCTGCCGATTTTTTCTAAGCACCAATTACTGAATACACGGCGCTTGAAATGATCTATTGGCTTGGGTTCTTGGGTTAGAAACATTTTGTATGGATGTAAACGAAGGTCTTTTCGTAAAATTCGTCACAAAGACGTCTGGGAGATGCCCAGTTCTTGTGAACGTCGAGAAATCGATAATTTTTGGTCTTCACGAACACTTTCACTAGATTCTCTTCACTTCTTGCATTTCTGTCTCACTTCACTGTAACATCATGAAGTGTAAAATTTGTTTGAAACTTCTTCACTAAACGAACTGTTCTTTTATCCGACGATTATAAAGACCAAAAAGTTAAAGCACGTAAAGAGATCGCGATTTTTCATAATAAATTTGGAATAGTTGTAAACGTTGTTGTATACCTTTCCATGATTAAATGGTAGACATTGACAAATAAAACTATCAATGTCACAAATAAACAATGGCTGCCATGCGTGAGTAATGTTAATTTAAAAATGGGCCGTTTTCATTGAAAGATCCTATATATTGCTCACATGACGCGTTTCGTTTACATAGTAACTTTTTCAAATGCTTATAATCGTTTATAAGCATTTGAAGATGAATTTGCTATTTAAACGAAATGCGTCATGTGAGTAACTCAGGATAATAAATAGAAATCAACATATATAGGTGTATCATTCAACTAAAGTCTACAATGGATTAAAGACCATGACGATACAAGGTTGTATTTTGTGTTCTGTGTCGGTTACTTTGTGCTCAACCAGAATTTGTGAGATCTAAATTTGCATCAATTAGCGGATACACAAAAAGTCATAAATGGAAAAAGTTGTATGAATAGATACCTCAACACCAAAATAGCCATAGTCACAAAGAATTCTATATGAAATGGAAAGACGTGGAGTTTGTCTTGAAAAAATGTCAATATATTTCAGAACCCCGTTCAGAACGAAATCACTAGTTGGAGACAGATCCTACACAGGCTACTAAACGTCACTCCATTTTTGAGCGAATCGGGTTTCCCTTTTAAGCGGGCAAATCAGAAAGGGGGACAGCCAAACAATGAAAATTTTTTGAGCGTGCTTGAAATTATAGGAAATTATGACAATATTATGTCGAAGCATCTGGAACAAGTGCAGCATTTCAAGAAACAAGGCCGTTGTTCTTTGGAGATGTTCATAAATTTTTCCATTTATATCAATTTTATTTCAACAATAATATTATTGTTATATAAAGTGAGCGAGCGTCTGTCCACCCTACCACTGCGTCCGCACGAATTATTGTGGTTCACCCCTAATTTATATCTCCCCGACGAGATCCAGTTTTGTAATAAAACCAATAATCTTGTTCGGGGGTAATTTTTCCAGTTCGCAGTGAGCTATAAAAGCCTGACCAAAGACCTCGAATCTGATGCGACTCACCGCTGGGCACTCTGAGACGATGTGCATGGGTGTTTCAGTGTTCTCAAGGCACAGCCTGCATTCATCGTTTTCCCCTGTGCAATACCCTTAGCCACGACACTACCTTCAATGATATTAGTAGAATTAGTTTTTTAACACATACAATATTATATGGTACGTTGCTTTCAACTAATTATTGTTTTTCATTAGTATTTAAATACTCATATATAAGATACTATGTAAATTGTCACTGAAGTTACAGTGTGGTGAAATAAATGTTGTTTATTCATAAAAATTTGCAAAAATTGAATTTTATTTAGTATTTATTAAAAAGAAGTTTCCATCGAGTAAAGACCGAATCCATCCAATAAAAGTGGGCTAATATTAAATTAATCTGAAGGGAGCCAATGATCATGGTAGTTGACGCTCCATAATTCTTCCACTAATCTGTAACCATCTGTCCATTTCAAAAGTAGGAATAATGCTTTTGTACGTAAAAAAATCCTGGTACCTTCTATTATATATAATTCCAGTGTCACGATGTTTGTCCGGGATGAACTCCGAAACTACCGAACCGATTTTAATGTTTTTTTTTTAATGTGTGCTTTTCTCCAACTTAATAGATAGAATAGTTTATTTCTCGAATTTGAGTTTGCAATTTTATTTATTGTGAATTAATTGTTTTTTATCTAACAAAGAGACATAGATCGGTAAGATTCTAACAGATGACGGTATAAGGTAGTCAGTTGACTGAATTGAGTTAGTATCCAACAGATGGCGCTATGTTAAAGTACTATCACTTTAATTGATAACTTACAATTCATTAATATAACCGACCACGTATTGCTCAGTCCAAAGTATAAGAAAAATTTTCATTATAGTAAATGAAATTCGGTGAAATTAATCTTACTTTTTTTAAAATTTTTGGTGCTTTATTGTTTAGAACTTTCTTATCAAAATAAATATATGTAAGTATTATCATATCACATATTTATATTATTATACTGTTCTAGCTGATCCAGCAAACGTTGTTTTGACATATAAACTATTTCTATTCATTTAATAATTGTTCTTTATCAAAGTGAAAAATATATTTTAAATTAGTTATCCGTGTTTCTATTACTAATTATGGCAATTGAAGAATAATTTAATATCAATCTTTGAGTGCAAAAAAATTATTATAATTTATATTCAAAAAAGTCAATGAATGATAAAACATTTACTATCCGTTGAAATTTAATTTGCACTTTTCATCATTTTTTATCAATCACTTCTTTAATAATACCAATAGTACCAAATAATTAAACCAAGAACAAGTAAATCACAGCAACACGTGGCCGGGTCTGCTAGTTAAATAATATATCACTTGCACCCCAGGAAATAATGAAAATTATACTAGAGATAAGCTCGCCTATTTAATGAGCGAACAAAGAGTAAAAATCAAATATTAACATTTTTAGGTGTTCTATATTGAATTTTGGTATTCAGTTTTTTTTAATCTCAATGACCAAAAGCAGATTATAAATTAAAGTTTAATATTTACAAATTTCTCTTGTCTGACTATTTAACTGATTTCAGTGTCCTATATCCTGGTAAGAAAAAGAACTTCAAAAACCTTGAGATGAAGATTGAAGATGTAGAAATCGTTGAGCAATTCATCGATGAAACTCGAATTTATGAGAGGAAAGATTTCTATCAACAAATTAATAATAAGGAATTACACTCACACAAACTGGAAAATCATCACCAAGAACCCAACAGTTCTAACATTTGTGACCATAATTTAGTTATTACTGATGTAACGAACAAACAAAAAGAATTTACTTCTAAAAAAAAGAGATTCGAATGTCACCTTTGTCAATATTCTTCAGACTACAAACGCACATTCAAAGCACATGTAAATTCATTTCACTTGAATTTGAAACAGCACCAATGTCCGTTGTGTGATTATTCTTCATACCAAAAATATACCCTTAAATCTCATATAGATTCGATGCACCTTAATTTAAGGCAGCATAAATGCAATCTATGTGATTATGCTGCAAACCATAAAAGAAGTCTAAAATATCATATAGATAAAATTCATTTAAATTTAAAAAAACACAAATGTAACTTATGTGAATATTTTACAAACCGTAAAGGTAGGATGGAAGAACATTTGAATTCAGTTCATTTGAATTTGAAGTTACATAAATGTAGTCTTTGTGATTATACCACAAATAAAAAATATCGAATCAAAACTCATGTATTTTCAGTTCATTTAAATTTGAAGGAGCATAAATGCACCCAATGTGATTTTGCTGCAAGTCAGAAAGGTAGTCTCAAAAATCATATGGATTCGGTTCATTTAAATTTGAAACAACGTAAGTGTCATTTATGTGAATATTCAACAAATCAAAATTATTGTCTTAGGAAACATGTAAATGCATTTCATTCAGATTCGAAGCATCCTTGTCACTTGTGCGATTTTTCTACAAAATATAATAGTTCTCTCAGAAATCATATAGATGGAGTTCATTTAAATATTAAACGACACAAATGTTACTTGTGTGGATATTCTTCGAATCGAAAACAATATATAAAGGGACATATAGAGTCAGTTCATTTAAAACTGAGGCAGCATAAATGTCATTTGTGTAAATATTCTGCAAATCGAAAAGCTTATCTCAGAAACCATTTAGATTCGGTCCACACAGGATTGCACTAAACAAATCAAAAAGTTATGCTCAAGTAATAACAGCACATATTGTCATGTATTTTATTAATAAAACCCTGTACACCAAATATAACTCATAAAAAACTAATACTACATTAACTCTTTTTTAAAACCCATTTTTGCCCAAAATGAAATGAAACGCTTCAAGTGAAATGGAAAATGAAATGAAAACAAAACTATAAAAACGAAAAATATGAAGAAATTTAAAAAATTTGTGTCCTCAAATGGGGACATCGTAAATTCTACTAGTTAAGTTACTGGCATGTGAGTGTGGCTCTTTCATCAGATGACTACTCAGCAGTCTCCATAATCTGCTCAGGAAGCAGATAGTGTGATAAGGATTACGTCTTATTATCCCGCATGGCGAGAACCACTCCGAAGAGTTGAACCCCACCAGCTTCCAGTTTGGGTCTGAAAACATACACCATGACTGGTAGCAGCAAAGCACTATCCAACCTCTACTGGCTCTGCAGAGCCAGTACCCGAGCACAACTCACTCGCTGAAGGGGCCTCTTATCCACCCACCTGAACGCAGTCCCATGAATCAAGATAGTCTCAAGAATTGATGCCTCAATTGATACTGGATACGAGCGCCGCCAATTCGTCCTGTACGTCAAGACCTACAAACCCTTGTGAAGCACCATCGCTCTAACCGTATCGTCGAGATCCACAAACTCCAGAAACGTTTCGCAATCGATTCTGGTTCAGGACGCGGCGGGTCGAACCGTCAGCTCTTGCTAAACCCTGAAGCATTTCTCCAGATATCCTAAACATGAGTTTCTGGGAACAAATAGATGGAATACCCTTCTAGACCAGCATGCGGACTTGTTGACATGTTGGACTCAAGTCCAACACCAATTGGGTGGCCAGGTCGTACGAATACTTCCCGGGAGCCTCTACCCTCCCAAGGTAACGCAGTATGCTACATAACGCACTCGGCCAATGGACTGCAATAAAGTGGAGTACGCTAGTTTTAAGGGAGGCCCTGTACTGCGACGGACTCTCTTGTCACTCAGTTGATCAACGTGATTCAACCGTCCATTCCACCTTTACGGTGAAACTACATACAAAGGTAGAATTACTAGAATTAATTCTGAAGTGCCTAATTTTCATTAATAGATCACATTTTTTTTATTTCAGTCAATGTCGGTTCTTTGAACGACTCGGTAGATTTTTTGGTAGATTCTGAAAGTTGTGTAGTAAATTTTCGGTAGATTTTTGGCCGATAGTAAATTCCTTGAAAAAAAGGTGGTAACGCTGAGCAAGACTCTTGAGTTCATTCTGCCTGTTATCGTCTTCCCAGGAATGGTTGCGGACCTAACAGAGGCAGCGTGGCTCCAGCAAACGCCAGCCGATCTGCCTCCTCGTTACCCAAATAGTTTGAGTGACTCGGTATGCAAACAAGAGTGGTTCTGTCATACATACCTGTTTAAAGCCGTGCGGCAATTCCGACCGTTTTCTATAGACAACAGATGGATTTCAGAGCTCTTGGTACTGACTGACTATCCGTAAATATTTTGATTTTGCCGCGGTGGATTTGGCGTTTTATCAGCAGATCTGGCACAGTCTCAATGGAAATAGTTCTGCCTTGAGTATGGTTGCTTATTGACCAAGACTCAATGAAATCTTGATTCTCGGTTTGCTCCCATAGACTCCCACTCCCGTTCCATTCGTCGTTCGGGAGCCATCTGTGAACAAGCCAAGGTCGGTTCCCAATAGAACCTCAGCATGCTGGGTCCATTCGTCCACTTGGGGACGTATTACATTGAAATGCTGTTCTTAGATCCGAGGGCATCGATAGGGTGCTGTTCGTTAAAAGCTCATTCAGCAGTCCTGAACCCTCCATCACTGTTGCCTCTGGCCTGTCGATCGCCAGTTGATGTAGTTTGTATGTGGTCCGTTCTGCCTCCCTCTGCATGAGCAGGTACAAGGGTGGTAGATTTAGTAGTCCATGGATGCCACAGGTGTGGTGTTAAACGCACCTGTAATTGCAAGGCAAGCCTGTCTCTGTAGTCGGGCGAGCTTTTGTCGGCCCTTCTTCCACCACGCTACAGCGCCATACGTTACCATAGTGTGCAGCCAATACATCTGCCTGGGCTTTATTTAACCCCAGATTTTACCGCAGATTCGCCTACAGGTCCAGAATCCCATTTTAGCTTTATGACACACTTTGTCTAGGTGTGCATTCCAACGGAGAGTTTTGTCCAGGACTATTCCCAGGTATTTTGCCTCATTAGAGAATTGTATTGTTTCATCACGGATTGTCGGTGGTTCTGAACCATCAGCTTTCGTTTCTTGTTGAATGGTACTATAACTACCTTTTGTGGGTTAAGAGACGTATGTTTCCTAATACAGAATTTGTCTAAAGCGTTCAGTATCTTTTGAAGGACGGCTGATATCGTCACCTCTGGTTTACCTTTTACTAAGATTGCCAGGTCATGTAATCCTGAAGCTGCGATGTGGTAAAATAATTGTTGTTTATTAATAAAAGTTTGCAGAAATTGAATTTTATTTATAATTCATTAAAAAGAAGTTTTCATCAAGTAAAGACAGAAACCATCAAATAAAAGTGGGCTAATATTAAATTGATCTGATGGGAGCCAATGATCATGGTAGTTGACGCTCCATAATTCTTCCACTCATCTGTAACCATCAGTCCATTTCAAAAGTAGCAATAATGCTTTTTTAAATTAAAAGCCATTTTTATATTTACTGGTACTATTAAATAATATATCGGCAGAAAATAATGAAAATTGTACCAAAGATGATGATAACACAGCTCAGCTATTTAATGAGTGAACAAGGAGTAAAAATCAAATATAAACATTTTCAGCTGTTCCATATTGAATTTTGGTATTTTTAATTTCAATGATCAAAAGCAGATTATTAATTAAAGTTTTATATTTACAAACTTCTCTTGAATGACTATTTAATTTATTTCAGTGTCCCGTATCCTCGTAAGAAAAAGAACTTCAAAAACCTTGAGATGAAGATTGAAGATGTAGAAATCGTTGAGCAATTCATCGATGAAACTCGAATTTATGAGAGGAAAGATTTCCATCAACAAATTGATAATAATGAATTACACTTACACAAATTGGAAAATCATCAGCAAGAACCCAACAGTTCTAACATTCGTTACCATAATTTAGTTATTACTGATGTGATGAACAAACACAAAGATTTTACTTCTAAACAAAAGAGATTCGAATGTCACCTTTGTCATTATTCTTCAGACTACAAACCCACATTGAAAACACATGTAAATTCATTTCACTTAAATTTGAAACGTCACAAATGTCATTTGTGTGAATATTCTTCATACAAAAAAAATACCCTTAAATCTCATATAGATTCGATGCACTTTAATTTAAGGCAGCATAAATGCAATCTATGTGATTATGCTTCAAACCATAAATATAGTCTCAAAAATCATATAGATAAAATTCATTTAAATTTAAAGAAACACAAATGTAACTTATGTGAATATTTTACAAACCGAAAAAGTAGGTTGGAAGATCATTCGAATTCTGTTCATTTGAATTTGAAGCTACATAAATGTAGCCTTTGTGATTATGCTGCAAGTCGGAAATATCATCTGAAAACTCATGTATTTTCAGTTCATTTAAATTTGAAGAAGCATAAATGCACCCAATGTGATTTTGCTGCAAATCATATAGATAGTCTCAGAAATCATATGGATTCAGTTCATTTAAATTTGAACCAACATAAGTGTCATTTGTGTGAATACTCAACAAATCAAAATCATTATCTTAGGAAACATGTAAATGCAGTTCATTCAGATTCGAAGCATCCTTGTCACTTGTGCGATTTTTCTACAAAATATAAATATTCTCTCAGAAATCATATAGATGGAGTTCATTTAAATATTAAACGACACAAATGTTACATTTGTGGATATTCTTCAAATCGAAAAGAATATATAAAGGGACATATAGAGTCCGTTCATTTAAAACTGAGGCAGCATAAATGTCATTTGTGTGAATATTCTGCAAATCGAAAAGCTTATCTCAGAAACCATTTAGTTTCGGTTCACATAGATTCGCACTAAACAAATCAGAAAGTTATGCTCAAGTATTAACAGCACTTATTGTCATGGATTTTAATCATAAAACCCTGTACACCAAGTATTATAACTCATTATAAAAAACTAATACTACGTTAACTCTTTTTTAAAACCCATTTTTGCCCAAAATGAAATGAAACACTAAGTGAAATTCGTATGTGAAAATGGAAAGTTTTATTAATGAAAATAATATATATTCCATGAAAACGAAAAAATATGAAGAAATTAAAAGAATGAGTGTCCTCTAATGGGGACATTGTACATTCTTCCGATTAGGTTACTGGCATGTGAGCTTGACTCTTTCGCCAGGTGACTACTCAGCAGTTTCCAGAAACTGCCCAGAAAGCACAAAGTGTGATAGGGGTTACTTACGCCTTATTATCGCGCATGGCGAGAACCACTCCGAAGAGCTGAACCCACCAGCTTCCAGTTTGAGCTTCAGTTCGAAAACCTACAACCGTATGACTGGTAACAGCGAAGCACTCCGCAAGCTCTACTGGCTCTGCATGGTCAGTACCCGAGTTGTTTGGGACGCAACTCATACGCCGAAGGGGCTTCTTATCCATCCATCCGAACGCAGTCCCATAAACCAAGATAGTCTCAAGATTGATGCCTCAATACGAACACCACCAATCTGGTCTGTACATCAAGACCCACGAACCCTTGTGAAGTCAAGCTTCAAGCACCAACGAACTAGCAGTATCGTTGAAATCCACAACCCACAGAAATGTCTCGCAATCCATCCTGGTTCAGGACAAGGCTGATCGAACCGTCAGGTCTTGCTAAACCCTGAAGCATTTCTCCAGATATCCTAAACATGAGTTTCTGCGAACAGATAGGTGGAATACCCTTCTAGTCCAGCATGCGGACTTTCAACCACTGCCCCCTCGAGTCCAACACCAATTGGGGGCCAGGTCGTAAGAATACTTCCCGAGGGCCTCCACCCTCCCGAGGTAACCCCGTATGCTACATAACGCACTCTGCCATTGGACAGAAAAATCCAGATATTTACTTTGATAGGGTAGAGTTGTCAATGAGTTGATCACTGTGGCTCAACCCCCCATTCCACCTTTATGGTGAAACTATAGCCCCATTCGGTCGATCTCCCACCACACGGGTCCAGTGACTGGCGCAAATGGCATTACTTTAGGCATCAAGACTTAACCCTCCATTTCACCGGGATGAAACTAGGGTCCTAGTCAAGGCAAGCGTCCCAGCGCGTCAAGCTATAATACCATGGGGGACGCCTCAAATGGGGACAATGGTAAGAAATATGTATATTTTATGTGATATTTTTTGAAGCAATTTTTTTTTCGTACAATATTTTTGAACATTTTTTGCAACAACCATCTTATTTTTGAGTGGCATTCTATACATCTCAATTGGTTTCGCATCCTTTGAGGAAAATGTACGATATTATCAAATTATACTTGTCAGGTATAGAAGATGGACCTCGATAAATACTGGTATTTCTTTTCGCCCTCCTCAATAGATAGTGTCTTACAATATATCTTGTGAAATCTAATTGAGTTATATTTTCACCAGATGATAGCCTGTAGAATTTCCATGAATTTGTTATTGTTAGGTCCAACATATACGTGAAAATTACTCAATACCACGTATATACTCACAGACTAATCACTCAAATTGATCCCTTCCATCCTCTTATTATATAATGATTATAAAGTTGTGGCTATGCAACCTCTATGGAACATTCTTCCTGTTTTGAGCATCCTCGAACTTTACTTAGGGGTTCAATTTTATTGTTATTTGTGTTTACAACATAACTGTCTACCCAGCGTACAACGAGTAATTTGTATTTGGAAGTCGAATGTAGCTCGTTTTGACAGCAATTTCGATGATTCCAGTGGACATTCCAATAAGCGATTTTCTCTTATGGTGGCTGTAACCCCGCAACCGTGTTCAGTTAGTTGGGAAAACAATTGAATTGTCGAAAAATACAACGTGCTTTAGAGGGTCCTCATTATGTGATAACAAACAGTCGGATGCATTATCCATATTTCTTTTCCCACAATAAACATCAAAATGATAACAATATCCGTCCGAGCTAGACAAAATCCAATTTTTATAGCCAATTCGTACAGGTTTGCCTCTTATGGATTGCTAAATAGCGAACCATAGGACTTAAATAGCGAACCATAGCTTCGTCGGTAGATAAAAAAGTATGAAAAATGCCCCACTTTTCGAATTTTCCATTCAAAATATTTGAGAGGGCAAAGTTTGAACATTTTATCAGTACTACATTATCTTGAATTGTCCGCAAAATGAATATTTTGCTGTATTTTGTCATATTTATTTCTAGCCATTACCGAAAAGACCATCTTTATATCTAAATCATCATCTGTGGACCAATACATTCGCTCTTGTGGAAGCTGGTGATAACCAGATAATAGTAAAATTGAAATAAATGTTCTTATTTCATTTGGAGCGACACCAAAATCATGACGATTATGCTGGGCTGCATATAACGATGTTTGTTGAAGATTATATTCTACAGTAGAAGAACTTCTCAAACAATAATATAAATATTTTAAAAAATTTTTTAAACAATTTTAAAAAATTAGCCTTCTACATATTTAATTCCAAAAGATTATATTCAATGATTATAACTTCTGAAAATAAATTAAAATAATGTCGTATAAGTACCACTTATATCATGACATAAAATAAACATTCATTATAAGACATCCAAATGGTATAACAAAATCCAATAAATAAAAATTATTAACTAAAATCCCATAAATTAAACATTTTGAATAGACAAAATTTTGTTTCTGCTTATCAATCCTATGAAAACCAATATCTTTCAAGAATATCCAACATAATCTTAAGAATTTTATCACAAAACTATCTTACTTAGACTATTCAATATTATTGGATATCTAACCAAGGTACTTTATACAAAAACTCAAGATATGCAAAACATTACTGAAAAACAAGTTTTAAAATCGACTTTGCTCATCAGTATTCAAATATTCATATTCAATAAATATAAAATCAATTAATAACACATATTCAAACTCACCCTTCGTCTTCGAGAAAAAGTTCTATTTAAAAATGAGAACCTTAAATAGGTATCCACTACACACAGAAATATCTCTGTGGTTTAACCTGATCTAGAAGATTGAAAGACAAATTTAACGGCCTTTGCTATAACACAAGGACTATCTGTATGAATGTTTGGGGAAACCATATAATTATATATTATAAATAAAATAACGTAAATAGAGGTCATTCTTGATAGAAGGTATATAAAATAATATAAATATTTTAAAAAATTTTAAACAATTTTAAAAAATTAGCCTTCTACATATTTAATTCCAAAAGATTATATTCAATGATTATAACTTCTGAAAATAAATTAAAATAATGTCGTATAAGTACCACTTATATCATGACATAAAATAAACATTCATTATAAGACATCCAAATGGTATAACAAAATCCAATAAATAAAAATTATTAACTAAAATCCCATAAATGAAACATTTTGAATAGACAAAATTTTGTTTCTGCTTATCAATCCTATGAAAACCAATATCTTTCAAGAATATCCAAAATAATCTTAAGAATTTTATCACAAAACTATCTTACTTAGACTATTCAATATTATTGGATATCTAACCAAGGTACTTTATACAAAAACTCAAAATATGCATTGAAGTTATAATCATTGAATATAATCTTTTGGAATTAAATATGTAGAAGGCTAATTTTTTAAAATTGTTTAAAATTTTTTAAAATATTTATATTATTTTATATACCTTCTATCAAGAATGACCTCTATTTACGTTACTTCTCAAACACTTTAGCAGGTTTCATTGAAGCCAGAGTTTCAACTAGCGATTTTTATCCATGTAGTCTTCTTCGCAACTTTTATTATTGTTCCATCGTGGAGAAACAGATGATATTTTCTCCCAAATACAAACAGACTTTGGTTTTTTGATTTTTTTTCAGTCGATTCTTCAGATCGCCAAGAAGCTCATCGTCGCTACTATCCCAATGGTCATCTGATGTTTTCTTTCACATGACTTCTATACAGTCAGAAATATCATTAGGCATTTCATTACAGAGATTCATCATCCAAGAAGCGGCTGTTCATATCTGCAAAAAATTTATTATACACTGTCATTTGATATCATATCATCCCACTGGATCCATACGACTACAATCGAAATGAACGTCTATTTTGGAGTTGAAAAACAAAACAAAAAACAAATTGAGTTTCATATATTTTACACATTAAAATTCATATACATGCTGCAAAAGTATATAATACTTATTTGTTTGTTTGTTTTCTCAATTTATTCGATGGGGTTGCACGAATTCACAAATGATACAAAAGTAATCAACATAACCTGATATATATTCCTAAATTTCTTCAACACGTTGTTATTCTTTCACATGACTTTTATACGTTCAGAAATAATTAGGCATTTCATTACCGCCAATGTTATTTTCATCGAATTCTTCCCCGTTGGTCAAGGGATCAGCTGTGTAACGTTAAAAAAATGCCCCACTGTTGATTTTAATTACAATCGCTAAAAAATGCACCGATGATGTGATTTCACTAAGACCATTAAGAAGTTTCCGCAATAAAAGTCGACGCTGAAGAGTTGTATTGTTTTAAAGAAGCGTAGAAAATCCCAGATTTCTTTCTTTCGTATTGTGGGTTTACACGAGGACACAGATTGTGGTATTTTTATCAAATTAACCTACCATGAAATCTTGGAATATTGAATTTTTATTGTTTCTCAAAAGGCGTCTTAGTACCGGAGATCATAATACTGGAGATTTTAGTACCTGATGTTGTTAGAACTGAACAATCTTACTGGAGTGCCATTTTGCTTGGATTATCGAAATACCAGACAATCTTCCTTGTGCCGGTTTAGAGTATCTTATTACCGCACCATCTTGGTTCCAGACGCTCTACTGGTCATTTGAAACTGAACACCTGCTGATTACATGCAGAACAGCAACTATTCTTTGAGAAAGCACTATCGTTCCGACACCTTGGAGGAAAGAACCTGAAAGATAAGTCCTTATGTAAATCTCGGACCTCAGGCTAACTGTAAAATTGTAGTATATTGTAAATAACAGTTACTATTTTAATTGTCGAGTTGATATAAATAGATAGGGAGTAAGAGTTTAGATTTTCACTATCAGGTTGAGAATTTGGGTCTTTTCCTTGGCGCACTATGAGGCATTTTACTTAGAAGGATCTTTCAAGTGTGGACGGACAAAAATGGCTGGCGCAAATTAGAGCATTTTAGTTTCCTATCCTTTTATCTTTCTATCATAGCCTTCGCTGTGGTGGGTTAGCGGATTTTGGTTTCAACATCAGGTGGCAGAATTACAATATTATCGTCTTCTTCTAAACCATCGAAATCGTCAGTTAGAAAATTATACTATCTTGTCCAAGAAGCGGCTTTTCATATCTGCAAAAATGTATTATACACTGTCATTTGATATCATCCCACTGGACCCATACGAAATAACGTATATTTTGAAGTTGAAAAACGAAACAAATTAAGTTTCATATATTTTATATATCATTAAAATTCATATACATGCTGCAAAAGTATATAATACTTACTTGTTTGTTTGTTTTCTCAATTTATTCGATGGGGTGGCACGAATTCACAAATGATACAAAAGTAATCAACATAACCTGATATATATTCCTAAATTTCTTTAACGCGTTGTTATAAGGAGGATTCCTGTACTATAAAATTACTATTTATAATGAAAAAACAATGATAATTATCAACGGATGTTACCACAGTTCGGTGGTCAAAAATGGGTTAATATATTTTTTCTAAGTAATAATCCATGCAAATTTAATATTCCCTTCCTCTAATTTCACTTAAATTTTTTCAAAGAATTCTGCTTGCCTTTGAAAAATTGGTTTTCTATGAATGGCTTCTTGTCGAGAGGTTCTTTTTATGAAAATTTGAGTTGTGATTGTTCTTTTGAGTTGTTCATAAATTTTTCCATTTATATCAATTTTATTTCAATGTATTGTATGTAATATTAGTAGAATTAGTTTTTTAACAAGACATACAATATTATATGGTACATTGCTTTCAACTAATTATTGTTTTTCATTAGTTTTTCAAGAGTCATATATAAGATACTATGTAAGTTGTCACACCTAATTGATTCAGATGCAGAACCTGATGAAGCTACAGTGTGGTGAACTAATTGTTGTTTATCAATAAAGATTTGCAGAAATTGAATTTCATTTAGTATTTATTAAAAAGGAGTTTCCATCAAGAACAATAAATAATCAAATAAAAGTGGGCTAATTAATCAGAAAAATGGTTGTCACTTGGTATTCTTACATCCAAGCTTGAGTATGCTGCTGGAAACGCATGCGCCTTTTCAAGGAAAAAATCGTTTAGAATGCCTCAATACTTTTCACTATTAATGGTACCATCAACTATACAAAGGGGCATAGCACCAAGCTAAGATATTGCTTCCCAAACCATTATTTTGCTGGGAAATTTGGAAATTGGTTTGATAGGATTTTTAAGTGATTTCCATCAAGTTGGAAACAACTTGCATCAGATATAAAGACATTATTAAAATTATCTTCTTCAAAACGTTGACAAAATTTTATTTTTTGTTCCTTTTGTGAAGGTGTCATTATAGCGATTTTTTTTTTGTTTTCTTGATATGTAGCCTTGTCTTTTCAGTGACATATTCATGGAAACAGATCCTACACAGGCTACTAAACGTCACTCTATTTTTGAGTAAATCGGGTTTCCCTTTTAAGCGGGCAAATCAGAAAGGGGGACAGCCAAACAATGAAAATTTTTTGAGCGTGCTTGAAATTATAGGAAATTATGACAATATTATGTCGAAGCATCTGGAACAAGTGCAGCATTTCAAGAAACAAGGCCGTTGTTCTTTGGAGATGTTCATAAATTTTTCCATTTATATCAATTTTATTTCAACGATAATATTATTATTATATAAAGTGTGCGGGCGTCTGTCCACCCTACCACTGCGTCCGCACGAACTATTGTGGTTCACCCCTTTGTATCTCCCCGACGAGATCCAGTTTTTGAATAAAACCGATAATCTTGTTCGGGGGTAATTTTTCCAGTTCACAGTGAGCTATAAAAGCCTGGCCAAAGACCTCGAATCTGATGCGACTCACCGCTGGGCACTCTGAGACGATGTGCATGGCTGTTTCAGTGTTCTCAAGGCACAGCCTGCATTCATCGTTTTCCCCTGTGCAATACCCTTAGCCACGACACTACCTTCAATGATATTAGTAGAATTAGTTTTTTAACACATACAATATTATATGGTACGTTGCTTTTAACTAATTATTGTTTTTCATTAGTATTTAAACACTCATATATAAGATACTATGTAAGTTTTCACTGAAGCTACAGTGTGATGAAATAAATGTTTTTTATTCATAAAAATTTGCAAAAATTGAATTTTATTTAGTATTTATTAAAAAGAAGTTTCCATCGAGTAAAGACCGAATCCATCCAATAAAAGTGGGCTAATATTAAATTAATCTGAAGGGAGCCAATGATCATGGTAGTTGACGCTCCATAATTCTTCCACTCATCTGTAACCATCTGTCCATATCAAAAGTAGGAATCATGCTTTTGTATGTTTAAAAAAACATTTTTTATATTTACTGGTACCTTCTATTATATATAATTCCAGTGTCACGATGTTTGTCCGGGATGAACTCCGAAACTACTGAACCGATATTGATGTTTTTTTTTAATGTGTGCTTTTCTCCAACTTAATAGATAGAATAGTTTATTTCTCGAATTTGAGTTTGCAATTTTATTTATTGTGAATTAATTGTTTTTTATCTAACAAAGAGACATAGATCGGTAAGATTCTAACAGATGACGGTATAAGGTAGTCAATTGACTGAATTGAGTTAGTATCCAACAGATGGCGCTATGTTAAAGTACTATCACTTTAATTGATAACTTACAATTCATTAATATAACCGACCACGTGTTGCTCAGTCCAAAGTATAAGAAAAATTTTCATTATAGTAAATGAAATTCGGTGAAATTTTTTTTACTTTTTCAAAAATTTTTGGTGCCTTATTGTTTAGAACTTTATTATCAAAATAAATATATGTAAGTATTATCATATCACATATTTATTTTATTATACTGTACTAGCCGATCCAGCAAACGTTGTTTTGACATAAATTATTTCTATTCATTTAATAATTGTTCTTTATCAAAGTGAAAAATATATTTTAAATTAGTTATCCGTGTTTCTATTACTAATTATGGCAACTGAAAAATAATTGAATATCAATCTTTGAGTGCAAAAAAATTATTATAATTTATATTCAAAAAAATCAATGAATGATAAAACTTTAATTTGCACTTTTCATCATTCTTTATCAATCACTTCCTTAATAATACCAATAGTAACAAATAATTAAACCAAGGACAAGAAAACCACAGCAACGCGTGGGCGGGTCTGCTAGTTAAATAATATATCACTAGCACCCCAGGAAATAATGAAAATTATACTAGAGATAAGCTCGCCTATTTAATGAGCGAACAAAGAGTAAAAATCAAACATTAACATTTTTAGGTGTTCTATATTGAATTTTGGTATTCAGTTTTTTTTTAATCTCAATGACCAAAAGCAGATTATAAATTAAAGTTTAATATTTACAAATTTCTCGTCTGACTATTTAACTGATTTCAGTGTCCTATATCCTGGTAAGAAAAAGAACTTCAAAAACCTTGAGATGAAGATTGAAGATGTAGAAATCGTTGAGCAATTCATCGATGAAACTCGAATTTATGAGAGGAAAGATTTCTATCAACAAATTGATAATAAGGAATTACACTCACACAAACTGGAAAATCATCAGCAAGAACCCAACAGTTCTAACATTTGTGACCATAATTTAGTTATTACTGATGTAACGAACAAACAAAAAGAATTTACTTCTAAAAAAAAGAGATTCGAATGTCACCTTTGTCAATATTCTTCAGACTACAAACGCACATTCAAAGCACATGTAAGTGAAATGGAAAATGAAATGAAAACAAAACTATAAAAACGAAAAATATGAAGAAATTTAAAAAATTTGTGTCCTCAAATGGGGACATCGTAAATTCTACCAGTTAAGTTACTGGCATGTGAGTGTGGCTCTTTCATCAGATGACTACTCAGCAGTCTCCATAATCTGCTCAGGAAGCAGATAGTGTGATAAGGATTACGCCTTATTATCCCGCATGGCGAGAACCACTCCGAAGAGTTGAACTCATCAGCTTCCAGTTTGGGCTTCAGTCTGAGAACCTACACCATGACTGGTAGCAGCAAAGCACTATCCAACCTCTACTGGCTCTGCAGAGCCAGTACCCGAGCACAACTCACTCGCTGAAGGGGCCTCTTATCCACCCACCTGAACGCAGTCCCATGAATCAAGGTAGTCTCAAGAATTGATGCCTCAATTGATACTGGATACGAGCGCCGTCAATTCGGCCTGTACGTCAAGACCTACAAACCCTTGTGAAGTCTTGTGAAGCACCATCGGTCTAACCGTATCGTCGAGATCCACAAACTCCAGAAACGTCTCGCAATCGATTTTGGTTCAGGACGCGGCCGGTCGAACCGTCAGCTCTTGCTAAACCCTGAAGCATTTTTCCAGATATCCTAAACATGAGTTTTTGCGAACAAATAGATGGAATACCCTTCTAGACCAGCATGCGGACTTTTACTGCCCCCTCAAGTCCAACACCAATTGGGTGGCCAGGTCGTACGAATACTTCCCGGGAGCCTCTACCCTCCCAAGGTAACGCAGTATGCTACATAACGCACTCGGCCATTGGACTGCAATAAGGTAGAGTACCCTAGTTTTAAGGGAGAAGCCCTGTACTGCGACAGACTCTCTTGTCACTCAGTTGATCAACGTGACTCAACCGTCCATTCCACCTTTACGGTGAAACAAGGGGGTTATTCGGTCGATCTTCCACCACATGGGTCCTGGCACAAAGGGTATAACTTTAGGCATCAAGACTTAACCCTCCATTTCACCGAGATAAAACTAGGGTCCTAATCAAGGCAACCGCCCCAGCGCGTCAAGCTAAAATATCATGGGGGACGCCTCAAATGGGGACAATGGTAAGAAATATGTACATTTTGTGTGATATTTTTTGAAGCAATTTTTTTCATACAATATTTTTGAACATTTTTTGCAACAACCATCTCATTTTTGAGTGGCTTTCTATATATCTCAATTGGTTCAGCATCCCTTGAGGAAAATGTACAAAATTTTCGAATTATACTTGTCAGGTGTAGAAGACGGATCCCGATAAATACTGGTATTTCTTTTTGCCCTCCTCAATAGGTAGTGTCTCACAATATATCTTGTGAAATCTAATTGAGTTATATTTTCACCAGATGATAGCCTGTAGAATTTCCATGAATTTGTTATTGTTAGGTCCAACATATACGTGAAAATTACTCAATACCACGTATATACTCACAGACTAATCACTCAAATTGATCCCTTCCGTCCTCTTATTATATAATGATTCTAAAGTTGTGGCTATGCAACCTCTATGGAACATTCTTCCTGTTTTGACCATCTTCGAACTTTACTTAGGGCACAATAAATAAAAATTGTTAACCAAAATCCTATAAATTAAATATTCTGAATAGACAAAATTTTGTTTCTACTGATCAATCTTATGAAAACAAATATCTTTCAAAAATGTCTAACATAATCTTAAGAATTTCATCATAAAACTATCTTACTTAGAATATTCAATATTATTGGATATCTAACTATGTTACTTTATATAAAAACTCAAGATATGAAAAACAAGTTTTAAGAGAGACTTTGCTTCGTCAGTATTCAAATAATTCATATTCAATAAATATAACATCAATCAACAACAAATATTTACTCACCCTTCAACAATTTAGAAAACTTCTGGTAAATGAATACTGAAAAATTTAAATGTAGTGTAACGGTTAACTATAAATAAATAATTCTGTGGTTTACCCTTGATCTAAAAGATTGAAAGACAATTTTACGGCCTCTGTTATAGCACAAGTACTATCTGTATAAAGAATGTTAAGGAAACCAAATAATTATATATTATGAATAAAATAACATAAATAAAGGTTAATTCTTGATAGAAGGTATATAAAATTGTCTTTCAATCTTTTAGATCAAGGGTTAACCACAGATTTATTTATTTATAGTTAACCGTTACACTAGATTTGAATTTTTCAGTATTCATTTACCAGAAGTTTTCTAAATTGTTGAAGGGTGAGTAAATATTTGTTGTTGATTGATGTTATATTTATTGAATATGAATTATTTGAATACTGACGAAGCAAAGTCTCTCTTAAAACTTGGTTTTCAGTAATGGTTTTACATATCTTGAGTTTTTATATAAAGTAACTCAGTTAGATATCCAATAATATTGAATATTCTAAGTAAGATAGTTTTATGATCAAATTCTTAAGATTATGTTAGACATTTTTGAAAGATATTTGTTTTCATAAGATTGATCAGCAGAAACAAAATTTTGTCTATTCAAAATATTTGATTTATAAGATTTTGGTTAACAATATTTATTCATTGGATTTTGTTATATCATTTGGATGTCTTATAATGAATGTTTATTTTATGTCATTTGATATAAGTGGTACTTATATGACATTATTTTAATTTAATTCCTGAAGTTATAATTATTGAATACTAGCGGACTCGGCAGACTTCGTACTGCCTCAATCGATAAATAAAAGACCTAAACTTTTGTATACAATAATCTTACAACAAACAAAACGAATCCGTTTTAATAAAAAAACATTTTTTGAATGAAGCATGAAGTTTTACTATTATTTTCGACACATCATGTTGCTTACTTACAAAACAGAGTTTTTCTGAAATACTTGGAATTTACAAGGTTTAAATTTGATATTGACAGACACACACTGCTATGTAACAGTCTGTTAATCAATTTAATGCTTTCTCATAAACTATATTTTTGTTTTGTTTTGTGGTGCGTAAATAATAGAATAGAATATATATATATATATATATATATATATATATTGTCATGGTATTTACAGTTAAAATAAATAATTACATAAATATATTGAGGAAAAGACTCACCTTTGTATATAAGTTGACTCGTTAGAGTATAACCAGAGCACATTTAATTAAATAATATCCATTCTGACAGAAATACTAATAATTCAATTTGTAAAAACACTCACAAGCTAAAATTATGAAAAAAAAGCATATTCAGGATACATAACGACTAGTCAAATTAAAATTCTTTGAACGGTAATTAAAAAACAGTAATCTTGTTGACAGTTTATAAATAGAATTCACAGGGAGATTTCAATTTACAATTATTCAATATAAAACCAGCCAAAGTTGCAATAAATAGAAGTAATTTGAATTTAGATATCCAATTTGAAATTGATGAAGAATTTGTTGAAAAGATTTGTCATTAAAATGAATCACATATAAACTTTAGTGAAATTATTGACAAAGAACAAGCTAAAATAAATATAACTTACCAGTATGATGTAAAGAGGACAAATTTAATCAAAAATCAATTAACTCAATGAAAGATAGCATCCACGTCAGATATTTTCAAATGATTAATGTAAGAGATATCCTTGAAAATGTTTAGGCATCAATGGAGTTGTAATAGCATCTAAGCTAAAGAAATTTAATCAATTTCATAAGTAATACTAAGTATTTTATAAGTTATAAGCATTAGAAGTTAAAATTTGTTAAAATTTGACACTTGAAATACTTTACGAAGGAAAAGCAAGACTTTCACTGTTCTGTTTAACATGAAACATACATCAAAATGTAGTTAAAAAAATAAGCTAATTTTCAAAAGTAATTTCAAACCAGGAAGTATTGTAAATTTTGTAAAATCATCAAATGCATCATTTTTATATAATTTTGACAGAAGCTAGTAAGCTTTGAAATTCAACTTTTCTTGAAAACTATAAATAGGGCAGACACAGAAAAAGTCGGCAGTCTCCAATTATATGCAGAGTAGAATCCTTGTCGGTCCATAATTAAAAAAGTGCCAAAAAAGTATCATCATCTGAAAAAAGAAGATTATTTGGTTATCGTGAATGGAAATTGAATCCAGAAAATACATAACCTGAATGTGAATGGAAAAATATCACATAGAAATCAAGTTTCAAACGAATTGGATATATTGAAGAAAATCAACAAAGTAGCCTGTGAATTTCAGAACGTTCTAGAAGTGTTGTTTCCAACGAAACCAGTGTTATTCCTGAAACGAAGAAGGGACAATTAAAAGGAACAATCATAAATTGATGAACAAACATACCAAAGGTATTAAAATTCAATACTGTTAATCTTTTCCCAAAGAAGTTTAGAAATAATAATCACTGTTTACATTAGAATTACGTTAGGGTATTTAGATAAGGTTAGGTTAACATAGAATTAGATTTAGGTTATTGATCACTGATTATAATATTTCAAATTACTTTCATAAAATATAATTTAAAAATTCAATCTTTTAAAATTCAAATTGAACCCTCCCTCAAATATCAAATCAGATTTAATAATATTTTAATTTCAATTATTCAAAATTATAATCTTAAGAGCTAGCCGGAAACATAGAATACATCAACTAGATACAGGAGTGATCTAATTAGTATTCACTCACAAAATTTCATTAATATAATTCCATTATAATATATATATATATATATATATATATATATATATATATATATATATATATATATATATATATATATATATATATATATTATAATGGAATTATATTAATGAAATTTTGTGAGTGAATACTAATTAGATCACCCCTGTATCTAGTTGATGTATTCTATGTTTCCGGCTAGCTCTTAAGATTATAATTTTGAATAATTGAAATTAAAATATTATTAAATCTGATTTGATATTTGAATATATATATATATATATATATATATATATATATATATATATAATAATGTTGGAGTTTCTTAGGATATTGGATTCCACAAACAAAACAGAAAAGTACTATTTATATTAAAAAGACGTTTCGTCCTCGGTTGAGGACATTCTCAATTTCATTAGCATACAAATTAAAACTTTCCAGTCATCTGACAAGTCTGTGAAAAGATATTGCAATAATAAATATATAAAATAGAATAAAGAGGTGATGTACCTGAACAGAAAATTATTATTATTCCGAAGTCAAATAGTAAAATAAAGATGTGTTTTCGCTGGTATGCAGTATCGTCTATGTGTTATTATAATATAATGGCGTGAAATGTCGATGTTTTCAATATTTCCGTTAGATATCTCCAAACGTGCAGTTACAGGTGGTCGCGAATACAATAAGTCAACATAAATAGAGGTTAATTCTTGATAGAAGGTATATAAAATTATTTAAATAGAAGGCTAATATTGAAATATTTAAATAATACACCGACATTTCACGCCATTATTATAACTAACACATAGACGATACTGCATACCAGTGAAAACACATCTTTATTTTACTATTTGACTTCGGAATAATAATATCTTTCTACTCAGGTACATCACCTCTTTATTCTATTTTATATATTTATTATTGCAATATCTTTTTACAGACTTGTCAGATGACTGGAAAGTTTTAATTTGTATGCTAATGAAATTGAGAATGTCCTCAACCGAGGACGAAACGTCTTTTTAATATAAATAGTACTTTTCTGTTTTGTTTGTGGAATCCAATATCCTAAGAAACTCCAACATTATTATCTATAATAGGATTTAAGAAACTTTAAGATATATAATATATTAGTACATACTTGAATATTATAAAAAATATTCGGGTAAAATACCTTGAAAGTGGGCATGAAATTGTCCTGTATAATATTTATAGCGCCAAATGCTATCATCTGGAAACAGCTGTTATATTTCTGAATGTTGGCCAAGAAATGCTTAGAATTATTTCCAATCCCAGAAACTAAAGATCGTAAAGGATCTGGTGGTGGGACCAATTATTACAATTTTACTTTGCCTCCAGCACAACATAATCCAGTAGATTCACCAGTGTATTTTAATGCCTTACAATATTTACAAATTATTTTCATTTCCCCAATTGTAACCGATTTGTCGGCACAATAATCAATTGCCGGATCATAGTGAAATGCAGCTCGTTCAAGAATCACAGGAGCACTGCGTCTGAGGATTCGCTCAATTTCATTATGTCGAGCTTGCTGTTGTTGTGTTTGATGAACACGAACTCGTTGCATTCTTAGCCTATCTACTTAATTGTCACTTACTAAATAACGCAATTCGGACATAGCAATACGACTATTTTCTTGATCTGTCTCTCTCTGGTCATCAGTGCGGTTAGCACGCGAAGTAGCTCTTCGCACATTTGATTTACTGCGATCACCTAAGAATTTCAACATTCGGGATTTTGCCCATATCTTAAGTGGGGTATAATGGTATCTTAATTAATCTCAAACTTAAATCTTAACTTTAGTTACGTTAGAAAACGTTTGTATGGGAAACAGAAAAGGGCTGTTTTTAGGGTATTCCCGGCAATTAAAGATAAGAAAAATCCGTTTAGCCGTTCTCGAGCTTCAGCGAGACTAACGAACAGTAATTGATTTATATATATATATATATATATATATATATATATATATATATATATATATATATAGATACAGATAATTTTTTGAAATTAAATATGTAGAAGGCTAACATTAAAATATTTAAATAATCTACGTATTACTTACTGCCTTTTGATTAGACGTCTTATAAGAAACAATAAAAATTCAATATTCCACGATTTTCATGGATAAGGTTAATTCGACAAAAATACCACAATGTGTGTCTTAGTGTAAACCTACAATACGAAAGAAAGAAATCTGGAAAACTTTACAAACCCTTATCCGCACTGCATCCTGGGCAGAGTGTGGAGACTGCTGAGTAGTCACCTGGTGAAAGGGCCATTGTGTAATAAAGGGCCTTTGTTTTACTCAGAAATAGGGAAATAAATTTTGATCCAAAGAATTCTATTATAATAAAGCTCGAGGACCGACAAGCGGTGTTAATTATTTGAGATAGAAATGTAGCCTAAACAGCGGGCGTTAATTCTAAAAGCAACAATGTATTAATCAATAGATCGATTCATTTAAATTTCAACGAGGAGGTCTTGGGAACGGAAGTTAGCGATTATGATTTTAGTGCAGACGACATAAAGGACTTCAAGACTAAGATTGGGAATTCTCAGTAAAGTCGAGATAAGAAATCGACAAGTCAAAAGATCTGGATGGTCTAGACGTGTGTAGGCGTTGAAACGATGGGAACTAAAAAAAAAGCCGACTCTGAAAAACTTCGGTAGGAGGATAGAAAACCAACGTTTTGGAAGTTCGAAAAAAAAAGGAGAGAGTCGTCGTCAGGCATTGGTGACAGACAGTCACTAATCGGTTCGTGGTCGGGATAGTTTAGTTTAATTCAGGTTGAAAAATAAAGGGCTAAATTATAGTGTTTGTTCTTGAAGGGGTGTTGTGCCTTTGGGCCGAGGCCAACACCCCCGTGTAGAGGTTCAGCTATTGAACATGGTACCGGGTTTTGTGGATCGGTGACCCGAAAAAGGTAGGTTTTTTGTAACGTCACTAAAATCTTTTCATTAATTTTGAATATAAATTGTTCATAAGCGGGAACGACAGTATGACTTATTAAAAGTGACAGTCCAGGGTCCTGAAGTCTTCTTAAAAATTGATTTAAACAATTACTGATTTGATTTTAGAATATCATTTTACATCAATTGCTTTTCAAAAGACTGTGAAAAATTGTAAATATTGAAATTTCTATTAATTGACACCACAATAGTTCATTATATGTGATATCTCATTTAAATGTGTCATTTTTGCTCTATCCATCTCCTCAGAAAATACTTTTAAAACAAAAGACTTGTCCTTCGTGCGACGAGCACGAACCCAAATTCTTTCCAAAAAGAGAGTTCAGTAAAGTAAGTATATTTTGATATATTTTCGAGTTGGGAACTAGATTCAGGAATTATGAGTAGAATGTAGAGAGTAAGTGGTGACAGTGGTAAGGGTTGATAGTCAGAAAAAGGTTTATATTAGGTATTATTTCGGTTTTTGCTTGTTTCTTTATTTTAAAATTGGAATTAACTTTATTTTTATTGAAAGTAGGAAATATTAAAAGTTTCAAAAAGTTACCCTTTTTATAATGAGATAAACACACACTTATATATTAAGGGAAAAGACCCTGAACGAGTTAAAGATAAAGTGGTGTATTACAATTGTTCACATGCCAGTAACCTAACGGGTAGAACTCACGATGTCCTCATTTTAGGTCACTCATTTTTTTTAAATTTCTTCATATTTTTTCGTTTTCATGGAATATATGTTGTTTTCATTAATAAAACTTTCCATTTTCACATATGAATTTCACTTAAAGTGTTTCATTTCATTTTGGGCAAAAATGGGTTAAAAAAAGAGTTAATGTAGTATTAGTTTCTTTATAATGAGTTAAATATATTTGGTGTACAGGGTTTTATTAATAAAATACCTGACAATATGTGCTGTTATTACTTGAGCATAACTTTCTGATTTGTTTAGTGTGAATCTGTATGGACCGAATCTAAATGGTTTCTAAGATAAGCTTTTCGATTTGCAGAATATTTACACAAATGACATTTATGCTGCTTCAGTTTTAAATGAACTGACTCTATATGTCCCTTAACGTATAGTTTTCGATTTGATGAATATCCACACAAGTAACATTTGTGTTGTTTAATATTTAAATGAACTAGGTCTATATGATTTCGGAGAGTAACTTTATATTTTGTAGAAAAATCGCACAAGTGACAAGGATGCTTCGAATCTGAATGAACTGTATTTACATGTCTCCTAAGACAATAATTTTGATTTGTTGAATATTCACATAAGTGACACTTATGTTGTTTCAAATTTAAATGAACCGAATCCATATGATTTTTGAGACTACCTTTCTGATTTGCAGCAAAATCACATTGGGTGCATTTATGCTTCTTCAAATTTAAATGAACTGAAAATACATGAGTTTTGAGACGATATTTCTGACTTGTAGCATAATCACAAAGACTACATTTATGTAGTTTCAAATTCAAATGAACTCCATTCAAATGATCTTCCAACCTAGCTTTACGGTTTGTAAAATATTCACATAAGTTACATTTGTGTTTCTTTAAATTTAAATGAATTTTATCTACATGATATTTTAGACTTCTTTTATGGTTTGCAGCATAATCACATAGATTGCATTTATGCTGCCTTAAATTAAAGTGCATCGAATCTATATGAGATTTAAGGGTATATTTTTGGTATGAAGAATAATCACACAACGGACATTGGTGCTGTTTCAAATTCAAGTGAAATGAATTTACATGTGATTTCAATGTGCGTTTGTAGTCTGAAGAATATTGACAAAGGTGACATTCGAATCTCTTTTTTTTAGAAGTAAAATCTTTGTGTTTGTTCATCACATCAGTAATAACTGAATTATGGTCACGAATGTTAGAACTGTTGGGTTCTTGCTGATGATTTTTCAATTTGTGTAAGTGTAATTTCTTATTATCAATTTGTTGATAGAAATCTTTCCTCTCATAAATTCGAGTTTCATCGATGAACTGCTCAACGATTTCTACATCTCCAATCTCCATCTCAAGGTTTTTGAAGTTCTTTTTCTTACCAGGATACGGGACACTGAAATCAATTAAATAGTCATTCAAGAGAAGTTTATAAATATCAAACTATAATTAATAATCTGCATTTGGTCATTGAGATTGAAAATACTAAATACCAAAATTCAATATAGAACAGCTAAAAATGTTAAGATTTAATTTTTATTTAGTTAACTCAGTAAATAGCTTAGCTTCGATAATATCATCTTTAGTACCATTTTCATTATTTCCTGGGGTACTAGTGATATAATAATAATAATTTGTTCATTTAATAGTACCAGTTAATATAAAAAAATGCCTTTTTAATGTAAAAAAGCATTATTCCTACTTTTGAAATGGACAGATGGTTACAGATGGGTGGAAGAATTATGCAGCATCAACTATCAGATTAGTTTTATATTACCCCACTTTTATTTGATGGATTCGGTCTCTACTTGATGGAAAATCCTTTTTAAATAAATACTAAATGAAATTCAATTTCTGCAAATCTTTATTGGACATTCAAGAACAACATAACCTATTAATATCATTGATTTTATATTGGTAAACTATAATTTTTATAAGTTGAAAATGTCAAAATTTGAGCCAAGTAAGCGTCATTTGCGGGAAATATTAGTTTACTTCTTTAATTTAAAAAAATCTGCTGCTGAGGCGCATCAATTGCTCGTAGAAGCATATGGTGAGGGTGCTTTGAGTGAGAGAACGTGTCGAGAGTGGTTTCAAAAGTTTAAAAACGGTGATTTCGACGTAGAAGACAAAGATCGTAGTGGAAGGCCAAAAATTTACGAGGATGCAGAATTGGAGGAAGATTCATCTCAAACACAAAAAGAACTTGCTCTAACATCAGAAGTCACTCAGCAAGCAGTCTCACATCGTTTAAAATCATTAGGAATGATTCATAAACAAGGAAATTGGGTTCCGTACGAATTCAAGCCGAGAGATATTGAACAATGCTCGTCCACATGTTGCGGCTCCCCTGAAAAAGTACTTGGAAACACTTGATTGGGAAGTGTTACCCCACCCGCCGTATTCACCAGACATTGCACCGTCCGATAATCACCTGTTCCGGTCCATGGCACATGCTCTGACGGCGCAGGGGTTCACATCTTATGAGGATACCAAAAATTGGGTTGATTCGTGGATAGCCTCAAAAGACAAGGAGTTCTTCAGACGTGGGATTCGAATGCTGCCTGAGAGATGGGAAAAAGTGGTTGCAAGTAATGGGCAATATTTTAAATAAATTTATATTACCGTTCTTCTCTAATAAATATTTAATTTGTGTTAAAAAACGGCGGAAACTTATTTGTACTCCTAATAACATTTGTGAATTTGTGCAACCCCATCGAATAAATTGAGAAAACACACAAACAAACAAGTAAGCATAATATACTTTTTTTTTTATTGTGAACGAATTTGAAAATATCAATAATCAAGTTTCTTTTCATTTGAATCTACACTACTACTAACTATTATAGTTCACAATAACAATAATGTAAAAATAATGAATGACTGTACGGAGCTATGTAAATCGAAAATATTTGAGATATTCAAAAAGTAACATCTGTTTAAAACCTTTTTCAACGAACATAATATGAATTTAATAGAAGTAAACAAAAATTCAACTTTTGCCACTAATTCTTTAGAAAACAGTAATTCCTTTCGACAAAAGAAAATCTTAAGAAAATTTTACATGTAATTCAAATGAAAAGAAACTTGATTATTGAAATTTTGAAATTCGTTCACAATAAAAATAATTTTAAAAATAATGAATGACTGTATGGAGCAATGTAAATCCAAATATTTGAGATGTACAACAAAATAACGTAAAAATAATGAATGACTGTACGGAGCTATGTAACCCCAAAAATTATTTGAGATATTTAAATGGATACCATCTGTTCAACAACCTTCTTTGTCGATTGCCGACAGTCCGATATCTGTTAGAAGGCCCCTCTTTTTTAACCCGGTTTTTATCACGTTCCGCTTGTAAACCTCTGTACCACTATTAGGTGTTATCTAGAATCTATTGAAATATTCAAAATATTTATCATTTTTGTTTAAATACCTCTGTACCACTGTTAGGTCTTCAGTTGTCTGATGATGGGATAGTTCATTTCCCGAAAGTCGAGTCACAAGAAAATGTGTAATATAAATTTTTATTGGTAGTAAAACATAGTAATTTCTACAATTTGTTTTAATCGAAAGTAGACGTTTATTTCGACTGTTCTCATATGGGGTACTTTTGCAGCATATATATGAATTTTAATGTGTAAAATATATGAAACTCAATTTGTTTTTTGTTTTGTTTTTCAACTACAAAATAGACGTTCATTTCGATTTTACTCGTATGGATCCAATGGGATGATATGATATCAAATGACAGTGTATAATACATTTTTTTGCAGACATGAACAGCCGCTTTTTGGATGATCTTGTACGAACATATGGATATTACAATTTTCTACCTGACGCTTCGGAAGGTTTAGAATATGACGATGAGATTGTAATTTTGTTACCCGATGTTGATCCCCTGACCGACGAGGAGGAACTCGATGAAAATAACATTGTCGGTAATGAAATGCCTAATGATATTTCTGACCGTATTGAAGTCATGCAAAAGAAAACATCAGATTACCATTAGGATAGTAGCGACGAAGAGCCTCTTAGCGATCTGAAGAATCGACTGAAAAGGAAAATAAAAAAACCAAATATTGTTTGTATTGTTACTGTTTATCCACGATGGGACAATAATAAAAGTTGCGAAGAAGAGTACACGGATAAAAATCGCTAGTTGAAACTCTGGATTCAATGAATCCTGTTGAAGTGTTCACCAAACATTGTTATATGCAGCCCAACATAATTGTTATGATTTTAGGGTCGTTCCAAATTAAATAAGAACATTTATTGCAATTTTACCATTATCAGGTTCTAGAAGAGGGAATGTGTTGATCCACAGTTGATAATTTAGGTATAAAGATGTTCTTTTCCGCAATGGCTAGTAATAAATATGACAAGATATTCATTTTGCGGACAATTCAAGATTAGATAGTACTAATAAAATGTTCAAACTTCGCCCTCTCATAAATATTTTAAGTGGAAAATTCAAACAGTGGGGCATTTTTCATAGTTTTTTATCTATCGACGAAGCTATGGTTGACATTCAGCCAAGCAATTCATAAGAGGCAACCCAGTACGATTTGGCTATAAAAATTGGATTTTGTCTAGCTTGGACGGATATTGTTACCATTTTGATGTTTATTGTGGAAAAAGCAATATGGATAATGCATCCGACTGTTTAGGAGGTAATGTTGCACTGAATTTGTTATCACATATTGAGGACCCTCTGAAGCACGACAATTCAATTGTTTTCCGAACTAACTGAACACGGTTTCAGAGTTACAGCCACCACAAGAGAAAATCGCTTATTGGAATGCCCACTGGAATCATCGAAACTTCTGTCAAAACCACAACGAGGTACATTCGACTACCAATTCGATTCCAAAAACAAATTACTCGTTGTACCCTGGGTAGACAATAATGTTGTAAACATGATCACAAATTACGATCAAATTGAACCCCTAAGTTAAGTTTGAAGATGGTCAAAACAGGAAAATTGTTCCATGGAGGTTGCGCAGTCACAACTTTATTGTCATAATCAGAGGGTGGGAGAGGTCAATTTGAGTGATAAGTCTGTGAATACTACTGTATATCGATACGTGAAAAAAAATGATATTGGGTACTTTTCATATGTTGACCTAACAATAACAAATTCATGGAAACTCTACGGGCTATCATCTGGTGAAAAAAGAAATACGAGTTTTTATCGAGGTCCGTCTTTTCTATACCTGACAGTGTGCAATTTAGTAATATTGGACATTTTCCTCGAAGGATTCAAAACCAATTGAGATTTTTAGAATGCCTTTCAAATATAAGATGGCGTTGCAAAAAATGTTCAAACACATTGTGTGGAAAAAAATTGCTTCAAAAAATATAACACAAAATGAACTTATTTCTTTCCGTTGTCCCCATTTGAGGCGTCTCCCATGACATTGTAGCTTGACGCGCTGGGGGCGCTTCTCTCGACTAAGATTCAAGTGTCATCCGGGTGAAATGGAGGATTAAGTCTTGATGCCTAAAACAATGTCAGTCGCGCCGGTCACTGGACCCGTGTCGAGGAAGTTCAACCGAATAGGGTCCTAGTTTCACAGTAAAGTTGAAACGGAGGGCTGAGCCGCGTTGTCGAACTCAGTGACAAGGGTGTCTGTCACAGTACAGTGCTTCACCCTCAAAACTAACGTACTCACGTACTCTACCCTATCGCAGAAATCTCTGGATTTTTCTGTCCAATGGCCGAGTGTGTAATGTAGCATACTCTGTTACCTCGGGAGGGTGGAGACCCTCGGGAAGTATTCGTACAACCTGACCACCCAATTGGTGTTGGACTCAAGGGGGCAGTGGTTGAAAATCCGCATGCTGGAATAGAAGGGTATCCCATCAATCTGTTTGCAGAAACTCATATTCGGGGTATCTTGAGAAATGCTTCAGGTTTTAGAGGGACTTGAAGTTTCGACCAGCCTCTTCCTGAACCAGGATCGTTTGCAAGACGTTTCTGGGGTTTGTGAATCTCGACGATACGGCTTAGATTATTGGTGCTGGAAGCCAGGATCAATTGTAAGACTTCACAAGGGTTTGTGGGTCTTGACGTACAGGACGGATTGGCGGCGCTCGTACCCAGTATCAATTGAGGCATCAATTCTTGAGACTATCTTGATTCATGGGACTGCTTTTGGGTGGGTGGATAAGAGGCCCCTTCAGCGAGTAAGTTGTGTCACAAAACAACTCGGGTACTGACTCTGCAGAGCCAGTAGAGGTTGGATAGTGCTTTGCTGGTACCAGTCATGGTGTAGTTTTTCAGACCGAAGACGAAACTGGAAGCTTGGTGAGTTCAACTCTTCGGAGTGGTTCTCGCTAATGCGCGATGATGAGGCCTATCTTTATCACACTATCTGCTTCCTGGGCAGATTGTGGAGACTGCACAGTAGTCACGTGTTGAAAGAGCCACGCTCACATGCCAGTAACCTAAGCGGTAGAATTCATGATGTCTCTATTTGAGGATACCCATTTTTTTTTCAAATTTCTTCATATTTTTTCGATTTCATGGAATATATATTGTTTTCATTCAAAAAACTTTTCATTTTCACATATGATTATCATATAAAGTGTTTCATTTCATTTTGGCTAAAAATGGGTTAAAGGAGTCAATGTAGTATTAGTTTTTTATAATGAGTCATAATATTTGGTGTACAGGGTTTTATGATTAAAATCCATGACAATATGTGCTGTTATTACTTGAGCATAACTTTCTGATTTGTTTAGTGTGAATCTATATGGACCGAATTTATATGGTTTCTGAGATAAGCTTTTCGATTTGCAGAATATTCACACAAATGACATTTATGCTGCTTCAGTTTTAAATGAACTGATTCTATATGTGCCTTTATATATTCTTTTCGATTTGAAGAATATCCACACAAGTAACATTTGTGTCTTTTAATATTTAAATGAACTACCTACATCTATATGATTTCTGAGAGAATATTTATATTTTGTAGAAAAATCGCACAAGTGACAAGGATGCTTCGAATCTGAATGAACTGAATTTACATGTCTCCGAAGATAATAATTTTGATGTGTTGAATATTCACATAAGTGACACTTATGTTGTTTCAAATTTAAATGAACCGAATCCATATGATTTTTGAGACTAACTATCTGATTTGCAGCAAAATCACATTGGGTGCATTTATGCTTCTTCAAATTTAAATGAACTGAAAATACATGAGTTTTGAGACGATATTTCTGACTTGTAGCATAATCACAAAGACTACATTTATGTAGTTTCAAATTCAAATGAACTCCATTCAAATGATCTTCCAACCTAGTTTTACGGTGTGTAAAATATTCACATAAGTTACATTTGTGTTTCTTTAAATTCAAATGAATTTTATCTATATGATTTTTTAGACTAGTTTTATGGTTTGTAGCATAATCACATAGATTGCATTTATGCTGCCTTAAATTAAAGTGCATTGAATCTATATGAGATTTAAGGGTATATTTTTGGTATGAAGAATATTTACACAATGGACATTTGTGCTGTTTCAAATTTAAGTGAAATGAATTTACATGTGCTTTCATTGTAGATTTATAGTCTGAAGAATATTTGCAAAGGTGACATTCGTATCTCTTTTGTTTAGAAGTAAAATCTTTGTGTTTGTTATTTTCATCACTAATAACTAAATTATGATTATCCAATTTGTGTAAGTGTAATTTCTTATTATCAATTTCTTGATAGAAAGCCTTTATAGCATCTTTCGTGTCATAAATTCGAGTTTCATCGATAAATTGCTCAACGATTTCTACATCTTCAATCTTCATCTCAAGGTTTTTGAATTTCTTTTTCTTACCAGGATACGGCACACTGAAATCAATTAAATAGTCAGTCAGGAGAATTTGCAAATATTTAGCTTTAATTAATAATAAAGATCATCATAATGATAGATGGCATCCCAATTTTCTTTTTTTTATGTTATCTACGAACCTTTTTTCATTTATATAGTATCGTACCCTATTATTTTCAACACTCTTACTATTTTTAAGAACTATTTGGGCTAAAATTGTGTAATGATCTGTAATTGATGTTTCTAACGTAATTGGTAAGATTGTGTCATAGTTATGATTTGTTGATTTTATAAATATACGATCTTAACAAGTGCCAGATTCTTTAATTGTTGATCTATAAAACAAAATATATGAAATAAACCTATCACACTGTATTCTCACAATTTTTCTCACCCATTCTTTGTAATAATCTGAAACTGAATAAAATTCAGATTTCATTGGAATCAAACTGACCACAAGAAAATGATATCGGAATTGCATCATCTTATCTGGTGATCTGAACGTTCAGGAATTCCAAACTGATCATAAAAAATTATATCGGAATTGCATCATCTTATCAGGATTTTCAAATATATTCGGTTTCAATGATATTAGAATTTCTCTATCGGTGCTATTTTTCGAATGAGGCGCTTGGCTCCTGACGCCCTGGCGCCGGACGCCTCATGCCTGGCGTTACTCCGTCGTCGGAGCGTACCCCCAGGGCCGTTCAGACTTGTCTCCGTACTCGGCTTCATGATGATGTCATACCTCTCTTTCCTGACAACGCCCCCCCTGATTAGGTCACAGAGCGATTACGGCCTTTCCAGCCCCCTCCTGATTAGGTCACCTCGCAGCGGCGTGATTATGTCATGCTTTTTTTTCCTGTCCAGACACGTTTACGGCCTTTTCCGCCCTGCTGATTAGGTCACCTAGCAACGGCCTGATGATCCAGACACGATTACGCTACAGGTTCGAATGACGACCGGACCCCCTGCCCGGCCCCTACGCACACCCATGGACCCATCACATTTCCGGAAAAACCCCCGACCGCAATCGACGACTGGCATTTTTTTCCCAGAACTCGCATACCTAATACATATTTCCAGGAATTCTCACCGACTCTCAATTCCTGGTATTCTACCTGCCTACACGTCTACGGCTTGTGACGTCACTTCCGATCTAGAACCGGCTTACGCGATTTTGACAGTTCACTTGTGATCCAGAAACGGCTTTATATGTCTACTCTTGACCATAATACGCGCCATTTGTTTGCTGATTGGGCCCTAGAACAACTTGAAGTTAATCCACTTTTTTATCGTAAAATTGTGTTTAGTGATGAAGCTCATTTCTGGTTGAAGGGCTATGTAAACAAGCAAAATTGCCGTATATATGTGATAACAATCCTCAAGAAGTTCTGCAGGTTCCATTGCATCCTGAAAAATGCACTGTATGGTGTGCTTTACACGCTCGAGGCATCATCGGTCCATATTTCTTTAACAACAATGCTGGAGCTGATGTTACAGTGAATGGTGCTCGTTACAGATCCATGAGCAATGATTATTTGTTTCAAAATTTGAATGGTATCGACCCAGAAGTGTTTTGTTTCCAACAATATGGTGCTACACCTAATGCTGCTACCGTAACAATTGATTTATTGAAAGAAAGATTTGTCGATAACATTATTCCGAGAAATGGTCCAATTAATTGGTCTCTGTGATCATGCGACATAAGTCCACTGGATTATTTTCTTTGGAGTTATGTCAAGTCATTGGTTTATGCTCATAAACCAGAAACAATAGACGCTTTGGAAGCCAACATAACTCGTGTTATTGATGAAATAAGGCCTGAATTACTCGAAAAAGTGGTCCAAAATTGGTCTGGTCGAATACGGTTCCTCATAGCTAGTCGTGGTGGACATATGCCAGAAATTATTTTTAAAACATAAATGCCATAAAATTATGTTTCAAATAAAAAAAAAATTGGCTTCAATCTTAATGTGCTTTATTTCAATTGAAAGTTAAATCGCTCTAAAAAAACACCCTTTATTTGAGATTAAGTTCTGTAAATATCCAATATATACAGAAAATAAGGTAGTGGGAATTTACAGTAATTTGCTATTTTATTATTATACAATGTTTCAGAAAAGGTTAAGTAAGGGGGATTTATTTAGGTCCGTCTGGTCGTTTAGGAGAATCTGTTTTTTATTGTATCTGTTAATTTCGAGGGTTTCTAGATAGTTCAACCTGAGGTTCTTGTTTTCTAGGTATAAGATTTTGTAGTTATTGTCAAAATCATTTCTTCACTCCAAAAGATGGTCAACATATGTTGAATTTCCGTTTTTACCAAGATATGCTTTCTGGTGTTCACGTATCCTAGTGCTGAAAGATCTACCTGTCTGACCAACGTATACACATGGGCAAGTACCGCAATTTAACCTATAGACTCCAGACTTTTTGTTGTTATGGATCAAATCTTTTGATCCATAGTTTTTATTAAATTTAATAAAATCATCAAGATGTATTTCCGACAAGTAAAGACCGATACAATCAAACAAAATGAAATTCCTTTGATTTTCCTAAGTGAAAGTTTGAAAGAAACAAGTGAGGAAGAAATTCAACTGCAGCAACAATATGAAGCATGGAAAAAGTGCAAGATTCACAAGGTGTTACCCTTCATGATTGTAGTTCCAAAGTAAATTTGACCTTACGGTCAGAGATAATTCAGTGTTTTCTAATTCTGAATACATATCTGTACTAAAATATGACATGCCTTGCATGAATATATTGTAGAAATTTTGTTTTGAGGAAGGACATGAAAATTGCTAGACCATCTTTGTTATTATAAGAATTGTATTGAAAATAATTTTTTTTAATGACAGGATTGAGGTTATTTTTGTTACCATATTTGCATTTGGTATACTCCGGAACATATTAACGACAAATTATACTAGAATACTGTTAGGTGCGGGACTAAAATTTTTTAATGGTTTTGAGCCCAATTAAGCTTTTTATAGTGAGGTGAAATTTTTTTGTTTTTCAAAAATTTTGTTTAATTTAAAGGCTAGTTTAGCAAAGGGGTCATAAATACGGTTGTGTATATGTAGGACAAAACAAGAGAACTTTCACAAAAAGGTTCAAAGTACATCAAGCATCATTTAGGCAACAAAAATATAATTTCAATTTTACGAATCATTATTTGGAACGAAGTCATGTTTTCCCAGAATTATAAAATTTCAAAATACTACATCTGGATACGACATGCTGAAATCAATAGAGGTTTTCAAGAATTAAATTATCACAATATTTCACGATTAAAATTATAATTTGCTCATTGTACTTGGAATATTTTTTAAATATATATTTCAATAACAAAATAAGGTCATTTATGACCCTCACTTTTATGGAGACATCGGAATTGATTTAACAAAATGATATAGTATAAAATAAAATAGAAAAAGGCTTTTTACTTGATAGAAGAAATATAACAAAATTTTAATATGAAAACAGATTTAATCTGTTAGTCTTCTACAATATTAATCTCAAAAAAATTTTCATTCAAAAAACTTTTAGAATTAAATGAATGTCTACAATAAGCACCGCTTATATTCAATAGACGTATATAATCAGAACTTAATATACAATGTCAAATGGAATAAATAAACCAACCAATATAAAAAGGCAATTAAAATTAATAAATAAATATTTGAAGGAGACAAAATTTTGTTTCTGATCTTACCATAATGAAACCAATTCCTTTTCAAAAACATAAAACACAACTTAAGGATTTCTCAAAAAATATAATTTATTTGAAATATTTCATATATTTAAATATTCAAATAAGTTAATTCAAAAATCTCTCAAAACATGCAATATATCTTCAAAAAACAATTAGAATACGGATAATCTCTTCATCGGCCCTAGATAATATTAAAAATATCAAAATCAACTAACAATCAGTATATCATAATTTAATTCTAAAAATTTTTTGAATAGAAATTTTTTTGAAATTGAAATTGTAGAAGACTAACAGATTAAATCTGTTTTGATATTCAAATTTTGTTATATTTCTTCTATCAAGTAAAAAGCCTTTTTCTATTTTATTTTATACATAATATATAATTATATTTAAACTTGAATAATTATCATACTGGAATGTCAACGTTTTGAAGAAAACCATATAATACCTTACAGTTTTCTGTGATTTTGTGACAAACTGACTACCTGGATTTTTAAAGTTAGTCTGTTTCAAGCAAGTTCCGTGTTACACTCTAAGGTATGATATACTGATTATTAGTTGATTTTGATATTTTAAATATTATGTAGGGCCGATGAAAAGATTAACCGTATTCTAATTGATTTTTGAAGATATATTGCATGTTTTGAGAGATTTTTGAATTAACTTATTTGAATATTTAAATGTATTAAATATTTCAAATAAACTATATTTTTTGAGAAATCCTTAAGTTGTGTTTTATGTTTTTGAAAAGGAATATATTAAATATTATCTAGGGCCGATGAAAAGATTATCCGTATTCTAATTGCTTTTTGAAGATATATTGCATGTTTTGAGAGATTTTTGAATTTATTTAAATGTATTAAATATTTCAAATAAATTATATTTTTTGAGAAATCCTTAAGTTGTGTTTTATGTTTTTGAAAAGGAATTGGTTTCATCATGGTTAGATCAGAAACAAAATTTTGTCTCCTTCAAATATTTATTTATTTATTTTAATTGCCTTTTTTATATTGGTTGGTTTATTTATTCCATTTGACATTGTATATTGAGTTTTGATTATATACGTCTATTAAATATAAGCGGTGCTTAGTGTAGACATTAATTTAATTCTAAAAGTTTTTTGAATAAAAATTTTTTTGAAATTAAAATTGTAGAAGATTAACAGATTAAATCTGTTTTGATATTCAAATTTTGATATAGTATAAAATATTAATTAAATTTGGTAACCAAAGTAGAGGCACTTACACATCAAAAGAAGCTGATATTATTCTTATGAAAGTCCTTCCTAGCGTTTATTCGTTCATAAAGAATCTACAGGATTTGATGTAACCTTTTTATTAAATAAGAGACTTTTCTGCGACCATCAAAATGTAGACTCATTGAATTTAAAACATTGAATTAGAGATTTCAGACTATCTAGCTATTAAGAAACTGTACACAAATTACTGATTTATAGTAGTTTTTATGAACTCACCATCAATTATCTTCTTCTTCTTTTCTGAATTTCAGCTCTCTCAGCTATGCACCAAATCTCAGCATAATTTGTTTGGTCTCGCAGGGGTGTAGGAGTCTAGATAGAATCTATACCAGACTGCGTTAAGGTTCGCTATTTTCTTCTCTCCTTCACTTCTCTCTGTCTGTCTTCTTTACTTCATTTCGACATTAGATTAATT
Source organism: Megalocaria dilatata (assembly GCA_034642435.1). Classification (NCBI taxonomy): domain Eukaryota; kingdom Metazoa; phylum Arthropoda; class Insecta; order Coleoptera; family Coccinellidae; genus Megalocaria; species Megalocaria dilatata. The sequence continues at coordinate 10,043,256 of CM067862.1, forward strand.
GGTATTGGAAATATATTTGGAGGAACGCAGGTTCACACAGTGATCTCAGGGTGAAGAGAAACTTCTGTAAGGATAATAGGATTAGAGGAGAATACTTGCTGACCAGCGGTTTTCTAAGCTAAAGACAAAGTAATCAAAGAAAATTTCCAAATAATAATAATAATAATAATAATAATATTTATTGATCCCATAAGATTACATATAGGCACTGGACATACAATGTAAAAATGGAACAAGTCAGAAATAACACGTGGTACAAAAATACATAACTACTTTTTGCAGTATTCTTTAAAATCGCATATATTATATGGTTCACAGTTCAAAATCTCTGGATATAAAGCTTTCTTAAATTTTAAAGTGTCTTCCCTACAGTATACAGCACAACCACCATGACTTCCTTTCGAACGGCAGTAGCTTGAAACCAGCCTATAACCGACCAGTTTATATACTTCAAGTTCTCCTTTGCATTTCCAGTGTTCAGTAATAGCTATTACATCCGTGCTTTCTTGATGAGCCATAAGTTGCAGTTGATTGAAAGTAGTACCCAAAGATTGAACATTCTGATGAATGAGGCTAAAATTCTCTTCCGATTTATGCTCAAGCTCGACAGAAGAAATCACGTCTTCTGTTGTTCTCTGCTTCTCTGAAAAAAACTTCTGTCAAATGAGAACTCTCTCAAAATAACTCCCTGGGGCCAGAAAGATTCGCAAAATACCGTTTTATAAGCATTTTCGCTGGGTAAGCCGATACTGAATGAAGAATTCAGTCCAACAGTATTTAGTTTTTTCACTATAATGTGTTCATTACCTTCGACGTCGTCCAAAAAAGATAATATATTCTGTTCTGTCACTTGTTTGCCAGCAATTTTTCCGACATAAATCCAACGTCTACGTATCGCACCTTTTATTGTATCATCTGCAGTATCCTGTTTCGTACCAAAACAAACTTTCTTCTTACTCCTCATGGCTTGCTTCCCCCTTTTCCTATCAACTGTGGTCCATTCCTCCCTATCATCGGATTCATGTAATCTATTAGAGGCCGATGTGCTTGGAATGTTCATCAAGTTAACATTGACTCGAGGTAGCGCACTTTCGTTTTTGTTTACATTTATTTCTTGACACTCGGCTGACAGTGACAGTGGAAGTTCAGAAACGTGCGCACTAGACGGGATATTCTCGACCATAGAACTGTACGATTTCCTAGATGATAGGCCAACTTCGGGTGTGACGGAGATAGATACTCTATCTTGAGGGATCGTGTTTTTAACAGGTTTTTTAGTTGTTGTTTTTATTTGATGTTCTAGGCTGGAGATCTTGAATTTCAAAAGGTTATTATTTTCCATCAAGATTGCATTTTTGCTTCTGGTTTCTTCCAATAGAGATTTCAAATATTGAATTTCAATACGAAGCGTATTATTTTCAGTCCTGACGGAAATTTCTTCATTTAACTTTAACTGACCTTCGTCTGATACATGATGGCAGGTGGTATTTTTCCTGTTTGCAGCTTTTGGCAGGCACGATTGATGGAAAATAGCATCGCACTTGATACACTTAATGAATTCGCCAACTTTTCGATTGCAATAGTTACAAATTTTATCAGTATTCTCTGTTGCAACATTCGGACTTGCCGGACGATCGATTGGCACATCCTCACGCAACGACATCTTGACAACGATGATATATAAGAAAAACAAATGTTAACTTCCGCTATTTTATTGATTTTCACAACAATTGTTTCGTCATACCATGACTTCATCAGGTGAGTATTTGAACTGAGGTATACAATGCAAAACATGACCTTAAATACACAGCTCTGGTACAAAAAATAGAGGGGTGGAAAGAGGTATACAATTAATGAAAAATATTAAGTAGGGGGGATCTATTTAAATCTATTTGATCATTTAATAAAATTTGTCTTTTATTATATCTATTGATTTATAAAGTTTCTAACAGATTTAGTTTCTGACTTTTGTTTTCAATATGTAATATTTCATAGTTCATATTAAAATTATGGCCAGTCTCTAACAAATGGTTGGCATAAGTTGAATTCGGTTTATTATTAATGTAACATTTTTCATGTTCTCGTATCCTTGTTTGGAATGTCTGTCCTACATATACACATGGGCAATCACTACATGTTAACTTGTAAACTCCTGATTTTTTGTTTTTAGGAATGACGTGTTTATTTTTTTTTATTAAGCTGCCTAAAGAATTAATAGTTTTAAAAGAGATGTTATATTTTTCTTTAAATATCTAGCAATATTTTCAGATTTTTGGCCTATGTAAGTTAATGAAATAAATTTGGTTTCGATTGAATTTTGAAATTTTGGATATACAAGTGATATTGCAATATATTCATAACAATATATTGCAATGAAGTCATGGTATGACGAAACAATTGTTGTGAAAATCAATAAAATAGCGGAAGTTAACATTTGTTTTTCTTATATTGAAGATGAATTTCCGTCAAGTAGAGACCGATACAATCAAAAACTTACATAGGCCAAAAATCTGAAAAGATTGCTAGATATTTAAAGAAAAAAGAAAAATATAACATCTCTTTTAAAACTATTAATTCTTTGGGAGCTTAATAAAAAATAATAAAGACGTCATTCCTAAAAACAAAAAAATCAGGAGTTTACAAGTTAACATGTAGTGATTGCCCATGTGTGTATGTGGGACAGACAGGCCGTTCATTCCAAACAAGGATACGAGAACATGAAAAATGTTACATTAATAATAAACCGAATTCAACTTATGCCAACCATTTGTTAGAGACTGGCCATAATTTTAATATGAACTATGAAATATTACATATTGAAAATTAGTTTAAATACTCACCTGATGAAGTCATGGTATGACGAAACAATTGTTGTGAAAATCAATAAAATAGCGTAAGTTAACATTTGTTTTTCTTATATTGAAGATGAATTTCCGTCAAGTAAAGACCGAGACAATCAATAATTTCCAAAGCTTTTAAGAAATTCAAACAAAAGGTAAACTATCTCTGTTCTGCCCGAGAAGAAATTATCATATATACAAAGAGGTGTTTGAAACTAAGTTTCAACAGATCGTGATACAGTCTATTGATATTGTCTATATTCCTTCCACAAGAAAGAGTTTAAATTCTCGAAATCACCACAGTTACACAGGGAGGTGCTTAATCGAAATTATTTCAAGATGAGGTGGAGATAAGCAATGACCAGACCTGAGCCGACAGATTGTTGTAATGTCTCCTTGGTATATTAAGTTTTTTAAAATAAAAATTTAATTTTTAACTGACTTCTTAAACTCGAGTATATTTTAATTAATAATCACCAAACATCCTATTGAAAACTTTCAAAAACAAATGAAAAAAGTAATAAATCAATCCGTTGGCATTTTAATAAAATAGTATAAATTATTTCAGAATATTCCAACATATGAGCTCATCCTTATGAACCCACAGACTCCAAAAGCTGTATTCTCTGATAAAATTCCACTAAAAACAGTAATCAACAAGACCATTAGTTTCTTATATTACTTCGCCTAGAGTTAAATTATCCAAGGCTAAAAATACAATTAAAAAAAGTTTTCGGCTTATAGACAAAATCAAAAATATCAAATTATCAATAAATAATAAATTAATTTCATTTGATGTACTAAATTTATTAACAAGTTTTCCACCTTGTCCTAGAGAAACAAGAGATATTATTCAAAAACTTTGGACTGAAAATAACAGTGATGCAGTAAAAAGAAATGATATTTTGAATAGTCTGAAAATTTGTTTAGAATAAAACTATTTTCAAATTATGAATAAAAACAATAATCTATTAGTGGAAATAGAATATTGTTTTCATTTATAATTTAAAGACAAGTAAAGACCGAAACAATCATAAACTAGTTTCAATTCAAGGATACTATTTATAATTCAGATGAAGGTTCAATTGTGGGAAATATAATAACTCCGATTTTAGCAGAAATGTTTATGGATAATTGGGAGAGGAAAATTAACTTTTAAATCTTATAGAACTGAATGTTATTAGGCAAACTGAATACGATAACGGCTATAGTCCAATTATAAAAAACAAAATTTTAAACAAAAAACAAACAAAACTAGCATCGAATTTAGTTTACCCTGTTCGAAAGATTTGACTAAAAGATACATTTCCATTCCTTATGTGAATATAATATCGATTAATATTGCCAAGTATAATAAAATAAAATTTGACTCCAATGTATCTTTAAGAACGGTTAATAATTAAGGAATTCATATAAAAATAACAAAGATCAAACAAATAATGACAATAAATTCGGAGTCTATAAGTTGACTTACACTGATTGCCCTATGGTATATATCGATCAAACAGGAAATCCATACATTCTTCAGTACTGAGATGACACGCCCCTGATTAGTTACAACAAGAATTCCAAGAGGTCATTAGAAGACTTACAACACCTATCTGATGCAATAACACGCTGGTTCAACACACGAAGACTAAAAGTTAACCGGAATAAATCGTATTTCATCATATTTGATCACAAAATATCAGCACAATTACCAATGATCAAGATAGCAGGTTCGCGGAGAGATATCTAAAAGTTGATATAGATAATAACATAAACCTTATCATAATCAATGCAACTATACAAATGAAAACAGGAAACCGTCAAAAAATATCATAACTTCAACAAGATCTAAAAGAATATTCCATCAATTCCCTAAACGAATATGGTGCTATATCGACAATAATTTTAGTTATTTCGATTTTGAATTTTCTTGAATTAGATACATTGATGGACTCCTTAGGTAGTACATTGAACAATCTTATACATATCTATTTTGTGTTTCGTTCATTAAGTGTTAAGGAATCCCTCGTAAAGTGGTATGGAACAGTACGTCTTGTGTTGTTTTTATTCAACTGCCCCAAGTTGCAGTGGACACCTCGATCGGATTCATCACATTACCCACAGATTTATGTCACATCACAGAAATATAAGAAAAACAAATGTTAACTTCCGCTATTTTATTGATTTACACGACAATTGTTTCGTCATACCATGACTTCATCAGGTGAGTATTTAAATTGAGGTATACAATGCAAAACATGACCTTAAATAAACAGCTCTGGTACAAAAAATAGAGGGGTGGAAAGAGATGGTATACAATTAATGAAAAATATTAAGTAGGGGGGATCTGTTTAAATCTATTTGATCATTCAATAAAATTTGCCCTGTATTATATCTATTGATCTCTAAAGTTTCTAGCAGATTTAGTTTCTGACTTCTGTTTTCAATATGTAATATTTCACAGTTCATATTAAAATTATGGCCAGTCTCTAACAAATGGTTGGCATAAGTTGAATTCGGTTTACTATTAATGTAACATTTTTCATGTTCTCGTATCCTTGTTTGGAATGAACGGCCTGTCTGTCCCACATATACACATGGGCAATCACTACATGTTAACTTGTAAACTCCTGATTTTTTGTTTTTAGGAATGACATCTTTATTATTTTTTTTAAGCTGCCTAAAGAATTAATGGTTTTGAAAGAGATGTTATATTTTTCTTTTTTCTTTAAGTATCTAGCAATCTTTTCAGATTTTTGACCTATGTAAGTTAATGAAATAAATTTGGTTTCGTTTGAATTTTGAAATTTTGGATAAACAAGTGATATTGCTTTCTTATTATTTATTTTATCAAGTAAATTGTCTACAATTAACGGATTAAAATCATTATTGAAAGCTATTTGTTTAATGGTTTTATACTCTTTGTCAAAATTTTCTTTCGTCATGGGTATGTTAACTAATCTACAAAGCATACTATTATAAGCTGACAATTTTTGTGAAAATGGATGGTTTGAAGTATAATGAATCGTACCATCTGTATGTGTAGGTTTTCTGTATATGGAAAACTTGTGTCTATTATTAATTTTGGTGATTTTTAAATCTAAGAAATTGATGCTATTATTTACTTCATCTTCGTGTGTGAATTCAATTGTTGAATATAATTTATTGATAGATTCCAAAAATGAACAAAGATGTCTATTTGTCCCTTTAAATAAACAAATTATGTCATCTACATAGCGGTACCAATAAACGAAATCTTTAAAGTATGGGAGTTTTTGGATATTGGTTTCTACGTGATCCAGGAATATTTCTGGTAACAAGAGGCTTAATGGGTTCCCCATTGTTAGACTTTCTTCGTCTAGATAAAAAAACTTTGAAGCCAAATTTGCAATAAAAAACTGTTATCAACTTATACAAAAAATTAAGCATATACATATCCTAAACAATGCCAAATTTATTTCCTTTGACGTAAAAAACTTATTTCCTAGTATACCGGTCAGTGAAACCATAAAATTAGTTGATGATTTATTACTCCAAAAACGAACTAATCTTGTTGTAAAAACAGAAATATTAGACGCTTTAAACGTTTGCCTAGATCAAAATTACTTTATGTTCAACAGCATGTTTTATCTAGACGAAGAAAGTCTAACAATGGGGAACCCATTAAGCCCCTTGTTACCAGAAATATTCATGGATCACGTAGAAACCAATATCCAAAAACTCCCATATTTTGAAGATTTCGTTTATTGGTACCGCTATGTAGATGACATAATTTGTTTATTTAAAGGCACAAATAGACAACTTTGTTCATTTTTGGAATCTATCAATAAATTATATTCAACAACTGTATTCACACAGGAAGATGAAGTAAATAATAGCATCAATTTCTTAGATTTAAAAATCACCAAAATTAATAATAGACACAAGTTTTCCATATACAGAAAACCTACACATACAGATGGTACGATTCATTATACTTCAAACCATCCATTTTCACAAAAATTGTCAGCTTATAATAGTATGCTTTATAGATTAGTTAACATACTCATGACGAAAGAAAATTTTAACAAAGAGTATAAAATCATCAAACAAATAGCTTTCCATGATGATTTTAATCCGTTAATTGTAGATAATTTACTTGATAAAATAAATTACAAGAAAGCAATATCACTTGTATATCCAAAATTTCAAAATTCAAACGAAACCAAATTTATTTCATTAATTTACATTGGCCAAAAATCGGAAAAGATTGCTAGATATTTAAAGAAAAAAGAAAAATATAACATCTCTTTTAAAACTCTTAATTCTTTAGGGAGCTTAATAAAAAATAATAAAGACGTCATTCCTAAAAACAAAAAAATCAGGAGTTTACACTTTAACATGTAGTGATTGCCCATGTGTATATGTGGGACAGACAGGCCGTTCATTCCAAACAAGGATACGAGAACATGAAAAATGTTACATTGATAATAAACCGAATTCAACTTATGCCAACCATTTGTTAGAGACTGGCCATAATTTTAATATGAACTATGAAATATTACATATTGAAAACAAAAGTCAGAAACTAAATCTGTTAGAAACTTTAGAGATCAATAGATATAATACAGGGCAAATTTTATTGAATGATCAAATAGATTTAAACAGATCCCCCTTACTTGATATTTTTCATTAATTGTAAACCATCTTTTTCCACCCCTCTATTTTTTGTACCAGAGCTGTGTATTTAAGGTCATGTTTTGCATTGTATACCTCAGTTTAAATACTCACCTGATGAAGTCATGGTATGACGAAACAATTGTCGTGTAAATCAATAAAATAGCGGAAGTTAACATTTGTTTTTCTTATATTGAAGATGAATTTTCGTCAAGTAAAGACCGAGACAATCAAAAATCACATCACAGACTCAAAAGAGGAGCTTATTCAGCGTGTTTTCCCAGATATAGCGCAAAAGTTCAATAACCATAACTGGCTGGGTGAACGAGCAATATTGGCGGCGAAAAATTAAGATGTCCAGGATCTCAAAGCGACCATTCAGAATTTTCTTCCAGGACAGTTGGTTTCCTTGAAATCAGTCGACACCGTTATGAACCAGGATGACGTAGTCAACTATCCCACGGGGTTTTTAAATTCACTGAAATTGTCTGGATTACCACCTCACAATTTGCAGTCAAAAGTAGGATCAGTTGTCATAATGCTGCGTAACATTAATCAACTTCGACTGTGCAATTGAACAAGACTGGCTGTGAAAAAGCTGATGTCATTGAGGCAACAATCATAAAAGGAAAATACAAAAGAGAGGATGTCTTGATCCCGCGGATACCGATGATTTCAACGGATTTACCATTCGATTTTAAACGCTTACAATTTCCTAGTCTGGTCAATTTAGATAATTGAAATAAAGAAAATTCAGACAGAGCCAAATCTTCGTAGAGACCTAAGGTTTACCACAAGGAATAAAGTGTCAGAAGTCCGAATCAGTCCCATGTGCACTAAGGCACTTATTCGGGGCTCAAGGTCAAAATTTTAGGTTTTTTGGATTTTTCTCGAAAACGGTAAGTTTTATCGAAAAAGTAAGTATTTAATCATGAAAAGGTACACACTCCAACATCTTTCACAAATAATCCAAATTTATTATGAAGAATCGCGATCTGTTACTCTAACATTACGTGCTTTAACTCCAATTTTTGGTCGTTATAATCGTCCGGATAAAAGAAAAGTTGAACTGTTAGTGAAGAAGTTTGAAATAAATTTTACACTTCATGATGTTACAGTGCCAGTGAGAAAAAGAAATGCAAGAAGTGAAGATAATGTTGCTGCCGTACGTGAAAGTGCTCGTGAATACCAAAATTTATCGTATTCTCGACGTTCACAAGAACTAGGTCATCTCCCACACGTCTTTGTGGCGAATTTTACGAAAAGACCTTGGTTTACATCCATACAAAATTGTTCTAACCCAAGAACTCAAACCAACAGATCATTTAAAGCGTCGCATTCAGTAACTGGTGCTTAGAAAAAATCGGCGGAAATAGACCGATAAATTATCCGCCTCGTTCCTAGGATTCAACTCCATTGGACTTCTTTCTTTGGGGTTACATTAGTTTACAGCAATAATTCCGCAAATTTAGACGATTTAGAGATCAATATTGAAAGAGTAATTGCTAACGTACAACCTGATTTGTGTGAGAGTCATGGAAAATTGGGTTCAAAGACTTCATTCCTGCCAGCCTGACATTTAAATAATGATTTGTTTCATAACTTATGGTATCCATTGTATCGGGTGTTTTTTTAAGAATGATAAAACTTTAAATTGAAATAAAACACATTCAAATTAAGATTGAAGCCAACATTTTTTTTTTATTTGAAAGATAATTGTATGACATTTGTTTCAAAAATAATTTCCGGCATATGTCCACCACGACTAGCTCTGAGGAACCGCATTCGACCAGACCATTTTTGAACCACTTTTTCGAGTAATTCAGGCCTTATTTGTTGTTGGCTTCCAAAGCGTCTATTGTTTCTGGTTCATCAGCATAAACCAATGACTTGACATAACCCCAAAGAAAATATTCCAGTGGAGTTATGTCGCATGATCTTGGAGGCCAATTAATTGGACCATTTCTCGAAATAATGTTACCGCCAAATCTTTCTTTCAATAAATCAATTGTTACGGTAGCAGCATGAGGTGTAGCACCATCTTGTTGGAACCAAAACACTTCTTGGTCGATACCATTAAAATTTTGAAACAAATACTCATTGATCATCGATCTGTAACGAGCACCATTCACTGTAACATTAGCTCCAGCATCGTTTTTAAAGAAATATGGACCGATGATGCCTCCAGCGTGTAAAGAACACTAAAAAGTGCATTTTTCAGGATGCAATGGAACCTGCAGAACTTCTTGAGGATTGTTTTCACTCCATATACGGCAATTTTGTTTGTTTACATAGCCCTTCAACCAGAAATGAGCTTCACCACTAAACACAATCAATTTTACGATAAATAATGAAATAAAAATTCCAATAATTTTCAAATAAATGTTTTTTATTCACAAAACAAAATGGGGCGCTGTTAATGAAAGACCTTTTATAAGGTTGTCAAGAAAGTAATTTCGTTTTTCATGATTAATCCAGTGTGGCGAAACAATTGTCGCTCATCAATAAAAAGTTTGTGTCAATTGAATTTTATTTACAACTCGTTGGTATTTTTCACGAAAATATTTCTGCCTTTGTATTCTACCTTCTATTAAACCTTCTTACTCTTATTACCCTGATGTCAGCATTCAATCCTTTACACATATTTATGATCTCATCCTCATTAATGTCCTGACCAATATTCCTAACATAATTGATACAAATATCTGCGGAATATACACATTAAATCGGTTGGGATCAAAGTCACTATATTTTACAAAATAATAAGCTTGCTCAGCAGATGAAAACCTTACACCTACCTTTTTAATACCCTTTCTGTTTATTATTTAAATATTTTAATATTAGCCTTCTACATATTTAATTTCAAAAAATTATATTCAATAATTATAACTTCAGGAATTAAATTAAATTAATGTGATATAAGTACCACTTATATCAAACGACATATAAAATAAACATTGATTATAAGACATCCAAATGATATAACAAAATCCAATAAATAAAAATTGTTAACCAAAATCCTATAAATTGAATATTTTAAGTAGACAAAATTTTGTTTCTACTCATCAATCTTATGAAAACAGATATCTTTTAAAAATGTTTAACATAAGCTTAAGAATTTCATCATAAAACGATCTTACTTAGAATATTCAATATTATTGGATATCTAACTAACTACTTTTTATAAAAACTCAAGATATGTAAAAACATTACTAAAAAACAAGTTTTAAGAGAGACTTTGCTTCGTCAGTACTCAATTATATTCATATTCAATAATATATAACATCAATCAACAAAAATATTTTCTCACCTTTTAACAATTCAGAAAGTTTCTGGTAAATGAAAATTTAAATGGAGTGTAATGTTAACTCAAATAAATAATTCTGTGGTTTACTATTGATCTAAAAGATTGAAAGGCAATTTAACGGCCTCTGTTATAGCACAAGGACTAACTGTATAAAGAATATTAAGGAAACCAAATAATTATATATTATGAATAATATAAATTAAATAGAGGTTTATACTTGATAGAAGGTATATAAAATTATTTAAATATTTTAATATTAGCCTTCCACATATTTAATTTCAAAAAATTATATTTAATTTAATTCCTGAAGTTATAATTATTAAATATAATTTTTTGAAATTAAATATGTATTAAAATATTTAAATTATTTTATATACCTTATATCAAGTATAAACCACTATTTAACTTCCTGTTTATTTTTATAATTTTTATAGTTTTTATTATTACACATAATTTTCGCTATATTCAGAGAGTTAAAAATCTTGACTTCTTTGTCAGAACTCTTCAATAATTGCTGCAAATGATCCCTTATTATCATTATTGGAATAGAAACAAAGAGTAAAATAGAAAAAGGCTTTTTACTTGATAGAAGAAATATAACAAAATTAGAATATCAAAACAGATTCAATATGTTAGTTAGTCTTCTACAATTTTAATTTCAAACAAATTTTATTCAAAAAACTTCTAGAATTAAATTAATGTTTAATGACTTTTTTATATCTGTTGGTTTATTTATTCCATTTGACTTTATATATTGAATTTTGATTATATACGTCTATTGAATATAAGCGGTGCTTATTATAATAATAATAATAATAATAGTGCCTTTATTCATACATTTACAATATATAAACATAGGGCGAAGTCTAGCTTAAAGCTACTCCACTCAACCCTGCAAAAAAAAAAAAAAAGGGAAAAAAAAACAAAAAGGGAAAAAAAAAACAAAAGGATAGAAACAAAAATAAGCGGAAAAAAAATAAAATTAACGAATCAATTCCATTGTGAGTAAACAAAACATATTTCATATTCATAAAATTTTCCTAATTTATAATTGGCTCGTCAAGAATTTTGACTTCAAAATCTTTCTCAGTGAGCTCAAAGAAACGCCTTCACACGAAACTAAAAATTCATTATGTAATTTCACCGCATTGAAGGTGAAGGAGCGCTGAAACATGGCTGAACCAAATCTTGGCAGCATGAGCCTATGACCATGCCTAACGTCCACGCAATGAACATCACGTCTAAAAATTAGCTTTTCCCTCAAATACGGTGGAAGACAAGAACGTAAAATTCGATGAACCATAATCGTCAGGTGGAGCCGGAAAACATTCTCAACCCTAAGCCATCCCAAGCTGTTAATTCCGTCCCTTATTCCACTGTCATATTTCCTCAAACCGAAAACAAACCGGCAGCATGAATTCTGCATTTTCTGTAGTCTGCGCCTCTGCACGGAATCAAGGCAAGGGTAAAAAACCGTTAATCCATAGTTTAGTTTGGACAAAACGAGAGTCTCACAGAGATACTTGCGTGACTGAAAATCTAAACAATATCTCTGCGGATACAAAAGGCGCAATGCAAGGAAAGAATTCCTCAACAGCAACGAGACATGCTCCCTGAATCTCAACTGGCAATCGAAAAAGATTCCCAGGTTTCTACAGCAGGTGGAGGACGGAATTCTTTCACCGCCCATCCTGATCTCAACCACACCCTGAAATGTCCTGGGAAAAAAGCATATATAAAAACATTTTTTAACATTTATCTTCAAATTATTCATTTGGGAATAACGCATAATTAAGTCTAAATCCTCATTCAACCGCTCGACAGCCTGAGAAACAGAGGAGGGATGAAAAGAGAGGCGAACCTGAGTGTCATCACAATAAAAATGGGTGGATGCGAATCTGACCACCCTATGCATGTCAGCCACATATATAAGGAAAAGCAGAGGGCCAAGAACAGATCCTTGTGGCACCCCTGAAGTTATAGGGCAATAATCTGAATATGTATCACGCAATTTAACGCACTGATGCCTATCAAAAAGGTAGACTTGAAAAATCTCAGAGCAGTTTCATCAAAACCAATATAAGTTAATTTAGCACAAAGCAGCTCATGGTCCAGGGTATCGAATGCCCTTGCGAAATCCAACAAGGTGAGAATTGAGGCATGTCCCCCATCCAAAGATCGCAAAATATCATCAGTGATGTTGAGCAGAAGAGTGGTAGTACTGTAACCCCCCCTGAAACCCGACTGCCGCGCAGTGAGAATTCCATTGTCGGTGACGTATTTATAAACCTGAAGAAACAATATCCTCTCCAGAACCTTTGACAGAGCTGGTAGCACACTTATCGGACGAAAATCAGATAAGCTCTCAGGACTAGGGATCTTAGGTATCGGATTCACAATAGAGTACTTCCAATCATACGGATAATAACCAGACTCAATGCAAACATTAACAATGTGCGTCATGAAGGGCAGAGTAACACCAAGGGATAATTTAAGCATTCTAGCAGATATACAATCAATCCCCAGAGCGTTCGAACGAAGATCCAAGACAACTGATTTTATCTCGTCTATAGTCGCAAACCCGATCGAAAATTTTTTATTTGCATCAAATCTGTTCGAGCTATAATAACTGGTTCTCTCCGGGCAAGAATTGGAAGGACTAAAAACCGACCGAAAATAGTCATTGAATTCATGAGGGTTAGAAAAGCGTTCAGGCACAGAATTCTGTGAACAAGGATGCAATGTCCTGAAGGATTTCCAAAAAAATCCGGAACCCCGAGATCTGGCCTGGGACATGAAACCGCGTTTCTCCCTTCGCACAGCAGAAGTAACAACATTTCGCAGATGAGTATAATAACTGTAATCAGCTAAGTTCTTCGTAAGCTTATATTTAGATAGAGCAGCATTTCTCAACTTCATCATGCTTTTTATTGTAGGAGTTATCCACGGGGAAAATAATTTAGTAACTCTCGATTCGACGTAAGGGGCATGCTTGTCAAATATATCAGTCAGGCATTGACAAAAAATTGAGATCTTCAAATCAATATCACTAACATAAAGGATTCTATCAAATGACGCACTAGAAAGGTCCGATAAAAAGTCCTGAAGGGCAAACCGACGAAAATCACGATAACGAATAATCTTCGGGGTATTTATTTTTCTCTTTAAATTTATCCTGCAAAAGACACCCCTGTGATCAGATATTGAATGATCAATAATACCAGAATCAATCACCAGTTCGGGTCTGCTAGAGCAAATCACATCCAGTAAAGTCTGAGATGTCGAAGTTATGCGTGTTGGCTCATTAATTAGCTGTTTCAGACCATAAGATTCCACGCAGTCAGAAAAGTTGTTCTCAACTAATTGATTCTCGTTAATGTTATAGACATTAATTTAATTCTAAAAGTTTTTTGAATGAAATTTTTTTGAAATTAAAATTGTAGAAGACCAACAGATTTAATCTGTTTGTATAATCAAATGTTGTTAGAAACAAAAAGTAATAAGAAACGGTTTTTTACTTGATAGAAGGATTATTACAAAATTTGAACATCAAAACAGATTTAATCTGTTAATCTTCTACAATTTTAATTTCAAAAAATTTATTTAAGAAACTTCAGGATTTAAATTAATGTCTTTATAAGCACTGCTCACATTCAATAGACGTAATTTTATACGTCTTAGTTTAATTCTTAAAGTTTCTTAAATTAATTTTTTGAAATTAAAATTGTAGAAGACTAACAGATTAAATCTGTTTTGATATTCAAATTTTAGAAACAAAGAGATTTTTCAGTTTAAGAAATTTTTTGGAGTATTTCGTAGGGCTTTCGATGTTATCGTAATGTAAGGTTATTTCCTGCTCAAGTAATGCTATATTAATAGAAATCCATTCAGCCCTGTGCAACTGTGTGAATGCTTACTTTGCACATTGCTCTGTGAGTTAGGACTGTTGATATTTATTTTTTATTTTAATGGCTTTTTTTATGAAAAAAATCTTAATTCGGCTCAAAAATGATTTACACAGTTTATAATTCAGTATATTAAACAAATTAAATTATAAATGTATGAAAATGTGAGGATCTTAGTAATTATTGTTTATTTTTAATATAACAATTATGCGTATCAATATTTATCAGTAAGAGTTTTTAAAAATACTCTGTTTTATATGTTTAGCTGTTTGACTACTACGATTATTAGGCACTAAAAGATTGATTGTAGAAGCAACTCGTTCAGATGCTACAAATGTAGCAGAAAATATCAAATATTTAACAGCTATTTCTGATGGCACAGGATTAAAATGTAAACTATCGATCCAACATTTTAGTGCATTTGATGACCTTGAAATTTTTGGCTGATCTAAATACTGTTTTAATTCGGCAGGCATTGTACCAAAACCTCTGCCAAAAACTTCATTCACATTGGATATATTTTTAAAGAACATATCTTTATGTCTGTCCCATAATGATTAAGTTATTTCTTTTTCTCCACTGGAGAAGCACCTACCGTAGGTGAACGATTCCCTCTTATTTTGTGTTCTGTAATTATGACTTTTGATAGATCTGATATTGCATTAACAGCACCCAATGCTGACCTGAAATGTAACTTTTTGAAGCGGGGGCCTAAGATAGTTGCTTTGACCAAGAATAGTTTTTCTTGTAAGGGCACTAATCTATTTTCAATAAATCATTTTATACTGACACTTCAATAGCAGTTCATATTTTAGTTTTTTGTTTCTTGTTTCAATAAATTTTTTAATGGTATCACTAATCTAGCTGTGACATATTTCTGGGCACTCAAGTCTTCTGTTACTATTTTAAATGTACCAAGGAGCGTAACTAAATCGCCCAAAATAGTTAAGTACGGAGTAGCTACCATTTCAGGTACATTATTCTTAGTTCTTGATGCTAATATTTCCGCTGCTTCTGTAATTTTTTCCGCATAAGTTGCAAGAAACACTTCTTGTATCTAATTTCTTAAAATACGTCCACAAAATAGAAGTGTTTTTCGAAGACGACATATTTTGGCACTTCTATCTATTCTATGTAACTAGATTTGAAATAAATTATTCTGAATAAACACGTGCTTTTCCGTTATGATATATGATGTTATGAAATTCATTACCTCTGTTTTTAACTTCGCTCGTTGTTAATCACAGACCATAGATTAACGAAGAAGATATGCTAAAGCTAATTGACCGTATTGGATGGAGTAGTCCCTTACTTTGTGATAGTTCATTTTAATGGAATGAAATAAGGAATTACTTTGTTTTCTATCACTTTTTATTATAACTAATACAGTGACTCGAGTTTCGTAGTGTTTACTACATTTTCAAACTGAACGAACTAATTAGATCTCAACTATTATATATGGGGATTGTAGGCTTCGGCAGAGCTTCGAAGAGAGGGGTTTTCCAAAGTTCCGTCTGTTCTTTAAGTAGTTTTATTATTGGTACGTGCTTTATATATTTTTCAATATCTATGGATTCCAGGATGTCAAGTTTTTTCCCTTTCGCTTCCACGTGCAAGATAACAAGGTTGTTCAATTCTGGGAAGGTGTGATCTGTAGTGAAGAAATGGTTCGCAAAATTGGAATTATTCTTCCGGTTCCTAAAAGCAGATTGATGCTCTTTGTACCTTTTATGGAAAGGTCGGCCCGTTTATCCTATATACACACTATTACACTCTTGACAACTTAATTTATAGACTCCAGAATTATTCAGTCGGTTCTCTTTGTCTTTCGGATTAAAAGAGAGATTAGAAATTTTATGGGAGGGTGTGAAAGCTGTTACTATATTAATTTTTGATGAACTTCGAGCTATTTTTTGTGAAATTGGTCCAAAATATATATAGAAAACCCACATCAACTGATATAACAATACCAAATTTTTCAAACCATCCGATCAATCATAAACTGTCTCATCCTCTGTTTCATCCAAGTTTTATATAAACCCTAATGAGTGGCGGATGGTCAAATTACTCAGTAATATATTATAGGGAGGTTATCAACTCACCAGGAGAAAAACCAACACACAACGGCACAATCAAGGGTATAGATTTAGGTTAACTGGACATAAACAACTGGGCATAAATGAACTACGATTGAACACCTGAGAGCTCAACGGAGGAATGAATCATAGATTACCAAGAATCTACAAACTCGTTTATCTATGGTATGAATACTGAATAGCTCATAGTGAAATAAAGAATTTAATTGAATGATTGTCGAAGGTCAAAGTGACAATTCTAACCTCTGAAACATGTATCTCTCGTGAAAGATATTTTTACTGGATTTTTTTAAGCAAATAAATTTATTATTATTATATTATTTGGACCTTGTTGAAGGTGGAAGGGTATTGGGATTGGCTTTTTTAACATATGTGTAAAAATATTGAAAATGTAGGCGATGAAACTTTCTCCAAAATATACCACAGTTTCTGTCAACTTACGAAATCTGTAGCAAACGGAGGAGGTAGAAAGAGGAAAATTGAAAAAAAATTATATTATCAGGGCAAAAAGTAGAAGATATATTGTTATGAATCACTTCAAGGTTTGTCAATCGATGTACTAACAATTTTTGGAAGACTAAGATTTCAGAAGTAGGAAATCTGTAACATTACCAATGAATGCTTCTTGCTTGATATAATTAACAATTGATTTGCATGATTGAACATATTAGCTTAACTAAACTTTTTGATAAAGTGTTTCACTGAGAATGAGAAGTAAAATTCAAAGTTAGTACTAGATGGAAAAAGTAATAGATCTGATATTGTTATAATCATTAAAATTTTAATTTGTGCTGGATATGTTTAAATTTTCATTTAAATATTTATTTCATTGATTCGGTCATTACTTGGTGGAAACTCATTTTAATATATAGTATTGTCTTCTATATATTTTTTAATTTAAATATTTATTGTCTGAATAGTGTTCCAGGAACCGTCCACGATTAAGGTACCCCACCCCGGTGGTGGGCCATTCTCTAAAAATATGAAGCTAAGTGTTGCATCAAAGCTCAATGCAGCTGATTAAGAAGATTCACACGATGAGAAAAATTGAGGTATTCTAGGAACCTGGTACCATTAATAGTGAAAAGTATTGTGGCATTCTGAACGATTTTCTTCTTGAAACGGCGCATGCTTTATATCCAAAGGAGTAGTGTTTTCAGCAGGATAATGCAAGATGTCATACTTCGGCCTATACTCAAGCTTGGATGCAAGAACACCAAGTGACAACCATTTCATGGCCAGCAGCTTCACTAAATCTTAGTCCCATTGAAAACATAAGAGAGCTAATGAAGATTGAAGTTGAACAAGCAACGCCACGAAATAAGGATGATTTAATTCAGTCAGTTTTACAGTCCTGAAGTACCATCACCGTTGTTTACAGTTAAATGGAGGTTGTATAAATAAATAAGATGAATATTTTGTTATAATTTTCTAATTCAAGAATTGAAAATATATACTAAATAATTACAGTTGCTCTTTGTTGTTTCAGGATACTTTCTAGACGGACTATATTTTCGAGTTGGGAACTAGATCCAGGAATTATGAGTAGAATATAGTAAAAGGTGGCAGTGGTAAGGGTTTATAATTAGAAAAAGGTTTATATTGGGTATTATTACGTTTTTTTTTCTTCATTATTTAGGAAGTGAAATTAACTATTTTTTTTTTTTTGAGAGTAGGAAACAAACACACAGTTACCCTTATTATATTGGAGGAAAATACCCCTTTATATCAAGGGGAAACAACCTTGAACGTGCTACACAAGTCTTTGAAGGATGAAATGAGTTATGCATAATATACCTCCAAGTGTACTTCACTGGTCTATCCCTATGGAAAGAGTTAATATTTTGGATTTGATAGATATTTTTTTTGCGTGATTGTTACTCTTTGTTTCCTATTTGTCATAAAAGATTTCAGCCATTTATTTGCATTTCCTCGCACAGAATAAAATTCCAATTTTTGTATCAGATAATCTTTATCTATTGAATCAAACGCTTTTGATAAATCAAGAAACAAACCCAACGCCATTTTGTCATCCTCAAGTTGTTGCAGTATGTACTGAACTAGAGTACTGTACCTATCATAAAATCGCCGTCTTAGTTGAGCGACCTTGTAAATATCCATGCTGCATTTCAGTTTCAACGAAAACTTCCATCAATCTTGAAGAGATCATCATATATAGATTCATTTGTTCAGCCATTTATTTGCATTTCCTCGCACAGAATAAAATTCCAATTTTTGTATCAGATAATCTTTATCTATTGAATCAAACGCTTTTGATAAATCAAGAAACAAACCCAACGCCATTTTGTCATCCTCAAGTTGTTGCAGTATGTACTGAACTAGAGTACTGTACCTATCATAAAATCGCCGTCTTAGTTGAGCGACCTTGTAAATATCCATGCTGCATTTCAGTTTCAACGAAAACTTCCATCAATCTTGAAGAGATCATCATATATAGATTCATTTGTTAAATTTGAAACAACATAAATTTAACTTATGTAAATGAATTAATTCTGCTGGTAAGGTGTAACAGTGTAAAATCTTAGCGACCCGTTTTTTTTGCTCGCCAGTGTATTTGACATTCATTTTCCTCTACAAATATCAATCGATATACATTCTGTCAAGAAAGTACCGGGAATAATCGATTTAAATCTGGCGGGGCAATGAGGCAGGTAAAAAATTTTTTTCCTAGGTTGGTACCACTGTCCTTAATTACTATGCCAAGCTTGAGCGGGATCTGTCAACTAGTGTGTTTGCAACAGCTGATTAAGTCAGTCGATGTCAGAGTGCGTGCCGATTTTTACTATGGGTGATTACGTTGAGCAAAGAATTTGTTTAAAGTTTTGTGTTGCAAATGAATTTTCGTGTGCCGATGCATTGAAAATGTTGCAAAAGGCCTTTGGTGATAATGCTCTATCGAAAACTCGTGCATATCAGTGGTACAGAGCCTTCAAGGACGGTCGTGAAGTGGTCGCCCATCGACGGCTTCGATCGAAGATAACGTCGATAAAATTAAGGAAAGGGTGCTGGAAAACCGTCGTACCAGCTTGAGAGAGATAGCACATGATCTTAAGATATCCCACGAGTCCGCACATACGATTTTGATTGATATTTTGGGCATGAG
The DNA here is from genome assembly GCA_034642435.1 of Megalocaria dilatata. Taxonomy (NCBI): domain Eukaryota; kingdom Metazoa; phylum Arthropoda; class Insecta; order Coleoptera; family Coccinellidae; genus Megalocaria; species Megalocaria dilatata. The sequence goes on from CM067862.1 coordinate 10,063,172, forward strand.
AAAGGTGGCCGCACGACTCGTACCGAAAGACCTGAATTTTCTTCAAAAACGTCATCGTGAACAGGTTGCTTCAGACATGCTAGATCGCTGTAATTCCGATTCTACATTCATGGAACGCATTATAACTGGTGATGAGACCTGGGTCTACGAGTACGATATGCAAACAAGCCAGCAATCATCGGAATGGGTGGCAAAAAATGAGCCGAAACCGAAAAAACCACGCCAAAGCCGCTCGAAAATGAAGGTGATGCTCATTGTTTTCTTCGATATCCGTGGCGTGGTGCACTACGAATTCGTTCCAGAGGGTCAGACGGTAAACAAGGAGTATTACCTAGGCGTTATGAAACGTTTGCGTGAGCGTATCCGTAAGAAGCCGCCAAATTTGTGGGCGAACAACTCATGGATTTTGCATGACGATAACGCGCTTTCTTACCGAGCTACGATTGTGACTGACTTTCTCGCCAAAAACTCAACAAACGTGCTTCAGCAACCATCGTATTCGCCGGGTTTGGCTCCCTGCGACTTTTTCCTCTTCCCAAAACTAAAATTGCCCCTTCGTGGCACCCGTTTTGAGTCGATTGAAGCCATAAAACAAAATTCGGCGCAAGAGCTAAAGTCCACCCCGGAAAGCGCCTATAAAAAATGTTTCGATAATTGGAAGTGCCGTTGGCATAGATGTATTGGAGCAAATGGAGCCTATTTTGAAGGCGACCCAATAAATTTTGACGATTAAATGTAAAAATGTTGTTTTAATTGAAAATTCCCGGTACTTTCTTGACAGAGTAGTATTATAATCGTAGAATAAGATAGAAAATTAAAATTAACTTAGAAATTTACACCATCGGTACCATACAGTAAGATATCGAATTGGAAAAACATATTCATTTTAGACCTGAAAAAAAATTTTGCATGAAAATTTCAAAAGAAAAATTTGGTAGCAGTAATTCCGAGATCATTTGAAATTAATTATGAAGAACGAAAAATTCAATGAGATCGATGGAACAATTTTTTTTTTAATACAAGTAGTAAATGAAGAAACAAATTCAGAACAAAATTGGACTAAGAAACAGCTATTGAAATGACCTTATGGAAGAAAATTAATGAAAAACCATTTTCTCCAAGGAATTTAAATATTCCAGGGGCTGTGTAGAATTTTAAATAGAGCTGCCTAGAAAAACAGTAATTAGTATCAAATTGATCTCCGTACTTAACATTTGGCTCCAGTTTAAAATCTCGAATTCCGATTAAAACAATGAATTATGAAACATAATCGGAAGAAACATCAGGAAATAAATAATCAAGAATCATAATTCCTTAATATGAGCAGAACAGTTATTTTCAACAATTTCAAGCCTTTTTGTAAAATGAAAAGAATATCAAATCATCCTACGAATCCATCCTGTTTAAAACAGAAGATCTAGACTGAGTCATGAAAATCACGATCTTTCTTGAAATCCTTGCAAGGTCTTGAAGAACAATATAGATAATAAATTTTAGAATTGGAATTCCATTTTCAGAAATATTGCATCTTCTATAACAATTTAGATTAACCATAAAGTATTAGTAGCAACTTAGTTTATAATTTGTAATAATTTTCGTTAGTTCTCAATAAACTTTTGTTCAAAAATTATACTGAAAAATGGTTTTCATATTATAAAATCAAATTCCAGAAAATAATCTATCAAAATTTGAATTTCTTTCATCAAATAAACTAAAAATTTTTTCAGCAATTAAGAATCCTCCCTAATACCGGGTGATTCATTTAAAGGTGTATTTTTTTAATAAAAAAAATTAATAAAAACAATTTTATTTTATAATCTTTATTATTACACAAAAAAACATTTTACAATGATTTTTTAAAGATAATTTCTTTCAAATGTTGTCCGCGACTACGGTTAACAAGGTCCATTCTGAAGTTCCAATTTTCAATTACGCTTCTGAGTGTTTCAGTGGTATTTGGCTAATAACACGAGTAATATTGGCCTCAAATGTCTCAATTGTCGCCAGCTTATCCATACAGACTCTGGACTTTACATAGTCCCAAAGGAAAAAGTCGAGAGCTGTGATATCACACGATCTACCCGGCCAATTCTTTGGTCCAAAGCGTGAGATGATGCGTTCGCCGAATCGCTCTCGCAGTAAAGCCATGGTTTCACGGGCTGTATGGCAAGTAGCGCCAAATTGGAACCAAATTTCTTCGAAACCAAGGACTTCAATTTCTATCATCAAATAGTCTGTTATCATTGCGCCATAACGGTCAACATTCACAGTAACATTCCGACCGGCCTCTGTTTTGAAGAAATATGGACCGATTATTCCACCGGCCCATAAACCACTCCAAACAGTTATTTTCTGGATTCAATTTCAACTCTTGAACATCTTCTGGTTCTTCATCACCCCAAATAGTCTAGTCAACAAGTGCCTTTTAATGAAAAATTAAACAAAACGAATTTTTTTTTATATGGAAAAGAAAAGTAAATCATGATTTTTAAAGAAAAAATGGTTCCTTAATATTAGTTGGAAGTGGGAGAAAACGATTGTTAATTAACAAATGCGTTTTTAAGCAATAAAAAAAATTTTTGAAGGAAATTTTTTTTTTTAATCATTATTTGCATCAAACATTGATATTCCTTAAAAAAAATTTCAATTATTTTATAAACAACGCATTTGTTTATAACAATTTTTTAAACAATAAGAAATAAAAATTCAAAAAAAATATTTCTATGTAGCTTGCTACAACATAAAAACGGATCATTAATAATATTTTGAAAAAAAAAATTTTTTCGATAATTAATCTAAGTTTTTAATTTTGCAACAACAAAAATCGTTAATAAAAAACTGAAAAATAAACATTTTTAAATTTTTCCAACGGGGATCTATTCTGAAGTCTTCCAAAAATTGCTCCAAGAGAGGAAAAAAATCTCAAGTTAATAGTTTAACAATTATCACACATTTGCAATGTTCATGTCCAAGCAGAAAAAAATTATTAATTAACTATTGCATAACTAATTGAAAAATTGAGATAAAATTTTTTTTTGGCGGATTATTGTTGTTCATTCATCTATCCAGTATGCCCCTGAATTTTTTCATTTATTAAATTTCAATTTTAATCTGTTAAAATAATTTTTATTAATAGTGTCCAAAGTAGGCGTGGCTTACGAAAGCCAGAGTACCCGTTTTCGGCTGTATTTTCATCCCTCTGGAAAAATTATTAATATTGGGACTACAATTCCGGGAGTCGACACTTTTTTTAGGAAATTTTCTCCTCTTTTTGAATCTTTTTTTTTTATTTCAAAAATATTAGTTTTTGAGATATTTACAAAAAACTAAACCCTCTTTTTTTAGTTAATTGTTAATAACTTTTGCAATTTTTGCAAGCGGAACTTCATTTTCTTCAAAAGTCATCTAGATGCCATTCATTGATAAATCTTTATCAATTTTTGAGATATTTACAAAAAACTGAACCCTCTTTTTTTTTAGTTAATTGTTAACAACTTTTGCAATTTTTGCAAGCGGAACTTCATTTTTTTCAAAAATCATCTAGATGCCATTCCGAATCGAATGACACCTTGATCATAATTTTCGGAGACTGCTGAAAAAAGTTGACCCAAAAGGCACTTGTTGACTACACTAGAATACGCATTTTGTTTATTCGCGAGCCTATTAAGCCAAAAATGGGCCTCATCGGTGAACAAAGTTTTTGTCGAAAACAGTGGATCTTCTGCAAGCTTGTCAAGAACCCAACGACTAAAACGGAAACGATTCGGAAGGACGGTCGGCTTCAGTTCTTGCACTAGTTGAATTTTGTAAGCTCTTAAAGAAAGATCCTTACGTAAAATACGCCAAGTTGTTGAATAAGACAGGCCAAGCTGTTGAGAACGGCGACGAATCGAGACTTCACCGTCTTCGCGTACATTCTCCGCTACCGCCCCTATATTTTCTTCACTACGTGCTGGGTGTGGTCTATTTGGTCGAGTATTATCTAATAATTAAAATTGGGTCTCAATCTTACGGATTGTAGAGCTAATTGTGCGTTCGATAGGCCGATTGTGTGGACCATAAGTTGATCTAAGCGCCCGATATACTATGTATGTCATTTAAAAAGAAAGACCTAAGTTTATTGAGCTATTTTTTAGTATATCTGTTGCATTAAATCAAAAACAATACTTGAAAAATGTTCTTTCAAAATTTGGAATGATCTTGACACCCATGTACACAACATTCCTTAATATATCCCAGTTTCAAGTACTGTAGTGAACTCAATATTTGAAAATACACTAGTTTAGATGCACTAAATTGTTTTGAACTCAATTCTCACGAAATTTAATCAAAAATAAAATTGAGATGTACCCGAGGTTGGACCATAACAAAACGTAAACAACAGCACTTCTTTTCAAAATATATGACCATTATTACAATTATGGATAACGCGGCTGATGGTAGCGGTACCTAGCGGCGAAATCAAAAAGTATAAGTTGATGGTTAGCGCTAACTATTGACTGGTGCTAAAACTAAAAACTTAGTTTTAGGTGGGGTTAGGGAAGTGTCCAATCTATATATTATTGTTAATCTATGCATATGACTTTAATTTCGGAATTATATATTCTTACTTCTACAATATATATTGAAACTATATACAAAAATTTTTGTATTAACAAATAACTATTTGAGTATGTATATTAATATACAAATGCAAGAAAATCCACTATTCCAAAATTACATATGATATATATTGAGCTATCCCGTACCTTACAGAGTACTCTAAAAGATCTAGGGTGTTACGAAGTACTCTAAGATCTGGGGTTTTACGGAGTACTCTAAAAGATCTAGGGGTTTACGGAGTACTCTTAAAGATCTAGAACTATACGAAGTAATCTAAATAGCGCTAACCTTTTTATCGTGATCGTCTAGTGGCGGGCGAATAGGACTTTACGTTGTGTAGGCAACCCAAATTACACCTAACGAGAACAAGGAAATAGTGACGGGAGGTTCAAATATTCGAAACACATTAATACCAGAATAATATATTTTTATTAATAATGTTCAAAAGCAACAACCCTCAATAAATGGAAACATTCATCAGCCTGTGGTTAAATCTACTCTACGCAGTGGTTCGCAAAGCGCCCCAGTGAAACCAATAATAATAATAATAGCTCTTTATTCTCGATCACATCCATACACATATAAATATAATAATATGAAGATGAAATAGAATAGTGTCAGAAATAAGAATTACATGATATAATCATCTAAACTGTATGGTTCTAGCTCAATGAGATATTCGAATAATCTTCTTTTGAAACATTTCATATTTTTTATAGTTTTTATATTTTTTGGAAGCATGTTATATATTTTGAGACATCTATATTCCGTCTGCTTTTGAGAGATTGTTAAATTATGTTTGGGATAAATGTAGTCGTCATTCCTGGTATCGTAAAAGGTTTTTTTGTTTTCATATTTTTCAAATAGATGTTCATTGGTCCTAATGAAGAGAACACATTCCTGAATGTAAAGGGCATATATTGTCAATAATTTATTTTTCTTGAAGATACTTCTGCAGGATTCATTATACTTCATGTTGTTGAGTATTCTTATTGCCTTTTTCTGTAAAATGAACAATGGTTTTATGTTTCCTGCTCCATAAAATATTATTCCAAATCTTAGTTTTGACTCTATTATTCCATGATAAACAATTTTTAAGTAATTACTGTGGATATATCGACTTATTACTCTCAGACCATAAATCGATTGTGCAATTTTCTCATTTAGACAGTTTATGTCTTCTTTCCAATTTAGGTTTTTGTCTATGTGGATGCCCAAAAATTTTGTTGTTTCTTGTATCTGGTATATTTCCTGACTCAAATTGATTGTTAAATCTTCCTCAATTTTTGTTTGTGTTGGTGTGAAAAGTATGAATTTTGTTTTTTTTTTGTTGAGTATTAAATTATTATTTTTGAACCATTCATCAGTTTTATTTAGGGTGATTTCAGTTAGTATTTCCAACATTGAGAAAAGTTTTTCAACTAGAAGTAAATTTGTGTCATCGGCATAATTAACTGTATTTACTCTTTTGGTACATAGTTCCATATCTGGTTCGTAGTCATTGATATATATCAGGAAGAACAAGGGCCCAGTAAAACTTCCTTGTGGTATGCCTAACAGTAATTCCTCTAAATTTGATCTCACAGTTTCCTCATTGATTTCCATTTCCACCATTTGTTTTCTGTTCAAAACATGACTCAACCCATTCCAGTGATGGGCCCCTAATTCCATAACTTTCTAATTTTTGAAAGAGTTTATTTTTATCTAAACAATCATAAGCTTTGGTTAAGTCAAGAAAAATTCCCATGGATAACTCTTTGTTTTCAAAAGATTCTACTACTTTATTAATGAAATCATAAATTGCTGTTTTAATTGATTTTCCTTTGATGTACCCATGTTGGTTGCTTCTTAATATTTTATTCATTAGTAAAAATTCCATTATTTGTCGGCAGTAGGCCATCTCTATAATCTTGGAAAAGCTCGGTAGAATACTTATTGGCCTATAGTTGTTGTAGTTATTGATATCACCTTTTTTATGAATTGGTTTTACGATGGCTATCTTGAGTTTGTCTGGGAAGATTCCATACTTAATGGAGTTGTTAATGATGTATGTCACTTGAGCAGTTATTTCTTCAGATGTTTGTTTTATAATATGGTTAGAGACTTCATCATACCCACTTGAATGTTTATTTTTTAGTAACTTTATGATCTCTTGTGTTTCAGATTGGGTGATCTTTTTCAAGCGTATAGATTTATCTACTTCTTGGAAATTGTTAACTTTTCCTGCCTCTTGAATATTCTTCGTTAAGTTAGTTCCCGCTCTTATAAAGAAGTTGTTCATCTCATTTGTAATCTTCAATGGATCTCCAGTTAATTCAGTTTTCTTTGTGTTCCTATTTTTCAGTGAATTTATCAGGTTCCATACTGTCTTGCTCTTGTTGTCAGAATTCTTAATTAGAGTGTCATATTTTTCCTTTTTCTGTTTCAGAAGTAACCGATCGTATTCCATTTTTTTTTCCCGATATGTCTCTTTATATTTTTCGTCACAAGTACTTAGGACGAGTAATATATCTAGTGAGCTTTTGACCTCTCTAATTGTGGGATCAATTTTATCCGGTGTTTGTTTTTTATTTCTTGATACTTTTTTCACTGGAAAAGCTTTGTTGAAATGTTGTAGGTATATGCTATGAAACATATTGAACTGGGCATTCACATCGTCATAAGGTATATCATAAATGTCTGTCCAATTTTGTTCTCTTAATAACTGTTTGAAATTTTTTGTTTTTCTCCGAAAATATACGTTTAAAGGTCTTTCTTGGTTGTTTCTTTTCTATAAATATACTCATCTTCTGCGCTAAATGATCTGAAACATGTGTTTGTATAGTGCTGCCTTCATAGGGTTCCTCAATATTCGTAAAAATGTTGTCAATGCAGGTTGCTGTGGTGGATGTTATTCTTGTAGGTTGGTGAATAGTTTGTTGCATATTATAGGTTTTTAACAAGTTCACTAGTTCTAATTTTCTCTTTGAATTTTCCATTAGGTTAATATTGAAATCGCCAACTAGGGTGATTTTAACATTTTCATTAAACAATTTTTGTATTATTGGTTCTAACGCCTCGATCAATATATCCATATTGCCATCATTATAAATTGCAATACACACATATCTACTGCCATTTAGGTTATATTCTACTCCAACACACTCAAATTTTCTCTTCCCTGAAATTTTCTTGATGTCTTTTCTTTCTTTGACTTGCATACCATTTTCAGAATATATGGCTACTCCTCCATGCTCCTTTATATCTCTACAAAAAGAAGTTATTAGTGTAAAATTCTTGATTACATGATATTCCAATTGCTTCTCCGTTTTCCAGTGTTCTGTTAAGCACAGAATTTTGACATCATCATGTTTACTTAATGTTTCTTCTAATAGTTCCCCAGCATTACCCAACGAGCGTATGTTTTGGTGTAATATACTAAACTGTTCATAATTCTTGCCGATTTTTTCCTTTTGAATTTCTTTTCCCTTATTGAGTGAAGGAATGCTATCAATTGCCATCAGTTTGTTAATGCTGTTTTTTTCTCTAAAAAATGTTCCCCTCTTCTGAAATCAAATCTTGAATATTTTATCCCTGTTGGCCAAAAATCATTTTTGTAAATATCCTCCTTCATTTTTAGAGGAACACTTACCAAAACACATTTATAGGTTAAATTTTCTTGGTTTTTTGTGTTCAGTTGTTTTACGCTTACTTCATTTTCTTCTAAATTACCTTTTTCTCTTACATAGTCTTTTATTACTTCAACCTGTACATTTGCTTTTATTTGGGATACAAATAGCCATAATTTCTTCTCTTGCTTGTCTGCTTTTATAGATTTAAATGTTGTATCTTCCAGTGGTCCTGTACCAACATTTGGTTTCTTATGCCTTCTTGATCTAACAGTAATGAATTCTTCCGATGTGGGTTTAGGCGAGAGTTCTTGTTCCATTTCATCTTTTTCCGTAGTTGGTTTTGAAATCAAAATAACTGGATTGTTGACATTTCTTTGAGTAATTTGTAGGTTACCTTTGTGTCTGTCATTTTTGGTTATAGGTGGTAGCTTAGATGTACCATTATCTTCTTTGGATGTTTCTGCAGTAGTTTGTTTCGTGTTATTATATAACCTCCTTGTGACTTGCTGTACTTTGTTTACAGTTGAGGATTCAGTTTTTTGCGTTGCTTTCGAATATGTTTTCATTTCGTATTTTCCATTATCTTCCAGGAGCTGTATTTTTTCTGATAAAAGGATATTGTTTTGCATCAGGATTTGGTTCTTTTCGGTTATTTCCTTGATCAATTGTTTTAGATAGTTGTTTTCCAATTCCAGCATTTTATTCTGAATAATTGCATCTTTGAATTCTGTTGAACTTTCATGATTTTCTAACCTCTCATGTTTACATATAGTATTTTCCAAATTGCTTGCTCGTACAAGACATGATTTGTGGAAATTATTATAACACTTTCCACACTTCACATAATCTCTCACTTTTTTAGCACAATACGAACATTTAACATCGTTAAATTCCCCGTCTTTCTGGGAGTTCGCATCCGTGTCACTTTCATTCGACGCCATTTTGGGAATAGCGCCCCGGGTCTAAATGACTTATACTACATATTGTTAGGTCGGTATTCGCTCAAATCAGATATCATTCTTATGCAGCGGAAAGGGTAAAGTTATGCAGGAAAAGGGGATACAGCCAGCCTGCACCTTCAACCGCACTTCCGGTAACCAGTGCTGAACCTCCCGTTACAGGGGGTAAGTTTAACTGACAGTAAGGTAAGGGTAACTGTGGTATGCCCAGGAGATCTCCTTGAAGAGGAAGGGAAGGGGCACGCAAACTAATCCCTGGAGATATCACAGTACCCGAAACAAATATCTAGCAATCACTCACACATTCTCACAATAACGTTGGATATCTGGAGCTATTTACTGTCTCTAAACGATATGTCGTCCTCTACCAGGACTACTCTGCAGTTTACCCTAAAGAACGCCACTGTTTCACAAGGAATACAATCTTCCAAGGTAAGCGGGCACATGCATATGACAAATATGTAACATGAACTGACTAGGATATTATAAAATAGATACAGTACCCCATCACCTAGGCATGTTAATGGACGTTACAATAAGAACAAACAAAGAAATGGGTATCCAGGGGATCACACAAGAGTACATACAAATCAGTTACATATCAAGCACTGCAATTAGTAAGAAAAGATGACACAAATCCCTATTAGCAAGTATTACGCAGATAAAGAACCACTATTTACAAATACAGCAAAAAGCAATCAGGCACCGAGAGAAAGTATACAATACAAACAGAAAACTTGTGAGGGTCGCTTTAGTTATGGACAAAGGCAATGCAATTTAGTTAAAACATTCCGGTAGGATTAAACAGTGAAGCAAAAATACCAGAATGAAAAGCGAAGTACAATGAACGAGCGTGCCGTCATTAATTTCACATTAACACAAAGGTGGTATTTAAAAATGTAAAGCATGCAATTAATCGGAAGCATTTAAAAGAAGTTTACTTACTAAGAGTTGTCAAGGGACATTGTTATAATTACTATTATCTCGAATATGTTACTAAGTTGCTCAGGAGGTTTATTTCCAAGAACCTTCCTCTCGAATGAATTAAAATACAATGGGGACGCTATAAAGACCTTGCTCTCCTTTGTTATTCTCACTAATCACTTACGTGTCAAGTTACAGCGCCATAGAGTATTTTGACACATAAAATAACGCGGGCAAATACAATGACATAATGGTGGAATTTATATAATGTGTCAGGGACTCTGTGACTCTTATGATCCTTAGAGGATCCTGATCTCTCCAATATATATATATATATATATATTTATATTTTTTTTAATTAAGTAAAGGTTAATCTTGGTTTATTGTTATTACGTCTATAGTTTAGTGTAGTTAGGTCAAAAACGTCCTATAGTGAAAAAATATAGTTACTTAAAAAAACTTAAAATTTAGAATAATTAATATTAGATCCTTTTAAAAATTTTCCATTAAATATCATTCAATTGTTTTAATAATTTTTATAAATTAATAAATATAACTGTCCAAAATAATAAGGACTGCTTATAGAAGAAGAAGAAAACATATATTTCTATGTGATTATTACCATATATAGCACTACATTAATAGTAAGAAAACATTTTATACTCAATAATTGGTGCAGTGTGGTCAAAAGTGTACTAGTGAAATAAAAATTGTACAATACTTTCAAAATGGAAGATATTAAGGTTGAAGATGATGTTTACGAAATTGTTTTATCAAACGGAATTGAAAATACTGGATCTTTAGGTATTAATGTCGATGAAGAAGTAAATAAGTGTTCGGTTGCCACTTATAACTGGTAAGTAACCATTAAATATTATTTCATATTTGTTCAATTGCCTTAGTAATTTTCGAACGACTATATTCAGTGCCAATATTTTTAAAACTTTCCATTCCATCTTTTTTGTGCTACTCCTTGATGATGAAGCTACAGAAAAACTCCAGATATTTACTTGAAATCTGAATAATTATTTCCTCATGTAAAATTTAATGAGATTAGGTCTTTCTTATGCATTTTTATGAAATATTGCATAAACATCTTTAATTTTTGGGGTTTTTGAAATAGTTTCTAATGGATATTTCATGGGTTCTGTAATAAAGTTCAGGTTTATGTAAATATAAATTAGAATAAGCACTGGTTAACAACTGTTTTATTTATTTTTACTATTATGTACATGTATTTACAAGCGTGTCTGTTTGGTTGCTTTGTAGGGAGGTTATCTTCTTCTTCTTCTTTCTCAAACAGACTAATCCACAATCAGTATACCCCTGATTGCAGGCGTCTGAACATGGGCTCAGCCTGTGTAGACTATGCACCCAATCTCTGTGGCAGTGCTTTCGATCCCAATCCTGGGTCCTGGGGTATCAGGAGTCTTGGGGTTCCAATCCCAGGAGCTGAGGAACATACAAGTGATGATTGTGACACAGCGATTTTAACTTTTAAGTTCTTCAACGAAATCTACATGCGGTGAAAGCAAGGAAAGTGGGTATCAGGCAAACAACAAAGGCAAAAACAAAGGTGAATAATGTAAGCTGATTGATCATGCTCAAAGCGTTATTCCACATTTTACAAGAAACTTTACCAACAAGTCTAACACATCTATTCTGCTACTAAAAATAGCTTCGTAAATATTAATTGGCAGGGAAAACCTGAGTGAGGAAAGTGCAGCATACAGTTCAGCACTAGCATTCATATTTCTTGGGCAGCCAAAAAATATGTGGGCAATGTCGCCCACCTGACCACACTCACAAGAAGCGGAGTCCCTAAGACCCATTCTATGAAGGTAGAATGGCGTTAGACAATGACCAGATTTTAGTCTAATAATGGTTGAGATGTATCGTCGTGGCCTGTTGATCTTAATAAACCAAGGTATTCTGGAAATCGAATGGACATCATAGAATGACGCATATACTCGGCCCTTATTGGAGCAAGTGTCAAAAAATTCCGTTGTCCAGCTACGCTTAAGGTTGGCACGGAATTGAGGCCATAGTTCGTGAGGACCTGCAGGGATACTCGGGGGGCTATCAAGATATCTACCCTCATTAGCTAATAGATCAGCTATGTCATTACCGTGGATATACGAGTGAGAGGGTACCCAGAGGCACTTAACCGTAAGACCCGCAATGCGAGCCTGGTGAAGCAGATTACACGTCCTAAATGTGATGGAGTCCGTGCCGGAGTTATAATTTCCGCTCTTAAGGGCTTCCAGAACACTGAGTGAATCAGAAACAATGAGGGTCCTTGGGAACCTGCGCTGCAGGGCAAGCTCGACAGCGCTACCAATCGCGTACATTTCCGCAGTGTAAATTGACCAGTGATCGGGTAATCGGGCCGATATTCTGATTAAAGGGGAAGGACAGAACACACCATATCCCACAGAGTCTGGGTCCCTAGACAAAGAAGCATCTACATATATTAAACAGTGATGTGGGAATTTCTCAGAAGTTATAGAAGTAAATACCTGGGGGTTGGAGATAGCGTATTTGGGAAGACCGGAATTGAAGATATGAACCCTACTCTGTCTGACCTGAAATGCAACGTTGAGAAATGGTATATTCCGCCCTGCCTCAATGAGATGTCTCCTCAATGCAATGTCAGCCAGCGCCTGGAAGAGCGGTGGCTTGCATGTGCGAGCCCAAAGATGATCCAAGTCTCTGTAATCGCCGATAATTTTGAGAACAGGATGATTTTCAATTCTGTACACTTTCGAAATGTATTTATAGGCTAACCATCTACGTCTGTAAGATAACGGTTGTTCGGCAGCCTCAAAGAGTAAAACATTAGTAGGAGTGGTCTTGAGTACAGAAAGTGCTGTACGAAGGAGAGCATACTGGGCACGGTCCAAGCGTTTAAGGTTAGCTTTGGAGCATCTACCGTAGAGGATACTGCCGTAATCTAAGTGTGGCAGAGCAAGAACTTTAAAGATCCTCAGAAGTATCGCCGGATGACAACCCCACCCGTATCTTCCCAATGCTTTGATCACATTCTGCGCACCAAAGATCTTAGCACATGTCATGTCAATTTGCTTATTCCATCTGAAATTACTTTCCAGATGAACACCAAGGTATCTTGTGGATGTCCTCCATGGGATTATTTGGCTGCCGCAGGATATATATGGGAGGTTGGCGGGAATTCTGGACTTAACAAATATCATCGCTGTGGACTTATCCGGCGATAAGCATAGATTTCTTTGGGACAGCCAGGTACTGACATGACTCACATCCGATGAGAGATGCTCAGCCATCTGAGCAAGATCCCTACCACTAGTCAACAACACAAAGTCGTCTGCAAACTGCAGAACCGAGGTACCAGATGTCAGGACGCTTGGAGGAATGAGGGAATACAAGTTGAACAAAGAAGGGGCCGATACCGACCCCTGTGCCAGGCCACAGGAGGAGAAAACAGGTCCCAGTATGGAGCCCGCAGAGGGGAATGAGATATAAAGGGCTCGTCTGGAAAGTAGCTGCATAATAATGTTTATCATTGGATAGGGAACGCTGGCCATCTTCAGTTCTTCAAAGAGTACGGAAGGAAGGACACTATCATATGCCCCCTTAATGTCAAGAAAAACCGCCATCACTCTCTCACCACGAGTGAACGCTCGATAGACAAAGCCGGACAAGAAAGCAAGACAATCGTTAACAGATCGGCCCCTTCGGAAGCCAAACAAAGCTCTATCCGGACCAATGTGATTTTCTATTTGTTTCTCAATGCGATTTTTGAGCAGTGTTTCAAGAACCTTTGTGATACATGGAGAGAGAGCGATTGGTCTATAGCTAGAAGGGGAATTGGGAGGCTTATCCTTTTTTTTAAATGGGAGGATTAGAGTTTCTTTATACTCTGATGGTATGTTACCTGACAAGAGGAGGTCGTTATAAATTCGCAGCAGGTACAGCTTCGCTGACATAGGCGCATTTCCAAACATTTTGTACGACAGACCATCCAATCCTGGAGCCGAGTCCCTTTTGTTTGTGAGGGCTAGGAGAAGTTCATCTAGCGTAAATGGCTCGCATGTACCAGGTTTCAGGACAGTGGGTGTTATGCTAGGGGCATTCCCTGACAGTCCACGCAGGATGGAAAGGAGACAGTTCTTAGAGGGACAGGGGACAGAGGTTGGACCACTTGTACCTGAAAACTTTTTCACCACCTTCCACATTTTGTTAAGTTTAATAAAATCAATTCCTTCGCAAAAAGTTCGAAAAGAGGACCTTTTCTTATCCCTGATCATCCGTCTACAAAGAGCTCTTGCTTGTTTAACGGCGATATAGTTGGTTGTGGACGGATCAGACCGATATTCTCTAAATAGAGCTCTTCTCTCCTGGATAGCTGTGGCGATTTCGTCATCCCACCAGTGTACCCTGAAATGGCTTCCCGAGGAAGGCTTGTACTTAGGTATGAACCTATCAGCTGCCTGGGTCATGAGTTCGAGAAACCTCCCTGAATCAGCTTCTGCAAAATCTTCCCGGTAGAGCTGGTCACTAAGATAGGAACAGTATCCCACCCAATCAGCCTTCTTTGTGTTATATTTGCGTGTTGAATACCTTGTGTTATTGTCCCGATCAGAAGATTTCCCTCTGAGCTCAACCATTATGGGAAAGTGATCACTCATACCACAGTCCGGTATTACTCTCCATGTTGTCATCAGAGAGATCGAGGGAGTGGAGAATGCAACGTCAGGGGCACTAGAATTGACGCCTGGGGGGGTCAGTCTGGTAGGAGTGCCTTGATTGAGAAGAACCAGATCTTCAGAGAGCAAAAACATCTCCAAGACTGCTCCATTACTGTTCTTGATTCCAGATCCCCAGAGGGGATTTTGTGCATTAAGGTCGCCTATCAAAATGGAGGATGGGCTAAAGAACCGTTTAATGGAGAGAAAATGAGCCTGGGACAGCCTAATATCCGGAGGGGAATACATGCAAAATATACGTAATGTTTTCACGTCAAATGATAGCAACTGTACTCTATCAGGTAGTGACAGGTTGGTTAGCAAGACTGGGGAGTAATCCAAGCAGCCTCTGATGGCTGCAGCAATTCCACCATAACCATCATTTCTATCCAGTCTCAAAAGGGAATACCCTTGGAGTTGAGCTATTAGAGAAGGGTTAAGGTATGTTTCGTTGAGTAGAATGATGTCAGGATCATGATCCTTGATGAGTATCTTCAAATCCACCAAGTTGCGCATAAATGAATGAATGTTCCAATGTAAAATCTTAAGATTGTGTTTCTCCGCGACCAATTTTATAAAAATTTAGATAAATTACATTCAAACAATGGTATGATGAACAACTTGGCTAATTTGAATAAGTTGTGTACAACACATTCCAATTGGAAGACGAGGGACGCTTAACTAGAGCCTGAAGGGGAAGCCTCCATGCTCCAATCAAAACGTTCCATGCGGAAAGAGTTACTATCATTATCCATTCTATCATTACTCATGAATTCTTCGTCGTTAGAGGATGAGGGTAATTGTGTCTGAGGAATAGATTCAGTGATTATAAGTTTCTGTGGGGGGTGTGTATCAGATGTTAAACAATTTGTGTCATTGGGAGTATAAGTAATGAGAGCCTGTGCATGTGCTTGTCTGTCGTATCCTAAAGGTTTTTCTTTCCTCTTAATCGGGGATGGCTTGCTAAATACACGAGACACATATGAAGGTTTACGAGGCTGGGGATTATGAGAGGGAAAATGATTATGTTGAGTTGAAAGGGGATTATTTTGGGAAGTAGGGAGAGCTGCTGAAGGAAATTCTGAAGGTAGTGGAGCAGATTTGGTACGTGTGGCTGTGTTGGCCTCATATAGTGAAAGATTATGAATTGCCATAAGTTCTCTCATTCTTACTTGTCTAAGATATTCAGGACATGACTTATCATTAGACAAAATACACAATTAGATGGACTGTTACAGTTTGTATTAGATTCATGAGATTCCCCACATGTAACACATCTGAAATTCCCCCTGCATTGTGCCTGAATGTGACCATAGCGTAAACATTTTCGACATTGTATGACTGGAGGTATGTACAATGATACCTCTGTTCGAATACTGAACAACTCTAAATATTTTGGGAGAGAGGTGCCCTGGAATGTGATGAGACACGTTCCAGAAGGAATTTGTGTTGGTACATCATTGATTCTTATAGTTCTTTTGAATCTACGGACTCTGAGTACAGGGGTGTTGGGAGACATGCCCACACCATATTGAACAATATCTTCCTCTGTGATATCTGACCCAATGTCCCTCACTATACCCATAGATGTAACCATTCGGGCAGGAATATATGCTTCGTAACTATCTGCCGGAAGAGTGTGATTATCAACAAACCAATTGGCCTGATCAGCCGTAGCAAAATAAACACCAGTACGCTTGAGACCCTTTCTACAGATATTTTTAATATCAAGATTATTATTATAATAAGTTTGATAAAGTAGTTTACCAATGTTCATGGGGTTGAGATTACCAATATTTCGTGAAATAGATTCTATTATGACGCAGAATGGACCTTTGTCTGTGTTATTATAACTAAACGATCTTCTAGGGCTAATTATGTTAGAATTATTATTTATATAAGATAGAGTTTGTGAGAGGTTATCTATTTGATCAATCAATTCCACATCTTGTGTGTCAACCGCTGTCTGTCTTAATGCTGCAATCTCCTCATTCAGGAGATTAACATCTATTTTGTTTGGGGAATCAGTGTTATTAAGAGCATTAGCTGCTCTTGGAGATAATAAAGACGAGACCCGGGGGTGACCCCCGGGACTCTCGATGGACATTTTACCGCAAGATGTGCCGGGTTAGTTGGTAGAATAAAAGCAGAAATCTAAAGCAAATGTTACTGACAGCTTAAATTATGCAAAAACACTCACCAGGGTAATCACAATACACAATTAAGGGATTGGATTGTTAGGATTATCACCGGTGAAAATTGATATTTTTTGAAAGTTGAGGTTCGATTTTAGGTTATCAATTTTAGGTTAATTTAGTGTTGTTCCTAGGGAGGTTATGTTGTTGCTTCTGTGTCACAGATCCACAGAACACAACAAGATAAAGAACAGGTGCGTTCCACTAATAACCTAACATCTCCCTTCATAACAAATATTTAGTTAATTACCAATAAATTAAAGATTCAGTTTTCTTGGAGGCCTGACCGTCCTTCCAGATGTGGTTTTTCTTTGATTTGGCATCTGACTACTGAAACTTGGTTCCAACTCAGGACTTTCGGTCAAACCTACATTTTCTCTTACATTTTCTAAGTGATTCTTATTCTCTATCTCTATATAATAGTTTACATTTTCTTTTGGATAAACTGGAGAATTGTGTTCTACTTTCCTAGACGTTATGTTACATGGTACAATTTTTATGAATTTTCTATTTCTGTAAAGTTTTCCACCATTCTCCATTTCAATTCTATAGACCCTATCTCTTAATTTTTCAATTACAATACCAGGGGTCCAATTAGAATTTGGCTTGGTCTGAACATAGACTTTAGTATATAGAGGAATTTCTGGCAATTTTTTAACACCTTTATTATAATATTTTTAAAATAGAAAGGCTTTTTACTTGATAGAAGAAATATAACAAAATTTGAATATCAAAACAAATTGAAATATGTTTATCTTCTACAATTTCAATTTCCAAAAGAATTTTTTATTCAAAAACTTAAGTTTTTGAATAAAAAATTCTTTTGGAAATTGAAATTGTAGAAGATAAACATATTTCAATTTGTTTTGATATTCAAATTTTGTTATATTTCTTCTATCAAGTAAAAAGCCTTTCTATTTTATTTTATATATAATATATAATTATATTTTGGCTTCAATAAATCTCTTTATACGGTGTCAATGGATTTAGGTAAACCTTAAAATAACTCACTTTGTTCTTTGATTTTGTTAGAACATAGATCAATCTTGAATATATAGTTGATCTGTAGTTCGAAGCTTAAGTCTTTTAACACGTGAGTGATGTAGGTTATGTTTTTGATTTTGATATTTGGATTATTAAAAACGGCTGATGAAGGGATTATCTAGAATTATATTTGTTTTTTGAAAATATAGTGCACATTTTTTAGAGTTTTTTGAAATAATTTGTTCGAATATTTAAATGTATTAAATATTTCAAATAAATTATATTCTTTGGGAAGTCCTTCAAGTGTGTTCATGTTTTTATAAGGCAAGTAGTATTTCTTAAGATAAAACCAGAAACAAAATTTTGTCTCGTTTGAATATTTATTTATTAATTTTAATTACTTTCGTATATCTGCTGGGTTATTTATTTCATTTGACATTGTATATATTGAGTTTTGATTATATACGTCTATTAAATGTAAGCGGTGCTTGTTTTAGACATTAATTTAATTCTAAAAGTTTTTGAATAAAAAATTCTTTTGGAAATTGAAATTGTAGAAGATAAACATATTTCAATTTGTTTTGATATAATATTTTTCTTGTGTGAGGCGAGTTTTTTCAAATGTTTTATTCACATCCTTAACTATCCTAGGTTGATAATAATTTTTATTACCTATTAAGTTAGATCTGATGTTCCTTGACATCAACATCTGTGATGAGGTATATCCTGAATCGAGACAAGCATTTTTGAAATTCAATAGCGCTAAATATATATCTTTTTTTTCCTCCATAGTTTTTTTAATGATTTTCTTTATAGTTTGTATATGTCTTTCCGCCATACCATTACTTTGAGCATATGTAGGCGAGGACATAATATGTGTAAACTCCCAATCTTTTGCGAACTGTTTGAATTCATCTGATGTAAATTGTGGACCTCCATCTGATATCAACGTTAAGGGTATTCCATGTGTGCAAAATACCGATTTTAAAGAATTTATAATATTTCTGCTCGTAGTGTTATTATTTAGAACAACTACTTCAACAAATTTTGAAAAATAGTCTACCACTAACAAGAATTTTTTTCCATCTATTTCAAAAATATCACAGCCTACTTTATTCCATCTCAAATCTGGTATATTATGTGAAATTAACGGTTCCGAGCTTTGTGAATTAGCATATTTCAAACATAAATGACATTGACTGATTTTCTGTTTAATGAGATTTTTCATTCCTGGCCAAAATATTGAATCTTTCACCATACTTATAGTTCTATTAATACCTAAATGACTATAATGCGCTCTGTCCAACATTTCCATTCTCAAACTTTTAGGAATAACTATTGCCTCACCTTTAAATATGATTTCATCTACTATGTGAAGTTCACTCTTATATGGGAAATACAATTTCAGATTTTGACTCAATTTTTTACTATTATTTGGCCATCCATTTTTGATAATATGCATTAACGTTTGAAGTTCTTCATCATTTTTTGTCTCCGATTTCAATTGTTCTAACTTTTCAGGCGTGGCATTTATACTATTTTTTATTAAACAAACTTGTGCTTCAATTTCCGACTCCAAAGTGTTAAATGTGTCAGGTAAATATGCTCTTGAAAGTGCATCCGCTATTATCAAGTCTTTGCCTCGTTTATAAATTACATCGAAATCAAATTTCTGTAATTGTAGTAACATTCTTTGTAATCGAGCAGGACAACTATTAAGAGGTTTTTTGAAAATTTGAAGTAAGGGCTGATGGTCAGTTTCAACAATAATTTTCCTTCCATAAATATATTCATAAAACTTTGTCATACCAAAACAAATTGCTAACAATTCCTTTTCAATTTGAGCATAATTCATCTGTGTTTCTGTTAAGGCCTTTGACGCATATGCACACGGTAAATTATTCTGTAATAATACAGCACCGAGGCCATTTTTCGAACTATCGACAGATAACACTATAGGTTTATTTCTATCGTAAAATTGCAGTACTGGTCCTGACACTAATAATTTCTTTAAATTACTGAAAGCCTTTTTCTGTTCATCCATCCACATAAATTCTACATCTTTCTTTAAAAGTTGACGCAGTGGCCAAGTGTTATGTAAAAAATTTTGGATATATTTGCTAACATAAGTTAGAATACCCAATAACCGTTGAACTCCCTTCTTATCTGTCGGTTCTGGCATTTCTAAAATAGCTTTCATTCTTTCGTCCGTGGGTTTTATTCCCTCTTGGGTTATTTCCTGACCCATAAACTTTATTTGTTCTTGTCCGAATCTACATTTATCTAAATTAAAGGTAATGTTATTATTTCGAGCTATCTCTAATACATTTCTCAATCTCTGATCATGTTCACTTTTAGTTTTTCCCCACACAATAACATCATCAATATAAATTTTTGAATTTGTTGATTTGAATAAATTTTGAAATTTCTGCTGAAAAACTTCTGGAGCAGGTTTTAGTCCATAAGGCAACCTCAAAAATTTGAACCTACCAAATGGGGTACCAAAAGTGCACAGATCAGAACTTTCTTTATCTAACATTATTTGGTAAAAACCCTGAGCAGCATCTAAAGTACTAAATATTGTTGCTCCAGCCATATCGCTTGTAATTTGATCTAATGTGGGTATCGGACAATATTCCCTTTTTACTACCTTATTCAAGTCTTTTGGATCTAAACAAATCCTCAATTTTCCACTGGGTTTCTTTACAATCACCAGTGGATTAACCCAATCAGAAGGTCCCTCCACTCTCTGAATAATTTTATTATTAACTAATTCCTCAATACTTGTTTTCAACATATCCATCAATGGAATGGGGACTTTTCTCACTGGATGCACCACTGGTACAGCATCTTTTTCGATTTGGATGTGATATGGCTCAGAGTTTAAACACCCTATCCCAGTAAAAATGTCTTCAAATTCATTAATTAAAAAGTCATAATAATTTCCATTACTTATTTTATCAATTCTTTTGAACAGATTAAATTTTTCACAATCTTTTAAACCCAATATTGATTGAGAATTATTATTTACAATGTAAAACATTATGTCAAATATGTTATCACGTTTTTGACACTTCAATTTACATGTTCCCTTTATATCTAATAGATCGCCTGTATAAGAAGCCAATTTTTGACTAGTTTTTTCGATTAACGATTCATTCAAATTCAATTTTTTAAACATTTGATAAGGTAAAACATTAACCATGGCTCCTGTGTCTACTTTAAAATTAACTATTCTATCATTTATTTTAATTTCTGTAATCCATTCATCCCTAATTGCATTGATTCTTTCAACATTGCCTATAAAAATTGAACTTGAATTATCTGTACCTGAGATTTGAATCACTTCATTTACTTCTTGTTCCACATTATTAACTCTTCTGGTCTTCTTTTGCTTACAACAATTGGAGAAATGATTCTTCTTCTTGCAGTTGAAGCACTCTTTACCATATGCTGGACATTCGTTGATTGCATGGTTGCCTCCGCATCTCTTGCATGACTTAATTTGAATTCTCCTGTTTACTGCATCTACTTCCACTGGGTAATTATGACCTTGAATTGCCTCACTTCTTTGTTTCGATGTCTCCAGTATCTGACATATGTGGACAGCTTCTTCGAGAGTCATTTTATCCTCTCTATCTTCTTGGAGCAATTTTTCTCTAGTAGCAGTGTTCTGTATGCCACAGATAAGGACAGTTTTTGTTAAGCTCTCCTGAAGGCTTCCCAACTTACATTTCATTGATGCTTCTTTCAAACTTGTGACAAAATTTTCTAGCGATTGGCCAGTTTGTTGCCGAATTGAAAAAAATTTGTACCTTTCGTAGGTAACATTTTCCTTCGGTAGAAAATGTTGTTCAAATTTCTCAATTAGTTTAGACAATTTGTTCTTCTCGTCTTCTTCAAAGGTGAATGTTGTGTAAATTCGAAAACATTCTTCTCCAATGTAATGTAATAATTGTGCACATTGTGTAGACTCACTCTTAAGATTAACTTCACTGGCTACCAAATAATTTTCGAATCGGCTTCTCCATATCTTCCAGTTTTCAGCCACGTTGCCTTCCAACTTCATTTGTGATATTCCACGACTGTCACCCATTATTTTGAATTATTTAATTACCAATACTTAAACTGTTCGCAGCGTCATGTAATAAAGTTCAGGTTTATGTAAATATAAATTAGAATAAGCACTGGTTAACAACTGTTTTATTTATTTACTATTATGTACATGTATTTACAAGCGTGTCTGTTTGGTTGCTTTGTAGGGAGGTTATGTTGTTGCTTCTGTGTCACAGATCCACAGAACACAACAAGATAAAGAACAGGTGCGTTCCACTAATAACCTAACAGGTTCCAATTTGGGAGTTGCCAAAGATGTTAATCTTGCGATTCTAATTTAGAAACCAAATAGAGAAATTATTTTTTAGTTCTTATTATCCTGGAAAAATGTTCTTTATTGACAATTTAATTTGTTTCAGTGCCTCACATCAAGATAATGAAGAGAAATCTGAAAGTGTCGAGGTGAAAATTGAAGATATGGACATCGGTGAACAGTTTAATGAGGAAATTGGAGGACATGAGAGGGAAGAATATTATTTTCAAAATGGACATAATTATGCTAGGAAATCAACACAACAGATTGATATTGAGAATTTTCATTCTATCAAATTGGAAGAAAATCAAGATCAAAATATTGACAGTTCTAACATTTTTGGTAAAAATCAGACAGACTCACTTCATTTAAATTTGATAGAATATAAATGTCACTTATGCAGTTTTGCTAGTAGTGAAAAGGCTATCCTTGAAAAACATATAGATGGAGTTCATTTGAATAATTTAAAACAGTATAAATGTCATTTATGCAATTATGCTTCAAACCAGAAGGACCATTTCAAAAGACATTTTCATTCAGTTCATCTGAATTTGAAGCTACATAAATGTAACTTATGTGATTATGCTGCAAATCAGGAATGTGAACTCAAGATTCATATCAAGAATTTTCATTTCAAC
This sequence comes from Megalocaria dilatata, assembly GCA_034642435.1. NCBI lineage: Eukaryota > Metazoa > Arthropoda > Insecta > Coleoptera > Coccinellidae > Megalocaria > Megalocaria dilatata. The sequence continues at coordinate 10,086,178 of CM067862.1, forward strand.
ATGAAGGAACACAAATGTCACTCATGTGAATATTCGACAAATTATAAACATTGTCTAAAAAAACATATAGACTCAGTTCATTTAAATTTGAAGCAACATAAATGTAACTTATGTGATTATGCTGCAAATAGGAAAAATGAACTCAAGAATCATATCAAGAATGTTCATTTCAACATGAGGGAACACAAATGTCACCTATGTGAATATTCGACGAATTATAAACATTGTCCAAAAACTCATATAGAGTCAGTTCATTTAAATTTGAAGCAACATAAATGTAACTTATGTGATTATGCTGCAAATCATAAAAGTGAACTCAAGAATCATATCAATGCTATTCATTTAAACATGAAGGCACACAAATGTCACCTATGTGAATATTCGACGAATCATAAACAATGTCTAAAAAATCATATAGACTCAGTTCATTTAAATTTGAAGCAACATAAATGTAACTTATGTGATTATGCTGCAAATAGGAAAAATGAACTCAAGAATCATATCAAGAATGTTCATTTCAACATGAGGGAACACAAATGTCACCTATGTGAATATTCGACGAATTATAAAAGTCATCTAAAAAACCATATAGACTCAGTTCATTTAAATTTGAAGAAACATAAATGTAACTTATGTGATTATGCTGCAAATCATAAAAATGAACTCAAGAATCATATCAATGCTTTTCATTTAAACATGAAGGCACACAAATGTCACCTATGTGAATATTCGACGAATTATAAACATTGTTTAAAAAGGCATATAGACTCAGTTCATTTAAATTTGAAGAAACATAAATGTAACTTATGTGATTATGCTGCAAATCATAAAAGTGAACTCAAGAATCATATCAATGCTATTCATTTAAACATGAAGGCACACAAATGTCACCTATGTGAATATTCGACGAATCATAAACAATGTCTAAAAAATCATATAGACTCAGCTCATTTAAATTTGAAGCAACATAAATGTAACTTATGTGATTATGCTGCAAATAAGAGAAGTCAACTCAAGAATCATATAAATGCATTTCACTTCAACATTAAGGAACACAAATGCCACCTTTGTGAATATTCAACGAATCGTAAATATAGTCTAAAAAATCTTATAGACTGGGTTCATTTAAAGTTGAAGCAACATAAATGTAACTTATGTGATTATGCTGCTAATCAGAAAGTTGAACTCAAGAATCATATAAATGCTGTTCATTTCAACATAAGGGAACACAAATGCCATCTATGTGAATATTCGACGAATCATAAACCTAATGTAAAAAAGCATATAGACTGGGTTCATTTAAAGTTGAAGCAACATAAATGTAACTTATGCGATTATGCTGCAAATAAGAAAAGTGAACTCAAGATTCATATGGATGGTTTTCATTTCAACCTAAAGGCGCACAAATGCCACCTATGTGAATATTCTACAAATCGTAAATATGATCTAAAAACTCATATAGATTCGGTTCATTTAACTTTGAAGCAGCATAAATGCAAGAAACCTTAGAAATGCTCTCAAATATATTCAATTCTTTAAAATTGCAGACAGCATTAGTAACTTTTAAGATTACTGCAACTAAAAAAATTGTTCTTGAAAATCGTATACAATTTTGTACATTTCAATACATAGATATTTTCAACTTTCAGATTGTATAGAGTTAAATTTAAAAAACTTATTCAATTGTATCAAATCTAAATATTATATATCTATATTTTAATTTTATCATTGTGTAGAGGATCAATTCCTTCAGTTGAAAATCTTGTACATACCTTTTTGTAAACTTTTCAAATGTTTAAATTGTCAAGAATTATTGTATTTAGTATTTTAGGATCAATTGCCACAAGGTGCTAGTGTTGCACTTGTGGATTAGAAATAAAGATAAGATTATTAATTTTTATTCGAAAAACATTGATTTCTTTTACGTTTTGTATAGATTTTACTATCATCAAATATATCTCCAAATATTAATTATTCGATTCTTAATTTGTAATGACTTTCCTTCAAAAATTTCCTTTCACACTATTGCACAAGATGATGATTGTCTTTATGTATTTTGAAGCATAACACGCAGTCACCTTCAAAGTTTCAAATAGTAACTGTAACATTTAAGGCGACCTATGAAATAAATAAATTGGGACAGTGTATCAAACATTGATTAAATATGTTTTTTGAGTTGCAAATAGATATAAATTGAAAATTACTATGAAGAAATATTTGCATATTACAGAATAATAGCTGGAATTAATTCTCCAGAATCTCTACAGATTTTAATCTATTGTGAACGAATTTCAGAATAAAAATAATGTAAAAAATAATGAATGACTGTATGGAGCTTTGTAAATCCAAATATTTGCGATATACAACCAAATAATGTAAAAATAATGAATGACTGTACGGAGCTATGTAACCCCAAAAATTATTTGAGATATTTAAATGGGTACCATCTGTTTAACAACCTTCCTTGTCGATTGCCAACATTCCGATATCTGTTAGAAGGCCCCTCTTTTTTAACCCGGTTTTTTATCACGTTCTGCTTGTAAACCTCTGTACCACTATTAGGTGTTACCTAGAATCTGTTGAAATATTCCAAATATTTATCACTTTTGTTTAAATACCTCTGTAACACTGTTAGGTCTTCAGTTGTCTGATGATGGGATAGTTCACTTTCCGAAACTCAAGTCACAAGAAAATGTGTAATATATATTTTTTGGTAGTAAAACATAGTAATTTCTACAATTTGTTTCAATTATGTTTTAATAGATTTAGAAGCCAACATTCCAAATTTTGAAAGAATATTTTTCAAGTATTGTTTTTGATTTAATCCAACAGATATACTAAAAAATAGCTCAATAAACCTAAGTTTTTCTTTTTAAATGACTTATGTAAATTTGATTTATCTATTACCTTTAAGCAAGATCTGGCAATTAAAATATTAACACATATATGGTCATTTCAGTAGAAGTTTTGATATAAAGACAATAATTATTTATACTCTTATAGAATCCTTCATCCATCAAAAAGTTATCAAATTTTTCATACCTATCAAGTGGTGCCTTTTTAAAACCATAAATAGCTTTATTTAATTTACACACACTGCCACTCATCTCACCACTCTTTGTTATGTACAACAACAAATTTTCTTTTAAATCACCATGAATAAATGCATTACAAACATTTATTTGATAAATTTTCCACTCCCTCTGAGCACACGCAGACAGAATTGTTCTAACAGTAGGAAGTCTTACTACAGGACTATAAACATCTTCCATTAAAGTTTGTTTAACACCTCTTGCAACTAATTTAAATTTTGAAATTTCACCCCCTTTGTCTTTTTTAATTTAGAGAACCCATTTACTATCTATTATTTCACACTTTTCTGGTTTTCCTACCACTACCCAGCCAGGTATTATTTTCCATTAAAGCCTCTTCTATGGCTTCTCTCCATCTGGTTGCGTACCTACCATTCATTGCCTGATCATATGTTGAGGGTTCGTCAATATCCAAACTGAAATAACTCAGGTCATAGTCTTCATGTAAGTTCTGAGGCATTTTTAATACTGATGAAGGTCGTACTCTTTTGTCCCTTTGCTTCGAAAATACTTCCATTGGTACTACTCCCTTTTCTGGTTCCTTCAATATCTGATCCTTATCTAGACTTACGTTTCTAGTCTGCCAGATATGCCGTTAATCCTTAAGTGAATCATCTACGTCAGCAATATTATCTGAATGATTTACAGTATCAAGAAAAATGGCCTTTTCTCTTGATTCTTCCTTTTCTTCAGAAACTATTACTTCTCACTACCCACTGTGTTTTTACCTTCATAATATATCCTTTAACCTTTTACGTTATCAGGATATCCTACTAAAATTTCGGATTTACTGTTCATATTCAATTTTTTCCTCTTTTCTTGAGGAATATGAGACCGTACTTTCTGGCCAAAAAATCCTTTGACCAACCTCAAATTGAAAGATCTGTTGAAAAGTAACTCATAAGGAGTTTTACTCATACCAGATCTATTTAACAAGAAAACTACTGTAATAGCAGCTTCTGCCCAGAAGACTATCGGTAACTAGCTTTCAGCAAGCATAGCTCTAACCGACTCGATTTAGAGTTCTGAATTACCTTTCAGCTCTTCTATTTTGTTGTGAAGTATATGGCGCAGTACATTCATGTTTGATTCCTTCCTTTTCTTTAAGCAAAGAATCTACGGAAAAATTCAAAAATTCTTTACCATTATCACTTCTCATAATTTTAACCCTTTTATTAGTTTTATTTCTGAAAAAAACCAGAAAAATTGTCAACATTTCATACACATCGTGTTTATTCTTTAATAAATAGATGAACTCATAATGCTGAAGTCATCCTTCAACAAAAACATATACCTGGAATTATTGAATGAGCGTTCTTCCATAGAGCCACACAAATCCATGTGAATTATACCCCCCCAATGTCTTTCCCCCTACTATCAGTTGCATTAAAAGGTTCTCTACAAAGTTTGGCTTGAACACAAGAGTCACAAAAAATTTCTGTTTGTTCTACTTGAATTTGGTTGTGTTTCAGAATATTATTTATGTATTTAATGTTTTGATGACAAAATAACATGCATCATCATTAGATTTATTAAAATATTTACACTGACATGTGTGCTCAGAAGTAGCAGACCGCTTAAAAATCATTTCTCACATCTTATTGCTACAGCTACTGTAATATCATTCTTGTTAACAAACTGTGCCTTTTAAGCATCAGAGATCAAAGATAGACCTTTGTCTAGAACTTTACCCTGAGAAAATAAATTAACATTTAGATTTGGAACAAAGAAAACATCATACAATGTGACATACTGAAACTCTTTACCATTGTACGCAAGAAGACATATGTTACCTAGACCTATTACTTCCAAAGTTGAGCCATCGCCCATTTTAACATATTTTGGCCCTTTGATTTCCTCCAAACTGCGGAAAGCCCCATGTCTTTGCACATGTGTTGAGATGCACAAAAAGCAAAACAATCCTTCATTAAATGACCTTTCTTCTTGCAGTAATTGCATTCAATATTTCGGCATTGTTTTTTCAAATGCCCTAATTATCCACAATAAAAAACATTTTCTGTTGCCTTTGTTTACATTCACATTTGACTTTGGGAACGCTGATATGACACCAATGCCACAGATTGTTCTTCTTTTGCCTGACGCTCTTCTTCGATCAGTAGACGTGCTCTCAAATTATTCAACGTTTGACAATTCGAACTGACACTCTCCCATGCAGACAGGAAATGACAAAAAAAATTCTTGTTAGCACCATTTTTTAAGGAATATCTTCCCCATTTTACTTCAGCTTAGCTTGCAAATTTGTCACTTTGGAAATGAAGTTGTTCACGGTTTCATTGTCGAACTTCAAATTATAAAATTGTTCCAATATTTTTGAAACTTTCCATTCCATCTTTTTTGTGCCACTCCTTGATTTGAATATGAAGCTACAGAAAAACTCCAGATATTTCCTTGCAATCTGAATAATTCTCTCCTCATCTAAAATTTAATGAGATTCGGTCTTTCTTATGCATTTTTATGAAATATTGCATAAACATCTTTAATTTTTGGTGTTTTTGAAATAGTTTCTAATGGATATTTCATGGGTTGCAATTTGGGAGTTGCCAAAGATGTTAATCTTGCGATTCTAATTAAGAAACCAAGTAGATAAATTATTTTTTAGTTCTTATTATCCTGGAAAAATGTTCTTAATTGACAATTCAATTAATTTCAGTGCCTCACATCAAGATAATGAAGAGAAATCTGAAAGTGTCGAGGTGAAAATTGAAGATGTGGACATCGGTGAACAGTTTAATGAGGAAATTGGAGGTCATGAGAGGGAAGAATATTATTTTCAAAATGAACATAATTATGCTATGAAATCAAGAAAACAGAATGATATTGAGAATTTTCATTCTATCAAATTGGAAGAAAATCACGATCAAAATATTGACCGTTCTAATATTTTCGGTAAAAATCAGATAGACTCACTTCATTTAAATTTGATAAAATATAAATGTCACTTATGCAGTTTTGCTAGTAGTGAAAAGGCTATCCTCGAAAAACATATGGATGGAGTACATTTGAATAATTTAAAACTGTATAAATGTCATTTATGAGATTATGCTTCAAACCGGAAGGACCATTTCGAAAGACATTTTCATTCAGTTCATTTGAATTTGAAGCTACATAAATGTAACTTATGTGATTATGCTGCAAATAGGAAAAGTGAACTCAAGAATCATATCAATGCTATTCATTTAAACATGAAGGCACACAAATTTCACCTATGTGAATATTCGACGAATCGTAAATATGATCTAAAAACTCATATAGACTCAGTTCATTTAAATTTGAAGAAACATAAATGTAACTTATGTGATTATGCTGCATATAAGAAAAGTGAACTCAAGAATCATACGGATGGTTTTCATTTCAACATAAAGTCGCACAAATGCCACCTATGTGAATATTCTACAAATCAAAAAAGTAGTCTTAAAACTCATATACGTTCGGTTCATTTAACCTTGAAGATATAAATGTGATTGATTGTGAATGATTCAATTCATTTAAATTTGAAGCAGCATAAATGCAAGAAACCTTAGAAATGCTCTAATGCAACTAAAAAACCTGCTCTTAAATATCATATACAATTCTGTACATTTCAATACATAAATATTTTCAACTTTCAGATTGTATAGAATTAAATTTAAAAAATGTATTCAATTGTTTCAAATCTACATTTTATATATCTAAATTTTAATTTTATCACTGTGTGGAGGATCAATTCCTTCAGTTGAATATCTTGTACATACCTTTTTGTAAACTTTTCTAAAGTTTAAATTGTCAAGAATTATTGCATTTAGTATTTTAGGACCAATTGCCACAAGTTGCTAGTGTTGCACTTGTGGATCAGAAATAAAGATAAGATTATTATTTTTTATTCGAAAAACATTGATTTCTTTTATGTTTTGTATAGATTTTACTATCATCAAATATATCTCTAAATATTCATTATTCGATTCTTAATTTGTAATGACTTTCCTTAAAAAATTTCCTTTCCCACTATTGCACAAGATGATGATTGCCTTTATGTTTTTTGAAGAGTAAAATATTTCAAAACATATTAATACTGAGCTATCCCGTACATTACGGAGTACTCTAATATATCCGGTGTGTTACGGAGTACTCTTAAAGATCTGGAATTATACGAAGTAATCTAAAGAGCGCTAAGCTTTTTATCGTGATCGTCTAGTGGCGGGCGAATAGGACGTAACGTTGTGTAGGCAACCCAAATTACACCTAACGAGAGCAAGGAAACAGTGACGGCAGGTTCAAATATTCGAAACACAATAATACCAGAATAATATATTTTTATTAATAATGTTCAAAAGCAACAACAATTCCATCTAGAAGGTTATGACGAGGGTACCATATGAGAAAATGGAATGTTGGATTATTCAAACAAGTTGTCAATTCGCTTCCAGATTGGCAAATCAACAGAAATGGCAGTGTGCCAATTCATGGAGTTTATTTATGGCGGCTTAAACAATGACATTTGTTTGATGAAGTGCATGCATTTAATTTGCCTGAATTTCAACTTCATGGTGAATAAACTGAACAATTTTTAATTTTAAATGAACCCAGTGCTTTTTTAAATTAGGTTTATGATTCACATAGATGGCATTTGTGTTCCCTTATGTTGAAATGAACAGCGTTTATATGATTCTTGAGTTCACCTTTCTAATTTGCAGCATAATCACATAAGTTACATTTATGTTGCCTCAAATTTAAATGAACTGAGTCTATATGAGTTTTTAGATGATATTTATTATTCGTTAAATATTCACATAGATGGCATTTGTGTTCCCTCATGTTGAAATGAACAGCATTTATATGCTTCTTGAGATAACGTTTATTATTTGCAGTATAATCGTATAAGTTACATTTATGTTATAAAATAGTATTAAATCTTGTGTACCCCAACGTAAAACAGAAAAAGTATATTACCAATTCAATCAAATATCTACATTTAAAATGCGCAATTACTCTGTTGTCACCTTATAATCAACTATTTTAATTTTGATATCCAAATTTATTATTATTTAGAAATAATTTTCGAATATCATCTGTTTCCATAAAGTTACTATGTTATCAGTTGATGCAATAATACATATAAATTTTAAAATTTCTGGATTGTTCTTTTAGAGTTATCGTGTTTCAAACTTTTCCACACTTCGAATTCGCACTTTTTTTCTTTTTATCCAATTTAAGACCATTTTAAGTTCAAAATTCCGTAAATAAAAATAAAGCGACCAAATAGAAAGCGTTCCAGAACGAGTACGGAATAACGTTTTGACTCAAGTTGCAAGTTTCAATTCTACATGGATTTTTTATTTAAAATCTCACAAGTATGTTCATAGAAATTGAAAATGTACAATTGCAAATCTGTTTAGGTAAAGAGAAATCATTTTACATTGTATAATAATGGTTCTATCACAAACTGTTAACTAAATTTTCAGCTTAAACTACAATTTAAAAGATAGTTATTTTGAAACAGTTGAAATTTATTCAGATCAACCAAGAAAAATTATTTGACAATTTAATTTTTTATGACCAACTATGTAGTAATAAATAATATTCCACAAAGTTTGTGGAAATTGAATTTTATTTATTTCTAGTTAAAAATGAATTTCCATCAAGTAAAGACCGAATCCATCAAATACTTCTTTTTATAACCTTTCAGTTTTTAACCTTAACAACTTACCGATATTCAAAATGCAACTCTTCAATTAATTTCTTCCCTGCTTTACCATTCCATAAACATTTTTCAGAAAAATACATCAAGGACTTCCAGTTACCTGTCAGTATATTAAATATTTTCCAGTTGGCGCTCACAAATATAGTAAGTCTCGTCCTTATTTTTAATTTCAACACGCTGAAAATGTATTAAGTTAATTGACATTGAGTGTAAAATGTAATCAAATTTTATAGTCATAAATTCTAAGACCATCCAACAAATTTCCATCAAAATAAGAGTAAAGTTATTTAATTAATTATCTCATCAAGAATAAAGTGAAGTTTAAAAATAATCATCCAGAAATCAAAAAAATATTACATTTTCAAATTTAAACCAAATTCCTCCCCCTGGAATCTCCATATCCATCTTGCAGGTTTGATTCGAGATTTGAAAATTTACCTTGAAAACTAATGGCATTATTTTCAAATTTAACCAGTAAGGATATTTTATAACTAACTTTATGCATACCCTATATGACGAATGTGAAATTATCTTTAAGATGAAATGTTTTATTTAAAAATTAACCGTTCTCAGTACGTACTTATTCAAATAACAATCTCACAGATTATGGATATTACTAATCTGTGAAAATACTTTCTAAATGTCAAAAACTCAATATTTTAATCACAAAATTCCTACATTAATGTAGGACTTCTTCAGTACTATATTTTTTCTCTAGAATGGAGCTTCGTAACACTTTCAACTGAGAGTACCTTTTTTTAAATGTTTGGACAATCTTATTATTCCATCAAAACTCGGATAAGATATAAAAAAAAGATTTGTGGAAAGGATATGATTTCAGTGAAGTTTGAAAGAAATAGTGTCCAAAATTTCTGAACATTTGGCGTATCTATCAACCTTTCGGTCGCTTCTGGAAAGCTTCCTTCTCTTTGTAAGACAGTAAAGGTTATTCCTTTTTTTCAAAAAAACTGCTACTGATGATATAAAATATTATCTTCCAATATCTCTATCAAATTCCATCTCGAAGGTTATGAAGAGGGTACCATATGAGAGAATGGAATGTTGGATTATTCAAACAAGTTGTCAACTATCACAAGTTGCCAATATCACTTCCGGATTGGCAAATCAACAGAAACGGCAGTGTGGAGTTCATTTATGGCTGCTTAGACAATGGCATTTGTTTGATGAATTGCATGCATTTAATTTGCCTGAATTTCAACTTCATGGTGAATAAACTGGACAATTTTTGTTTTAGGGGAGTGTTTCTTGAATGGATCCACAATTTTTGATCCATCAGCATCTATTTGTTCGAGTTGGTACAACAGGATTCCAAAGAATATAATAAATAAATGGGAATAGCCAGTGATCTAAGTAGATCACAACTACTATCATACTTGTATATGCATAGCACATATTACAGAAGGCTATCATTACTAATTTACCAATCTGTCTCATTAATATAGTTTATTTATGGGTATATGCATAGATTAACTATACTGTAAGAAACCTAAATATAAAATAATATTATTAGAGCATCCAGAGCATTTCGTTGCTGTTTTACATAGCAACGATTAAATTTCAAGCTAACTAATAAAAATATTCTAGACTACATAGTAAATAAAATTAAACCAACCTGAAGAAATTATATTCCTCTCTATATTTGATCATCTGATAATTTTTGCCAATCAGTTGGCTGTACAATTTAGATCGATCTCTTAAATAACTTGGGATCCCTCTTGGGAAAACGATGTCTAGGGCTGGTTAGATCTTTAGACCCATTTACACAACAATTCTTAGTATATCGCAATTTTAAATACTGTATTGTATTTAATATTTGAAAATATTCTAATTTATAGGCAATAAACTGTTTTGAACTTAACACTGACGAAACTTAACCAAAAGGAAATATAGAACCATAACAAAACGTGGACCATAGACTAACAATAATAAATAGATTGGATACTTCCCTATCCCCTCCTAAAGCTAAGTTTTCAGTTGATGCACCAGTCAATAGTTAGCGCTAACCATTAACTTATACTTTTTGTTTTCGCCGCTAGGTACCGCTACCATCAGCCGTTAGCCATAGTTGTAATAATGGTCATATATTTTGAAAAGAAGTGGTTTTGTTCATAGATTAACAATAATCTATGCACAGTCTGTATTAGCAGGTAACAGAACACACAACAAAATAGAAGAGAGACAAAGACAAACGACAAGTAACTTTACTATTACTTCTTTCTGTCTTTGCTCTGTGGTAGAGAGACAATCTGTCACAGAGCAGATCACAGTTTATCGACCATTGGCTCTGTGGTCAAATACCACAGACTATGAGTTCCCTATACCACAGACTGTGTGGTTGAGCCATTATTCAGCATTTTCATCAGGAGCTAAATTCTACTAAAAATCTACCATAAAAAGTTGACTATTAAATTTTTGACGGATTTGCCGAAAATCTATCAAAAAAGTAGAAATCTACTAAATGCGGTAATACTGGGTTAGAGAGACTTCATGGACTCTTGCTCGGCTGACCTCCGAACCGGATCCACACAGAGGTGAGTCTTATCAAAAACACTTGCGTGTATTGTTGGTTGCATCGGAATGAAAAAAGAAACTTTGAAGGTGGCTGTGTGTTTTCTTGAACTGTCAATTTTACGGGAAGATGGGAATCAAAAAACAAATTTATTATGGTATTAATATGTTTTGAAATATTTTACTCTTCAAAAAACATAACGAAAATTATTATCATTTGCAATAGTGTGAAAGGAAATTTTCAAGGAAAGTCATTACAAATTAAGAATCGAATAATGAATATTTGAAATATATTTGATGATAGTAAAATTTACACAAAAGAAAATCAATGTTTTTCTAATAAAAATTAATATTTTTTTCTTTATTTCTGATCCACAAGTGCAACACTTGCACCTTGTGGCAATTGAACCTAAAATAATAAATACAATAATTATTGACTATTTAAACAATCGAAAAGTTTACAAAAAGGTATGTACAAGATTTTCAACAGAAGGAATTGATCCTCCACACAATGATAAAATTAAAATATAGATATATAATATTTAGATTTGATACAATTGAAAAAATTTTTTAAATTTAATTCTATACAATCTGAAAGTTGAAAATATCTATGTATTGAAATGTAAGGTTTCTCACATTTATACTGCTTCAAATTTAAATGAATTGAATCATTCACAACCAAGTCACATTTATATCTTCAAAGTTAAATGAACCGAATCTACATGAAGTTTAAGACTACTTTTTCGATTTGTAGAATATTCACATAGGTGGCATTTGTGCGCCTTTATGTTGAAATGAAAACCATCCATATGAATCTTGAGTTCACTTTTCTTATATGTAGCATAATCACATAAGTTACATTTATGTTGCTTCAAATTTAAATGAACCCAGTCTATATGAGTTTTTAGATCATATTTATGATTTGTTGAATATTCACATAGGTGGCATTTGTGTGCCTTTAGGTTGAAATGAAAACCATCTGTATGATTCTTGAGATACCTTCTGTTATTTGTAGCATATTCGCATAAGTTACATTTATGTTGCTTCAGATTTAAATGAACCGAGTCTATGCTCTTTTAGATTACATTTACGATTCGTTGAATATTCACAAAGGTGGCATTTGTGTTCCTTCAAGTTGAAGTGAAAAGCATTGATATGATTCTTGAGTTCACTTTTATGATTTGCAGCATAATCACATAAGTTACATTTATGTTGCTTCAAATTTAAATGAACTGAGTCTATATGAGTTTTCAGATGATATTTATTATTCGTTAAATATTCACATAGATGGCATTTGTGTTCCCTCATGTTGAAATGAACAGCATTTATATGCTTCTTGAGATAACGTTTATTATTTGCGGTATAATCACATAAGTTACATTTATGTTGCTTCAAATTTAAATGAGCTGAGTCTATATGATTTTTTAGACATTGTTTATGATTCGTAGAATATTCACATAGGTGGCATTTGTGTTCCTTTATGGTGAAATGAAAAGCATTGATATGATATGCTAGCAGCATAATCACATAAGTTACATTTATGTTGCTTCAAATTTAAATGAATTGAATCATAATGACTTTTGACATTTGACTTCTGGTTTGAAGCATAATCGCATAAATGACATTTATACAGTTTTAAATTATTCAAATGTACTCCATCCATATGTTTTTCGAGGATAGCCTTTTCACTAATAGCAAAACTGCATAAGTGACATTTATATTCCATCAAATTTAAATGATGTGAGTCTATTTGATTTTTACCAAAAATGTTAGAACTGTCAATATCTTGATCTTGATTTTCTTCCAATTTGATAGAATGAAAATTCTCAATATCAATCTTTTGTGTTGATTTCATAGCAGAATTATGTTCATTTTGAAAAGAAAAGTAACATCTGTAGCTTTCAAGAGTGCACATGCTAAAGTGAATCGGGAGTTATTTTTGAATCAATGTGTATCTAGAGAAATTAAAGAAATAGTGAATTATAATCAATTTGAGAAAGAGACTCTACAAAAACTTCCATAAGGAATAAATTCCTTCATTACTAATATTTCCGCGGAAATCGCGGAAATATCGGATCATCCATAAATTAAAACAATTGTTCCCAGTATTTATCATACTAAACATATGAAACAGTGATAACATCTGAAAAGTGTTTATAAATATCGGACCCAAAAAAAACTGCCAGCTGGGAATTTCCCACAGATTAACATGAACCAAACAAGTACTGAAATACAGGGTGGGCCACTATCAACATCTTACAGAACGTCATCTACAAGCGATGAAGATTTCCGAGGATTCAGCAACGATCCCGAAGGCAACAATTGCCATTGCTGGCAGAATTTAAAACGAACAACAAAAAAACGGAAAATCAATGATGTCAACGAGAATGAAATAGTAATAACCAACAGGTACAGCCACTTAAGTGAAGAGAAAGATGAAAGCTCCAACAGAGCAGCCGATGCCACTATGAAAACTCTGAAACCGCCGCCAATTTATGTATACGGAGTAACAAATTACAAAGAAATGATCACCAACTTGAACCAGGTCATAAAAATAGACCAATTCACAACAAAAACGCTAACAGACGACACAATAAAAATAAATACCCACACACCAGAAGAATATCGCAAATTAATCCAACACATGAAAAACACAAAGATTATACATCATACATACCAACCAAAGGAGGAGAGAGCATTCAGAGTAGTGATTAAAAACCTACACTATTCAACGCCTGTTGCAGAAATAAAGGAAGAGCTCAACAAATTAGGACACAATGTGAGAAACATTCATAATGGAAGAAGCCGCCTGACAAAAGAGCCACTTAACCTTTTTTTTATCGACCTTGAACCAGCAGATAACAATAAGGAGATATACAAGTTGAGAGGTATACAAAACAGAGTGGTAATTATCGAACCTCCAAAAAAAATAAGAGGTATTTCCCAATGCATGAGATGCCAGCAGTATGGACACACTAAGGCCTACTGTAATAGGCCATATGTCTGCGTCAAATGTGGCGAAGCACATAAAACAGAAGACTGCAAAAAAAGCGCTAACACGCCTGCAAAGTGCGTATTATGTAATGGTCCCCATCCTGCCAACTATAAAGGCTGTGAATTCTACCATACCCTTATAAAGAAGCCCAACAACGCGAACAACAGACTGAACCTACAACAAAGAACAGTACCAAGTCCCCTCAACCAGAACACTAGACCTCAGTTGCCAGAACAGGAACCACATAAACGAAGATACTCAGATGCCTTACGAGGATCAAACAACGTGCCTACACAATACAATGAAGACTCCCCAACTACCTTGAGTACATTCTTGCTCGAGTTTAAAGGAATGTTCCAACAACTAGTTCAACAGAACAACATGATACTAAACATGTTATCCACGCTAATCACCAAAATTCGCTAAATGTATCAGAATAGCCCAATGGAACGCCAATGGCCTCCTACAGCACAAAAATGAAGTAGAAACTTTTCTTCGCCACAATGCTATAGACATCTTATTGATAAGTGAAACACACTTCACTGAAAAATCCTATTTTAAAATCCCAGATTACATAACTTATTGCACCAACCATCCCGATAACACTGCACATGCCGGAGCTGCTGTACTCATCAAAAAAACAATAAGTCACCTTGAAATGCACCAATATAAAGAAGAACATCTTCAAGCCACTACCCTGAAGGTAAAAATGACGTCATACGATCTGACAATTTCTGCAGTTTACTGTCCTCCTAAGCATAATCTAAAAATGGATCAATACAGAGATTTTTTCGAAACATTGGGTTGCAAATTTGTTGTAGGTGGAGACTTTAACAGCAAAAACACACTTTGGGGCTCCCGTTTAACAACTACTAAGGGTAGAGAATTGGCTAAACTACTGCAAGAGAAAAAATACACGTTCTTATCCACTGGAAGCCCAACATATTGGCCCACCGATCCAAAGAAAACACCTGACCTATTAGATTTCTTTATTACAAATGGGATATCAGGCACATATATGGATGTGACAATGAGCTATGACCTGTCTTCGGACCACTCCCCTATAATAGCAACAATAAGCACATACGCAATCAACAGAAAAATTCCACAAAAACTACACAACAGCAGAACCAATTGGGACGAGTATCGTAGACTTTTGGATCAACAAGTAAACCTGTCGATGAGATTGAAAGAACCTAGAGAAGTTGATGAAGCAGTAGAAACTTTCGCCAATATCTTGAAACAGGCTGCTATTCAGAGTACTCCAAAGATTAGGAAAGAGGAAGATAAATCTAGATCTATACCCATAGAGATCAAGCAGTTGATAGCCGCAAAACGAAAAGCTAAATCCAGATGGCAACTCACACATGCACCTTCTGACAAAACCAACCTAAACTACCATACCAATAGGCTCAAGAGTAGACTTAGGGAGCTACAAGACAAATCCTTTGAAGAATACATAACTGGATTGAAGAGATCTGATTATTCTATATGGAGGCCTATAAAATCCAAGAGTAAACCGAAAGAACAAATCCCACCAATCAAAAACTCGACATTACCTAATGCCGAATGGGCCAGAAGCGAACAAGAAAAGGCAAACTTATTTGCAGAGTACCTTGCCGAAGTATTCACCCCAAACGATCAAACGGTAGACAACAACATAGAGGAGAGCATTTCCAACACACCACAAGATACATCAAACATAAAATTCTTAACACCAAAAGAGGTATATGCGGAAATCAACCTTCTGAATACTAAAAAAGCTCCTGGATTTGATGGTATAACTCCAAGAATGGTAAAAGAACTATCTAGAAAAGGAGTGGTCTTCTTAACCAACATTTTCAACGCCATAATAAGATTGAAACACTGGCCTGAAGTACTAAAAACTGCAGAGATCCTAATGATTCTTAAACCAGGAAAAAATCCTAACTACACATCATCATACCGACCTATAAGCCTGCTTCCCATAACCTCCAAAGTACTGGAAAGACTTATCCTAAAAAGAATCGACACCGACATCCCCAACAACCAATGGATTCCAAATCATCAGTTTGGATTCAGACAAGGACACTCAACAGTCCAGCAAACTCACAGAATCACACAAGTCATCAACCAAGCCTTTGAAGAGAAAAAATACTGTACTTCAGTCTTTCTTGATGTGAGCCAAGCTTTCGACAAAGTTTGGCACGCAGGACTACTTCACAAAATAAAAATTATCCTCCCCCTAAAGTACTTCCACCTTCTGAAATCCTATCTGACGAATAGGAAATTCAGAATCAGAATTGGACAAGAAATCTCTGAAAATTACCCCATCCGAGCTGGAGTTCCTCAAGGTAGCGTCCTGGGCCCTGTACTATATCTATTGTACACATCAGATCTAGCCACATCCACCAAAACTGTACTAGGAACATTTGCAGATGATACAGCTATTCTCGCCATAGACGAAGATCCATCAATCGCCGCAGAACTCGTCCAGAAACATCTGGACAAAGTACAACACTGGATGAATAAATGGAAGATCAAAATAAATGAGACCAAATCCAAGCAAGTTGACTTCACACTAAGGAAGGAACGTTGTCCAAATATTCGACTTAACAACACAACAATACCCCAAACTACATGCGCGAAATATCTTGGATTCCACTTGGACTCCAAGCTTACCTGGAAAGAACACATAATAAAAAAAAGGAAGCAAATGGAATTGAAAACCAGAGAGCTACTGTGGCTGATAGGTAGAAAGTCAAAATTATCTTTGGAAAACAAAATCCTTGTTTACAAAACAATTATCACCCCGATATGGACATATGGTATAGAAATTTGGGGTTGTGCAAGCAAATCCAATATTGCTCTGATACAAAGATGCCAGTCCAAAATACTGAGGATAATAGCCAATGCTCCGTGGTATGTCACCAACCAAACCTTACACGATGACCTCTCAGTCCCATACATTGTAGAAGTTATAAAGCGGAGAACCCAACAACATCTTTCAAAGCTAGAAGGGCATCCAAATGATCTACTACAGCCCCTGCTGGAGATCCACGAACCAAGAAGACTACGAAGGCGGTGGCCAGCTGATCTAATATGATTTTTTTTTTACGAGAGCTCCTCAGTGGAGGAAGCCTCCTCAAGCTCCATATGTATATTCCACTCTAATTATAACCATCAAATTAGCCCATAGAATTGTAAATTTCTGATTGCTGATAAATAAAGGAGAAAAAAAAAAAAAAAAAAAAAAAAAAAAATTTTGAAAAGAATATTCTTCCCTCTCATGACCTCCAATTTCCTCATTAGATTGTTCACTGATGTCCATATCTTCAATTTTCACCTCGACACTTTCAGATTTCTCTTCATTATCTTGATGTGAGGCACTGAAACAAATTAAATTGTCAATCAAGAACATTTTTCTAGGATAATAAGAACTAAAAAATTATTTCTCTATTTGGTTTCTAAATTAGAATCGCAAGATTAACATCTTTGGCAACTCCCAAATTGGAACCCATGTTTATGCAATGTTTCATAAAAATGCATAAGAAAGACCTAATCTCATTTAATTTTAGATGAGGAGAGAATTATTCAGATTGCAAGGAAATATCTGGAGTTTTTCTGTAGCTTCATCATCAAGGAGTAGCACAAAAAAGATGGAATGGAAAGTTTTAAAAATATTGGGACTGAAAATAGTCGTTTGAAAATTACTAAGCCAATTGAACAAATATGAAATAATATTTAATGGTTACTTACCAGTTATAAGTGGCAACCGAACACTTATTTCCTTCTTCATCGATATTAATACCAAAAGATCCAGTATTTTCAATTCCGTTTGATAATACAATTTCGTAAACACAATCTTCAACCTTAATATCTTCCATATTGAATCTATTTTTCAATTCTTAGCATTAAAATTTCACACTTCTTATAGCTAAATAATTTTATTTCACTGGTACACTTTTGACCACTCTACACCAATTAATGAATATAAAGGGAAGTGTCCAATCTATATATTATTGTTAATCTATGCATATGACTTTAATTTATATATGATATATATATATATATATATATATATATATATATATATATATATATATATATATATATATATATATATTGTTATGGTATTAAATTAATGAAATTTTAGTAAAGAATACTAATTTAAATATTTATTAGATCACCCTTGTATCTAGTAAGTTTTCTATGTTCCGGCTAACTCTTAAGATTATAATTTTGAATAATTGAAATTTATATATTATTAAATCTGATTAATATTTGAGGGAGGGTTCAATTTGAATTCTCTAAAAAGATTGAATTTTTAAATTATATTTTATGGAAGTAATTTGAAATATTATAATCAGTGAACAATAAGCTAGATCTAATTCTATGTTAACCTAACCTCATCTAAATATCCTAACGTAATTGTAATGTAAACAGTGATTATCATTTCTCAACTTCTTTGTGGAAAGATTAACAGGATTGAATTTGAATACCTTTGGTAAGTTTGTTCATCAATTTAGGATTGTTCTTTTTTTATTGTCTCTTCTTTCAGGAATAACGCTGGTTTCGTTGGAAACAACACTTCTAGAATGTTCTGAAATTCACAGGCTACTTTGTTGATTTTCTTCAATATGTCCAATCCGTTTGAAACTTGATTTATATGTGATATTTTTCCATTCACATTCAGGTAATGTATTTTCTGGATTCTATTTCCATTCACAATAATCAAATAATCTTCTTTTTTCAGATGATGTTACTTTTTTGGCACTTTTTAAATTATGGACCGACAAGGATTCTGCTCTGCATATAATTGGAGACTGCCCACTTTTTTCTGTGTCTGCCCTATTTATAGTTTTCAAGAAAAGTTGAATATCAAAGCTTACTAGCTTCTGTCAAAATTATATAAAAATGATGCTTTTGATGATTTTACAAAATTTACAATATCTCCTGGTTTGAAATTACTTTTGAAAATTAGCTTATTTTTTAAACTACATTTTGATGTATGTTTCATGTTAAACAGAACAGTAAAAGTCTTGCTTTTCCTTCGTGAAGTATTTCAAGTGTCAAAATTTAACAAATTTTAACTTCTAATGCTTATAACTTATAAAATACTTAATATTACTTATGAAATTGATTAAATTTCTTTAGCTTAGATGCTATTACAATACTATAGATGGCTAAACATCTTGAAGGATATCTCTTACATTAATTATTTGAAAATATCTGACGTAGATGCTATCTTTCATTGAATTAAGTGAATTTTGATCAAATTTGTCCTATTTACATCATTCTGGTGAGTTATATTTAATTTGGCTTGTTCTTTGTTAACAATTTCACTAAAGTTTATATGTGATTCATTTTAATAACAAATCTTTTCAACAAATTCTTCATCAATTTCAAATTGGATATCTAAATTCAAATTACTTCTTTTTATTGCAACTTTGGCTGGTTTTACATTGTATAATTGTAAATTGAAATCTCCCTGTGAATTCTATTTATAAACTGTCAACAAGAGTACTGTTTTTTTTATTACCGTTCAAAGAATTTTCAATCGACTAGTCGTTATGTATCCTGAATATGCTTTTTCTTCATAATTTTAGCTTGTGAGTGTTTTTACGAATTGAATTATTAATATTTCTGTCAGAATGGATATTATTTAATGAATTTTGCTCTAGTTATACTCTAACGAGTCAACTTATATACAAAGGTGAGTCTTTTCCTTAATATATTTATGTAATTATTTATTTTAACTGTAAATACCATGACAATATATATATATTTAATTAAGTAAAGGTTAACCTTGGCATCGTTTATTGTTATTACGTCTATAGTTTAGTGTAGTTAGGTCAAAAACGTCCTATAGTGAAAAAATATAGTTACTTAAAAAAAATAAAATTTAGAATAATTAATATTAGATCTTTTTAAAAATTTTCCATTAAATATAATAAAATTGTTTTAATAATTGTTATAAATTAATAAATATAACTGTCCAAAATAATAAGGACTGCTTATAGAAGAAGAAGAAAACATATATTTCTATGTCATTATTACCATATATAGCACTACATTAATAGTAAGAAAACATTTTATACTCAATAATTGGTGCAGTGTGGTCAAAAGTGTACTAGTGAAATAAAAATTGAAAAATACTTTCAAAATGGAAGATATTAAGGTTGAAGATGATGTTTACGAAATTGTTTTATCAAACGGAATTGGAAATATTGGATCTTTAGGTATTAATGTCGATGTAGAAGGAAATAAGTGTTCGGTTGCCACTTATAACTGGTAAGTAACCATTAAATATTATTTCATATTTGTTCAATTGCCTTAGTAATTTTCAAACGACTATATTCAGTCCCAGTATTTTTAAAACTTTCCATTCCATCTTTTTTGTGCTACTCCTTGATTTGAATATGAAGCTACATAAAAACTCCAGATATTTACTTCAAATCTGAATAATTATTTCCTCATGTAAAATTTAATGAGATTAGGTCTTTCTTATGCATTTTTATGACATATTGCATAAACATCTTTAATTTTTGGGGTTTTTGAAATAGTTTCTAATGGATATTTCATGGGTTCCAATTTGGGAGTTGACAAAGATGTTAATCTTGCGATTCTAATTTAGAAACCAAATAGAGAAATTATTTTTTAGTTCTTATTATCCTGGAAAAATGTTCTTTATTGACAATTTAATTTGTTTCAGTGCCTCACATCAAGATAATGAAGAGAAATCTGAAAGTGTCGAGGTGAAAATTGAAGATATGGACATCGGTGAACAGTTTAATGAGGAAATTGGAGGTCATGAGAGGGAAGAATATTCTTTTCTAAATGAACATAATTATGCTATGAAATCAACACAAAAGATTGATATTGAGAATTTTCATTCGATCAAATTGGAAGAAAATCAAGATCAACATATTGACAGTTCTAACATTTTTGGTAAAAATCAGATAGACTCACTTCATTTAAATTTGATAGAATATAAATGTCACTTATGCAGTTTTGCTAGTAGTGAAAAGGCTATCCTCGAAAAACATATGGATGGAGTACATTTGAATAATTTAAAACAGTATAAATGTCATTTATGCAATTATGCTTCAAACCGGAAGGACCATTTCAAAAGACATTTTCATTCAGTTCATCTGAATTTGAAGCTACATAAATGTAACTTATGTGATTATGCTGCAAATCAGGAATGTGACCTCAAGATTCATATCAAGAATTTTCATTTCAACATGAAGGAACACAAATGTCACCTATGTGAACATTCGACGAATCATAAAAGACATCTAAAAAAACATATAGACTCAGTTCATTTAAATTTGAAGCAACATAAATGTAACTTATGTGATTATGCTGCAAATAGGAAAAGTGAACTCAAGAATCATGTCAATGCTATTCATTTAAACATGAAGGCACACAAATGTCACCTATGTGAATATTCGACGAATTATAAAAGTCATCTCAAAAAACATATAGACTCAGTTCATTTAAATTTGAAGCAACATAAATGTAACTTATGTGATTATGCTGCAAATAGGAAAAGTGAACTCAAGAATCATGTCAATGCTATTCATTTAAACATGAAGGCACACAAATGTCACCTATGTGAATATTCGACGAATTATAAAAGTCATCTAAAAAAACATATAGACTCAGTTCATTTAAATTTGAAGCAACATAAATGTAACTTATGTGATTATGATGCAAATCATAAGAATGAACTCAAGAATCATATCAATGCTTTTCATTTCAACATGAAGGAACACAAATGTGACCTATGTGAATATTCGACGAATAATAAATATCATCTCAAAAGGCATAACGACGCAGTTCACTTAAATTTGAAGCAACATAAATGTAACTTATGTGATTATGCTGCAAATCATAAAAGTGAACTCAAGAATCATATCAATGCTTTTCATTTCAACACAAAGGCACACAAATGTTACCTATGTGAATATTCGACGAATCGTAAATATGATCTAAAAACTCATATAGACTCAGTTCATTTAAATTTGAAGAAACATAAATGTAACTTATGTGATTATGCTGCCAATAAGAAAAGTGAACTCAAGAATCATACAGATGGTTTTCATTTCAACATAAAGGCGCACAAATGCAACCTATGTGAAGAATATTCGACAAATCATAAAAATCATCTGAAAATTCATATAGACTCAGTTCATTTAAATTTGAAGCAACATAAATGTAACTTATGTGATTATGCTGCAAATAAGAAAAGTGAACTCAAGATTCATATGGATGGTTTTCATTTCAACATAAAGGCGCACAAATGCCACCTATGTGAATATTCTACAAATCGTAAATATGATCTAAAAACTCATATAGATTCGGTTCATTTAACTTTG
This sequence comes from Megalocaria dilatata, assembly GCA_034642435.1. Lineage (NCBI taxonomy): Eukaryota > Metazoa > Arthropoda > Insecta > Coleoptera > Coccinellidae > Megalocaria > Megalocaria dilatata. The sequence continues at coordinate 10,108,855 of CM067862.1, forward strand.
AAGCAGCATAAATGCAAGAAACCTTAGAAATGCTCTCAAATATATTCAATTCTTTAAAATTGCAGACAGCATTAGTAACTTTTAAGATTACTGCAACTAAAAAAATTGCTCTTGAAAATCATATACAATTTTGTACATTTCAATACATAGATATTTTCAACTTTCAGATTGTATAGAGTTAAATTTAAAAAATTTATTCAATTGTATCAAATCTAAATATTATATATCTATATTTTAATTTTATCATTGTGTGGAGGATCAATTCCTTCAGTTGAAAATCTTGTACATACCTTTTTGTAAACTTTTCAAATGTTTAAATTGTCAAGAATTATTGTATTTAGTATTTTAGGATCAATTGCACAAGGTGCTAGTGTTGCACTTGTGGATTAGAAATAAAGATAAGATTATTATTTTTTATTCGAAAAACATTGATTTCTTTTATGTTTTGTATAGATTTTACTATCATCAAATATATCTCTAAATATTAATTATTCGTTTCTTAATTTGTAATGACTTTCCTTCAAAAATTTCCTTTCACACTATTGCACAAGATGATGATTGTCTTTATGTATTTTGAAGCGTAAAATATTTCAAAACATATTAATACCATGATAAATTTGCTTCTTTGATCCCTATCTTCCCGTAAAATCGACAGTTCAAGAAAAAAATTTCATAACACGCAGTCACCTTCAAAGTTTCAAATATTTGCTGTAACATTTAAGGCGACCTATTAAATAAATAAATTGGGACAGTGTATCAAACATTGATTAAATATGTTTTTTGAGTTGCAAATAGATATAAATTGAAAATTACTATGAAGAAATATTTGCATATTACAGAATAATAGCTGGAATTAATTCTCCAGAATCTCTACAGATTTTAATCTATTGTGAACGAATTTCACAATAAAAATAATGTAAAAAATAATGAATGACTGTATGGAGCTTTGTAAATCCAAATATTTGAGATATACTACAAAATAATGTAATAATAATGAATGACTGTACGCAGCTATGTAACCCCAAAAATTATTTGAGATATTTAAATGGGTACCATCTGTTTAACAACCTTCTTTGTCGATTGCCGACATTCCGATATCCGTTAGAAGGCCCCTCTTTTTTAACCCGGTTTTTATCACGTTCCCATTGTAAACCTCTGTACCACTATTAGGTGTTACCGAGAACCTGTTGAAATATTCAAAATATTTATCACTTTTGTTTAAATACTACTGTACCACTGTTAGGTCTTCAGTTGTCTGATTATGGGATAGTTCATTTCCCAAAACTCGAGTAACAAGAAAATGTGTAATATATATTTTTTGGTAGTAAAACATAGTAATTTCTACAATTTGTTTTAATTATGTATTAATAGATTTAGAAGCCAACATTCTAAATTTTGAAAGAACATTTTTCAAGTATTGTTTTTGATTTAATGCAACAGATATACTAAAAAATAGCTCAATAAACCTAGGTCTTTCTTTTTAAATGACATATGTAAATTTAATTTTAATTTATTTATTTCCTTTAAGCAAGATCCGGCAATCAAAATATCATCAAAAAATATTAACACATATATGGTCATTTCAGTAGAAGTTTTGATATAAAGACAATAATTATTTATACTCTTATAGAATCCTTCATCCATCAAAAAGTTATCAAATTTTTCATACCTATCAAGTGGTGCCTTTTTTAAACCATAAATAGCTTTATTTAATTTACACACACTACCACTCATCTCACAACTCTTTGTTATGTACAACAACAAATTTTCTTTTAAATCACCATGAATAAATGCATTACAAACATCTATTTGATAAATTTTCCACTCCCTCTGAGCACACGCAGACAGAATTGTTCTAACAGTAGGAAGTCTTACTACAGGACTATAAACATCTTCCATTAAATTTTGTTCAACACCTCTTGCAACAAATTTAAATTTTGAAATTACACCCTCTTTGTCTATTTTAATTTAGAGAACCCATTTACTATCTATTATTTCACACTTTTCTGGTTTTCCTACCACTACCCAGGTATTATTTTCCATTAAAGCCTCTTCAGTGGCTTCTCTCCATCTGGTTGCGTACCTACCATTCATTGCCTGATCATATCCATGTTTCACGCTGATTAGACGCATATTGTGCTCCCGATTATAAAATTGTTTTATTGAAGGGATATAAGATTTCTTAACGACTGTGACTTCTCCAACCACTCAACATACGTACTTACAATTTAGCATAGTGAAAAAATCGGGAAATATAATATAATTCTTCAGTTATGCCACTAACCAAAAATCAGAAAGATGAAATCAAACAGTGCATCATGGAATTTTTGTCTGATAAGGAATTCTTATCGGCATTGACCAACAAGGTGGCAGATGTTATTACCCAGGTGATAAATGACCGGCTCGATAACATCGACGAGAAATTAAAAGAGGTCCAAAAACAATACAATGAAAAGACAGCTGAAGTTGATATCTTGAAGAATAAAATTGAAAATTTGGAGCGGGAAAATAGATTGATAGTCTTTATGGCCTGGAGGAAATAAGAGGCGAAAACCTGAATGAGCGGATTGAGAATATTTTTGGTCAAAGGTTTGGGGAACGCGATTTTCAAATTGAAAAGTGCTACAGAGTGGGTCCGAAAAATGGAAAATCGAATAGGCCTATAGTAATTCATTTTAATTCGATGAATTCCAGGAATGAACTCTTCTATAGCAAGAAGAAGTTGAAAGGAACGAAATTGACTCTAACGGAAGGGTTAACCAAGAACAGTTATGATCTTCTCATCAAGGCAAAGAAGAAGGTGGGCATGAGGAAGGCATGGTCGAAGATGGGTCGAATTTTTGTGGAATTGTCCGGGAGAGGACATGTAATTAATTCCATTCAAGATTTAAATGAACTTGTGAAGTAAATTAGGGAGCATAATTTGGTTATATATTTTTTTTTTTGGCTACTTTATTACGTTGTTCTCTGATTATTATAGGTGAACTGTATTTTTGTATTTTTGTTTTAGGATATAGATTGTCTTAAAGTGTTTTATCCTTGTTTCCACATTAAACTGCTGCGTACTGATGAAATAATTATTATGGGATATATGGAATTGAGCACGGGTGAGTGAGAATGGGTCAGTTTTCTTTTTGTTTTTTCAATGTCAGATCTTTGTTTCCCCATTTGACCGATTTTAAATCTCTCTTGTTGAGTAAAAGTTTTGATTTTGTAGGTCTCTGTGAATCTTGGCTGAATGATTCCATTCCTACCGATTCAATAAGTATTAATGGTTATCGCTGCGTGAGGTTGGATCGGTGCTCAAGGGGGGGCGGAATTGTAATATTTCTTTCAGATAAAATAACGTATGAAGTAATTGTAAGTGACTGTTCAGTGCACTTAGAGCAGGTTTGGGTAAGGTTCAAGTATAATAAGAGAGTTTTCATCATAGGAACGCTTTACAGACCACCCAGGGGAAGTTTTCCCAAATTTTTAGAATCGTTTGAAGAAACTGTTTCTTCTGTTATAGCGGAGTGTGATGAGTTGATATGCGGTGGGGATTTAAACGTTAATTTTTTGAGTGATGGTGATAGTAGAGTTAAGGGTTTTGAACGTTCAATTGCTCTGTTTGACTTAGTACAGGTTATGGATAGCCCTACATGTTTTGGACCTGGTTCGGCTAGTTTACTAGATGTGATAATCGTTGAAAAAAATCTACAAGAGAGATATCATTTCGACAGCATAAACATGGATATGATTTCGGATCACTGGTTGGTTTTTGGTGAGGCTATTGATGGGGAGGCGGACTCGGATGAGGGAACTGTTAAGATCAGGTGTTTGCGTCGGATAGAACAGGACGTTTTTAAAGATTACTTGATGAATACTCCGTTCGAAAATATAATATACATAGGTGATATTGATGGTAAAGTGGATCACTTCAATCATTTAATGATAGATCTTTTTGATGAATTGGCGCCCATTAGAACTATTAAGTGTGGAAGGAACTACAAGCCTTGGTTCACGTCCACAATACAGAGTATGACTCGCCTCAAACATAGGGCACTTCACAAATTTCAACGGGATAAAACATCGGAAAATTGGGAATATTATAGGAAAATTCGGAATGAGACGTCGGCCGCCGTGAATCGAGAGAAAAAGGCTTATCTACAATATTCAATAGGAAACGAAAGAAATCCCAGGTCCCTGTGGAAAAAAATTGCGGAACTCAATGTGCACAATAGGTCATCCAAAAAAAAGTTGCCGTCAGACTTAGATCAGCCGGAACAATTGAACAAATGGTTTTTAAATGTTGTTCCTGGTGGGGGTGCAAGTGTTGAGTCAGTTGTTGATTATTACAACTCCAAAGACTTCACGTTGTTCAGCGAAAAGCTTGTTTTTGAGCTGACAAAGGAGGAGGAGGTTTCTGAAATTCTGGGATCAATTCACTCCAATGCAATTGGGCCGGATGGACTTAATATAGAAATGTTGATACGTTGTAGCCCATATATACTCAAGTTTCTGACCAACATTTTTAACAGCTGCATTCTGGACTCGAGATTCCCTAGGGAGTGGAAAATTTCGAGAGTGTTACCGCTCCCAAAGGTGGCTAATCCTAGTAATTTCAACGAGGTTCGTCCGATATCCATAATATCTCCGTGTGCAAAGATTTTTGAAAGAATATTAGCGAATAGAGTGAAGTCTCACCTGGAGAAATTTAATGTCTTACCAGCTCGACAGTCAGGTTTCAGGAGGGGGTTTGGTTGTTGCACGGCTCTTCTTGATGTTGTAGACTCTATAATCGCTGCAGTGGATCGGGGTGAAGTTTGCGTTTTGACACTATTGGATTATTCTAAGGCGTTCGATAGAGTAAACCATCAAATACTCATTGCAGTGTTGAAGCATATAGGATTCTCTTTGTCTGCCATTCAGTTAGTGAGGGAGTACCTGCGAGATCGACGTCAGTATGTGGAGACCTCGTCGGGAAGATCGCAGACAGGCAGTGTGGAGTCTGGGGTCCCACAAGGCTCGGTACTGGCACCTATTCTCTTCTGTATATACACTGTCTTCATTACTGATGGCCTTAAGTTTTGTACTGACTTTCGGTACGCAGATGACACGCAGCTCCTGTACTCTTTTTTGGCTTCGGATATTATTAGAGCAAATCAGGAGATAAATTCAGATCTTGATCGCTTGTCAGCCGACTCCCTGAAGCACGATTTATTACTGAATCCGGATAAAACAAAGGTTCTTGTCTTTGGTGGTAAGGCTGCTGAGGTCGTTAAAGGGCTGAAATTGAGAGTCAATGGAAGTGAGATTGCAGCCGTTGAGTCGGCTAGGAACTTGGGAGTCATTCTAGACGTTGAGCTTCGGTTCACTGAGCATATATCATTATGTCTTCAGAGAGCCTACACCGCATTAAGGAGTCTTTATCCCCATAGGCATTTCCTTCCGCAGAAGCTTAAGATATTGCTTACTGATTCACTTGTCCTAAGCCATTTTAACTTTTGTGACGTGTTGTATGGTCCCTGTTTGCGTCTTGACGACAAAGTGAGAATCCAACGGGTTCAACATGCCTGTCTTCGCTTTATTTATGGAGTTAGAAAGTATGAACCAGTCATTCATAAGTTGAAATGCTGTAGTTGGTTGAGTATGGATCAAAGACGTGAGCTTCACTCTGCAGTATTATTTCGTTCAATTATATGCTTTGAATCACCACCCTATTTGTATAATAAAATACGTTTCAGGTCAGATGTTCACAATGTAAATGTAAGGTTCAGGGGTATGATTTCTCCACCAGTTTTCAGGACTGCCTTATTTCGACGTTCATTTTCTTTTTCTGTATATTCTCTGTATAATCGCTTACCTGCTCATCTCAAGTGCTGCAAACCAGAGGTGCTTAAGTCCAATTATCGAAAACTGCTCCTCTCTTCAAGTGTGTAGTATGGACTTTAAGACTACGTACTTACAATCTGGCGTGTGATTGTAATTGTTTCTCCTCAGGGTGTGCTCAATCCATGATATGTTTTTGTTGGCGCGGTGTGTGGAACGTGGGTGAAATTTTGGTAATTTTTTTTTTTTTTTTTACATTTTTCGGTGTCACAGTAATAACAGCTATGCTGATGTGAGACCATTTGCAATATAAAAATTGTTTTTTTCTTTTTTGTAGGCAGTGGATATCTGCTTTGTAGCTCTTATAAAATTGCAATAAACGTATTATTATTATTATTATTATATGTTGAGGGTTCGTCAATATCCAAACTGAAATAACTCAGGTCATAGTCTTCATGTAAGTTCTGAGGCATTTTTAATACTGATGAAGGTCGTACTCTTTTGTCCCTTTGCTTCGAAAATACTTCCATTGGTACTACTCCCTTTTCTGGTTCCTTCAATATCTGATCCTTATCTAGACTTACGTTTCTAGTCTGCCAGATATGTTGTTAATCCTTAAGTGAATTATCTACGGCAGCAATATTATCTGAATGATTTACAGTATCAAGAAAAATGGCCTTTTCTCTTGATTAGTACATTCAGGTTTGATTCCTTCCTTTTCTTTAAGCAAAGAAGAATCTACCGAAAAATTCAAAAATTCTTTACCATTATCACTTCTCATAATTTTAACCCTTTTATTAGTTTTATTTCTGAAAAAAACCAGAAAAATTGTCAACATTTCATACACATCGTGTTTATTCTTTAATAAATAGATGAACTTATAATGCTGAAGTCATCCTTCAACAAAAACATATACCTGGAATTATTGAATGAGCGTTCTTCCATAGAGCCACACAAATCCATGTGAATTATACCCCCCCAATGTCTTTCCCCCTACTATCAGTTGCATTAAAAGGTTCTCTACAAAGTTTGGCTTGAACACAAGAGTCACAAAAAATTTCTGTTTGTTCTACTTGAATTTGGTTGTGTTTCAGAATATTATTTATGTATTTAATGTTTTGATGACAAAATAACATGCATCATTATTAGATTTATTAAAATTTTTACACTGACATGTGTGCTCAGAAGTAGCAGACCGCTTAAAAATCATTTCTCACATCTTATTGCTACAGCTACTGTAATATCATTCTTGTTAACAAACTGTGCCTTTTAAGCATCAGAGATCAAAGATAGACCTTTGTCTAGAACTTTACCCTGAGAAAATAAATTAACATTTAGATTTGGAACAAAGAAAACATCATACAATGTGACATACTGAAACTCTTTACCATTGTAAGCAAGAAGACATATGTTACCTAGACCTATTACTTCCAAAGTTGAGCCATCGCCCATTTTAACATATTTTGGCTCTTTGATTTCCTCCAAACTGCGGAAAGCCCCATGTCTTTGCACATGTGTTGAGATGCACAAAAAGCAAAACAATCCTTCATTAAATGACCTTTCTTCTTGCAGTAATTGCATTCAATATTTCGGCATTGTTTTTTCAAATGCCCTAATTATCCACAATCAAAAACATTTTCTGTTGCCTTTGTTTACATTCACATTTGACTTTGGGAACGCTGATATGACACCAATGCCACAGATTGTTCTTCTTCTTTTGCCTGACGCTCTTCTTCGATCAGTAGACGTGCTCTCAAATTATTCAACGTTTGACAATTCGAACTGACACTCTCCCATGCAGACAGGAAATGACAAAAAAAATTCTTGTTAGCACCATTTTTTAAGGAATATCTTCCCCATTTTACTTCAGCTTAGCTTGCAAATTTGTCACTTTGGAAATGAAGTTGTTCACGGTTTCATTGTCGAACTTCAAATTATAAAATTGTTCCAATATTTTTGAAACTTTCCATTCCATCTTTTTTGTGCCACTCCTTGATTTGAATATGAATCTAGAGACTAACTCCAGATATTTCCTTGCAATCTGAATAATTCTCTCCTCATCTAAAATTTAATGAGATTCGGTCTTTCTTATGCATTTTTATGAAATATTGCATAAACATCTTTAATTTTTGGTGTTTTTGAAATAGTTTCTAATGGATATTTCATGGGTTGCAATTTGGGAGTTGCCAAAGATGTTAATCTTGCGATTTTAATTAAGAAACGAAATAGATAAATTATTTTTTAGTTCTTAGTATCCTGGAAAAATGTTCTTAATTGACAATTCAATTAATTTCAGTGCCTCACATCAAGATAATGAAGAGAAATCTGAAAGTGTCGAGGTGAAAATTGAAGATGTGGACATCGGTGAACAATTTAATGAGGAAATTGGAGGTCATGAGAGGGAAGAATTCTCTTTTCTAAATGAACATGATTCTGCTATGAAATCAACACAACAGAATGATATTGAGAATTTTCATTCTATCAAATTGGAAAAAAATCACGATCAAAATACTGACAGTTCTAACATTTTTGGTAAAAATCAGATAGACTTACTTCATTTAAATTTGATAGAATATAAATGTCACTTATGCAGTTTTGCTAGTAGTGAAAGGCTATCCTCGAAAAACATATGGATGGAGTACATTTGAATAATTTAAAACTGTATAAATGTCATTTATGAGATTATGCTTCAAACCGGAAGGACCATTTCGAAAGACATTTTCATTCAGTTCATTTGATTTTAAAGCTACATAAATGTAACTTATGTGATTATGCTGCAAATAGGAAAAGTGAACTCAAGAATCATATCAATGCTATTCATTTAAACATGAAGGCACACAAATGTCACCTATGTGAATATTCGACGAATCGTAAATATGATCTAAAAACTCATATAGACTCAGTTAACTTATGTGATTATCCTACAAATAACAGAAGGGATCTCAAGAATCATATGGATGGTTTTCATTTCAACATTAAGGAACACAAATGCCACCTTTGTGAATATTCAACGAATCGTAAATATAATCTAAAGAGTCATATAGACTCAGTTCATTTAAATTTGAAGAAACATAAATGTAACTTATGTGATTATGCTGCATATAAGAAAAGTGAACTCAAGATTCATACGGATGGTTTTCATTTCAACATAAAGACGCACAAATGCCACCTATGTGAATATTCTACAAATCAAAAAAGTAGTCTTAAAACTCATATAGATTCGGTTCATTTAACCTTGAAGATAAATGTGACTTGATTGTGAATGATTCAATTCATTTAAATTTGAAGCAGCATAAATGCAAGAAACCTTAGAAATGCTCTAATGCAACTAAAAAAACTGCTCTTAAATATCATATACAATTCTGAACATTTCAATACATAAATATTTTCAACTTTCAGAATGTATAGAATTAAATTTAAAAAATGTATTCAATTGTATCAAATCTAAATATTATATATCTAAATTTTAATTTTATCACTGTGTGGAGGATCAATTCCTTCAGTTGAATATCTTGTACATACCTTTTTGTAAACTTTTCTAAAGTTTAAATTGTCAAGAATTATTGCATTTAGTATTTTAGGACCAATTGCCACAAGTTGCTAGTGTTGCACTTGTGGATCAGAAATAAAGATAAGATTATTATTTTTTATTCGAAAAACATTGATTTCTTTTATGTTTTGTATAGATTTTACTATCATCAAATATATCTCTAAATATTCATTATTCGATTCTTAATTTGTAATGACTTTCCTTAAAAAATTTCCTTTCCCACTATTGCACAAGATGATGATTGCCTTTATGTTTTTTGAAGAGTAAAATATTTCAAAACATATTAATACTGAGCTATCCCGTACATTACGGAGTACTCTTAAAGATCTGGAATTATACGAAGTAATCTAAAGAGCGCTAAGCCTTTTATCGTGATCGTCTAGTGGCGGGCGAATAGGACGTTACGTTGTGTAGGCAACCCAAATTACACCTAACGAGAGCAAGGAAACAGTGACGGCAGGTTCAAATATTCGAAACACAATAATACCAGAATAATATATTTTTATTAATAATGTTCAAAAGCAACAACAATTCCATCTAGAAGGTTATGACGAGGGTACCATATGAGAAAATGGAATGTTGGATTATTCAAACAAGTTGTCAATTCGCTTCCGGATTGGCAAATCAACAGAAATGGCAGTGTGCCAATTCATGGAGTTTATTTATGGCGGCTTAAACAATGACATTTGTTTGATGAAGTGCATGCATTTAATTTGCCTGAATTTCAACTTCATGGTGAATAAACTGAACAATTTTTAATTTTAAATGAACCCAGTCTATATGCTTTTTTAAATTAGGTTTATGATTCACATAGCTGGCATTTGTGTTCCCTTATGTTGAAATGAACAGCGTTTATATGATTCTTGAGTTCACCTTTCTTATTTGCAGCATAATCACATAAGTTACATTTATGTTGCCTCAAATTTAAATGAACTGAGTCTATATGAGTTTTTAGATGATATTTATTATTCGTTAAATATTCACATAGATGGCATTTGTGTTCCCTCATGTTGAAATGAACAGCATTTATATGCTTCTTGAGATAACGTTTATTATTTGCAGTATAATCGTATAAGTTACATTTATGTTATAAAATAGTATTAAATCTTGTGTACCCCAACGTAAAACAGAAAAAGTATATTACCAATTCAATCAAATATCTACATTTAAAATGCGCAATTACTCTGTTGTCACCTTATAATCAACTATTTTAATTTTGATATCCAAATTTATTATTATTTAGAAATAATTTTCGAATATCATCTGTTTCCATAAAGTTACTATGTTATCAGAGTATGCAATAATACATATAAATTTTAAAATTTCTGGATTGTTCTTTTAGAGTTATCGTGTTTCAAACTTTTCCACACTTCGAATTCGCACTTTTTTCTTTTTGTCCAATTTAAGACCATTTAAGTTCAAAATTCCGTAAATAAAAATAAAGCGACCAAATAGGAAGCGTTCCAGAACGAGTACAAAATAACGTTTTGACTCAAGTTGTAAGTTTCAATTCTACATGGATTTTTATTTAAAATCTCACAAGCATGTTCATAGAAATTGAAAATGTACAATTGCAAATCTGTTTAGGTAAAGAGAAATCATTTTACATTGTATAATAATGGTTCTATCACAAACTGTTAACTAAATTTTCAGCTTAAACTACAATTTAAAAGATAGTTATTTTGAAACAGTTGAAATTTATTCAGATCAACCAAGAAAAATTATTTGACAATTTAATTTTTTATGACCATTTATTACTACATAGTTATGTAGTAATAAATAATATTCCACAAAGTTTGTGGAAATTGAATTTTATTTATTTCTAGTTAAAAATGAATTTCCATCAAGTAAAGACCGAATCCATCAAATACTTCTTTTTATAACCTTTCAGTTTTTAACCTTAACAACTTACCGATATTCAAAATGCAACTCTTCAATTAATTTCTTCCCTGCTTTACCATTCCATAAACATTTTTCAGAAAAATACATCAAGGACTTCCAGTTACCTGTCAGTATATTAAATATTTTCCAGTTGGCGCTCACAAATATAGTAAGTCTCGTCCTTATTTTTCATTTCAACACGCTGAAAATGTATTAAGTTAATTGACAGAGTGTAAAATGTAATCAAATTTTATAGTCATAAATTCTAAGACCATCCAACAAATTTCCATCAAAATAAGAGTAAAGTTATTTAATTAATTATCTCATCAAGAATAAAGTGAAGTTTAAAAATAATCATCCAGAAATCAAAAAAATATTACATTTTCAAATTTAAACCAAATTCCTCCCCCTGGAATCTCCATATCTATCTTGCAGGTTTGATTCGAGATTTGAAAATTTACCTTGAAAACTAATGGCATTATTTTCAAATTTAACCAGTAAGGATATTTTATAACTAACTTTATGCATACCCCATATGACGAATGTGAAATTATCTTTAAGATGAAATTATTTATTTAAAAATTAACCGTTCTCAGTACGTACTTATTCAAATAACAATCTCACAGATTATGGATATTACTAATCTGTGAAAATACTTTCTAAATGTCAAAAACTCAATATTTTAATCACAAAATTCCTACATTAATGTAGGACTTCTTCAGTACTATATTTTTTCTCTAGAATGGAGCTTCGTAACACTTTCAACTGAGAGTACCTTTTTTTAAATGTTTGGACAATCTTATTATTCCATCAAAACTCGGATAAGATATAAAAAAAAGATTTGTGGAAAGGATATGATTTCAGTGAAGTTTGAAAGAAATAGTGTCCAAAATTTCTGAACATTTGGCGTATCTTATCAACCTTTCGGTCGCTTCTGGAAAGCTTCCTTCTCTTTGTAAGACAGTAAAGGTTATTCCTTTTTTTCAAAAAAACTGCTACTGATGATATAAAAAATTATCTTCCAATATCTCTATCAAATTCCATCTCGAAGGTTATGAAGAGGGTACCATATGAGAGAATGGAATGTTGGATTATTCAAACAAGTTGTCAACTATCACAAGTTGCCAATATCACTTCCGGATTGGCAAATCAACAGAAACGGCAGTGTGGAGTTCATTTATGGCTGCTTAGACAATGGCATTTGTTTGATGAATTGCATGCATTTAATTTGCCTGAATTTCAACTTCATGGTGAATAAACTGGACAATTTTTGTTTTAGGGGAGTGTTTCTTGAATGGATCCATAATTTTTGATCCATCAGCATCTATTTGTTCGAGTTGGTACAACAGGATTCCAAAGAATATAATAAATAAATGGGAATAGCCAGTGATCTAAGTAGATCACAACTACTATCATACTTGTATATGCATAGCACATATTACAGAAGGCTATCATTACTAATTTACCAATCTGTCTCATTAATATAGTTTATTTATGGGTATATGCATAGATTAACTATACTGTAAGAAACTTAAATTTAAAATAATATTATTAGAGCATCCAGAGCATTTCGTTGCTGTTTTACATAGCAACGATTAAATTTCAAGCTAACTAACTAATCATAAAAATATTCTAGACTACATAGTAAATAAAATTAAACCAACCTGAAGAAATTATATTCCTCTCTATATTTGATCATCTGATAATTTTTGCCAATCAGTTGGCTGTACAATTTAGATCGATCTCTTAAATAACTTGGGATCCCTCTTGGGAAAACGATGTCTAGGGCTGGTTAGATCTTTAGACCCATTTACACAACAATTCTTAGTATATCGCAATTTTAAATACTGTATTGTATTTAATATTTGAAAATATTCTAATTTATAGGCAATAAACTGTTTTGCACTTAACACTGACGAAACTTAACCAAAAGGAAATATAGAACCATAACAAAACGTGGACCATAGATTAACAATAATAAATAGATTGGATACTTCCCTATCCCCTCCTAAAGCTATGTTTTCAGTTGATGCACCAGTCAATAGTTAGCGCTAACCATTAACTTATACTTTTTGTTTTCGCCGCTAGGTACCGCTACCATCAGCCGTTAGCCATAGTTGTAATAATGGTCATATATTTTGAAAAGAAGTGGTTTTGTTCATAGATTAACAATAATCTATGCACAGTCTGTATTAGCAGGTAACAGAACACACAACAAAATAGAAGAGAGACAGAGACAAACGACAAGTAACTTTACTATTACTTCTTTCTGTCTTTGCTCTGTGGTAGAGAGACAATCTGTCACAGAGCAGATCACAGTTTATCGACCATTGGCTCTGTGGTCAAATACCACAGACTATGAGTTCCCTATACCACAGACTGTGTGGTTGAGCCATTATTCAGCATTTTCATCAGGAGCTAAATTCTACTAAAAATCTACCATAAAAAGTTGACTATTAAATTTTTGACGGATTTGCCGAAAATTTATCAAAAAAGTAGAAATCTACTAAATGTGGTAATACTGGGTTAGAGAGACTTCATGGACTCTTGCTCGGCTGACCTCCGAACCGGATCCACACAGAGGTGAGTCTTATCAAAAACACTTGCGTGTATTGTTGGTTGCATCGGAATGAAAAAAGAAACTTTGAAGGTGGCTGTGTGTTTTCTTGAACTGTCAATTTTACGGGAAGATGGGAATCAAAAAACAAATTTATTATGGTATTAATATGTTTTGAAATATTTTACTCTTCAAAAAACATAACGAAAATTATTATCATTTGCAATAGTGTGAAAGGAAATTTTCAAGGAAAGTCATTACAAATTAAGAATCGAATAATGAATATTTGAAATATATTTGATGATAGTAAAATTTACACAAAAGAAAATCAATGTTTTTCTAATAAAAATTAATATTTTTTTCTTTATTTCTGATCCACAAGTGCAACACTTGCACCTTGTGGCAATTGAACCTAAAATAATAAATACAATAATTATTGACTATTTAAACAATCGAAAAGTTTACAAAAAGGTATGTACAAGATTTTCAACAGAAGGAATTGATCCTCCACACAATGATAAAATTAAAATATAGATATATAATATTTAGATTTGATACAATTGAAAAAATTTTTTAAATTTAATTCTATACAATCTGAAAGTTGAAAATATCTATGTATTGAAATGTAAGGTTTCTCACATTTATACTGCTTCAAATTTAAATGAATTGAATCATTCACAACCAAGTCACATTTATATCTTCAAAGTTAAATGAACCGAATCTACATGAAGTTTAAGACTACTTTTTCGATTTGTAGAATATTCACATAGGTGGCATTTGTGCGCCTTTATGTTGAAATGAAAACCATCCATATGAATCTTGAGTTCACTTTTCTTATATGTAGCATAATCACATAAGTTACATTTATGTTGCTTCAAATTTAAATGAACCCAGTCTATATGCTTTTTTAGATTAGGTTTATGATTCGCCGAATATTCACATAGATGGCATTTGTGTTCCCTTATGTTGAAATGAACAGCGTTTATATGATTCTTGAGTTCACCTTTCTTATTTGCAGCATAATCACATAAGTTACATTTATGTTGCCTCAAATTTAAATGAACTGAGTCTATATGAGTTTTTAGATCATATTTATGATTTGTTGAATATTCACATAGGTGGCATTTGTGTGCCTTTAGGTTGAAATGAAAACCATCCGTATGATTCTTGAGATACCTTCTGTTATTTGTAGCATATTCGCATAAGTTACATTTATGTTGCTTCAGATTTAAATGAACCGAGTCTATATGCTCTTTTAGATTACATTTACGATTCGTTGAATATTCACAAAGGTGGCATTTGTGTTCCTTCAAGTTGAAGTGAAAAGCATTGATATGATTCTTGAGTTCACTTTTATGATTTGCAGCATAATCACATAAGTTACATTTATGTTGCTTCAAATTTAAATGAACTGAGTCTATATGAGTTTTCAGATGATATTTATTATTCGTTAAATATTCACATAGATGGCATTTGTGTTCCCTCATGTTGAAATGAACAGCATTTATATGCTTCTTGAGATAACGTTTATTATTTGCGGTATAATCACATAAGTTACATTTATGTTGCTTCAAATTTAAATGAGCTGAGTCTATATGATTTTTTAGACATTGTTTATGATTCGTCGAATATTCACATAGGTGGCATTTGTGTTCCTTTATGCTGAAATGAAAAGCATTGATATGATATGCTAGCAGCATTATCACATAAGTTACATTTATGTTGCTTCAAATTTAAATGAATTGAATCATAATGACTTTTGACATTTGACTTCTGGTTTGAAGCATAATCGCATAAATGACATTTATACAGTTTTAAATTATTCAAATGTACTCCATCCATATGTTTTTCGAGGATAGCCTTTTCACTAATAGCAAAACTGCATAAGTGACATTTATATTCCATCAAATTTAAATGATGTGAATCTATTTGATTTTTACCAAAAATGTTAGAACTGTCAATATCTTGATCTTGATTTTCTTCCAATTTGATAGAATGAAAATTCTCAATATCAATCTTTTGTGTTGATTTCATAGCAGAATTATGTTCATTTTGAAAAGAATATTCTTCCCTCTCATGACCTCCAATTTCCTCATTAGATTGTTCACTGATGTCCATATCAAAAGAAATGCAAAATGTGGAAAGTATCGATAAACTGGATAAAGTCATTTCAGAAATAAAAGCTCAGTGTACTTTCTTCAAAGCAATCAAAATTTTAAGGAATAATAATTGGTTCAATTACACAGTTCAAAATTTAATGAAAAAACGAGACACAGCATACAAAAAAATGAAAAAACATCCTAATATTGAGGAATATAAATATCTATTTGACACACTAAGGAAAGAAACTCATAAGGCAATAAAAAATGCCAAAAAACACTATCTTGATGAAAACCTACAAAAAATTGGAAATGACACAAGGAAAATGTGGAAACTATTGAATAGCACAATGAACATCAAACTAACAAGCTCAGCAGATATTTACAAATTGAAGCTTAATGATAAAATAATAACAACCAACCATGAAATTGCTTCTTCATTCAATGAGTACTTCACAAATGTAGCAATAAATCTCCAAAGTCAGTTACCCTTGATGCCTTACAATGATAATGAAAATATAATTGCTGACAAATGTATCTACCTCAAGAATTGTACGGAATCTGAGCTGAGAACAATTGTATTTTCCTTGAAAAACTCGCCATCGAAAGGATTTGATGAGATCTCCTCATATAATGTAAGAGAAATATACCATACAATAAAAGATAAATTATTGGAACTGATAAATGAGTGTCTTAGTGTGGGTGTTTATCCGTCCTACATAAAAATAGCCAAAATATTACCTGTATTTAAAAAAGGAAAAAAGGAAGATATCAGTAATTATCGTCCCATTTCAATTACCCCAATTTTATCGAAAATAATAGAAAGAGTGATTAAAGACAGATTCATCAAATTTTTTGAACTCTCCCCACAACAATACGGATTTCAAAAATCAAGCTCAACATTGGGTGCTACGACTGACTTGATAGAAAGTATAATTGAAAAAACGGACCAGGGCTATTATGTGACGACGGTATTCATTGACTTGAAAAAGGCGTTTGACACAGTGGATCATCGAATACTCCTCGGGAAGCTTCATGATATGGGCATTCAGGGTGCTGCTTGGAGTCTTCTGAAATCATTCCTAAAGAACCGCCAACAATATGTATTTGTCAATAAAACAAAAAGTCCTAGGAAAAATGTTAGATGTGGTTTACCCCAAGGATCGGTCCTCGGACCACTACTCTATTTATTATATGTGGAGAGTCTTGGAAAGATTGATCTGAGTGCAGAATATTATATGTTTGCCGATGACACAGTCTTGGTATTTTATGAAAAAGACCTCAAAAGCCTACAGACAAAAGTAAATAAGAGTTTATCCGAATTTTACAAATGGCTGTGCCGAAACAAACTGGTAGTGAATGAGGATAAAACAGTGTACATGATCTTCAAACCAAAGCGAAAAGAAAAATCATCTATTAATCTCGACTTCACGATAAATGGAAAAAACATCAGAAAAGTAACACAATACACTTACCTTGGCTTGGTTATAGATGAAAATTTGAACTGGGAAAAACACATTGACATGATCTTTGGTAAACTGGCTGGATTAATAGCCTGCATGAAAAGAGTGGGCAACTGTTTTGATGTCAAGCACAAACTTCTGGTGTACAATTCACATATTAAAAGTGTCTTAACATATCTACTGCCAATTTGGGGAAATACCACGAAGTTTAATATAAATCGGCTTCAGAGGTTACAGAACAGAGCAGTGAAAACTATTTTCAATCTCAAATTTGAAACAAGAACAAATCTACTTTATGAACAATACCCAATTTTGCCAATTAAAAAACTCATAAAACAAGAGCTGTGTGCGTTGGTTTTCAAAATAAATAATAACTTACTGAAAACCAAGGTCTGCTTTGAACAGTTTCCACACGACTATGAAACAAGACACAGGGACAGATTTACCTTGAATAAAAACATCCGTACAAACTATGGCAGAAGAAGACCAAGCTTCATAGGACCACAGCTTTACAACGAACTGCCAAAAACTATTAGATTATCTAAGACGTTACATTCCTTTAAAAAAAATTTGAGAACTTATCTTGAAAATTGTTAAATTTATTTTAGTCTTTACTATAAATATAAATATTAATTTATGTATAAGAAATGTATATCTGTGATAACAACTTATGTTGATTAACAGTATTATCGATAAATCAATCAATAAATCAATCAATATCTTCAATTTTCACCTCGATACTTTCAGATTTCTCTTCATTATCTTGATGTGAGGCACTGAAACAAATTAAATTGTCAATCAAGAACATTTTTCTAGGATAATAAGAACTAAAAAATTATTTCTCTATTTGGTTTCTAAATTAGAATCGCAAGATTAACATCTTTGGCAACTCCCAAATTGGAACCCATGTTTATGCAATGTTTCATAAAAATGCATAAGAACCTAATCTCATTTAATTTTAGATGAGGAGAGAATTATTCAGATTGCAAGGAAATATCTGGAGTTTTTCTGTAGCTTCATCATCAAGGAGTAGCACAAAAAAGATGGAATGGAAAGTTTTAAAAATATTGGGACTGAAAATAGTCGTTTGAAAATTACTAAGCCAATTGAACAAATATGAAATAATATTTAATGGTTACTTACCAGTTATAAGTGGCAACCGAACACTTATTTCCTTCTTCATCGATATTAATACCAAAAGATCCAGTATTTTCAATTCCGTTTGATAATACAATTTCGTAAACACAATCTTCAACCTTAATATCTTCCATATTGAATCTATTTTTCAATTCTTAGCATTAAAATTTCACACTTCTTATAGCTAAATAATTTTATTTCACTGGTACACTTTTGACCACTCTACACCAATTAATGAATATAAAGGGAAGTGTCCAATCTATATATTATTGTTAATCTATGCATATGACTTTAATTTATATATGAATATATATATATATATATATATATATATATATATATATATATATATATATATTTAATTAAGTAAAGGTTAACCTTGGCATCGTTTATTGTTATTACGTCTATAGTTTAGTGTAGTTAGGTCAAAAACGTCCTATAGTGAAAAAATATAGTTACTTAAAAAAAATAAAATTTAGAATAATTAATATTAGATCTTTTTAAAAATTTTCCATTAAATATAATAAAATTGTTTTAATAATTGTTATAAATTAATAAATATAACTGTCCAAAATAATAAGGACTGCTTATAGAAGAAGAAGAAAACATATATTTCTATATCATTATTACCATATATAGCACTACATTAATAGTAAGAAAACATTTTATACTCAATAATTGGTGCAGTGTGGTCAAAAGTGTACTAGTGAAATAAAAATTGAAAAATACTTTCAAAATGGAAGATATTAAGGTTGAAGATGATGTTTACGAAATTGTTTTATCAAACGGAATTGGAAATATTGGATCTTTAGGTATTAATGTCGATGTAGAAGGAAATAAGTGTTCGGTTGCCACTTATAACTGGTAAGTAACCATTAAATATTATTTCATATTTGTTCAATTGCCTTAGTAATTTTCAAACGACTATATTCAGTCCCAGTATTTTTAAAACTTTCCATTCCATCTTTTTTGTGCTACTCCTTGATTTGAATATGAAGCTACATAAAAACTCCAGATATTTACTTCAAATCTGAATAATTATTTCCTCATGTAAAATTTAATGAGATTAGGTCTTTCTTATGCATTTTTATGAAATATTGCATAAACATCTTTAATTTTTGGGGTTTTTGAAATAGTTTCTAATGGATATTTCATGGGTTCCAATTTGGGAGTTGCCAAAGATGTTAATCTTGCGATTCTAATTTAGAAACCAAATAGAGAAATTATTTTTTAGTTCTTATTATCCTGGAAAAATGTTCTTTATTGACAATTTAATTTGTTTCAGTGCCTCACATCAAGATAATGAAGAGAAATCTGAAAGTGTCGAGGTGAAAATTGAAGATATGGACATCGGTGAACAGTTTAATGAGGAAATTGGAGGTCATGAGAGGGAAGAATATTCTTTTCTAAATGAACATAATTATGCTATGAAATCAATACAACAGATTGATATTGAGAATTTTCATTCTATCAAATTGGAAGAAAATCAAGATCAAAATATTGACAGTTCTAACATTTTCGGTAAAAATCAGATAGACTCACTTCATTTAAATTTGATAGAATATAAATGTCACTTATGCCGTTTTGCTAGTAGTGAAAAGACTATCCTCGAAAAACATATGGATGGAGTACATTTGAATAATTTAAAACTGTATAAATGTCATTTATGCAATTATGCTTCAAACCAGAAGGACCATTTCAAAAGACATTTTCATTCAGTTCATCTGAATTTGAAGCTACATAAATGTAACTTATGTGATTATGCTGCAAATCAGGAATGTGAACTCAAGATTCATATCAAGAATTTTCATTTCAACATGAAGGAACACAAATGTCACTCATGTGAATATTCGACGAATTATAAACATTGTCTAAAAAGGCATAACGACTCAGTTCACTTAAATTTGAAGCAACATAAATGTTACTTATGTGATTATGCTGCAAATCATAAAAATGAACTCAAGAATCATATCAAGAATGTTCATTTCAACATGAGGGAACACAAATGTCACCTATGTGAATATTCGACGAATCATAAGAGTCATCTAAAAAACCATATAGACTCAGTTCATTTAAATTTGAAGAAACATAAATGTAACTTATGTGATTATGGTGCAAATCATAAAAATGAACTCAAGAATCATATCAATGCTTTTCATTTAAACATGAAGGCACACAAATGTCACCTATGTGAATATTCGACGAATTATAAACATTGTCTAAAAACTCATATAGAGTCAGTTCATTTAAATTTGAAGCAACATAAATGTAACTTATGTGATTATGCTGCAAATCATAAAAGTGAACTCAAGAATCATATCAATGCTTTTCATTTCAACATAAAGGCGCACAAATGCCATCTATGTGAATATTCGACGAATCATAAACAATGTCTAAAAAATCATATAGACTCAGCTCATTTAAATTTGAAGCAATATAAATGTAACTTATGTGATTATGCTGCAAATCATAAAAATGAACTCAAGAATCATATCAAGAATGTTCATTTCAACATGAGGGAACACAAATGTCACCTATGTGAATATTCGACGAATCATAAAAGACATCTAAAAAAACATATAGACTCAGTTCATTTAAATTTGAAGCAACATAAATGTAACTTATGTGATTATGGTGCAAATCATAAAAATGAACTCAAGAATCATATCAATGCTTTTCATTTAAACATGAAGGCACACAAATGTCACCTATGTGAATATTCGACGAATTATAAACATTGTCTAAAAACTCATATAGAGTCAGTTCATTTAAATTTGAAGAAACATAAATGTAACTTATGCGATTATGCTGCAAATCAGAAAAGGGATCTCAAGAATCATATGGATGGTTCTCATTTCAACCTAAAGGCGCACAAATGCCACCTATGTGAATATTCGACGAATCATAAACAATGTCTAAAAAATCATATAGACTCAGCTCATTTAAATTTGAAGCAATATAAATGTAACTTATGTGATTATGCTGCAAATAAGAGAAGTCAACTCAAGAATCATATAAATGCATTTCACTTCAACATTAAGGAACACAAATGCCACCTTTGTGAATATTCAACGAATCGTAAATATAGTCTAAAAAATCATATAGACTGGGTTCATTTAAAGTTGAAGCAACATAAATGTAACTTATGCGATTATGCTGCAAATAAGAAAAGTAAACTCAAGATTCATATGGATGGTTTTCATTTCAACATAAAGGCGCACAAATGCCACCTATGTGAATATTCTACAAATCGTAAATATGATCTAAAAACTCATATAGATTCGGTTCATTTAACTTTGAAGATATAAATGTGACTTGATTGTGAATGATTCAATTCATTTAAATTTGAAGCAGCATAAATGCAAGAAACCTTAGAAATGCTCTCAAATATATTCAATTCTTTAAAATTGCAGACAGCATTAGTAACTTTTAAGATTACTGCAACTAAAAAAATTGCTCTTGAAAATCGTATACAATTTTGTACATTTCAATACATAGATATTTTCAACTTTCAGATTGTATAGAGTTAAATTTAAAAAATTTATTCAATTGTATCAAATCTAAATATTATATATCTATATTTTAATTTTATCATTGTATGGAGGATCAATTCCTTCTGTTGAAAATCTTGTACATACCATTTTGTAAACTTTTCAAATATTTAAATTGTCAAGAATTATTGTATTTAGTATTTTAGGATCAATTGCACAAGGTGCTAGTGTTGCACTTGTGGATTAGAAATAAAGATAAGATTATTAATTTTTATTCGAAAAACATTGATTTCTTTTATGTTTTGTATAGATTTTACTATCATCAAATATATCTCTAAATATTAATTATTCGATTCTTAATTTGTAACGACTTTCCTTCAAAAATTTCCTTTCACACTATTGCACAAGATGATGATTGTCTTTATGTATTTTGAAGCGTAAAATATTTCAAAACATATTAATAT
Organism: Megalocaria dilatata; assembly: GCA_034642435.1. NCBI lineage: Eukaryota > Metazoa > Arthropoda > Insecta > Coleoptera > Coccinellidae > Megalocaria > Megalocaria dilatata. The sequence goes on from CM067862.1 coordinate 10,131,308, forward strand.
CATGATAAATTTGCTTCTTTGATCCCTATCTTCCCGTAAAATCGACAGTTCAAGAAAAAAATTTCATAACACGCAGTCACCTTCAAAGTTTCAAATATTTGCTGTAACATTTAAGGCGACCTATTAAATAAATAAATTGGGACAGTGTATCAAACATTGATTAAATATGTTTTTTGAATTGCAAATAGATATAAATTGAAAATTACTATGAAGAAATATTTGCATATTACAGAATAATAGCTGGAATTAATTCTCCAGAATCTCTACAGATTTTAATCTATTGTGAACGAATTTCACAATAAAAATAATGTAAAAAATAATGAATGACTGTATGGAGCTATGTAAATCCAGATATTTGAGATATACAACAAAATAATGTAAAAATAATGAATGACTGTACGGAGCTATGTAACCCCAAAAATTATTTGAGATATTTAAATGGGTATCATCTGTTTAACAACCTTCTTTGTCGATTGCCGACATTCCGATATCCGTTAGAAGGCCCCTCTTTTTTAACCCGGTTTTTTATCCGTTCCTATTAGGTACTATCTAGAATCTATTGAAATATTCAAAATATTTATCACTTTTGTTTAAATACCTCTGTACCACTGTTAGGTCTTCAGTTGTCTGATGATGGGATAGTTCACTTCCCGAAACTCGAGTCACAAGAAAATGTGTAATATATATTTTTTGGTAGTAAAACATAGTAATTTCTACAATTTGTTTTAATTATGTATTAATAGACTTAGAAGCCAACATTCCAAATTTTGAAAGAACATTTTTCAAGTATTGTTTTTGATTTAATGCAATGAGTGTGGATAGCTCAGCGGGAGAGCATCGGACTCGTGACCGGGAGATCCAGGTTCGAATCCTGTTCAGGTAGAGAAGAAATTTTCTAGTTGGACGGGTATCTGTCACCATTTCACTGTTGGGTCAAAAATTAACAGTGCTGTGACCTAAAGTGGCGCAAGATCGCAGTAACAAAGCCTACACAGAACACAATAATAATAATAATTTAATCCAACAGATATACTAAAAAATAGCTCAATAAATCTAAGTTTTTTTTTTAAATGACATATGTAAATTTAATTTCAATTTATCTATTACCTTTAAGCAAGATCTGGCAATTAAAATATCATCAAAAAATATTAACACATATATGGTCATTTCAGTAGAAGTTTTGATATAAAGACAATAATTATTTATACTCTTATAGAATCCTTCATCCATCAAAAAGTTATCAAATTTTTCATACCTATCAAGTGGTGCCTTTTTTAAACCATAAATAGCTTTATTTAATTTACACACACTACCACTCATCTCACAACTCTTTGTTATGTACAACAACAAATTTTCTTTTGAATCACCATGAATAAATGCATTACAAACATCTATTTGATAAATTTTCCACTCCCTCTGAGCACACGCAGACAGAATTGTTCTAACAGTAGGAAGTCTTACTACAGGACTATAAACATCTTCCATTAAATTTTGTTCAACACCTCTTGCAACTAATTTAAATTTTGAAATTTCACCCTCTTTGTCTATTTTAATTTAGGGAACCCATTTACTATCTATTATTTCACACTTTTCTGGTTTTCCTACCACTACCCAGGTATTATTTTCCATTAAAGCCTCTTCAATGGCTTCTTTCCATCTTACCATTCATTGCCTGATCATATGTTGAGGGTTCGTCAATATCCAAACTGAAATAACTCAGGTCGTAGTCTTCATGTAAGTTCTGAGGCATTTTTAATACTGATGAAGGTCGTACTCTTTTGTCCCTTTGCTTCGAAAATACTTCCATTGGTACTACTCCCTTTTCTGGTTCCTTCAATATCTGATCCTTATCTAGACTTACGTTTCTAGTCTGCCAGATATGTTGTTAATCCTTAAGTGAATTATCTACGTCAGCAATATTATCTGAATGATTTACAGTATCAAGAAAAATGGCCTTTTCTCTTGATTCTTCCTTTTCTTCAGAAACTATTACTTCTCACTACCCACTGTGTTTTTATCTTCATAATATATCCTTTAACCTTTTACGTTATCAGGATATCCTACAAAAATTCCGGATTTACTGTTCATATTCAATTTTTTCCTCTTTTCTTGAGGAATATGAGACCATACTTTCTGGCCAAAAAATCCTTTGACCAACCTCAAATTGAAAGATCTGTTGAAAAGTAACTCATAAGGAGTTTTACCCTTAACGGGTCTCATACCAGATCTATTTAACAAGAAAACTGCTGTATTAGCAGCTTTTGCCCAGAAGACTATCGGTAACTAGCTTTCAGCAAGCATAGCTCTAACCGACTCGATTTAGAGTTCTGAATTACTTTTCAGCTCCACTATTTTGTTGTGAAGTATATGGCACAGTACATTCATGTTTGATTCCTTCCTTTTATTTAAGTAAAGAATCTACCAAAGAATACAAAAAATTCTTTACCATTATCATTTCTCATAATTTTAACCCTTTTATTAGTTTTATTTCTGAAAAAAAACAGAAAAATTGTCAACATTTCATACACATTGTGTTTATTCTTTAATAAATAGATGAACTTATAATGCTGAAGTCATCCTTCAACAAAAACATATACCTGGAATTATTGAATGAGCGTTCTTCCATAGAGCCACACAAATCCATGTGAATTATACCCCCCCAATGTCTTTCCCCCTACTATCAGTTGCATTAAAAGGTTCTCTACAAAGTTTGGCTTGAACACAAGAGTCACAAAAAATTTCTGTTTGTTCTACTTGAATTTGGTTGTGTTTCAGAATATTATTTATGTATTTAATGTTTTGATGACAAAATAACATGCATCATCATTAGATTTATTAAAATATTTACACTGACATGTGTGCTCAGAAGTAGCAGACCGCTTAAAAATCATTTCTCACATCTTATTGCTACAGCTACTGTAATATCATTCTTGTTAACAAACTGTGCCTTTTAAGCATCAGAGATCAAAGATAGACCTTTGTCTAGAACTTTACCCTGAGAAAATAAATTAACATTTAGATTTGGAACAAAGAAAACATCATACAATGTGACATACTGAAACTCTTTACCATTGTAAGCAAGAAGACATATGTTACCTAGACCTATTACTTGCAAAGTTGAGCCATCGCCCATTTTAACATAGTTTGGTTCTTTGATTTCCTCCAAACTGCAGAAAGCCCCTTGTCTGTGCACATGTGTGGAGATGCACAAAAAGCAAAACAATCCTTCATTAAATGACCTTTCTTCTTGCATTAATTGCATTCAATATTTCGGCATTGTTTTTTCAAATGCCCTAATTATCCACAATCAAAAACATTTTCTGTTGCCTTTGTTTACATTCACATTTGACTTTGGGAACACTGATATGACACCAATGCCACAGATTGTTCTTCTTCTTTTGCCAGACGCTCCTCTTCGATCAGTAGACGTGCTCTCAAATTATTCAACGTTTGACAATTCGAACTGACACTCTCCCATGCAGACAGGAAATGGCAAAAAAAATTCTTGTTAGCACCATTTTTTAAGGAATATCTTCCCCATTTTACTTCAGCTTAGCTTGGAAATTTGTCATTTTGGAAATGAAGTTGTTCACGGTTTCATTGTCGAACTTCAAATTATAAAATTGTTCGTTTAGCAAGTGGACACTTGATAGCGTAAGCACTACTTGCCCAGAGTGGCAGCAGGCTTCTTCAATGCGGCAACCTCGCTATCGGACAACTGTGTACCTCATGCGCAGAGGTTACTGAACAACTTGTTGTGACTGTTGATAGTGGTAGCCATCGACAGTATATATTATTGCCAATTTTGTTATAGTTATTAGATACAAACTGCCCTACTGTTCTATTCTATTGTTAAACTGATTGTCAGATTGTGAAAATATACGTTGAAAACCTGGAGTTGTTAGTGAAGATCCATACAACATCAACCTCCGCATTTTCTTTGAAAATGCTTTCTAATTTTTCCCACATTTCTTGACCTATTGTACACTGCATTACATGCGATATTGTTCCATCATCCATTCGAAGAACTAGTGCTTCTTGGGCGCGAGTATCTTTAACTTTCCATTTTTCTATTTGTTATGCATCTCCACTCGGAATTTTTTCTTTTCTGCACGTAATTTCGAACAGTCCCTTCGACACAAGCATTAATTACGCTTGGAATCTCCAAAAAGTTACATTAACAAAATGTATTTTGTTAAAATTTAAATTCATAAGGTGACTTATAACAGTACCTTCTACTCAAGATCATTGGAAGAAACTGAACAAAATGATTTCATTGGAAATTCCTGTTGTTAACTTATCAAAATACTGATATATAGACCAGTGCAAGACAAAAAAAGTGGTTGTCTGTAAAGTCGGTTTACTGACGATAGTTGAACGTGACAACGTCTTAAGAAAATACTGATGGAATGTTAGCATTTTTCAAAAGAAAATTTTAATTTCATTTGTTTAATAGATTTGTATGTATATAGAGAAGGAGGTAATTGGAAATCACAATGAAATTGATCAAGTTATATTTATTTGTACGCATAAATACAATTATGTCAATTGTTTTTTTACAATTTAATAGTTTTTACAAGTATAAATGTGCGTTGAGCAATTGTTTTACAACTTTCAAACATGTGTAATATTTAATTTCTTACAATCTGTGTTATTCTGTTGAGAATAGGACGATGATAGGAAAAGTAGGAAATGAAAGGGAGTGTTTCGAGTTTAATGTGTCTTGAAAAAGTCAAATCGATGGTGGTGCCTCCTAGTATTGTTGAGTTATTAACGTCTGATGCACAATCGACATTAAACATGTCTTTCATGAATTTGATGAATGTTTCGTCATTTTTCACATTTGTATTGAAGTCGCCACAAAGAAGAATTGGTATATCGGTATCAACCTCCATGATGGTCAGGCTTTTTTTCCATGGTGGGATTGTAAGCGGTTCTGCAAAGTAAATCGTCGTTCGAAACAATTTTAAAAAAATATCATAAAATTCTTCATTCTGAAAATCATTTTGAATTTAAAAAATAAAAATACAACAAAATACTTGAATAAAATTTATTGTTTAAATTTCTACTCAATTGTAAAAATTTAAATTTTGATTTTATTATTTTAATAATATAATTAAATTTGTTCAATTAGTTACTTAATTATTTTTGCAAAAATTGTAATTTGTTATAAAAAGTAATAATTTTAAATAATTCATTATAAGAATAAACATTGATTAAATTATTGTTTATAAATCTTGCATTTAAAATTTTAAATTTGGAAACATTAAAATTTTCGTAAATCTAGTTTTTAAAAAGCCCGTCTCAATGTGTTTGATATAGGAGAAAATGTTCCCTTTGACGGATGGCTGGTCCAACCTGTCAATTCAGACACGTTGTTGTGATATGTGGAAGATTTAATATTTATGTTTTAATTTTTTTAAATCATAGCTACGCTCGATAATTATTTCGATTGAATAGTAAAGCCATCGATTTTTTACTCATCGAGAAATAGTTCTGTTAACTTATTGTTTTAATTTTGTCAATTATAGCATAACCTACAATCGCTGCACTAGCGGACCGATGCTATTCATTTTAATGATGAAAGCACGAATATTCGATAACATATCACTGAATATATAATTAATATCGAAAGAATCATTACCTTTATCGCTGTAATTATCGTTGCTATAAACTATTGACACCACATTCACTTTTCTATGCACTTGATACTCGATCAAAACATGTAAATGTACTATAGTATAGCAGCTGTCCACGCAGACGCATCGCTCACTCAAGTAGGAGAGAGACGGATGTCGAACGCTGCCGAACGCAAAGGCCGATTGTGGTTCTTTGTCGCTCGTTCCGCGCTCTCGCTTGCACTTCAAGCCTTACATGGAACGCCTCAGAGCGACGTAACGCCGCATGAGTCATGTTTTTTCGTGCGTGCAGCCGGCTCTATCGAATTATAAGACGTTGTCACGTCAAAAATTACAGCACAATTAGATATAAACTAACTGAATCCCTGGTTTTTCAATTTAAAATGAACAGAATTTATGTGCTTTTTGAGATTTCTTTTATAATTTGTGGCAAAAACACATTGGTTACATTTATGTTGCTTCAAGTTTAAATGAACAGAATCTCCATGACTTTTCAGACGCGATTTCCGATTTGTAGTATAATCACATAGATTACATTTATATAGCGTCAAATTTAAATGAACTGAATCTATATGATTTCTAAGAAGAGCTTTTTGAGTGGTAGAATAGTCACACGAGTTACACTTATGTTGCTTCAAATTCAAATGAACTGAATCTGTATGTATTTCAAGATTATATTTGCGGGCTGTAGAATAGTCACATAAGTTACACTTATGTAGCTTCAAATTGAAATGGACTGAAACCGTATGTTGTCCGAGTCTGAATTTTTGACTTGTAGCAAAATCGCATAAGTTACATTTGTGTTGCTTCAAATTCAAATGAACCGAATCTGTATGTTGTTTGAGTTTGAATTTTTGATTCGTAGCAAAATCACAAAGCGTGCATTTATACTGATTCACGTTTAAATGAACTGAATCTATATGTTTTTTAAGATTAATTTTATGATTTGTAGCGAATTCACATAGGTTACATTTATGTTGCTTCAAATTTAAATGAACTGAATCTATATGTTTTTTAAGGTTACCTTTTTGATTTGTAGAATATTCACACAATTGGCATTCACATTGTTTCAAATTTAAATGGACTGACTCTATATGATATTTTTTTTTTTTTTTTTATTATCATTTATTCATTAGCAATCAGAATACAACAATTCTATGAGCTAATTTGCTGTCTACAGAGCTTTGAGCTCTCAAATGATTTGATATGGTCTTCTCCAGTGAAAAGACCATTTTAAATCTACTTCATATCAGCTGGCCAGGTCCTTTTGAGTCTTCTCATGTCTTGAGGTTGAAGCAACGGTTGTAGTAAGTCGTTTATATGACCATCTAAGTTGGTGTGATGTTTTTGGCTCTGTTCCTTGATGACATCCTTCACATAAGGTATTTTCAAATCTTCATGCAGGGTTTGATTTGATACATACCATGGAGCATTTGTTAGCAATCTCAGTATTTTCGATTGGCATCTCTTGACTAGAGTTACATTTGACTTACTTGTACATCCCCAAAGTTCAATTCCGTATGTCCATATGGGCTTTATGACCGTTTTATATATCAGCAGCTTGTTTTCTAATGAGAGTTTCGATTTTCTACCTATAAGCCAGTTCAGTTCTTTAGTTCTAAGGTCTATTTGCTTCCTTTTTTTAATAATATGCTCCTTCCAGGTTAGTCTGCTATCTAAATGCACTCCCAAATATTTAACAGTTGGGGAATTTGGTATCTTTATATTGTTCATAAAGATGGGTGGACACTGGTCTCTTCGAAGAGTATAATTTACTTGAACTGACTTGGTTTCATTAACTTTTATCTTCCACTTATGCAGCCATTCTTTTATTTCATCAAGATGAATTTGCAATCTATTAGATGCCTCTTTGGGATCTTCATGGCTTGCAAGAATTGCAGCATCATCTGCAAAAGTTCCCATTATCGTATTCGCATTTGTGGGCATATCTGCCGTATACAGCGTATACAAAAACGGTCCCATAACACTTCCTTGGGGAACACCGGACTGAATAGGATAAAAATCAGACACTTTATCATTCGCCCGTACTCTGAATCTTCTTCCAGTAAGATAAGATCTCATCAACTTGTAGCAGTATAATGGCAGACATTTCTTTATCTTATACAATAGTCCAGAATGCCAGACTTTATCAAAGGCCTGGCTTACATCCAAAAAAGCACATGTGCAGTATTGTTTGAGTTCCAGGGCTTTGCTTATCTCATGACTTATTCTGTGTGTCTGCTGTATGGTGGAGTGATTTGTTCTGAATCCAAATTGGTGTGGAGGAATCCATTCTTGGGTGTTGGGATCCGACTTTATTCTCAATAGCAAAATTTTCTCCAAGATCTTAGATAAAGTTGGTAGTAAGCTAATTGGTCTATATGATGTTACAGGGTTTGGATTCTTGCCGGGTTTCAGTATGAGGATTATTTCTGCAGTTTTTAGGTGTTCTGGCCAATAATTTTGTCTCAGGATAGCATTGAATATATATGCCATCATTGCTACTCCTTTCTTAGGCAGTTCCTTGATCATTTTTGGTGTGATCTCATCTATTCCGACAGCTTTTCGTGTGTTCAGGTATTTAATTTTTTTTTGTAGTTCTTTTATGGTGATACTTTTAATAGGAGTCGTATTAGAAGGAATATTTAACATTTCTCTTTCAACCTCGTAATCGTGTATGTCATCATTGGGTGTGAATACTTCAGCCAGGTGTTCTGCAAATGTTTGAGCCTTTTCATTGTCAGTCCTTGCCCATTGAATAGTTCCTGGTATGTTGCGTAAAGGTGGTATATGGATTTTTGGTGTTTTTGAGTTTTTTATTGGTTTCCACACTGAATTATCATATCTATTTAAACTTAACACATAGTTGTTGAATGACAATTCTTTGTGTCCTTTCATCTTAAATTTTAGTTCATTTGTTAATCTGTTCAAGATGGTCTTGTCTGCAGGCGAGTGTGTCTGATGCCATCTCTTTCTAACTCTTCTCTTCTGTGCTAGACGTCTTTTGATTTCCTCTGGAACATTATATGTTTTACACTTTTCTTCAGAAGTAGGCGTGGCTTTTCCCACAGAATATTTAAGAAGATGAACAAATGATGTCAATACTTCATCTATTTCACTTGGTCTTTTAAGACTTACATTCAGGCATATATGTTCTTCTATTAAACTTCTGTATTCATTCCAGTCTGTTTTTCTACTATGCAATCGAGGAATTGATTTTTTATGAATTACAACGCTACTTATTGTGGCTATGATAGGGGAGTGATCTGATGATAGATCATAGCTTGGAACAATATTCATATAGGTAGAAGAAATACCATTTGTTATGAAAAAGTCTAGTAAGTCTGGTGTTTTGTTAGGATCTGTTGGCCAATAAGTAGCGGTTCCAGTTGATAATGTGGAGTAATTATTTTCCTGAATGAGGTCCGCTAGTTCTCTACCCTTAGTTGTAATGAGTCGTGAACTAAATAAGGTGTGCTTGCTGTTATAATCACCACCTGCAATGAATTTAGATTTGAGACTCATTTTATAATTTGTAGCATAATCACACAGGTTGCCTTAAATTGAGGTGAACGGAATCTACATGAATTTTGAGACCTATTTTATGATTTGCAGCATAATCACATAAGTTACATTTATGTTGCTTCAAATTTAAATGAACTGAATCTATATGATCTCTGATACTTTTTCTATGATTTGTAGCATAATCGCATAGATTACATTTATATTGCTTCAAATTTAAATGCACTGAATCTATATGAGTTTTGAGATAAGCTTTTCGATTTGCAACATAATCACACAGAATACATTTATGTTTCTTCAAATCTAAATGAACTTTGCGATTATTTTCTTGACCTGTAGAATATTCTCTCTGTTCTGAAGGTAAATATTTGTATTCATTAATTTCTTTTTTGATAATTGAACTATGGTTGAAGAAGTGAGAAATTTCTTGTTGATGATTTTCTTCCAATTTGTGAGAATAAAATTTCGTGTGCTGAATGCGATGAGATAATTCACACTGATTCTCATATTCCCTTTCAACATCTTCCCTGTCATAAACTCCAGTTTCACTGATGAATTGTTCAACTGTATCCACATTTTCTGTTTTCATCTCTATGTTTTTAAAGTTCTTCTCATTGTCAGGATATGGGACACTGAAACCAATTAAATAATGAAGTGTCTTGATAAATTTTTTAAGAGGATAAAATACTAATAAGTTTGAGTGTGTTTAAGTGGAGATTTATATTTCTGACAGTCACAGAGAAAGAAATACTAAAAGCATGCAGCACAGTAAAAAAACAAAAGCAAAAGTGGAATCAATGGTATTCCTATTACTATAAAAATGGAATGTATTTGGGTAGTAGCGAAACCTATCACACATATTATTAAAACTGATTAAAATATGACATCTTCCCAGATTACCTGAAATTTTCAATTATTACTCCAGTTTACAAAAATGGTTACATACCGGTATGGAAAAGACTGTCGGAAACAGCTTCGAGGTTCTGCACTGCTTGAAGCATTCCCCACTTCAACTGAGAGAGAACAGTCGTTTGTTCGTCATCGCATTGCGCTGAGGTTTTGATTCTTCCACTGCTCCACTGGACATTCCAGCTTCTCTAGATTTACATTGAATTTTCTATATTTCCGACTGTCTTTTCCATACCTACATATGATATAAAGTAAAACACTTTATTTCCGCTAATATTTATTGTTTACACAACAATTACATACATTCTGTCAAGAAAGTACCGGGAATTATCGATTTAAATCTGGCGGGGCAATGAGGCAGGTAATAATTTTTTTCCTAGGTTGGTACCACTGTCCTTAATTACTATGCCAAGCTTGAGCGGGATCTGTCAACTAGTGTGTTTGCAACAGCTGATTAAGTCAGTCGATGTCAGAGTGCGTGCCGATTTTTACTATGGGTGATTACGTTGAGCAAAGAATTTGTTTAAAGTTTTGTGTTGCAAATGAATTTTCGTGTGCCGATGCATTGAAAATGTTGCAAAAGGCCTTTGGTGATAATGCTCTATCGAAAACTCGTGCATATCAGTGGTACAGAGCCTTCAAGGACGGTCGTGAAGTGGTCGCCCATCGACGGCTTCGATCGTAGATAACGTCGATAAAATTAAGGAAAGGGTGCTGGAAAACCGTCGTACCAGCTTGAGAGAGATAGCACATGATCTTAAGATATCCCACGAGTCAGCACGTACGATTTTGATTGATATTTTGGGCATGAGAAAGGTGGCCGCACGACTCGTACCGAAAGACCTGAATTTTCTTCAAAAACGTCATCGCGAACAGGTTGCTTCAGACATGCTGGATCGCTGTAATTCCGATTCTACATTCATGGAACGCATTATAACTGGTGATGAGACCTGGGTCTACGAGTACGATATGCAAACAAGCCAGCAATCATCGGAATGGGTGGCAAAAAATGAGCCGAAACCGAAAAAACCACGCCAAAGCCGCTCGAAAATGAAGGTGATGCTTATTGTTTTCTTCGATATCCGTGGCGTGGTGCACTACGAATTCGTTGCAGAGGGTCAGACGGTAAACAAGGAGTATTACCTAGGCGTTATGAAACGTTTGCGTGAGCGTATCCGTAAGAAGCGGCCAAATTTGTGGGCGAACAACTCATGGATTTTGCATGACGATAACGCGCCTTCTCACCGAGCTACGATTGGGACTGACTTTCTCGCCAAAAACTCAACAAACGTGCTTCAGCAACCACCGTATTCGCCGGATTTGGCTCCCTGCGACTTTTTCCTTTTCCCAAAACTAAAATTGCCCCTTCGTGGCACCCGTTTTGAGTCGATTGAAGCCATAAAACAAAATTCGGCGCGAGAGCTAAAGTCCATCCCGGAAAACGCCTATAAAAAATGTTTCGATAATTGGAAGTGCCGTTGGCATAGATGTATTGGAGCAAATGGAGCCTATTTTGAAGGCGACCCAATAAATTTATACGATTAAATGTAAAAATGTTGTTTTAATTGAAAATTCCCGGTACTTTCTTGACAGAGTAGTACATTTTGACTTCATCAGGTGAGTATGGCAACTAACTATCTACATTTACAAAATCGGTCTCCTTAAATACAAGTCTGAGCAAAAAGAAACGTGATAACATGAAGGTTTGTTTTGGAAATTTTCAGAATTTATTCAAAAAGGTTCAATAATGGGGATCAGTTTAAATCTGTCTGGTCGTTAAATAAATTTTTGATGCCGGTTTATTTCTAGTGCTCCTAAAAGGTCCAGTCTATTGGATTTGCTCGAATGGCCAAAATCATGTCCTGATTCTTGTAGGTGGTTGGCATGGGTAGAATTCGATTTATTTTTAACGAATGAATTCTGATGTTCTTTGATCCTATTTTGAAAGCTCTGTCAGGTTAACCTATATTCTCCCGATCTCTTGTTCTTATTGACAATATCTCTATTACTTTTTATCGATTTACCTGAAGAATTTATGGTTCTATATGAAATATTGAGACTTCAATTTTTCTTCAAATATCTAGCTCTCAGTTCAGATTTATTATTATTATTATCCCATATACAGTAAAAAAATATAGTTTTCATTTTTTATTCTATTTGTGGGTAAACTAATGACGGATTGGTTTTATTGAATTTTATTCAATAGTTTGTCGATAATTGATGGGTTATACTCATTATTTACTGCAATTGTTTGAATATATTTAACTATATCTCAAAATTCTGTTGTGGCATATGTACTTTAACCAGTCTACAGAACATACTATTGTATGCTACTAATTTATGTGATTAGAGGTGATTTTAAGAGGAATGTATTATGCAGTCTGTTTGTGGTAAATGGAAAAATCATGTCTATTGTTAATTTTGGTTATTTTTAAGTCTAAAAAATTTATGCTATAATTTTGTTCTTCGTGGATAAATTTTATTGTGGGGTATAATTGGTTAATGAATTCTAAGAATAACGAAAGTTGCCTGGACGTCCGATGAACAGGCAAATAATATTCTCAACGAAGCGGTACAAATAAATATTTCAGCTAATATTGGACTCGGTGGATTTCCCATCGTAAGGTTTTCGTTATCTTCATAAAATATTCCATTGAACAAGAAATAGTTTTGTGCAAGGCATACGTTGAGAATATACATTATTTCTTGTTTAATTACTGGGTGTGTATGATAGTAACATTTCAACTTATTTTATTATTTCAATTATATATATTGCCCAATTATACCCTACAATAAAATCTACCCACGAAGAAGAACAAAATTATAGTATAAATATTTTAGACTTAAAAATAACAAAAATTAACAACAGACATGATTTTTCGATTTACCTCAAACAGACACAAACAGACTACACAATACATTTCTCTTCAAATCGCCCCTTATGACATAAATTAGCAGCATACAACATTATATTGTATATATTGGTTAACGTACACAGAAGAATTTTGAGATAGAGTTAAATATAATCAAATTGCAGTAAATAATGAGTATAACCCATCAATTATCGACAGACTATTGAATAAAATTCAACAAGAATAAAAAATGAAAACTACATTGCTTACCATATATAGGACAAAAATCAAAACTGACAGATATTTGAAGAAAAATCGAAATCTCAATATTTCATATAAAACCATAAATTCTTTAGATAAATCGATAAAAAATAATAAAGATAACGTTAATAAAAACAAGAGATCGGGAGTATATAGGTTAACCTGCGCTATATGTCCATATGTATACATTGGCCAAACAGGTAGAGCTTTCAAAAATAAGATCAATGAACATCAGAATTTATTCGTTAGAAATAAATTAAATTCTACCTATGTCAATCTCCTTCAAGAAACAGGACCTAATTTTGGCCATAATATGGAAGTTCTTATTTTAGACATTAATTTAATTCTAAAAGTTTTTTGAATAAAAATTTTTTTTAAATTAAAATTGTAGAAGACAAACATATTTTAATTTGTTTTGATATTCAAATTTTGTTATATTTCTTCTATCAAGTAAAAAGCCTTTCTATTTTATTTTATATATAATATATAATTATATTTTGGCTTCAATAAATCTCATTATGGAATGTCAATGAATTTAAATAAGCCTTAAAAATAACTTACAGTGTTCTTTGATTTTGTTAGAACATAGATCAATCTTGAATTATAAAATTGATCTGTGTTTCGAAACATTCATTTCTTTGCACGTGTGCGTTGTTGATATAGGTTAGTTTTTTGATTTTGATATTTGGAATATTATCTAGGACCGAGGAAGGGATTACTTAGAATTGTATTTGTTTTTTGAAGATATAGTGCATGTTTTGAGAGATTTCTGAATTAACTTATTCGAATATTTAAATATATTGAATATTTCAAATAAATTATATTCTTTGAGAAGTCCTTAAGGTGTGTTCATGTTTTTAAAAGGCAATTGGTGTTCTTAAAGGTAAGACCAGAAACAAAATTTTGTCTCCTTTAAATATTTATTCATTAATTTTAATGACTTTCGTATATCTGTTGGTTTATTAATTCCATTTGACATTATATATTGAGTTTTGATTATATACGTCTATTAAACGTAAGCGGTGCTGGTCTTGTTATTCCTTAGGTATGTTGACAATATATCTCAACTAACGGCCAGTTTCATAAACAACATCAAAAGGCTCCTTTATGATAAAGTCACTTTATGAAAAAGGATCCTTTAAATGGGACCATTAGTTTCATAAACGCACATCGACCGTCCTTTACTTAAAGCTTCCTTTAATGCGCCGGTCATATGTTTCCGACTGTTGGCTATCCTGAGAAGTAGTAATTTTACGAATATAGTTGGTGATATTCTGTAAAAATTGTGAGTTATGCGTCGGAACTTGTAAAATGAAAAAGAAAAGAAACATAAATCAGTCTTTGCAGAAGGAGTAGATATATTGGAATTTATGTCATTATTACGTACGAATTGCTATATTTTAGTAAACGTGAGTTATATAAATGAATATGGAAGAAAAGAGTAAAAAAAGTATTACTTTAAAACCTGAGGAGGAACTACGTCTTTTGGAATTGATTGAAAAAGAGAATTTTAATGTTACAGGACAAAGTCTAGCAGAGAATAGCAACTGCTTTCAATGCAACAGTTCTCCATTAGAGAGATGGGGGCCAGCTTGAATCCAAATATGACAACATAAAAACTTAAACCAGAAAGGTGGTAGCTGCTCAACGAAGTCATATTAAAGGGACTGGTGGTGGGACTCCATTGAAATTGAGGGAGCCAATTTCCAAACAGTTGATCCCAACTGTTACAAACCCACTTGCCGAAGGGAAAGAGATGTACTATAAGGAGTGCAAATAAGTTTCCCCCGTTTTATTGTAGATGGCGCGGCACGGAGTTTCTGTTAGCTTTCGCAGATGATAACTGGCTTAAAAAATAGTTTGGACATTCAAGAACAACATAACCTATTAATATCATTGATTTTATATTGGTAAAATATAATTTTTATAAGTTGAAGATGTCAAAATTTGAGCAAAGTAAGCGTCATTTGCGGGAAATATTAGTTTTCTTCTTTAATTTAAAGAAATCTGCTGCTGAGGCGCATCAATTGCTCGTAGAAGCATGTTTTGAGTGAGAGAACGTATCGAGAGTGGTTTCAAAAGTTTAAAAACGGCGATTTCGACGTAGAAGACAAAGATCGCAGTGGAAGGCCAAAAATTTACGAGGATGCAGAATTATTGGAGGAAGATTCATCTCAAACACAAAAAGAACTTGCTCTAACATTAGAAGTCACTCAGCAAGCAGTCTCACATCGTTTAAAATTATATATTACCGTTCTTCTATAATAAATATTTAATTTGTGTTAAAAAACGGCGGAAACTTATTTGTACTCCTAATATAAAAAAAAAACAGCTCAGTAGAAGCTCAGATAGTGGCTATAAAAGAAGAGAAGCATTCGGAGCTTAAAATATTACATTTCCAAATTATGGAGAGAAGAGACAATTAAATAATAATAATTGAATCTTTTTTATCTTGAATGCACTTTCTGGGACAAGCGGTATTAGAATTCTATCAGAATTGCTGCAGACCATGAAATACCCTCAAATTTGAATTAAAAACAGAAATTTCAATAACACATAATATTTTTATTTCTTTATTCTCACTTGAAACTTTTTCAGATGTTACCTAAAGTAAAACAATGAATCAGAAATACAAACGTAGAAACCTATCTAAATACATACCTTGTAAAATGTTATAAAATTTATATGAAATCTTGTCATGTTGAAGATACAAATTGAATATGAAGAATAGTTTCACAAGAGACAAGCAAATTTATTTTCAATTATCACACAAATATAAATTGTACATTAGCAAAATGTTCATTAATAATAGACTCTTACTTGACGAGCTGCATTAACATTAGTTGAATTTGTTTGAAAGTCCTCTTCCTCCTGCAATCATTCATTTAGAAATATTTCGTTCATATCTACAGCTATATTGTGCAAAACAGCGGTAGCAACAATAATTGCCCTTATGGTCGTTAAATTAACACTCATTCCCTTAGAAAGGATAGAAAAACGACGTTTCCAAACTTCATACTTTCTCTCCACCACATATCTAGTTCGTATAATTGACTGCTTTTATAAATTTTCAGCTGCAGCTATAGCTTCCGGTAACTTTGTTATAAGATAGGTCTGCAATAACCACTATCACCAAGTAACAAATACCGTCCAAATTTACCACTCTCAAATTGTCTCTTCAAGACACTAATATTAATGATGGTTTGATCATGAGTCAAGCCAGGTCATCTAGCTACAATAATTCTGATTCTCAATTCTTAATCACACACGGTTTGAACGTTAACATATTTCGTAGTACGCAAAAATCAAACAAAATGGGCAAATGTGACAGAGGAAAGTTATGTCCACTGTTTTCGTGTTTATCGAGCACCTGCGCAGTGTCGAGTTTCTTGTTAAAGGATCCTTTTCCAGCCGTAAAGGGCCGATTTTCTCACTTTAAGATAAAGGACGCTTTTAAGTTCCCTTTAACCTTAAAATTTGCTTATGAAACACGTTTTATCGTTGAAGGAGACTTTTTGGGAAAAAGGAGGCTTTAATTTCTTTTATGAAACTGGCCGTAAGAGTTATTAGGAATCATTTAACAAGCTTAACCAGCAGTTATTGAAGCAAAATTACGACATGGTATTATATTTTATGGTTACTCTAGAACTTGTAAAGCTATATTTAGCCTACAAAAGGGAGCACTACAAGGCTATATTCAGCAAACAAAAGAGAGCACTACGAAACATAACAGGACTCAGTTAGACAATCATGTTTCTTTCTTTGGGGCTAGGTAAAGGAGAGAGTTTTTATAGATCGACCGACAACTGCAGATGAGATGAAGAATCACAGAAGCCTTCTTCAGTTGATGGAGCAACACTTGTTAGAGTTCGAGCATTCATAAAAAGGCTTTCCTCAATTTTTTTTCAAATGGTTTTCTGTTATTGACCACTTCATGTTCTTACTATAATTGTTTGCTTCTTGAATAAAAGGTTACTTAAGATTTCATACTTCTTTGAGAATGCAGTCTTTAATTTTGTCCAAATATGGTCTTAAACAATTAAGATGAACATACACAGAGGAGCAATTCAATGCTGTTCAACCTTTAGACTATTTGCAAGTAAGATAAATTAAAAAAAGAACAACTCAGAATATGCGTCGATATGCAAGAACACTAGTTTATCCTCGATTACATCTGTTCTGATAAAAGTGCCTAAATCAAAATTTCAAACTAGTTTAAGATCAGATTTCAAAGCCTTTACTAGGACAGAAAGTCACATGTTAGCATTCATGCTTTAACCATAACTTCCGATGGAGAAGAAAGCCAAATTGAAAAAAAGATCCAACAAAAAGAAACCAAAAACACTTCAGCACCAAAATGAAAAAATAATATAAATCACAGAGCTTTATTTTCAAACAGCAACAAAATCAACAAGGACATGAGCTAAAAATAATCAAATGGAAAAAATGAGCTCTTCAGTAATAAATGCGTCTGTAGAAAGTAACATTAAAGAAGGCATAAGCCAATATCTTTCAAGCATAAATATAAAACACAGATATTGCAAAAGGATCACTTCAAGAAATAACTACAACCCAACTGAAAGCATTGGAATTATAAAAGGAAACACTGAACCACTTGAATCCCTCTTGAAAAATAGTCAATCATACTTGAATCGACACGTTTAATATACCCTTGTCGAGGCCCAAAACCAATTCCTGTAAATAAAAAAAAAATATACCTACATATTCATCTCACTACAGAAAACTTTTTCAAAATATCGAGATTCCTCAAAATATGGCAGTGTAAAATAAATAAATGTACATATTTCATGTGGTATAAAGCACCATTTGTCTTTGTCTATCAAGAGCCCCAAACATCCTAAGAAACCAATCTGAAAGAATCCCCAACACGAATATCAAGTCGTTGAATAGAAAAACAAGAAAAACTGAGGATTTGCCTAGAATTTCTATTTAACCAACTTCAACAGAGAAGAATTGAGTCCATTTCAGCATGGCTTGAAATGGTTTCGGTAGCACTTAAGCTAGTCCGCTAACAAAATTTTTATTTTTGTTTTGAATCTTGTAATCATAGGATCCTCAAAATAACGTGCGTTATTCTTCTATTCAGCTCATTAATAAACTCAACTGGCTCACCCTGGAAATTTTAAATCTCTACCACTTTTCGTTTGAATTTTCGAAAAGGTTAATACTAGAATAAATATTTAACAGTTTTCTGTTACCAAGGCACCATTATTATATACATTGTATTAACTTTATTCTATATAACTTTCTAAAAACACTTGTTTTACAAGAATGAATGAGTTTACAGTCATCAACATGTGTTTAATGAATGTGGAAGTGTTGAACGTTATCGCCTGCTGACTCAATTATTGTGAATACGACGGTTTGATCGAGTTAATTACTAAACCAGAAAAGAATTTCAAAACTTCTTCAAGAGGAAATAATAACATTGAAGGAGTTTGAGGAATTCTAGTCCCATAATGTCGCAAGCAAGCGGCAGATCAGCATCTGAATTCACAGATGAGCAATCATTCAACTTAGTAGGCATAAAAAAACGTGAAAATAGGAAGCAACCACCCAACACATAAACAAGGAATCTGAACGACAATAAATCTACCTATTAATCCACTCAAGCAATCAACACAAGACAAAAAAACTGATAAAACAACTTCCGATACATCCTCTACAAAAACAAGCAACCATTTGCAACAAATATCTCATAAGACAAACAGTAAATATCAACATTGTTTCATTTATCAACTCCAGAATCATTTCCCAAGAAGTAAAGATATCATTTTGAAGACAAAAAGGATTCATAATTAAATCAGATGGTGAAAAGGAAAATATCGTTAAACTTCTACAATCTTTGTAAAATGACAAAACTATCAATTCGTTTAACGAATGCAACCCTACTGATCCAATGATACAAATAAACTCAACCGAAGGAAGCTATTAGGTAGTTATAAGAAATGTCAAAACTGAAATAACAGGCAAAGAAATGAGCATAGATAAATCTTGAATTATAAAGATGATCTATGTCTCGAAACATTATTCATTTACACGTGTTGAGTGGTTTGGTACAGGTTAGTTTTTGATTTTGATATTTTGAATATATTTCAGGACTGAAGACGGAATTGTTTTGAACTATATTTGTTTTTTGAAGATATAGTGCATGCTTTGAGAGATTTCTGAATTTACTTATTCGAATATTTAAATATATTAAATATTTCAAATAAATTATATTCTTTGAGAGGTCCTTTGAGTGTGTTCATGTTTTCAAGGTACAAATGGCGTTTTAAGAGCAAGACCAGAAACAAAATTTGTCTCCTTTAAATATTTATTTATTAATTTTAGGGACTTTCGTGTATCTTTTGGTTTATTTATTCCATTTGACATTGTATATTGAGTTTAGATTATATACGTCTATTAAATATAAGCGGTGCTTGTTTTAGACATTAATTTAATTCTAAAAGTTTTTTTGAATAAAAATTTTTTAAATTAAAACTGTAGAAGATAAACATATATTAATTTGTTTCAATATTCAAACTTTATTATATTTCTTCTATCAAGTAAAAGGCCTTTCTATTTTATTAAAGAAATGAGTACAGGACAAACAAACTTGATTAAGAACGTTCGTTCCACCAGTTTTGAAATCATGAAAATTTTACAGAAATAGTCAAGAAAACATATTTCATTTATAGATTAAATAATAGCATAAAGATATTGGTATCATTCAAGATTACAGATGATTCTATTTTATTTTATATTATATGTAATCTCCGGATGTTATTGAAAAGAGAACTTCTGGTACTTCTGAACTTCTGATAGTAACCACGGTTACTATTCTGTTCTAATTATGTACTAAACTTCCATCATAGTAATTTTTGAAATTAATTGTAAATTTTCAAGGAAGTTTTTGTTAGCTATACACTCAGATTTAGAGCTCATAACCACTGATACATTATGTATCAAAAATGCTTGAAATAATATAACTATTAGTGGGTGTTCTTATTTCAATGTCACCTAGTATATTTAATGTTTAAGATTATAGCTGAATTTTTCTATTGTACTTGAGATATTATCGAGATGAAACTAGTTAACCTGTTAAAATACTAATTAAAACAATTTTTTGGAAATTATGGTTCAGTAAGACAAATTCAGAAGTTTCATTTGAGTGAATTATGGGTTTACTTTTGTTACTGTAGTTTCGAAGTGATGGTTGTTCATCTTCAGACAACTTATCAGAAGTTGTTTTCAAAACTGCGGTAAACTTTTATACACACAAAAATATGAAGTTCCCAATTTTTCATTATAAAACTTAGTGATTTCTAAAAATTTGTTTTATTATGATTAAACTAACAAATAATAACAGTTGAAACATTTTAATATTTATATATACTTCTCTAAAGACTGCATATGTGAAATAAACAAAAACTTTATTGAAATAAATAATAAAGACAAAATAACTCACGATTCAAAGGAAACGAATATTTCATCTTTTAGATCTTTATCATCATTTAAAACATCCATCATGACTCTCATGAATATTCCATAGGATTCAATATAACCTATAATTTATTTATGGACCTCTCTGCTACACTTGCTAACTTCAACTATCTTCATTATGATATCAATATAACATTATATTTCAAGTAACGAATTTTAGATTATTTACATTACATTTAAAAATAACTCTCAACAAGTAACAATAACATTGTACTGGAAAACCTTGTCACTTGCAATCACAGAATATTTGAACATTGTATCACAGAATAATATCTTCCTTAGTGATTAATTGCATGTTTTACATTTTTGTATACCACCTTAGTTTTAATGTGAAATTAGTGATTGCACACTCATTCATTGTACTTCCATTAATCACTCATCATTCTTGTATTTTTGCTTCAGTGTTATTTAATCCGACCGGAATGTTTTAACTAAAATGCAATGCCCTTGTATATAACTAAAGCGGCAAGTTATCTATTTGTATTGTATACTTTCTCTGGGTTCCTGGTTGCTGTATTTGTAAATAGTTGTTCTTTATCTGCGTTATAATTTTGTCCTTTAGAGAGTACTCTAAGATATCCGGGATTTTAGGGATTACTCTAAGATATCTGAGATTATACGGACTATTCTAAGATATCTGGGATTTTACAAAGTACTCTAAGATATCTGGGATTATACGGAGAACTCTAAGGAATGCTAACCTTTTTATCGTGATCATCTAGTGGCGGGAGAATAGGACGTTAGGTTGTGTAGACAACCCAAGTTACACTTTAACGAGAACGAGTAAACAGTGACGGGAAGTTCAGAATGCAAGGATAAGTAAAAATACAATATTTGTTTGCGGAAGGCAGGGCCCCGCATCTGACTCTGTGTATGAGAGCGAGGTTCGGCTCTCAGGAAAAAGAGTCAGGGAGAAAACCCGAACCCTCTCTTCAGCTGCCATACATTCTTCAACCCTGTCCTTCCCTCCATTCATAAAATTAAGGTTCCAGAGATCGACAACCTACTTATATCCTAAAACATATTTAGTGTTGGATGGAGTAGTCCGTTACTTTGTGATAGTTCATTTTAATAATGGAATAAATGAAATTCATCTACGAAACTCGGGTCACAGTATCTTCAAAATAAAATGGTGATAGTAAACAAAGTAATTTCATTTATTCCATTACATATTTAGTGTGCAAGCAAAGGTAAATACAGCAATCAATTGAGTGAACACACAGACAACTTTTTGGTCAGGAATTCCTCATTCACACACCTATCAAAATCGATTATTATAATCTGGGCGCATAATATTGTTGTTCAGGAATGTCTTGTTGCGACATTCTGAAAGACACAGAGGTTGTGGTGTCTGTTATTTA
Organism: Megalocaria dilatata; assembly: GCA_034642435.1. Taxonomy (NCBI): domain Eukaryota; kingdom Metazoa; phylum Arthropoda; class Insecta; order Coleoptera; family Coccinellidae; genus Megalocaria; species Megalocaria dilatata. The sequence goes on from CM067862.1 coordinate 10,153,358, forward strand.
ACTACCTATTCATTATAATATTTATATCTAATAATAGTTGTTCAGGAAGGCCTTGTTGTGGTTCTCTGAAAGACGCAGGGTTGTTGTGTCAGTATCTAATTGTGGATCCACATTTTATTCACTCTAAACACTCTGAATTCTCAAAAAAGTACCATTGTTAACCACTAGATTCAAATAAATGAAATAAAGAAAAAGACGCTTACAAGTATGAAATATGTTAAATGGTCAATTCAAGTAAACAGGTCGCCCCTAGATGGAGCATCAATACAGTAAAATCCACCAATAGATAAAGAATACATGATACAAATAACACTCACGTTGACCTCAGGTAATTCAATACAATACAATAACTTTACATTTTAGGGCAGCTCAGTCGACTTCCCTTTGTGTTTAACCTTCACTTTTAATGAACAATGGCGTTCTATTTCTAACAGAGAAAATCTGGACTCTCTGAAGCCGCAGTCCAGTCTACGACGATTACCACCAATCTTCTGGAGTACCAAGGATCATCTCTCAGGATTATGTTTACATTTTCACCCGCGCGCAAGTCTACGAAGCGACCATAGACGCTTACTCCTGGCATCGACAGTGACAAGTAGGCATTAAGCTCCCTAGGTGGTTCTTCCCGCCTAATCTTCCTTATAAAAATATGTGTATCTCTTCATCAACAAAGGAATTTGCACTTAAGATAGAGCAGAATTCGATGGATATTCTATTTTTACCTCTCTTTGTTATATTTTTAATGTCAGTCATTCCATGATTGATTAATTTTTTACCAAGATTTATTGGGTGAATATTGTCATTACCTTTATATTCAATGATGACTATATAAGGACCTACATATATAGTCATCATTGAATATAAAGGTAATGACAATATTGGCAATATTCACAATATGACGTCAGGTAATTCAATACAATACAATACAATGACTTCCACCATTACTTAAAGCTAAGTATATAGTCAGTAGAACTATTCAAAGGGACAGCCGTTACTGCTGACGGACAGGGGTTTCTCAAAGCGAATCACACTTATGAACTGGATTGAACTCAGTATTTGCTTCCCCCTGGAAGCAAATTACCGAAGACCCTTCTCGCACTCTTTATTCAACATTAAACTTGAGTCCTTATTTGTATCCAGGGAAGGAAGACCCTTCTCACAAATAAGCTCAAGAATACACTTAATTATATTCGTATTGTTCACTATTGTGAACCAAACATAATAAATACAATTTTATGTCGTTTACTCAGTTGAAACATTGAGTCCTTACTGGTGTCCAAAGACCGAAGACCCTTGTCACAAATAAGCTCAAGAACACACTTTATTATGTTCGTATTGTTCACTTTTGTGAACCATACTTAAGAACGACAATTTTATGCCGTTTACTTAGTAGAAACAGACATAACTTGAGTCCTCACTTGTGTCCGAAGACCGAAGACCCTTCGCACAAATAAGATCAAAAGGATTTGAACCATCGATCAGTATATCATATACACACCATGTACAATATACGATCAGAGGTTCAGACACAACAGAACTAGTGTATATGGCCAGATGTGACCTATCTGTATACCATATTGAGCGTATCACCAGGGACCGAAGACCCTCCTTATACAGTGTTGACAAACACCCACAAATAACTGTAACAGTACAATATCACAAATGCATGCATAACTAACTGTGTGTCACTAACTGTGATAATCACAAGTCACTAGACGGTCAGGAAAACTACGAAACTTTGTGACTAGCAAGGGTTTCGTAAGTATATCTGCTATCTGATCATTAGTGCTGATTTTAAATATATTGATTTTCTTCTCTCGTACATGTTGGAATGGGAAGATGTCTCCTTTTAATATAATTTAGTCAACTCTTACTCGTGCTTGTCAGACAATTTTGTCTAGCAGCTTCATTGTCTTCGTATACAAGTTGGGCAACCTAATTGTCTAATATTACAACTAGATTTCAATACATTCACTGTACCTTGAATAAGCTCATAGTTATTACCGGTTACCAATAAATCATCGACACATACTAAAATTAGGACGATTTTGTCATCTATCATTTTCAAATATAGACAAGGTTCACGCAAAGATTCGAAATCACATTCTTGTAAAAATTTATCGATAGTTACAAACCAATATTTTGGAGCTTAATTCTTCTAAAGCTGTCATAAATTTTCTCAATAATTGTACTTATAGTTTTCTCGAATGTCAAGTGAGAAATCAAAAATGTAAGGTTAATTCAAGGAGGTTTACTTTAGATGCAAAAGTACTGTCTCTTGTCTTGTGCCAAGGGATATCGCATGTTGAGCAAAATATTGACTTTGCCCTCCATAAAAACTATTGAAGCTTCTTCAAAAATTACCTTTCATCCAATTATGAACAGATCAAGCTTACAGTAAGCAAAATGAAAAATCCCCAAGATATAATTTGTGCTCTTATACTTGATGAAATTTTTTGCAACTACAGTCAGGTGTTCTTTATTATGATGGTGTTAGTAAGTGAACAAAATAGCAACTGGAACTAATTCAACATTTTTACTCAGTAATCAGCGAAGGAATTTATTGACCCGATTAAGGTCCAAGCTAAAAGACATTTGAAATCTAAAAGAAGATCTCATACCTAAATATTCTTCTCAAGGTTCAATTTTTGTCTCAACATCTAGGAATATTGAATATATGTTAATTTTATCCCTTTTTTTATTAAATAGCTTTCATTTTTTATAATCAATAAATAATTACAGCTCAAACATATTTCTGTTATTCAAATAGTGAGTTTGAAAATAAAATATTAAAACAAATTGAAATATGTTTATCTTCTACAATTTTAATTTCAAAAAAAAAATTTATTGAAAAAACTTTTAGAATTAAATTTATGTCTACAACAAGCAGCGCTTACATTTAATAGACGTATATAATCAAAACTCAATATATAATGTCAAATGGAATAAATAACCCAACAGATATACGAAAGTAATTAAAATTAATAAATAAATATTTAAAGGAGACAAAATTTTGTTTCTGGTCTTACCTTTAAGAACACCAATTGCCTTTTAAAAACATGAACACACTTAAAGGACTTCTCAAAGAATATAATTTATTTGAAATATTTAATATATTCAAATATTCGAATAAGTTATTTCAAAAATCTCTAAAAAATGTGCACTATATCTTCAAAAAACAAATATAATTCTAGACAATCCCGTCTTCAGTCCTCATTTAATATTCCAAATATCAAAATCAAAAAACTAACCTATATCTCTCCACGTGTTAAAAGACTAAAGCTTCGAAACACAGATCAACTATATAATTCAAGATTGATCTATGTTCTAACAAAATCAAAGAACAGTGTGAGTTATTTTAAGGTTTATTTAAATTCATTGACATTCCATAATGAGATTTATTGAAGCCAAAATATAATTATATATTATATATAAAATAAAATAGAAAGGCCTTTTACTTGATAGAAGAAATATAACAAAATTTGTTTTAATATTCAAATTTTGTTATATTTCTTCTATCAAGTAAAAGGCCTTTCTATGTTATTTTAGTGAGTTTGAAGATTGAAACAAGTTTTTGGAAATTACTATATTGTACTACGAAAAAATTGAAATGTAAATATTGTAAATATGTTAATTTTATCTCTTTTTTCATTTAATAGTTTTTATTTTTTTATAATGAATAAATAATTTCAGTTCAAAAATATTTCTGCTATTCAAATAGTGAGTTTGAAGATTGAAACAAGTTTTTGGAAATTAGCATGTTGTACTACCAAGAAATTTAAATATATTTGTTGTAAAGTTGTGTGAATGTAAGCATTTTAATGTTTAAATAGTAAAACATAGTAATTTCTGAGCACTTGTTTTAATTTTAGCGCTAGGAAAACTGACAGCAGATTCAAATATTCGCGCCAAGCATCGATAAGGCAGTATTCTAAAAGCAGAGATAAAGCAGTTCTCTTGAGAGTTGGTAATAAAGTTTTCTCTAGTTGAATTTGTTTCATGCACCAGTCACTACAAAAAAAGCGACAAACTTGATACACATTTTTTCCCGGGAGTGTCTCATCGATATAGTCTCGTTTATCTATGGTGCTTACTTTAATATTTTATTTTTTCGATATCTTTTTATTTTGTATTCATCACTAAGTAATATAAAATTTTGTGTGAAACTTGAATATTCTGTGATTACAGGTGACAAGGTGTTCTAGTAAAATGTCATCGGTACATATTTAGAGATATAATAACATTTAATATAATCTAAAAAATCTGAAATTCGTTACTTGAAGTATAATATTATATTGATAAATGATGAAGATACATAAAGTAAGCAAGAGAAATCCATTAATAAATTATAAGTTAAATTGAATCCTATGGAATCTTTATGATACTTTAATGTGGTAGGATGGATATTTTAAATGAAGATAGAGATGTCAAAAATGAAGTATGTGTTTCCTTTGAATCGTAAGTATCTTTATAATTTATTTCAAAAATATGATTGTTTGTTTCACATGTACAATCTTGAAGGAAATAGTATTTATAAATATTGAAATGTTTCAGCTATTATTATTTGTTAGTTGAACATAATAAAACAAATTTTTAGAAATAATTATAACTATATCTAAAATTGGAAGCTTCATATTTTTGTGTGTATAAAAGGTGACTGCAGTTTTGAAAAATTTCTGAAAAGCTGTCTAAAAATGAATAATCAGTTCGAAACTACAAGTGAAACCATTATTCACTCAAAAATGTAAACCTCTCAAATTTTCTTACTAAGCCCTTAGTTCCAAAATAATGTTTTTATTGGTAGTTGTTTTATTTAGATCATATCAAATGTACAATAGAAAATTTCAGCTATAATCTTAAATATTAAATATACATGATGACATTGAAATAAGAACACCCACTAATAGTTGGATTACTTCAAGCATTTTTGGAATATTATGTAAAAATATAAAGCACAGTGATTATCGATTCTAAATCTGAGTGTATCTCACTTAGCTAACAAAAACTTCCTTCAAGCTTTACCAGTATATTTAGAAATTACTATTATGATGGAAGTTTAGTGCAGAATTGGAATTAGAATATTAACTAATAAGTGTATCAGAAGTTCTCTATGAAATAGCATCCAGAAATTACTGATAATATAATATAAAATAAAATAACCTGTAATCTGTGAATAATAGCAATATGTTTACTCTGGTAGAATCAGTCCAGTGATGTGAAAAAAATAAATATGTACTTCTTTTGAGTAAATAACTGCTTATTTATTCGCATTTATTATATATTTTATAATGATTACTAATGACTCCTGGTTGCGATTATATATTATTTACAATATACCTAAGGAATAACAAGCCGAGCTTTTGTTTTTGTTCAAATCCTCCAAATGTTCACTTCAATTTAAATCTTAAATCTGCATGATCTTGTTGACATCTAATTAATTTTTTTCATTTAGAATACTTATGTGCATTGGTGTATCAAACCTTGCATGTGTTATTTTGTACACTACTGCCTTGGTCTTCTCTTCATTTATGGGTTAGGAAATTTTTGATTGTCTCGGTCTTTACTTGACGGAAATTCATCTTCAATATAAGAAAAACAAATGTTAACTTCCGCTATTTTATTGATTTACACGACAATTGTTTCGTTATACCATGACTTCATCAGGTGAGTATTTAAACTGAGGTATACAATGCAAAACATGACCTTAAATACACAGCTCTGGTACAAAAAATAGAGGGGTGGGAAGAGATGGTTTACAATTAATGAAAAATATTAAGTAGGGGGGATCTGTTTAAATCTATTTGATCATTCAATAAAATTTGTCTTTTATTATATCTAATGATCTCTAAAGTTTCTAACAGAGTTAGTTTCTGACTTTTGCTTTCGATATGTAATATTTCATAGTTCATATTAAAACTATGGCCAGTCTCTAACAAATGATTGGCATAAGTTGAATATGGTTTATTATTAATGTAATATTTTTCATGTTCTCGTATCCTTGTTTGGGCTGAACGGCCTGTCTGTCCCACATATACACATGGGTAATCACTACATGTTAACTTGTAAACTCCTGATTTTTTGTTTTTAGGAATGACATCTTTATTATTTTTTATTAAGCTGCCTAAAGAATTGATAGTTTTAAAAGAGATGTTATATTTTTCTTTTTTCTTTAAATATCTAGCAATCTTTTCAGATTTTTGGCCTAAGTTAATGATGGTTTCGTTTGAATTTTGAAATTTTGGATATACAAGTGATATTGCTTTCTTGTAATTTATTTTATCAAGTAAATTGTCTACAATTAACGGATTAAGCTATTATTATTATTAAGCTATTTGTTTAATGGTTTTATACTCTTTGTCAAAATTTTCTTTCCTCATGGGTATGTTAACCAATCTAAGCTGACAATTTTTGCGAAAATGGATGGTTTAAAATATAATGAATCGTACCATCTGTATGTGTAGGTTTTCTGTATATGGAAAAGTCATGTCTATTATTAATTTTGGTGATTTTTAAATCTTAGATGAAGTAAATAATAGCATCAATTTCTTAGATTTAAAAATCATTGCTAGATATTTAAAGAAAAAAGAAAAATATAACATCTCTTTTAAAACCATTGATTCTTTAGGCAGCTTAATAAAAAATAATAAAGACGTCATTCCTAAAAACAAAAAATCATGAGTTTAGAAGTTAACATGTAGTGATTGCCCATGTGTATATGTGGGACAGACCGGCCGTTCATTCCAAACAAGGATACGAGAACATGAAAAATGTTACATTAATAATAAACCGAATTCAACTTATGCCAACCATTTGTTAGAGACTGGCCATAATTTTAATATGAATTATGAAATATTACATATCGAAAACAAAAGTCAGAGAATAAATCTGTTAGAAACTTCAGAGATCAATAGATATAATAAAAGACAAATTTTATTGAATGATCAAATAGATTTAAACAGATCCCCCTACTTAATATTTTTCATTAATTGTAAACCATCTCTTCCCACCCCTCTATTCTTTGTACCAGAGCTGTGTATTTAAGGTCATGTTTTGCATTGTATATGTCAGTTTAAATACTCACCTGATGAAGTCATGGTATGACGAAACAATTGTCGTGTGAATCAATAAAATAGCGGAAGTTAACATTTGTTTTTCTTATATTATGGGTAGGCTCTTGTTTTCAAACCATTCCTTTATCTGAGCAGTATAACATTCACTTCTGTGAATGTTTCTTCTATTATTAAACAATTAGTATCATCTGCTTAATTTACCTTTGATATTCTGCTAACACTCTACCAGGTGTCGAACTATGAAACGGAAAGTTTTTGCTAAAATTTACATGTATGCTGTTTGAAAATGATGAAAAGTATTTATTAAAATAATCTCCATTTGCTCTTTGTAAATTTTTCGCCATCTCTCGGGCTGTACAAGATCAGTTTGAAAAAGACGGTGTGGTTCTGTAATTATATAATATTTATATATATATACTACTCTGTCAAGAAAGTACCGGGAATTTTCAATTAAAACAACATTTTTACATTTAATCGTCAAAATTTATTGGGTCGCCTTCAAAATAGGCTCCATTTGCTCCAATACATCTATGCCAACGGCACTTCCAATTATCGAAACATTTTTTATAGGCGCTTTTCGGGATGGACTTTAGCTCTTGCGCCGAATTTTGTTTTATGGCTTCAATCGACTCAAAACGGGTGCCACGAAGGGGCAATTTTAGTTTTGGGAAGAGGAAAAAGTCACAGGGAGCCAAATCCGGCGAATACGGTGGTTGCTGTAGCACGTTTGTTGAGTTTTTGGCGAGAAAGTCAGTCACAATCGTAGCTCGGTGAGAAGGCGCGTTATCGTCATGCAAAATCCATGAGTTGTTCGCCCACAAATTTGGCCGCTTCTTACGGATACGCTCACGCAAACGTTTCATAACGCCTAGGTAATACTCCTTGTTTACCGTCTGACCCTCTGGAACGAATTCGTAGTGCACCACGCCACGGATATCGAAGAAAACAATGAGCATCACCTTCATTTTCGAGCGGCTTTGGCGTGGTTTTTTCGGTTTCGGAACATTTTTTGCCACCCATTCCGATGGTTGTTGGCTTGTTTGCATATCGTACTCGTAGACCCAGGTCTCATCACCAGTTATAATGCGTTCCATGAATGTAGAATCGGAATTACAGGGATCCAGCATGTCTGAAGTAACCTGTTCGCGATGACGTTTTTGAAGAAAATTCAGGTCTTTCGGTACGAGTCGTGCGGCCACCTTTCTCATGCACAAAATATCAATCCAAATCGTACGTGCGGATTCGTGGGATATCTTAAGATCATGTGCTATCTCTCTCAAGCTGGTACGACGGTTTTCCATCACCCTTTTCTTAATTTTATCGACGTTATCTTCGATCGAAGCCGTCGATGGGCGACCACTTCACGACCGTCCTTGAAGGCTCTGTACCACTGATATGCACGAGTTTTCGATAGAGCATTATCACCAAAGGCCTTTTGCAACATTTTCAATGCATCGGCACACGAAAATTCATTTAAACTTTAAACAAATTCTTTGCTCAACGTAATCACCCATAGTAAAAATCGGCAAATAGTGAACGAGTAGAAATGTCAATGGACACTTCACTCTCAAGTTTTATTTTACAACACAATTACCTAATACTTGTATGAGTAGATTGTAGATTATGCAATAAATGTCAAAAAAAATTTTTTTTATTAAGTTATGTTCAAATGCACATTTTGTAGACAACAAGTGGTAGGGCACCTTTGGGTGAACATCCCCTTGAGGTTTCTAGTGAAATAAAGACATTTATTATTCTCCAAAACGCTCTTGACTTACTATTTAATTGGTTTCAGTTTCCCATATCCTGACAACGAGAGGAACTTTGGAAACATCGAGGTGAAGATAGAAAACGTGGATACAGTTAAACAATTCATCGGTGAAACTGGAGTTTATGATATGAAAGATGTCGAAAAAGAAAATAAAAACCAGCTTGATTTATTTCGTCACGTTCAGGACACGAAATTTCGTTCTCACAAACTGGAAGAAAATCGTCAACATGAAATTTCTGAATTTTTCAACCGTAGTTCAATTATTAAAAAAGAAACTAATGAATGCAAATATTTACCTTCGGAACAGACGGAATATTCTACAAGTCGAAAAGACCATCTCAAAGTTCATTTAAATTTGAAGCAACATAAATGTATTCTGTGTAATTATGTTGCAAATCGAAAAGCTTATCTTAAAACTCATATAGATTCAGTTCATTTCAATTTGAAGCAATATAAATGTAATTTCTGTGATTATGCTACGAATCATAGAAAAAGTATCAAGGATCATATAGATTCAGTTCATTTAAATTTGAAGCCACATAAATGTAACTTATGTGAATATTCGGCAATTCGAAAATGTCAAGTCAAGGTTCATATAGATGCGGTTCATTTTAATTTGAAGCAACATAGATGTCACTTATGTGAATATTCTGCAATAGCAAAATGTCATGTCAAGGATCATATAGATGCGGTCCATTTGAATTTACAGCAACATAGGTGTCACTTATGTGAATACACTGCGAATTATAAAGCGAGTCTGAACAATCATATAAAATCAGTTCATTCAAATTTGAAGCATAAATGTCGCAAATGTGAATACTTTTCAAATAGAGAAAGTAGTCTAAAAGTTCATGTGAACGCAGTCCATTTAAAATTAAAGCCACATAAATGTCACTTATGCGAATATTCTGCAAATTATAGAGTCGGTCTCCAAAAACACATAGACTCGATTCATTTGAATTTAAAGAAACATAAGTGTCACTTATGCGAGTATATTTCGAACTGTAAGAGTAACCTCAAAGTTCATGTAGGTTCAGTCCATTTAGATTTAAAGAAGCATAAATGTCACTTATGTGAATATTCTGCAAATCAAAGGGTCCACCTCAAGAGTCATATAAATTCAGTTCATTTAAATATGAAGCAACATAAATGTAACTTGTGTAGTTTTTCTACAAATTATCCGTATTCTCTAAAATCTCATGTGAAAAAGGCGCATAAAAATTCACAAAATTAAATTTGCATGTTTTGTTTTGAAATCCGGGGCTTTATTTATCTCGTGGCTTATTCCGTGAGTATGTTGTATAGTGGAGTGATTCGTTCTAAATCCGAACTGATGTTGAGGTATCCGTTCATCTGTGCCGAGATCAGCTTTTAGTCTTGAAAGCAAGAATTTTTGATAAAACAGGCAAAAGGCTAATAGGTCAATGTGAGGTTAAAGCTTTTGGGTCTTTACCTGGTTTAAAATGAGATTTATTTCAGCAATTTTCAGTTGTTCTGGGCAATAACTTTGCTTCAACATTGCATTTAATATGTATGTCATTATCAATACGCCCTTCTTTGACATTTCTTTAATCATTTTAGGTGTTATTCTGTCCACTCCGGGAGATTTTCGTATATTTAGGTATTTTACGTCATTCTAAACTTCTTTTATGGTGCATTTCTTAATAGCTGTTGTGATGGAAGGAATATCTGATAGGTCCCGTTTAATTTAGTCATTTACAGCATCGTCGTTGGGTTTAAATACTTGAGCTAGGTGTTCAGCAAATGTTTTAGCTTTCTCTTCATCAGTTCTTGCCCATTGAAGAGTTGACCCATTCAAATTGTGTAAGGGAGGTATGCATTTTTGGCTTTCGGTTTCCACACTGAATTATCATATCTATTCAGACCAGTGACATAGTTATTGAATGAAATTTCTTTGTGTTCTCTCATTTTGGATTTTAATTGATTTGCTATTTTATTCTTTTCTGAAGGAGAATGTGTCTGGTGCCATACCCTTCTGGCTTTTCTGTACTAGGAGTGTTTTTATTTCTTCTGGTATGTAAATGTTTGTTTCTTTGCTTCAGAAATAGGGGTAGCTTCTTCAGCGGATTGTTTGAGGATACTAACAAAAGTTGTCAGTGCTTCATCTATTTCAGTTGGGTTTTTAAGACTTACTTCTAGATTGATATGTTCCTCGATTAATCTTCTGTATTTATTCCAGTCTGTTTTTTTTGTTATGTAATTTTGGTATTGATTGTTTGTGAACAACATAACTGCTTATGGTAGCTATTATGAGTGAGTGATCAGATGATAGATCATAGTTTGAAATTATATCCATGTAAGTGGGAGAGATACCATTTACGATGAAGAAATCCAGCAAATCGGGGATTTTGTTAGGATCTCTGGGCCAATAAGTAGCACTCCTAGTAGATAGGATAGACTAATTATTTTCCTGTGTAAGGTTGGCCAGTTCTCTACCTTTTGTTGTTGTTAATCGTGATCCAAACAGAGTGTGCTTGCTGTTGTAATTCTGAAATATGATAAAGATTATGAGCTATGGTAAATGGGAATCGTGACAGTGTAACTTGCCTCTATGTTACAGTTCAAGCTCAAATACAACATAATAGGTCTTTTTTTTTTACAAAATTTGAAAATCAAAACAGATTTAATCTGTTGTCTTCTACAATTTTAATTTCAAAAAATTCTTTGAAGAAACTTTAAGAATTAAATTATATTATATAAAGGTGTTCACTTTTATTTTCTGTTGAGGACCGTGTATTCTTAAGATTCACTGAGTAAGTCTATACATTGTTTAATTGATTTTATTATTTTTTATATGTAAAGTTGAGCTGATCTTATCGTAACTTTAATTATTTCTTGAGAATGTGCTACATGTTTTGAGATTTTTTGAAGTAATTTATTTAAATATATTGAATATTTCAAATAAATTAGTTTTTGAGAAGTTCTTGAAATTATGTTTTATATTTTTGAGAAAGAGTTATTTTTCATTCATATGGGATCGGAAAACAATACATTTTGTAACATTTTGTAACAAACAGGGCTTCGTAAGTTTGTCTGAAGAGTTCATTACGCATGCCTGGAACGAAACAAAAAATGTTTGCTTATTTATATTTTAATTTTAATTGACAGTTTATGTTCGTTGGTTTTTCTTAATTCCGTTTGATATTGTATGATGAATTTTGACGTCTATTAAATATGAGCAGTGCTTATAAAGACATTAATTTAATTCTTAAAGTTTCTTCAAAGAATTTTTTGAAATTAAAATTGTAGAAGACAACAGATTAAATCTGTTTTGATTTTCAAATTTTGTAATAATCCTTCTATCAAGTAAAAAACCGTTCCTTCTTATTTTATTCTTATTTTATAATAGGTCTTGTTGATCGTAGGGAATAAGCAGCGGAGATGCATGTTTCATAGCTTTTTACCTACTCTTCAGTGCCATGTTGTAATGGCCAAGAATGCAACACAGCCTCCTTCGTTCGTATCGCACTCTTTTATCCTCAAATGATATTCGTAGTAGATTCCTCTTTCGTTTATGATTTTCTTCGGGTACTTCTCTTTTTAACATCCATCAAAAATCTGCCATCATGTTAACACTCCAATTTCCTTGGTATCTACTCTCCATTTCACTGATTTCTTGGTGAAAACGTTCTCCCTGTTCTTCACTATAGTCTCCACAATTGTCAGGGAAATGGTCAACATGAGAATCTAATAAGTGTAATTTGAGATTCATTAAACAACCCAAATTTTTGTAGTTTTCCAGCAATGCATCAACTAAAGTGCTAATTAAATTTGCATGTTTTGTTTTGAAATCCGGGGCTTTATTTATCTCATGGCTTATTCTGTGAGTATGTTGTATAGTGGAGTGATTCGTTCTAAATCCGAACTGATGTTGAGGTATCCGTTCATCTGTGTTGAGATCAGTTTTTAGTCTTGAAAGCAAGAATTTTTGATAAAACAGGCAAAAAGCTAATAGGTCGATATGAGGTTGAAGCTTTTGGGTCTTTACCTGGTTTTAAAATGAGATTTATTTCAGCAATTTTCAGTTGTTCTGGCAATAACTTTGCTTCAATATTGCATTAAATATGTATGTCATTATCAATACGCCCTTCTTTGACATTTCTTTAATCATTTTAGGTGTTATTCTGTCCACTCCAGGAGATTTTCGTATATTTAGGTATTTCACTTCATTCTGAACTTCTTTTATGGTTAATTTCTTAATAGGTGTTGTGATGGAAGGAATATCTGATAGGTCCCATTTAATTTCGTCATTTACTGCATCATCGTTGGGTTTAAATACTTGAGCTAGGTGTTCAGCAAATGTTTCAGCTTTCTCTTCATCAGTTCTTGCCCATTGAAGAGTTGACCCATTCAAATTGTGTAAGGGAGGTATATGCATTTTTTAGATACTGAATTGTTTCAGCCGTTACTATCTGGTAGTTGATCATAATTAAAACAAATTGTAGAAATTACTATGTTTTACTACCAAAAAATATATATTACACATTTTCTTGTGACTCGAGTTTCGGGAAATAAACTATCCCATCATCAGACAACTGAAGACCTAACAGTGGTACAGTGGTATTTAAACAAAAGTGATAAATATTTTGCATATTTCAACAGATTCTCGGTAACACCTAATAGTGGTACAGAGGTTTACAATCGGAACGTGATAAAAAACCGGGTTAAAAAAGAGGGGCTTTCTAACAGATATCAGAATGTCGGCAATCGACAAAGAAGGTTGTTAAACAGATGGTACCCATTTAAATATCTCAAATAATTTTTGGGGTTACATAGCTCCATACAGTCATTCATTATTTTTACATTATTTTGTTGTATATCTCAAATATTTGGATTTACATAGCTCCGTTCATTATCGTTTACATTATTTTTATTGTAAACGAATTTGAAAATTTCAATAATCAAGTTTCTTTTCTTTTGAATCTACATGTTAAATTTATTTCTTGAGATTTTCTTTTGTCGAAAGGAATTATTGTTTTCTAAAGAATGAGTGGCAAAAGTTGAATTTTTGTTTACTTTTCATTAAATTCATTTTATGTTCGTTCAAAAAGGTTTTAAACAGATATTACTTTTTAAATATCTCAAATATTTTCGATTTACATAGCTCCGTACAGTCATTCATTATTTTTACATTATTGTTATTGTGAATTAATTTGAAAATTTCAACAGATTCTAGATAATCGAGTTTCTTCCCTTTTGATTCTACATGTAAAATTTTAAGATTATCTATTGTGGGAAACGAATGACCGTTTTCTAGACAATTAGTGGCAAAAGTAGAATTTTCTTTCTTTTTCATGAAACTCATTTTATGTTCGTTCAACCTCGTCTTGAAGGAACGTCCTGTTGGTCCTATACATTTATTAATGCACGTAGAACAAGATAACTCATAAAATCCTGATTTGTGTATGTTTGGAGTAGGGTCCTTTGCGTTAAATAATACCGATGATAATTTGTTTTGCGTTTTGAAGGCAATATTGACATCTGATTTTGAAAAACTATTGGCCACTTTTTGACTTATGCTACCAAAGTACGACAGAGAAATGAATTTTTTATTTTCTTCGGTTTTTATGATGGGATAAATTTGGCTCATAGCTATTTTAGATAATATCTGTCGAATTAGATTATCTTTTATATTGGGGTTGAAACCGTTGTTCGCGGCTATTGATTTTATAGTTTGGACTTCAGCTTCGCGGTTATTTTTTGATAAGGGTAATGCGAAGGCTCTATGGATCATCGATTGATACGCTGACATTTTTTGTGAATATGAGTGATTGGAATCGATAGGAATACATAAATCAGTGGATGTGGGTTTTCTGAACACGTTGAAATCTATTTTTCTATTTGAGTGTGATATCGAGAGGTCTAAAAATGTAATACTGTTCTTCGATTCTTTTTCTAATTTGAATTTAATTTTTGGGTGATTATTATTCAAGAATTGGCTCAGATGTCTGGATGTTCCGGAGATACACATAAGAATATCGTCTACGTATCTGTACCAGAAATGAACATTTACAGGTAGTTTCGAATTGAAGATTTTATTTTCTATTTCTGACATGAATATGTCTGCAAGGAGTGGACTCAGTGGTGAGCCCATAGCTAGGCCATTTAATTGTCTAGAAAACGGTAATTCCTTTCCCACAATAGATAATCTTAAAATTTTACATGTAGAATCAAAAGGAAAGAAACTCGATTATCTAGAATCTGTTGAAATTTTCAAATTAGTTCACAATAACAATAATGTAAAAATAATGAATGACTGTACGGAGCTATGTAAATCGAAAATATTTGAGATATTTAAAAAGTAACATCTGTTCAAAACCTTTTTCAACGAACATAAAATGAATTTAATGAAAAGTAAACAAAAATTCAACTTTTGCCACTCATTCTTCAGAAAACAGTTATTCCTTTCGACAAAAGAAAATCTTAAGAAAAAAATGTTACATGTAGATTCAAAAGAAAAGAAACTTGATTATTGAAATTTTCAAATTAGTTCACAATAAAAATAACGTAAAAAATAATGAATGATTTCTAAATCCAAATATTTGAGATATACAACAAAATAATGTAAAAATAATGAATGACTACGGAGCTATGTAACCCCCAAAAATTATTTGAGATATTTAAATGGGTACCATCTGTTTAACAACCTTCTTTGTCGATTTCCGACATTCCGATATCTGTTAGAAGTCCCCTTTTTTTAACCCGGTTTTTAATCACGTTCTGATTGTAAACCTCTGTACGACTATTAGGTGTTACCTAAAATCTATCGAAATATTCAAAATATTTATCGCTTTTGTTTAAATACCACTGTTAGGTCTTCAGTTGTCTGATGATGGGATAGTTCATTTCCCGAAACTCGAGTCACAAGAAAATGTGTAATATATATTTTTTGGTAGTAAAACATAGTAATTTCTACAATTTGTTTTAAATATGCATTTTTGGCTTTCTATAATTTTTGATCGGTTTCCACACTGAATTATCATATCTATTCAGACCAGTGACATAGTTATTGAATGAAATATCTTTGTGTTCTCTCATTTTGGATTTTTATTGATTGGCTATTTTATTAAGAAATTTCTTGTCTTGAGGAGAATGTATCTGGTGCCATGCCCTTCTGGCTTTTCTTTTCTGTACTAGGAGTTTTCAATTTCTTCTGGTATGTTAAATGTTATTTTCTTTGCTTCAGCAATAGGGGTAGCTTCTTCAGCGGATTGTTTGAAGATACTGACAAGAGTTGTTAGAGCTTCATCTATTTCAGTTGGGTTTTTAAGACTAACTCCTAGATTGATATGTTCCTCGATGAATCTTCTGTATTTATTCCGGTCTGTTTTTTTGTTATGTAATTTTGGTATTGAATGTTTGTGAACAACAGAACTGCTTATGTTATTTATTTTGGGTGAGTGATCAGATGATAGATCATAGCTTGAAATATTAGGAGTACAAATAAGTTTCCGCCGTTTTATTGTAGATGGTGCGGCACGGAGTTTCGGTTAGCTTTCGCAGATGATAACCGGCTTAAAAAATAGTTTGGACATTCAAGAACAACATAACCTATTAATATTATTGATCTTATATTGGTAAAATATAATTTTTATAAGTTGAAAATGTCAAAATTTGAGCCAAGTAAGCGTCATTTGCGGGAAATATTAGTTTACTTATTTAATTTAAAGAAATCTGCTGCTGAGGCGCATCAGTTGCTCGTAGAAGCATATGGTGAGGGTGCTTTGAGTGAGAGAACGTGTCGAGAGTGGTTTCAAAAGTTGAAAAACGGTGATTTCGACGTAGAAGACAAAGATCGCAGTGGAAGGCCAAAAATTTACGAGGATGCAGAATTGGAGGAATGATTGGAGGAAGATTCATCTCAAACACAAAAAGAACTTGCTCTAACATTAGAAGTCACTCAGCAAGCTTTCTTCTATAATATATATAATATATATATATATATATATATATATATATATATATATATATATATATATATATATATATCGGTTTTAAAACGTCTTTCGTCGTTGTCCGATGCCTAATTTCCACAATCTCCTGTCACTCCACTGGTTTTCTGCCAGGTTCCTTGAGCTCATCGCTTTAGAAACCCCCTCCATCCAAGTTTTTCTCGGTCTTCCTCGTTTTCTACGATGTGATGGTATCCACTCCATCATCTGCTTTGGTAGTCTAGCATCATCCATCCTCTGTACATGTCCGTACCAAACAAGTTGCCTGCGTTCAACGTCTGCCATGAGCGATTCTTCTTCTATAATAAATATTTAATTTGTGTTAAAAAACGGCGGAAACTTATTTGTACTCCTAATATTATCATGTGAGTGGGAGAGATACCATTTACGATGAAGAAATCCAGCAAATCGGGGATTTTGTTAGGATCTCTGGGCCAATAAGTAGCACTCCTAGTAGATAGGATAGACTAATTATTTTCCTGTATAAGGTTGGCCAGTTCTCTACCTTTTGTTGTTGTTAATCGTGATCCAAACAGAGTGTGCTTGCTGTTGTAATCACCTCCCCTGCAACGAATTTAGATCCCAGAGTTTGGAAGAAATCTTTAAAATTTTCTTTTTTAATATTATTCCGTGATGGGCAGAATCCAGCAGGGACAATCAGATCATATGGAAGTGTTTGAACTTTTATGATAGTGGCTTGTAAATGTAAATAATTCTTATTCTGGCAGTTCTGTGTGATGGATGGTGTTCTTGATTAATATTGCCAGCATGTGCAGGATTGTCCGGGTGATTTGTACAATAAGTGGTGTAACTTGCCATATTAAAGTAGGATTATTGGGTAAAATGTGTTTCACTTATAAGGAGAATATCTATGGGGTTCTGATGTAGGAAATATTCTATTTCATTTTTGTGCTGTAGTCCACTGAGCTACTTTTAGGAATTTAGTGAATTTTGCTAATGACAGTAGTGAGCATGTTTAGTATCATGCTATTTTGTTGAAACATGTTTTTGAATTTCTCTAAAAATCTGTTCATAATGATATTCATGTCATTTGATGGTTCATTATATGTGTTTTTTGTCGCATCTGCATAGCTTCTAGACCGGTGTTGTTGTCGTAGATATTGAGTATTTGTAGCTTCTGTAGTCGTTGGACCATTTGCATGATGTTTACTCCGCTGCTGTAATATAACCTCGGGATTCATTTGTGTATGTTTATTGTTTTGTACATTCAGTCTCTTATTTGCATTATTTTTCTTCATGAGGCTATGATAGAATTTACATCCTCTATAGTTGGCAGGGTGGACTTCTTCGCATAATGGAGATTCAGCTGGAGTGTCTCTATTTTTTTTGCAGGCTGTAGTGTTGTGAGACTCTCCGCATTTAACACAAACATATGGTGTATTACAATATGTTTTATTTTTTATAACCAATGAATAATTATTGTTCAAACATAATTCTGTTATTCAAATAGTGAGTTTGAACATTGAAATAAGTTTTTGGAAATTACTATGTTATACTACAGAAAAATCATATGTAAATATTGTAAATACGTTAATTTCATCCCTTTTCTTATTTAATAGTTTCTATTTTTTATAATGAATAAATAATTATAGTTCAAACTTGTATCTGTTATTCAAATAGTAAGTTTGAAGATTGAAACGAATATTTGAATATTCTTTCAGTTTTTCCTAGGGTTAAAATTAAAACAAGTGTTCAGAAATTACTATGTTTTACTACCAAAAAATTAAAATGTATTTGCTGTAAAGTTGTGTGAATGTAAGCATTTCAATGGTTTGGTAGTAAAACATAGTAATTTCTGAGCACTTGTTTAATTTTAGCCCTAGGAAAAACTGAAAGAAGATTCAAATATTCGCTACAAGTGTCGATAATGCAGTATTCTAAAAGCAGAGGTAATGCAGTTTTCTTGAGAGTTGGTAATACAGTTTTCTCTAGTTGAATTTGTTCCACGCACCAGTCGCTACAATGAAAGCGACAAACTTGTTTCAGGCTTTTTACAGTCAGTGTCCCATCTATATAGTCTTGTTGATCTATGGCCTAGTGGAACGCACTAATAGATAGAGGAATAAAGTTTCTTCTATCTACAAAATGGTTAGAACTTTCTGTGGTGTTCTGTTGTAAGACCATAGATTAATGATGAATTTTACAATTCGTAATCTGTGGTGTGTGACAGGTAACAAGACACAATGGTAATTACGAACAAACTATTAATAGTAATTAATTATGTATATACTGCTTTTTTTGTCAATAACTGGAAAGCCTGCAATCTATAAAATTTTTATCAAAAAAAAATTGTTAAGATGGACCTTCCTGATCAATATGATGACGTGAAAGAAGAAATATGTTTTTCCCTTGATCCGTAAGTATCTATTTGGTAACCACATTTTATTCATCAAGTCCTAGCGTAAATTATTCTGATATGTTGAAAATTCTCTATGTAAGAAGTGGTTATAAAATACCATATTTTGTGAATAAAGTCCATATACATAATTAGAAATAGGGCTGGTGTAAATGTGGAAAACTAGGTAACTAACTTTGCTCGTTAGCTACATATATCTCCAACATATGATTTTATTATATGGTGAAAGTGTGTCTTTGTTGAACAATTTGTATAGTAACCATTTTATCCACCTATTATCAAATTCTTTATTGCTAACTATAAAAACTGCTGCTGTTCTTCTATTGTTTAATTGTGCATTTTGCAAATTTTTTGATGATTATTGTGAGGGGGTGAACTATAGCTTTTTTCATGCGGAAACCAAATTGGAAGTTTGGAATGAAATCCTGGAATTGTTCAAGTTTGAATTTTATTATTTTCTCTAATAGCTTTCCTAGTATTGTCAAAAGTGTTATGGGCCTCTAGTTTCCTACTTTTTTTTTGCTGTGAGAATGATGGTTCCATTTTTCCATATTTCTTGGAAGATTTGATTATTCACACACCATTTGTACATCTTCATTATGTGTTCATGTATGATTAATTGGGACGACACTCATGGTATGTTATCTACTCTTTGTGCGCTGTCTTTGGTGTTATGTAAGATTCCATAATATGTGACTTCCTTTACTTCCACTTAGTCTTTGTCCTCCCTAGAATTGGTGAAGTGATTCTTATACCAACTCTCTATTATTGTCTCCGTTTCCGTATCAAAGTTAATTTTCTTGTCATAATTGAATGCTTGTTTGAAATGTTGTGCCTTTTCATTGTCGGTGTTGTATTCTTTATTATCGACTATAATAGTAGGTATCTTCTGAAGTTGTTTGCACTTGGAAAGTTTTTTATTTTTCGCTAGAAATATCTTCCTTTGGCCTCACCGATTGCCTTACAAGCTTCAGTCCATCTATGCACCCTATACTGTTGAATCATTTTGTGTATATTAGAATTATACTCGTGTAATATAGTTTTATAGCTTGGATTAGGGAAGCGACAGTATTCCGTATACACCTTACGTTTATTTTTGATCATTTTAATAAAATAAGAGGTGGTAAATCTTGAAGTACTGGATGGTTTCTTGATGTTGAGAAAACATTCAGAGAGTTTTTTTATTGAATACTGTGATGTAATCTTCGTCCATCTCTGTTTGCTTGTGTAAGTTTATAAATTTGCTCATTTCCTTGTTGACTTTATTGATCTTGCATTTATAAAATTGTAAAATTTTTCTCACTACACTCTCTTTAGTTGGATTATCTAAGTCTAAGGTGATCAAAATTGCTAGTTGATCCGAGTCCGGGTCTGGTATTAATTCTACATCTTTGATGTTATTTGTTTAATTTGTAGAATATATTAATAAGTCTGGTGTACTATTACTCATTAAAAATGTTGCTGGGGTAATGTATGTTTTTAAGTTACCATTCTGAAGGAATTTATCAATTTCTTTTTTTTTAAATCTGGTTAGGGTTGAAGTCTCCTATAATTATTTAATATTTATAAAGAGCTGCTTTGGTAAATATTGTTTCCTCAATTTTTGAGTGTGGATGTACTACTCTGTCAAGAAAGTACCGGGAATTTTCAATTAAAACAACATTTTTACATTTAATCGTCAAAATTTATTGGGTCGCCTTCAAAATAGGCTCCATTTGCTCCAATACATCTATGCCAACGGCACTTCCAATTATCGAAACATTTTTTATAGGCGCTTTCCGGGATGGACTTTAGCTCTCGCGCCGAATTTTGTTTTATGGCTTCAATCGACTCAAAACGGGTGCCACGAAGGGGCAATTTTAGTTTTGGGAAGAGGAAAAAGTCGCAGGGAGCCAAATCCGGCGAATACGGTGGTTACTAAAGCAGGTTTGTTGAGTTTTTGGCGAGAAAGTCAGTCACAATCGTAGCTCGGTGAGAAGGCGCGTTATCGTCATGCAAAATCCATGAGTTGTTCGCCCACAAATTTGGCCGCTTCTTACGGATACGCTCACGCAAACGTTTCATAACGCCTAGGTAATACTCCTTGTTTACCGTCTGACCCTCTGGAATGAATTCGTAGTGCACCACGCCACGGATATCGAAGAAAACAATGAGCATCACCTTCATTTTCGAGCGGCTTTGGCCTGGTTTTTTCGGTTTCGGCTCATTTTTTGCCACCCATTCCGATGATTGCTGGCTTGTTTGCATATCGTACTCGTAGACCCAGGTCTCATCACCAGTTATAATGCGTTCCATGAATGTAGAATCGGAATTACAGCGATCCAGCATGTCCGAAGCAACCTGTTCGCGATGACGTTTTTGAAGAAAATTCAGGTCTTTCGGTACGAGTCGTGCGGCCACCTTTCTCATGCCCAAAATATCAATCAAAATCGTACGTGCGGACTCGTGGGATATCTTAAGATCATGTGCTATCTCTCTCAAGTTGGTACGACGGTTTTCCAGCCTCCTTTCCTTAATTTTATCGACGTTATATTCGATCGAAGCCGTCGATGGGCGACCACTTCACGACCGTCCTTGAAGGCTCTGTAGCACTGATATGCACGAGTTTTCGATAGAGCATTATCACCAAAGGCCTTTTGCAACATTTTCAATGCATCGGCACACGAAAATTCATTTGCAACACAAAACTTTAAACAAATTCTTTGCTCAACGTAATCACCCATAGTAAAAATCAGCACGCACTCTGACATCGACTGACTTAATCAGCTGTTGCAAACACACTAGTTGACAGATCCCGCTCAAGCTTGGCATAGTAATTAAGGACAGTGGTACCAACCTAGGAAAAAAAAATTTACCTGCCTCATTGCCCCGCCAGATTTAAATCGATAATTCCCGGTACTTTCTTGACAGAATGTATATTATTGTGTACAGGTTCTGTTGGATCCTCTGCATCAAACATTAGTATATAAATTCAGTTGCCTGAAAGAGACAGCTGTAGTGTCTATTTTATATTATGACAAGAATCTTTTTTTCAATTTATTCAGTAATTTATCCCTGTTGGTTTTTTTTTGGTTTGTTCAATTTTCTCATGTATGTTTTTATGATGTCATCCTGTACAGTAAGAGGTGCATGTATTCTGTTGTTTTTTTTGTGTTAATCTTCTATTTCCCTAGTCTTTTTGTTGAATGGCCTGATGGTGACATTAGGAATATCTTCGATGGGTTTTTTCAGGTGTTTTGGACATTTAGCTGATCATGCCAAGTGTTCTTCAGAACCGCATTTCGGTGGCAGATTTGTTTTGCATTGTGTCGTTTTGTGGGTGCCTTGGCATTTGTTACATTTCACTTGTTGGAGACAGTTTTCTGTGATGCGATCATATTGGTAGTATTTGCTGCATGGAATTTGCATGGGATCGGGGTGATGTGTGTATTAGATAGTGATACTGAATTGTTTCAGCCGTTACTATTTGGCAGTTGATCATAATTAAAACAAATTGTAGAAATTACTATGTTTTACTACCAAAAAATATATATTACACATTTTCTTGTGACTTTAGTTTCGGGAAATGAACTATCCCATCATCAGACAACAATTTTCAAATTCGTTCACATCAAAAATAATATAAAAAATAATGAGTGACTGTATGGAGCTTTGTAAATCTAAATATTTCAGATATACATTCTGTGAAGAAAGTACCGGGAATTATCGATTTAAATCTGGCGGGGCAATGAGACAGGTAAAAATTTTTTTTCCTAGGTTGGTACCACTGTCCTTAATTACTATGCCAAGCTTGAGCGGGATCTGTCAACTAGTGTGTTTGCAACAGCTGATTAAGTCAGTCGATGTCAGAGTGCGTGCCGATTTTTACTATGGGTGATTACGTTGAGCAAAGAATTTGTTTAAAGTTTTGTGTTGCAAATGAATTTTCGTGTGCCGATGCATTGAAAATGTTGCAAAAGGCCTTTGGTAATAATGCTCTATCGAAAACTCGTGCATATCAGTGCTACAGAGCCTTCAAGGACGGTCGTGAAGTGGTCGCCCATCGACGGCTTCGATCGAATATAACGTCGATAAAATTAAGGAAAGGGTGCTGGAAAACCGTCGTACCAGCTTGAGAGAGATAGCACATGATCTTAAGATATCCCACGAGTCCGCACGTACGATTTTGATTGATATTTTGGGCATGAGAAAGGTGGCCGCACGACTCGTACCGAAAGACCTGAATTTTCTTCAAAAACGTCATCGCGAACAGGTTGCTTCAGACATGCTGGATTGCTGTAATTCCGATTCTACATTCATGGAACGCATTATAACTGGTGATGAGACCTGGGTCTACGAGTACGACATGCAAGCAAGCCAGCAATCATCGGAATGGGTGGCAAAAAATGAGCCGAAACCGAAAAAACCACGCCAAAGCCGCTCGAAAATGAAGGTGATGCTCATTGTTTTCTTCGATATCCGTGGCGTGGTGCACTACGAATTCGTTCCAGAGGGTCAGACGGTAAACAAGGAGTATTACCTAGGCGTTATGAAACGTTTGCGTGAGCGTATCCGTAAGAAGCGGCCAAATTTGTGGGCGAACAACTCATGGATTTTGCATGACGATAACGCGCCTTCTCACCGAGCTACGATTGTGACTGATTTTCTCGCCAAAAACTCAACAAACGTGCCTCAGCAACCACCTTATTCGCCGGATTTGGCTCCCTGCGACTTTTTCCTCTTCTCAAAACTAAAATTGCCCCTTCGTGGCACCCGTTAGAGAGTCGATTGAAGCCATAAAACAAAATTCGCCGCGAGAGCTAAAGTCCATCCCGGAAAGCGCCTATAAAAAATGTTTCGATAATTGGAAGTGCCGTTGGCATAGATGTATTGGAGCAAATGGAGCCTATTTTGAAGGCGACCCAATAAATTTTGACGATTAAATGTAAAAATGTTGTTTTAATTGAAAATTCCCGGTACTTTCTTGACAGAGTAGTACAACAAAATAATGTAAAAATAATGAATGACTGTACGGAGCTATGTAACCCAAAAATTATTTGAGATATTTAAATGGGTACCATCTGTTTAACAACCTTTTTTGTCGATTGCCGACATTCCGATATCTGTTAGAAGGCCCCTCTTTTTTATCACATTCCGATTGTAAACCTCTGTACCACTATTAGGTGTTACCGAGAATCTGTTGAAATATCCAAAATATTTATCACTTTTGTTTAAATACCATTGTACCACTGTTAGGTCTTCAGTTGTCTGATGATGGGATAGTTCATTTCCCGAAACTCGAGTCACAAGAAAATGTGTAATATATATTTTTTGGTAGTAAAACATAGTAATTTCTGCAATTTGTTTTAATATTAGATAGTGTCTATTTTGAAGATCATTTCCTCATTCAGAAGTTTATCAGATGTTATAGCTTCACAATTGTTTATTCTAATGTGAGTTGTTGGTGTATTATATGCTCTAGAAATTATTCTTGTGCCAGATCTATGTTTCAATACCATTTCATTTAGATGTTGACTGATTTCCTCGTCCTTTATGTATTTTTCCACTCCTGTTATTATCACTTAGAATGTCTGTTAAGGTTCTGTTTTTTGTTTTCCTTGGGTGTAGGGTTTTGTTTCCTTATATTTTATAACAGTTTTCTCGTTGTTAGATTTGATTAGATAACCTATTTTGCGCTGTACGAATTCGAACTAGAAATTTTATTTAATTTTTACACCGCGTAGTAAATAATTCTCGATTAGCTAGATAATTTATCATATGACATGTGCTTCGCGTGAGATCTTGCATTGTACTGAATACTACTCTGTCAAGAAAGTACCGGGAATTTTCGATTGAAAATTTATTGGGTCGCCTTCAAAATAGGCTCCATTTGCTCCAATACATCTATGCCAACGGCACTTGCAATTATCAAAACATTTTTTATAGGCGCTTTCCGGGATGGACTTTAGCTCTCGCGCCGAATTTTGTTTTATGGCTTCAATCGACTCAAAACGGGTGCCACGAAGGGGCAATTTTAGTTTTGGGAAGAGGAAAAAGTCGCAGGGAGCCAAATCCGGCGAATACGGTGGTTGCTGAAGCACGTTTGTTGAGTTTTTGGCGAGAAAGTCGGTCACAATCGTAGCTCGGTGAGAAGGCGCGTTATCGTCATGCAAAATCCATGAGTTGTTCGCCCACAAATTTGGCCGCTTCTTACGGATACGCTCACGCAAACGTTTCATAACGCCTAGGTAATACTCCTTGTTTACCGTCTGACCCTCTGGAACGAATTCGTAGTGCACCACGCCACGGATATCGAAGAAAACAATGAGCATCACCTTCATTTTCGAGCGGCTTTGGCGTGGTTTTTTCGGTTTCGGCTCATTTTTTGCCACCCATTCCGATGATTGCTGGCTTGTTTGCATATCGTACTCGTAGACCCAGGTCTCATCACCAGTTATAATGCGTTCCATGAATGTAGAATCGGAATTACAGCGATCCAGCATGTCTGAAGCAACCTGTTCGCGATGACGTTTTTGAAGAAAATTCAGGTCTTTCGGTACGAGTCGTGCGGCCACCTTTCTCATGCCCAAAATATCAATCAAAATCGTACGTGCGGACTCGTGGGATATCTTAAGATCATGTGCTATCTCTCTCAAGCTGGTACGACGGTTTTCCAGCACCCTTTCCTTAATTTTATCGACGTTATATTCGATCGAAGCCGTCGATGGTCGACCACTTCACGACCGTCCTTGAAGGCTCTGTACCACTGATATGCACGAGTTTTCGATAGAGCATTATCACCAAAGGCCTTTTGCAACATTTTCAATGCATCGGCACACTAAAATTCATTTGCAACACAAAACTTTAAACAAATTCTTTGCTCAACGTAATCACCCATAGTAAAAATCGGCACGCACTCTGACATCGACTGACTTAATCAGCTGTTGCAAACACACTAGTTGACAGATCCCGCTCAAGCTTGGCATAGTAATTAAGGACAGTGGTCAACCTAAGAAAAAAAAATTTTACCTGCCTCATTGCCCCGCCAGATTTAAATCGATAATTCCCGGTACTTTCTTGACAGAATGTATAATCCAATTTGACAAGATTTTTGAATACATATAGGGTGTCTACTTTTAAAAGGGCCAAGCTTCAAGGGGAGATCATACAAGTTGTTTGCAACAAAAAATGTAATTTCTTGATTTCACGAAATATTTTTTTTAATTGAATATTGAATATTATTTGATAGTTATAACGTCATAGTTAGTTCAATTAAAAATAATTAATAAGAAATTATAAATAATTTCTACCATGCAGCAGCCAAATCAATCCAACATCTGAACAGAATTTGCATACTGTTCTTAGATGACAATTTATTTGGTTTCAGCGTCCCACATCCTGATGACAAAGATAAACTCAAAAACCTCGTAGTGAAGATGGAAGATGTGGACTTAGTTGAACAATTCATCGATGACACTCAAGTTTATGACAGAAAAGATGTTGAAAGTGAATATGATCTTTTGAATGGTTTTGTTCGACAAATTGATAACAAGAAATTATGCTTTCTTAAATTGGAAGAGAAACACAATCAAGAAATTAGCAATTCTGAAATTTGTGATCATAGTTTAGTTATTGACGACAAAATGAACAAACACAAAGAATTTATTTGTGAACATAAACAACATAAATGTCATCTTTGTGAATATTCTACAAATCGAAAAAGATATGAGTGTGGATAGCTCAGCGGGAGAGCATCGGACTCGTGACCAGGAGGTCCAGGGTTCGAATCCTATTCAGGTAGAAAAGAAATTTTCTAGTTGGACGGGTATCTGCCACCATTTCACTGTTGGGTCAAAAATTAACAGTGCTGTGACCTAAAGTGGCGCAAGATCGCAGTAACAAAGCCTACACAGAACACAACTGAACTCCTAACTCGTACAAGCTGAAAAAGCTTCTGAGGGATCTTCACAGAAGATCTAGGAGTATCAGGATAATAATAATAATAATAATAATATCTCAAGGTACATATAAATTCGGTTCATTTAAACTTGAAGCGACATAAATGTCATTTATGTCGCTTTATATCATTCTTCATATATATCATTCTTCAAATCGAAAATATGATCTCAAATTACATGTAGATAGTGTTCATTTAAATATTAGGCGACACAAATGTCACTTGTGTGAATATCATACAAATCAAGAAGAATATCTTAGGGACATATTGATTCAGTTCATTTAAATATTAAGCGACACAAATGTCACTTGTGTGAGTATAGTACAAATCAAGAAGAATATCTTAAGGGACATATTGATTCAGTTCATTTAAATATTAAGCGACACAAATGTCACTTGTGTGAATATCATACAAATCAAGAAGAATATCTTAAGGGACATATTGATTCAGTTCATTTAAATATTAAGCGACACAAATGTCACTTGTGTGAATATCATACAAATCAAGAAGAATATCTTAAGGGACATATTGATTCAGTTCATTTAAATATTAAGCGACACAAATGTCACTTGTGTGAATATCATACAAATCAAGAAGAATATCTTAAGGGACATATTGATTCAGTTCATTTAAATATTAAGCGACACAAATGTCACTTGTGTGAATATCATACAAATCAAGAAGAATATCTTAAGGGACATATTGATTCAGTTCATCTAAATTAAAAGTGGCTCAAATGTCACTTGTGTGAATATCATACAAATCAAGAAGAATATCTTAAGGGACATATTGATTCAGTTCATTTAAATATTAAGCGACACAAATGTCACTTGTGTGAATATCATACAAATCAAGAAGAATATCTTAAGGGACATATTGATTCAGTTCATTTGAATATTAAGCGACACAAATGTCACTTGTGTGAATATCATACAAATCAAGAAGAATATCTTAAGGGACATATTGATTCAGTTCATTTAAATTTAAAGTGGCTCAAATGTCACTTGTGTGAATATCATACAAATCAAGAAGAATATCTTAAGGGACATATTGATTCAGTTCATTTAAATATTAAGCGACACAAATGTCACTTGTGTGAATATCATACAAATCAAGAAGAATATCTTAAGGGACATATTGATTCAGTTCTTTTAAATATTAAGCGACACAAATGTCACTTGTGTGAATATCATACAAATCAAGAAGAATATCTTAAGGGACATATTGATTCAGTTCATTTAAATATTAAGCGACACAAATGTCACTTGTGTGAGTATAGTACAAATCAAGAAGAATATCTTAAGGGACATATTGATTCAGTTCATTTAAATATTAAGCGACACAAATGTCACTTGTGTGAATATCATACAAATCAAGAAGAATATCTTAAGGGACATATTGATTCAGTTCATTTAAATATTAAGCGACACAAATGTCACTTGTGTGAATATCATACAAATCAAGAAGAATATCTTAAGGGACATATTGATTCAGTTCATTTAAATATTAAGCGACACAAATGTCACTTGTGTGAATATCATACAAATCAAGAAGAATATCTTAAGGGACATATTGATTCAGTTCATTTAAATTAAAAGTGGCTCAAATGTCACTTGTGTGAATATCATACAAATCAAGAAGAATATCTTAAGGGACATATTGATTCAGTTCATTTAAATATTAAGCGACACAAATGTCACTTGTGTGAATATCATACAAATCAAGAAGAATATCTTAAGGGACATATTGATTCAGTTCATTTAAATATTAAGCGACACAAATGTCACTTGTGTGAATATCATACAAATCAAGAAGAATATCTTAAGGGACATATTGATTCAGTTCATTTAAATTTAAAGTGGCTCAAATGTCACTTGTGTGAATATCATACAAATCAAGACGAATATCTTAAGGGACATATTGATTCAGTTCATTTAAATATTAAGCGACACAAATGTCACTTGTGTGAATATCATACAAATCAAGAAGAATATCTTAAGGGACATATTGATTCAGTTCTTTTAAATATTAAGCGACACAAATGTCACTTGTGTGAATATCATACAAATCAAGAAGAATATCTTAAGGGACATATTGATTCAGTTCATTTAAATATTAAGCGACACAAATGTCACTTGTGTGAATATCATACAAATCAAGAAGAATATCTTAAGGGACATATTGATTCAGTTCATTTAAATATTAAGCGACACAAATGTCACTTGTGTGAATATCATACAAATCAAGAAGAATATCTTAAGGGACATATTGATTCAGTTCTTTTAAATATTAAGCGACACAAATGTCACTTGTGTGAATATCATACAAATCAAGAAGAATATCTTAAGGGACATATTGATTCAGTTCATTTAAATATTAAGCGACACAAATGTCACTTGTGTGAATATCATACAAATCAAGAAGAATATCTTAAGGGACATATTGATTCAGTTCATTTAAATATTAAGCGACACAAATGTCACTTGTGTGAATATCATACAAATCAAGAAGAATATCTTAAGGGACATATTGATTCAGTTCTTTTAAATATTAAGCGACACAAATGTCACTTGTGTGAATATCATACAGATCAAGAAGAATATCTTAAGGGACATATTGATTTAGTTCTTTTAAATATTAAGCGACACAAATGTCACTTGTGTGAATATCATACAAATCAAGAAGAATATCTTAAGGGACATATTGATTCAGTTCATTTAAATATTAAGCGACACAAATGTCACTTGTGTGAATATCATACAAATCAAGAAGAATATCTTAAGGGACATATTGATTCAGTTCTTTTAAATATTAAGCGACACAAATGTCACTTGTGTGAATATCATACAAATCAAGAAGAATATCTTAAGGGACATATTGATTCAGTTCATTTAAATATTAAGCGACACAAATGTCACTTGTGTGAATATCATACAAATCAAGAAGAATATCTTAAGGGACATATTGATTCAGTTCTTTTAAATATTAAGCGACACAAATGTCACTTGTGTGAATATCATACAAATCAAGAAGAATATCTTAAGGGACATATTGATTCAGTTCTTTTAAATATTAAGCGACACAAATGTCACTTGTGTGAATATCATACAAATCAAGAAGAATATCTTAAGGGACATATTGATTCAGTTCATTTAAATATTAAGCGACACAAATGTCACTTGTGTGAATATCATACAAATCAAGAAGAATATCTTAAGGGACATATTGATTCAGTTCTTTTAAATATTAAGCGACACAAATGTCACTTGTGTGAATATCATACAAATCAAGAAGAATATCTTAAGGGACATATTGATTCAGTTCATTTAAATATTAAGCGACACAAATGTCACTTGTGTGAATATCATACAAATCAAGAAGAATATCTTAAGGGACATATTGATTCAGTTCATTTAAATATTAAGCGACACAAATGTCACTTGTGTGAATATCATACAAATCAAGAAGAATATCTTAAGGGACATATTGATTCAGTTCTTTTAAATATTAAGCGACACAAATGTCACTTGTGTGAATATCATACAAATCAAGAAGAATATCTTAAGGGACATATTGATTCAGTTCATTTAAATATCAAGCGACACAAATGTCACTTGTGTGAATATCATACAAATCAAGAAGAATATCTTAAGGGACATATTGATTCAGTTCATTTAAATATTAAGCGACACAAATGTCACTTGTGTGAATATCATACAAATCAAGAAGAATATCTTAAGGGACATATTGATTCAGTTCATTTAAATTTAAAGTGGCTCAAATGTCACTTGTGTGAATATCATACAAATCAAGAAGAATATCTTAAGGGACATATTGATTCAGTTCATTTAAATATTAAGCGACACAAATGTCACTTGTGTGAATATCATACAAATCAAGAAGAATATCTTAAGGGACATATTGATTCAGTTCTTTTAAATATTAAGCGACACAAATGTCACTTGTGTGAATATCATACAAATCAAGAAGAATATCTTAAGGGACATATTGATTCAGTTCATTTAAAGTGGCTCAAATGTCACTTGTGTGAATATCATACAAATCAAGAAGAATATCTTAAGGGACATATTGATTCAGTTCATTTAAATATTAGGCGACACAAATGTCACTTGTGTGAAAATCATACAAATCAAGAAGAATATCTTAAGGGACATATTGATTCAGTTCATTTAAATATTAAGCGACACAAATGTCACTTGTGTGAATATCATACAAATCAAGAAGAATATCTTAAGGGACATATTGATTCAGTTCATTTAAATTTAAAGTGGCTCAAATGTCACTTGTGTGAATATCATACAAATCAAGAAGAATATCTTAAGGGACATATTGATTCAGTTCATTTAAATATTAAGCGACACAAATGTCACTTGTGTGAATATCATACAAATCAAGAAGAATATCTTAAGGGACATATTGATTCAGTTCATTTAAATATTAAGCGACACAAATGTCACTTGTGTGAATATCATACAAATCAAGAAGAATATCTTAAGGGACATATTGATTCAGTTCATTTAAATATTAGGCGACACAAATGTCACTTGTGTGAATATCATACAAATCAAGAAGAATATCTTAAGGGACATATTGATTCAGTTCATTTAAATATTAAGCGACACAAATGTCACTTGTGTGAATATCATACAAATCAAGAAGAATATCTTAAGGGACATATTGATTCAGTTCATTTAAATATTAAGCGACACAAATGTCACTTGTGTGAATATCATACAAATCAAGAAGAATATCTTAAGGGACATATTGATTCAGTTCATTTAAATATTAAGCGACACAAATGTCACTTGTGTGAATATCATACAAATCAAGAAGAATATCTTAAGGGACATATTGATTCAGTTCATTTAAATTAAAAGTGGCTCAAATGTCACTTGTGTGAATATCATACAAATCAAGAAGAATATCTTAAGGGACATATTGATTCAGTTCATTTAAATATTAAGCGACACAAATGTCACTTGTGTGAATATCATACAAATCAAGAAGAATATCTTAAGGGACATATTGATTCAGTTCATTTAAATTTAAAGTGGCTCAAATGTCACTTGTGTGAATATCATACAAATCAAGAAGAATATCTTAAGGGACATATTGATTCAGTTCATTTAAATATTAAGCGACACAAATGTCACTTGTGTGAATATCATACAAATCAAGAAGAATATCTTAAGGGACATATTGATTCAGTTCTTTTAAATATTAAGCGACACAAATGTCACTTGTGTGAATATCATACAAATCAAGAAGAATATCTTAAGGGACATATTGATTCAGTTCATTTAAATTTAAAGTGGCTCAAATGTCACTTGTGTGAATATCATACAAATCAAGAAGAATATCTTAAGGGACATATTGATTCAGTTCATTTAAATATTAAGCGACACAAATGTCACTTGTGTGAATATCATACAAATCAAGAAGAATATCTTAAGGGACATATTGAGTCAGTTCATTTAAATATTAAGCGACACAAATGTCACTTGTGTGAATATCATACAAATCAAGAAGAATATCTTAAAGGAACATATTGATTCAGTTCATTTAAATATTAAGCGACACAAATGTCACTTGTGTGAATATCATACAAATCAAGAAGAATATCTTAAGGGACATATTGATTCAGTTCATTTAAATATTAAGCGACACAAATGTCACTTGTGTGAATATCATACAAATCAAGAAGAATATCTTAAGGGACATATTGATTCAGTTCTTTTAAATATTAAGCGACACAAATGTCACTTGTGTGAATATCATACAAATCAAGAAGAATATCTTAAGGGACATATTGATTCAGTTCATTTAAATTTAAAGTGGCTCAAATGTCACTTGTGTGAATATCATACAAATCAAGAAGAATATCTTAAGGGACATATTGATTCAGTTCATTTAAATATTAAGCGACACAAATGTCACTTGTGTGAATATCATACAAATCAAGAAGAATAGCTTAAGGGAAATATTGATTCAGTTCATTTAAATTTAAAGTGGCTCAAATGTCACTTGTGTGAATATCATACAAATCAAGAAGAATATCTTAAGTGACATATTGATTCAGTTCATTTAAATATTAGGCGACACAAATGTCACTTGTGTGAATATCATACAAATCAAGAAGAATATCTTAAGGGACATATTGATTCAGTTCATTTAAATATTAAGCGACACAAATGTCACTTGTGTGAATATCATACAAATCAAGAAGAATATCTTAAGGGACATATTGATTCAGTTCATTTAAATATTAAGCGACACAAATGTCACTTGTGTGAATATCATACAAATCAAGAAGAATATCTTAAGGGACATATTGATTCAGTTCATTTAAATATTAAGCGACACAAATGTCACTTGTGTGAATATCATACAAATCAAGAAGAATATCTTAAGGGACATATTGATTCAGTTCATTTAAATATTAAGCGACACAAATGTCACTTGTGTGAATATCATACAAATCAAGAAGAATATCTTAAGGGACATATTGATTCAGTTCATTTAAATATTAAGCGACACAAATGTCACTTGTGTGAATATCATACAAATCAAGAAGAATATCTTAAGGGACATATTGATTCAGTTCATTTAAATATTAGGCGACACAAATGTCACTTGTGTGAATATCATACAAATCAAGAAGAATATCTTAAGGGACATATTGATTCAGTTCATTTAAATATTAGGCGACACAAATGTCACTTGTGTGAATATCATACAAATCAAGAAGAATATCTTAAGGGACATATTGATTCAGTTCATTTAAATATTAAGCGACACAAATGTCACTTGTGTGAATATCATACAAATCAAGAAGAATATCTTAAGGGACATATTGATTCAGTTCATTTAAATATTAAGCGACACAAATGTCACTTGTGTGAATATCATACAAATCAAGAAGAATAGCTTAAGGGACATATTGATTCAGTTCATTTAAATATTAAGCGACACAAATGTCACTTGTGTGAATATCATACAAATCAAGAAGAATAGCTTAAGGGACATATTGATTCAGTTCATTTAAATTTAAAGTGGCTCAAATGTCACTTGTGTGAATATCATAGAAATCAAGAAGAATATCTTAAGGGACATATTGATTCAGTTCATTTAAATATTAAGCGACACAAATGTCACTTGTGTGAATATCATACAAATCAAGAAGAATATCTTAAGGGACATATTGATTCAGTTCATTTAAATTTAAAGTGGCTCAAAGGTCACTTGTGTGAATATCATACAAATCAAGAAGAATACTTAAGGGACATATTGATTCAGTTCATTTAAATATTAAGCGACACAAATGTCACTTGTGTGAATATCATACAAATCAAGAAGAATATCTTAAGGGACATATTGATTCAGTTCTTTTAAATATTAAGCGACACAAATGTCACTTGTGTGAATATCATACAAATCAAGAAGAATATCTTAAGGAACATATTGATTCAGTTCATTTAAATATTAAGCGACACAAATGTCACTTGTGTGAATATCATACAAATCAAGAAGAATATCTTAAGGGACATATTGATTCAGTTCATTTAAATATTAAGCGACACAAATGTCACTTGTGTGAATATCATACAAATCAAGAAGAATATCTTAAGGGACATATTGATTCAGTTCTTTTAAATATTAAGCGACACAAATGTCACTTGTGTGAATATCATACAAATCAAGAAGAATATCTTAAGGGACATATTGATTCAGTTCTTTTAAATATTAAGCGACACAAATGTCACTTGTGTGAATATCATACAAATCAAGAAGAATATCTTAAGGGACATATTGATTCAGTTCATTTAAATATTAAGCGACACAAATGTCACTTGTGTGAATATCATAGAAATCAAGAAGAATATCTTAAGGGACATATTGATTCAGTTCTTTTAAATATTAAGCGACACAAATGTCACTTGTGTGAATATCATACAAATCAAGAAGAATATCTTAAGGGACATATTGATTCAGTTCATTTAAATATTAAGCGACACAAATGTCACTTGTGTGAATATCATACAAATCAAGAAGAATATCTTAAGGGACATATTGATTCAGTTCATTTAAATATTAAGCGACACAAATGTCACTTGTGTGAATATCATACAAATCAAGAAGAATATCTTAAGGGACATATTGATTCAGTTCATTTAAATATTAAGCGACACAAATGTCACTTGTGTGAATATCATACAAATCAAGAAGAATATCTTAAGGAACATATTGATTCAGTTCATTTAAATATTAAGCGACACAAATGTCACTTGTGTGAATATCATACAAATCAAGAAGAATATCTTAAGGGACATATTGATTCAGTTCATTTAAATATTAAGCGACACAAATGTCACTTGTGTGAATATCATACAAATCAAGAAGAATATCTTAAGGGACATATTGATTCAGTTCATTTAAATTTAAAGTGGCTCAAATGTCACTTGTGTGAATATCATACAAATCAAGAAGAATATCTTAAGGGACATATTGATTCAGTTCATTTAAATATTAAGCGACACAAATGTCACTTGTGTGAATATCATACAAATCAAGAAGAATATCTTAAGGGACATATTGATTCAGTTCTTTTAAATATTAAGCGACACAAATGTCACTTGTGTGAATATCATACAAATCAAGAAGAATATCTTAAGGGACATATTGATTCAGTTCATTTAAATTTAAAGTGGCTCAAATGTCACTTGTGTGAATATCATACAAATCAAGAAGAATATCTTAAGGGACATATTGATTCAGTTCATTTAAATATTAAGCGACACAAATGTCACTTGTGTGAATATCATACAAATCAAGAAGAATATCTTAAGGGACATATTGAGTCAGTTCATTTAAATATTAAGCGACACAAATGTCACTTGTGTGAATATCATACAAATCAAGAAGAATATCTTAAAGGAACATATTGATTCAGTTCATTTAAATATTAAGCGACACAAATGTCACTTGTGTGAATATCATACAAATCAAGAAGAATATCTTAAGGGACATATTGATTCAGTTCATTTAAATATTAAGCGACACAAATGTCACTTGTGTGAATATCATACAAATCAAGAAGAATATCTTAAGGGACATATTGATTCAGTTCTTTTAAATATTAAGCGACACAAATGTCACTTGTGTGAATATCATACAAATCAAGAAGAATATCTTAAGGGACATATTGATTCAGTTCATTTAAATTTAAAGTGGCTCAAATGTCACTTGTGTGAATATCATACAAATCAAGAAGAATATCTTAAGGGACATATTGATTCAGTTCATTTAAATATTAAGCGACACAAATGTCACTTGTGTGAATATCATACAAATCAAGAAGAATAGCTTAAGGGAAATATTGATTCAGTTCATTTAAATTTAAAGTGGCTCAAATGTCACTTGTGTGAATATCATACAAATCAAGAAGAATATCTTAAGTGACATATTGATTCAGTTCATTTAAATATTAGGCGACACAAATGTCACTTGTGTGAATATCATACAAATCAAGAAGAATATCTTAAGGGACATATTGATTCAGTTCATTTAAATATTAAGCGACACAAATGTCACTTGTGTGAATATCATACAAATCAAGAAGAATATCTTAAGGGACATATTGATTCAGTTCATTTAAATATTAAGCGACACAAATGTCACTTGTGTGAATATCATACAAATCAAGAAGAATATCTTAAGGGACATATTGATTCAGTTCATTTAAATATTAAGCGACACAAATGTCACTTGTGTGAATATCATACAAATCAAGAAGAATATCTTAAGGGACATATTGATTCAGTTCATTTAAATATTAAGCGACACAAATGTCACTTGTGTGAATATCATACAAATCAAGAAGAATATCTTAAGGGACATATTGATTCAGTTCATTTAAATATTAAGCGACACAAATGTCACTTGTGTGAATATCATACAAATCAAGAAGAATATCTTAAGGGACATATTGATTCAGTTCATTTAAATATTAGGCGACACAAATGTCACTTGTGTGAATATCATACAAATCAAGAAGAATATCTTAAGGGACATATTGATTCAGTTCATTTAAATATTAGGCGACACAAATGTCACTTGTGTGAATATCATACAAATCAAGAAGAATATCTTAAGGGACATATTGATTCAGTTCATTTAAATATTAAGCGACACAAATGTCACTTGTGTGAATATCATACAAATCAAGAAGAATATCTTAAGGGACATATTGATTCAGTTCATTTAAATATTAAGCGACACAAATGTCACTTGTGTGAATATCATACAAATCAAGAAGAATAGCTTAAGGGACATATTGATTCAGTTCATTTAAATATTAAGCGACACAAATGTCACTTGTGTGAATATCATACAAATCAAGAAGAATAGCTTAAGGGACATATTGATTCAGTTCATTTAAATTTAAAGTGGCTCAAATGTCACTTGTGTGAATATCATAGAAATCAAGAAGAATATCTTAAGGGACATATTGATTCAGTTCATTTAAATATTAAGCGACACAAATGTCACTTGTGTGAATATCATACAAATCAAGAAGAATATCTTAAGGGACATATTGATTCAGTTCTTTTAAATATTAAGCGACACAAATGTCACTTGTGTGAATATCATACAAATCAAGAAGAATATCTTAAGGGACATATTGATTCAGTTCATTTAAATATTAAGCGACACAAATGTCACTTGTGTGAATATCATACAAATCAAGAAGAATATCTTAAGGGACATATTGATTCAGTTCATTTAAATATTAAGCGACACAAATGTCACTTGTGTGAATATCATACAAATCAAGAAGAATAGCTTAAGGGAAATATTGATTCAGTTCATTTAAATTTAAAGTGGCTCAAATGTCACTTGTGTGAATATCATACAAATCAAGAAGAATATCTTAAGTGACATATTGATTCAGTTCATTTAAATATTAGGCGACACAAATGTCACTTGTGTGAATATCATACAAATCAAGAAGAATATCTTAAGGGACATATTGATTCAGTTCATTTAAATATTAAGCAACACAAATGTCACTTGTGTGAATATCATACAAATCAAGAAGAATATCTTAAGGGACATATTGATTCAGTTCATTTAAATTTAAAGTGGCTCAAATGTCACTTGTGTGAATATCATACAAATCAAGAAGAATATCTTAAGGGACATATTGATTCAGTTCATTTAAATATTAAGCGACACAAATGTCACTTGTGTGAATATCATACAAATCAAGAAGAATATCTTAAGGGACATATTGATTCAGTTCATTTAAATATTAAGCGACACAAATGTCACTTGTGTGAATATCATACAAATCAAGAAGAATATCTTAAGGGACATATTGATTCAGTTCATTTAAATATTAAGCGACACAAATGTCACTTGTGTGAATATCATACAAATCAAGAAGAATAGCTTAAGGGAAATATTGATTCAGTTCATTTAAATTTAAAGTGGCTCAAATGTCACTTGTGTGAATATCATACAAATCAAGAAGAATATCTTAAGTGACATATTGATTCAGTTCATTTAAATATTAGGCGACACAAATTTCACTTGTGTGAATATCATACAAATCAAGAAGAATATCTTAAGGGACATATTGATTCAGTTCATTTAAATATTAAGCAACACAAATGTCACTTGTGTGAATATCATACAAATCAAGAAGAATATCTTAAGGGACATATTGATTCAGTTCATTTAAATTTAAAGTGGCTCAAATGTCACTTGTGTGAATATCATACAAATCAAGAAGAATATCTTAAGGGACATATTGATTCAGTTCATTTAAATATTAAGCGACACAAATGTCACTTGTGTGAATATCATACAAATCAAGAAGAATAGCTTAAGGGACATATTGATTCAGTTCATTTAAATATTAAGCGACACAAATGTCACTTATGTGAATATCATACAAATCAAGAAGAATATCTTAAGGGACATATTGATTCAGTTCATTTAAATATTAGGCGACACAAATGTCACTTGTGTGAATATCATACAAATCAAGAAGAATATCTTAAGGGACATATTGATTCAGTTCATTTAAATATTAAGCGACACAAATGTCACTTGTGTGAATATCATACAAATCAAGAAGAATATCTTAAGGGACATATTGATTCAGTTCATTTAAATATTAAGCGACACAAATGTCACTTGTGTGAATATCATACAAATCAAGAAGAATAGCTTAAGGGACATATTGATTCAGTTCATTTAAATATTAAGCGACACAAATGTCACTTATGTGAATATCATACAAATCAAGAAGAATATCTTAAGGGACATATTGATTCAGTTCATTTAAATTTAAAGTGGCTCAAATGTCACTTGTGTGAATATCATACAAATCAAGAAGAATATCTTAAGGGACATATTGATTCAGTTCATTTAAATATTAGGCGACACAAATGTCACTTGTGTGAATATCATACAAATCAAGAAGAATATCTTAAGAGACATATTGATTCAGTTCATTTAAATATTAAGCGACACAAATGTCACTTGTGTGAATATCATACAAATCAAGAAGAATATCTTAAGGGACATATTGATTCAGTTCATTTAAATATTAAGCGACACAAATGTCACTTGTGTGAATTCTATACGATTCGAGCAGAATATCTTAAGGGACATATTGATTCAGTTCATTTAAATATTAAGCGACACAAATGTCACTTGTGTGAGTATAGTACAAATCAAGAAGAATACCTTAAGGGACATATTGATTCAGTTCATTTAAATTTAAAGTGGCACAAATGTCACTTGTGTGAATATTCTACAAGTGTGAAAGTTTCTCTCAGGAATCATATGAATTCAATTCATTTAAATTTTAAACGACATAAATGTCACTACAAATCACAAACATAATCTCAAGACTCATGTAGTTGCAATACATTTAAATTTGAAGCAATTTAAATGCGCATTTTGTGATTTTATCACGAATTATGGAAATTGTTTAAAAAATCATATGAAACGTATTCATGTAAATTCAAAAATATGAGAATAACTTGTAGATCTAGGTTTAAAAAAGAAGGGTTCAGGGTATGGTTTTGCTGCAATAAGAATAACAATGATAATAATTGTCTAATAGTAAAACTGTTCGTCCAGTCTATTAAATGTGTAAAAGTTTAGTAAAATAATAAGAAGGGGTTTTTTACTTGATAGAAGTATTATTACAAACTTAGCCTCCTATAAATTTTTATTTCAAAAAATTTTATTCAAAAACTTAAAATTAAATTAATGTCTTATTATTCAAGTACTTTTTAAATAATATAGTAATTTTAATTGACAATTTCGTTGGTTTTTTTTACTCCGTTTGATATTATATAATGAGTTTTGAAATTATATATCTACTAAATTTGAGCAGTGCGTATAAGACCTTAATATAATTCTAAGTTTTTCAATGAAATTTTTTGAAATTAAAATTTATAGGAGGATAACAGAATAAATTTTTTTGATATTTAAAAGTTTAGTGTCTACTTAGTAAAGGTAGAGTTTGAATAAATCGGAAAGTTTTGAAAAACTTTTACGAATAATCAGTATGAACACATTTTAGATTTGAGGCCTCAATTGAAGCTTATTAATAAGAAAAAATCAGCTTATTAGAACAAAACCACTCATATAAATTTAGTCCATTTAAATTTAAAGAAACCTAAATGTCACTTATGTGAATATTTTGCAAATCAAAGGGTCCATCTCAAGAGTCATATAAATTCAGTTCATGTTTGATTGATTCGGTCTTAACTTGGTGGAAACTCATTTTAAATGAAGAAATATATAAGAGAAGTTATTTTAATTTCCACTAAAATGTTTACAATGCAACAATTGACTGACTGTTAGTCAGTAGAATGTAAATACGGAAAAAAGCCACATCGTGGTGAAACAATTGTTGTATTGTTAATATTTTTGTGGAAATTGAAATACTGTCTCATATATATTTTTTCAATTAAATTCAGTTCATTTAAATATGAAGAAACATAAATGTCACTTGTGTGAATTCTGTACAATTCGAGCAGAATATCTTAAGGGACATATAGATTCAGTTCATTTAAATATTAAGCGACACAAATGTCACTTGTGTGAGTATAGTACAAATCAAGAAGAATATCTTAAGGGACATATTGATTCAGTTCATTTAAATTTAAAGTGGCACAAATGTCACTTGTGTGAATATTCTACAAGTGTAAAAGTTTCTCTCAGGAATCATATGAATTCAATTCATTTAAATTTTAAACGACATAAATGTCACTACAAATCACAAACATAATCTCAAGACTCATGTAGTTGCAATACATTTAACTTTGAAGTAATTTAAATGCGAATTTTGTGATTTTATCACGAATTATGGAAATTGTTTAAAAAATCATATGAAACGTATTCATGTAAATTCAAAAATATGAGAATAACTTGTAGATCTAGGTTTAAAAAAGAAGGGTTCAGGGTGTTATTTTACTGCGATAAGATTAACAATGATAATTATTTTCTAATAGTAAACCTGTTCATAAAATCTATTAAATTTATAAAAGTTTAGTGTCTATTTAGTAAAGGTAGAGTGTGAATGAATCATAAATTTTGAATAATCAATATGAACAAAATTTTAGGTTTGAGTCTTTAGATTGATTGAGGCTTATTAATAGGAAAAAATCAGGTCATTATAACAATTATTAGAACATTAAAAAAAACTAACTTTTTTCGATTTTATTCTTTAGGGCTCTTCAATGAACACACAAAAATTTACTAAATGAAAAAAGGTACACCACAAATATCTAAAATATTGTTTACAATCGTTGTTATTCAAGCAGATATCAAAACTATTTCTTGTAATAATTTATTTAAAAATAATCCAAAATTTGGATTTTGGTTTGGTCAGGCTGCAGACGCAGTATGCCAACATGAAGAATACTATAACTGCAGTGTATGAGTAAGTAGATTCACTTCAATTCGATATTTTGGAAATTTAATGTTGATGTTGGTGGATAATGTGTGTGCATTATTTATCGAAATTTTAGTCTGAATTTTGGTTCCTTCAATGTTTGTTTGCTGATATGTATGCAGTTGCGATTTGTACATTTGAGCTTTATACATTCTGTCAAGAAAGTACCGGGAATTATCGATTTAAATCTGGCGGGGCAATGAGGCAGGTAAAATTTTTTTTTCCCTAGGTTGGTACCACTGTCCTTAATTACTATGCCAAGCTTGAGCGGGATCTGTCAACTAGTGTGTTTGCAACAGCTGATTAAGTCAGTCGATGTCAGAGTGCGTGCCGATTTTTACTATGGGTGATTACGTTGAGCAAAGAATTTGTTTAAAGTTTTGTGTTGCAAATGAATTTTCGTGTGCCGATGCATTGAAAATGTTGCAAAAGGCCTTTGGTGATAATGCTCTATCGAAAACTCGTGCATATCAGTGGTACAGAGCCTTCAAGGACGGTCGTGAAGTGGTCGCCCATCGACGGCTTCGATCGAAGATA
Organism: Megalocaria dilatata; assembly: GCA_034642435.1. Lineage (NCBI taxonomy): Eukaryota > Metazoa > Arthropoda > Insecta > Coleoptera > Coccinellidae > Megalocaria > Megalocaria dilatata. The sequence goes on from CM067862.1 coordinate 10,196,023, forward strand.
ACGTCGATAAAATTAAGGAAAGGGTGCTGGAAAACCGTCGTACCAGCTTGAGAGAGATAGCACATGATCTTAAGATATCCCACGAGTCCGCACGTACGATTTTGATTGATATTTTGGGCATGAGAAAGGTGGCCGCACGACTCGTACCGAAAGACCTGAATTTTCTTCAAAAACGTCATCGCGAACAGGTTGCTTCAGACATGCTGGATCGCTGTAATTCCGATTCTACATTCATGGAACGCATTATAACTGGTGATGAGACCTGGGTCTACGAGTACGATATGCAAACAAGCCAGCAATCATCGGAATGGGTGGCAAAAAATGAGCCGAAACCGAAAAAACCACGCCAAAGCCGCTCGAAAATGAAGGTGATGCTCATTGTTTTCTTCGATATCCGTGGCGTGGTGCACTACGAATTCATTCCAGAGGGTCAGACGGTAAACAAGGAGTATTACCTAGGCGTTATGAAACGTTTGTGTGAGCGTATCCGTAAAAAGCGGCCAAATTTGTGGGCGAACAACTCATGGATTTTGCATGACGATAACGCGCCTTCTCACCGAGCTACGATTGTGACCGACTTTCTCGCCAAAAACTCAACAAACGTGCTTCAGCAACCACCCTATTCGCCGGATTTGGCTCCCTGCGACTTTTTCCTCTTCCCAAAACTAAAATTGCCCCTTCGTGGCAGTCGATTGAAGCCATAAAACAAAATTCGGCGCGAGAGCTAAAGTCCATCCCGGAAAGCGCCTATAAAAAATGTTTCGATAATTGGAAGTGCCGTTGGCATAGATGTATTGGAGCAAATGGAGCCTATTTTGAAGGCGACCCAATAAATTTTGACGATTAAATGTAAAAATGTGGTTTTAATTCAAAATTCCCGGTACTTTCTTGACAGAGTAGTATATCTTCAAAAAACAAATATAATTCTAGACAATCTCGTCTTATTCTATTTTGACATTATATATTGAGTTTTGATTATATACGTCTATTAAATGTAAACGGTGCTTGTGTAGACAAATTTATTTCTAAAAGTTTTTTTGATAAAAATTTTTTTGAAATTAAAATTGTAGAAGATAAACATATTTCAATTTGTTTTAATATTCAAATTTTGTTATATTTCTTCTATCAAGTAAAAGGCCTTTCTGTTTTATTTTAAATTTGTGGATGTCTAGAATAAATTTTAAGCTAATAAAATTGATCATAATCAATATTATTATATGTACCGGATTTTCCATTATAATTTGACCCCCCCTTCAAATTTGTTAGAAATTGATATACAAAAAAAAGCACAAAAGTTGTACGAAATCAACTGAATTTTCCCAAAATGATTTCACAAAATGGAATATATACTTTTACAGGATTGTAAGTATTATTAAATGTATTTTCACTTGGAATTGGATGTTCTAGATGTAAGCCATATATTCTCATATTCTCTCCTTTTTGCTTTTTTGTTTTTACTGTTCTCCACATAGATAGATTTACTGTATTAGTAATGATATCTTTGTATGTATTGAAATATGTTTGATTTAATTTTGTTTTTTCTCCGCTTCTGTGTAATGCATGATTCCGGAATGATTTTATTGAATAACAACGTCAGTGGCGACTCGTGGTACTTAAAACAGTTGATGCCTGAACAAGGAATAAATTTCTACGCCACCTTGGTGCTTAAACACCTGAGGTATTGTTCCTTGACGCGTTGACCTTTTATATGGAGGTCATCGCCAATAGCCCTACTAAAACCATAAGAAAAACTTTTAAACTATCTTTTATTAATAAGAACTGATAATTAAAAAACATAACATTGTGTTTATAAAATTTGAATATCAAAACAGATTTAATCAGTCTTTTTTATATTTGTTGGTTTATTTATTCCATTTGACATTGTATATTGAGTTTTGATCATATATGTCTATTGAATATAAGCGTTGCTTATTGTAGACATTAATTTAATTCTAAAAGTCTTTTGAATAAAATTTTTTTTGAAATTTAAATTGTAGAAGACTGACAGATTGAATCTGTTTTGATATTCAAATTTTGTTATATTTCTTCTATCAAGTAAAAAGCCTTCTTCTATTTTATTGTGTATATATAAAATTAATGAATATAACGTTTTCTGCTTCTTTGGAGTAAAATGAAAAGTTAGAGAACACAAAATAATTTCCCTATTATAAATACATATTATGTACATATATACAAAAAATAATAGGTACAAAATATGAAGGCCAGAATGATAAACAGATTGCTGCTTATTTGTTATTTACTTGAATAAAATACAAATCGATATAAAAACATCTTTCATCATTTTTTACTTTCTGTACATCAAGTCGGTTTTTTGAAATTGCAAGTTTATGTATAATAACTTCATAAAATTGGGAATCTTCACTAGCACTTTGTACTATTCCTTTTTCTATAACCAAGATTGACAAACCTGTGTCGTCGTTTTTATGCGCTTCAGACGCGAAAAATTTCTTCGACCGAAACACTTATTGCAGGAATAGTTAACACCAGGCAAAACAGCTTGTATGTTTAATTAATTTAATTTAATTTTAATTAAATTCCTTGTATATAATCTCTAATATTTGCTGAACGTCTAGATTAAAAACTGTTCGTCCCTGTATGAAACGCTAAGTTTGTTTTTCAGCCGATCTATTTCGAAGACATTGGGATACACTTTTAACAAAGATTTAAATGATTTATCGGGAAAATTCTTTGTTTGTTCAGTAAATTTGGAAGAAAATTCAAATCGTGTCAAACAATGTTGCAATCTCGGCGATATATATATATATATATTAGGAGTACAAATAAGTTTCCGCCGTTTTTAACACAAATTAAATATTTATTATAGAAGAACGGTAATATAAATGTGAGACTGCTTGCTGAGTGACTTCTAATGTTAGAGCAAGTTCTTTTTGTGTTTGAGATTATTTAATTCCTCCAATTCTGCATCCTCGTAAATTTTTGGCCTTCCACTGCGATCTTTGTCTTCTACGTCGAAATCACCGTTTTTAAACTTTTGAAACCACTCTCGACACGTTCTCTCACTCAAAGCACCCTCGTCATATGCTTCTACGAGCAATTGATGCGCCTCAGCAGCAGATTTCTTTAAATTAAAGAAGTAAACTAATATTTCCCGCAAATGACGCTTACTTGGCTTTTGACATTTTCAACTTATAAAAATTATATTTTACCAATAAAAAATCAATGATATCAATAGGTTATGTTGTTCTTGAATGTCCAATCTATTTTTTAAGCCGGTTATCATCTGCGAAAGCTAACCGAAACTCCGTGCCGCGCCATCTACAATAAAACGGCGGAAACTTATTTGTACTCCTATACATATAGTCTTGTTAATCTATGCCCGCCAAGTGCTACTAAAGCGCTGGGGGTGCGTGGCAGCTACCAGAACGGTCGTCTAGCGATTTGTGACGTATAGGAAGCTCAAATTTCTGGGGTTACTATAATGTTATTATGCGGTCGGGCAGCGATTTCAGCGTTTAGAATTAAAGTTGGATAGAGGGAAGGGGTGCGCCTTTAATTTGAAAGGTAATATTTTCAACTTTGATGGTAATTCGATGTTTTGATAATTTATTTCGGTGAGGAAATTAGTTAGAATCGTTTTATATTTAAATGAATAATGTGTCCAAAATTTCACATTTTATTAATTTTTACATGTGAGGCCGGCCTCAGTTGCTTCATACGACGAGCCGCCACTGAACAACGTGTGTTATATTGTTATCAATGTTGTTTGTTGATTTATCACAGCCTTCCACTTTACAAACGATTAATGGGCCTGCCAGGTGCTTCTTCGAATTTAAGACTCTGTAGTTCTCAAAATAAGAGAGATAGAACGACACATGCATATATATTCGTAATCAGGAGAGGAGCTAGCCAAAAATAAGAAAATATACAGTGTGATCCATTTGAAAATATGAATTTTCACTCAATATCTTGTCTAATTTTGTGAAATCATTTTGAAAACATTCGATTGATTTGGTGCAACTTTTGTGAATAACTTTTTTGTGCCTCCATTTGTAACAAAGTTAAAGGGGGGGTCAAGTTATAGTGAAAAACTCGGTACAGCACCGTATAACTTTTTTGTTCGCAAAAATTCCCATAAACCATAATTGTTTTCTTCATTTTGCAGTTAACCAAATAATTGGATTTAATCAAAAACAAAGTTGACAGAAGTAATGAAAAATCAAACGTTTGTAAAAACTTGGGATGAAATGAATATTTTTCGAATTGAAACACCTGGAACGTATGAAATAATGAAATATGAAATGACAATAAAAGAGGTAAGATGTAGTTGATTTTTATTTATCAATAATGAATAATTATTTCTCAATATATGTTATATTCAAGCTAAGCACATTGAATACAGGATAAACGGTTTTTCAATAAGAGGTTTCATTTTGGTAAAAAACGAGTGAATTTTAAGAGAAATCAATGAATATTTAGTTCATTGTAAAGAAGAACGTATGTCTTTAATAATGGAATACGATATTGGCCGCCACAGCTACAGTTGCAGCACCATATCCCTTTCATGAAATTTTCCATGACCAAACAAAAAAGTCTAAAGGTCTTATCTCACAAGATCTGAGTGGCTAATTATGATCGAAGATACGACGTTACTGATGATCGACTGTCTGTTAACTGGACTTTAAAAGCCCTAAGACCTACGTCTTTATTTATTACGATGTAATGTCGTTTGTGGAATGCCTAATTCCAAAGATAGACGAGGAATCGACAATCTGGGTTTCCGTCAACACTTCAGGCTACAGCAGTAATATTCTCAGTTGTTCTTGAGCGATGCATACGGTCCCAACAGCTCAAATTTTTCCACCAGTTTCACTGTTGCCGGCCAAGAAGGTGCTTCATGACGTCCCAATAGTGCTTTAATTTTGATGACTGTGACGGTAAAATTTTCAACATTTTTGTAGTGAATTTTAACAATTCCAATGCATTGTTGAACCGTGTGTCGTTCTAATTTTAGTAATGACGTAGTTTTTACTTGTCAAATGTCAAAAGTGACAGTTTCCCAGATAACGGTCTATTTAAAAAACCTATTATTGGAAAACTTGCTTTAATAAGGAAATTAAGATAAATCATATGTGCAAATGGTTGTTTCCGATCGTTTTTCATTGATTTTGTTGAATGAAGATTTGTAGTTTTATATTGACATAGTATATAATTGATAAATAATAATATTAAAAAAGCGCATTCACCATTATGGGTGTTCGCTGCAAAAGGAAAATTCGAATTTTTATTGTAATGTACTCCTGAAATCTTCACTATATTTGGGCAAGATCAAAAATATTTATTTAAAATTCAGCTTTAATCTCTAAGATTCAATTGTCTTTTAAAAAAGAATTGGCGACTCGTTATACCATATAAATATTTTAAACTTAGAATTGTGTTGGCCTTGCCTTGATAGAAATCCATATATAAATACACATATGTTGATTTCTATTCATTTTTAAGTATTAACGCTTTTCGTTACATTATAACTTCTTCAAATACATTTAAAGAACTAGAATTTCGTAACATACAATATATAAATGGGTGCAATAAACAAAGTAAAAACAATAAATACATTAATAAACCCAATAAAGGTAACGTAGATAACTGAGTATGGTCATTCAATAAATTCCCAGAACTTCTTAATCGGTTATTTAAAAACTAACAAAATCAGCTTCAGACCGTTATTTTTCTTATGTAAAATCTCAAAACTCTCATTAAAATCTAGTTTCTCTCTTATTAAATGCATACGTGGAATTCGATTTATTGTTGGGGAAATAGCGCCTATGGTCAATTATTCTAGTATTAAAGGAACTTCCAGTTTATCCAATATAAGCTTTTGGGCAGGTTTAGAGTTGTTGTAAATTTTTACCAAATAATTATTGGTTCTGAAGAATACGTTAATGACTATGTTATTGAGAAACTAATTTATTTGTATATAGAGATGACTCAAGTTTCACTATTTATTCATGTTGCTGCCATATATTTCGGGTTTTAATCCATTTTCAGAACTCATTTTCAGTTTAAAAACAGATTAAAACATATCAACATCATGAATAAATAGTGAAAATTAAGCCAAGTGTAAAGAAAATTACTTGGCTTTCGTTTTACTAGTTACTTATGTTTTTGTCTGTGTTTCGGGGGAAATTTAAGCCAAGTATAGAAAAACACTTGTCTTAAGGTTCACTGTTTAGTTGTCATATGTTTCGAATGAAACTGATTTCAATAATCAATAAGTTTTCCTAATTTCAGAGAGGTCGATAAGGTAAAAAATGTACAAGACAAATCTTATTATCTAAAAAAATTCCAAATAATATAATTTTCTAATGAATATAAGCAACAAACCAAATTAGCAGCTGACGGATATTATATTATGGAGATAGAAAACTTTCAACCATTTTCTATTAGCTTCGTATTGAATAAATCCAGTTAATACACATTATTGTTTCTAAATTTCATCGAATTTTGACAGATATTTCCTGTTTCAAAGCAGGTCCATAGAATGAAAAATTTCTAAACGTTTTAATCTTTGCTCTTTTTCATATCAAATATGACAGTTAATAATGACTGTCATGTCCACAATCTCATCAATTTTTATTTACTGTTACTTTTCTGCTTACAGATATTCTAAGGAAATTGCCGTGGAAATCAAGAAACTGAAGAAAATTGCTGCTACAAATGAGAAATTATTGGAAATATTGTATCTAATCTTCATAACAATATTTGATGGTTGTTATTTATATATTTGATATTTGTAATTGTATTTTGGTTACTGATTAAATATGTATAATAAAAACTTCACTCTTTAATCTGACCTCAAGTTGCCTGCAATAATAAAAAATTTTGCATAAAAGAGGAAAGTCAAAAGCACTTTTGAGATTTCAGTAGAACTCTTTCCTAACGAATTAATTAAAATTATTATTGCCAGCATAAAGAGCCAAATACGGTTCTGTTCCCAAAAATTCCCAAAATCCAAATACCTCATAGCAAATAGGGCTAAATACGCTCCTGTGCCCAGAACCTCTTAAGGACAGATGCACCTAGAGTGTGGGCGTGGCTTAAAAATTGGTGAAAAATTGCTCCTGATAAATCCTAAAACCTCCTCGCTAAACTGCATAAAGGGCTAAAGACGGTCCTGTTCCGTAAATATCATGGGGGCGTGGCTTAGAAAAATGGCGGGAAAACCAGGCTGCTCCTGATAAATTCCATATACCTCCTCAACTTCATATTCTCCTGATACTCGGCCAAATTGTTGAACACTACCCTGAAGTGCCAATATTTGATGTACACTTTCGGATTATCTCAAAATGACCATATATGGGCATATTTCCATTTTCAGTAGCGTTTTCGCTCCCAAAAATGAGATTATTAGGACGAAGTTCGCACTTTAATAGGAACGAGTTGGCTTGAAGATCATCGATTCCAATGCAACATTTTCGTAATCTGTCTTGAACATACAAGCCTCTTGAATTCAAAGTGGAGTATGGCAGTTCAAATTTTTCATGAATCGTTCTTGTATGAAAATTATTCCATTATATTTTTCAAGAAAAGAATTTAATATATTTTTCATTTACAGAAAAAACTCAGAATCTCAGAATATTCAGGCAGAAATATTTTGCAGTTTCAGATACATAAATGCAAAGACCTCCTCGTTAACCTATTTCATTTATTTCTCCTGATTTTTGATCAAATGTTGCCCAAACGTCTTTGATGGAACTCTGGTTAAATTGTCGGAATATTTTAAGTTCAATAGTTTTAGCACCCATAAATGCAATTTTAGGAGTGTAATTTTATAATAAGCAGTAAAATAATCGTCATTTTTTGACTTAATTATTCATTACCCGGATATACTTGGTCAAATGTAAGTAAACAACATTGATTTTCGTCCCAATCCGTTCCAGCAAAGTTGCAATATCGGGTCATTTTTGCCAGCGAAAACGCTACTGAAAATGGAAATATGCCCATATATGGTCATTTTGAGATAATCCGAAAATGTCCATCAAATATTGGCATTTCAGGGAAGTGTTCAACAATTTGGCCGAGTATCAAGAGAATATAAGTTCGAGGAGGTATACGGAATTTACCAAGAGCAGCCGGATTTTCGCGCCAATTTTCTAAGCCACGCCCACTCTTGAATGCTCCTGATATTTCGAACAGAGCCGTAATTAGCCCCTATGTCGACTCGCTAAGGAGGTATTTAGATGTATCAGGAGCAGTGGAGTATCAGGCGAACAGAAGGCGAGAAGGTATACGTTATTTACCAGGGGCAGCCGGATACTTGGAACAGAGCCGTATTTAGCCCTTATGTTAACTCCCTGAGAAGGTATTTAGATGTATCAGGAGCAGTCGAGTATCAGGCAAGAAGGTATACGTTATTTACCAGGAGCAGCCGGATACTTGGAACAGAGCCGTATTTAGCCCTCTATATTGGCACATTTAGGAGGTATGTGGATTTTATCAGGAGTAGTGATATATTTCTCGCCAATTTCATTAGCTATGCGTATTAGTACAGGACCATATTAAGCACATTATAAAATATTGAAAATTTTCATTCTAGGAAGAAGAAAAGAGCAATATACAGCTCTTTCTTTTGAGACTGACAATTCTGATTAATCTCAATGAAATTCGAAGGAGACATCAAAATTTAATTAGAGTGTATTTTTACATTTTACTGAATATGTTTGAACTGTGAAAGAAAGGGTTAAATTTTGTGTACTCATTATTTTTATTAAACCTGTAAACATGACATCATATTATAATAAATATAAACATTTTTGACAATGAAAAATTATTAATTAATTATTATTATATAAAACTATTTTTAAATATTGAACAATGATTCAAAATACAATATTTTCAAATCTTCCATTCCTCTGGATCACGGTGGTTCCCTGATTTCCACAGAAGTGACCAATGTTTCCAAAAAATTCTGTAAGCAATAAATAAAAAGATTAGATGTGAGAATCTCCAGTTAATATTAATAATAAAATTCATAGGACTTTCAATATAATTCTCCTGTTTGAATATCTTATATTTGTAGAAATAATTCAATGAAAAAAATATTAAATTCTATGAAATACTTTTTGAATAATCACCATCATTATAATAATAATAATAATGTTTATTTGTTCATTCAGACCACACATTTGAAATTTAGGAAACAAACTTTTTGGCGAAGAAACAAACAGCTTGCAAAAACATTTGGTTTTCACACGAGAATGCTAAAAACTTTACCTTTGATCAACTATCACTTCTCATAACCAATATATGATTTTGGCAGAAAAATTTTGTTGCAGGACAATCTTTATGTTAACATTCATGCATTTTTCCTAATTTCAAATTACGCTAGTTTTTTTAGATCCTGAAAAAATTAAACTTCTAGTGGCCATATATCTAGTACCCATGAACGGATTTTGTTCATTCACAAACTTGATCTTTCCATCTTGGCATAAAAATTGCCCTGTAAATTTCAAGTCATCCAGTTGTTTGTGTTCAAAATTATCATGTTATTGACGAATGAGTCAGAGAATTTTATTTGACCACCAATTATTGTCTGTATGTTTAATGTCTCAAAAGACAAGGAGTTCTTCAGACGTGGGATTCGAATGCTGCCTGAGAGATGAGAAAAAGTGGTTGCAAGTGATGGGCAATATTTTAAATAAATTTATATTACCCTTCTTCTATAATAAATATTTTTGTGTTAAAAAACGGCGGAAACTTATTTGTACCCCTAATATAAATTTTAGAGTTTTTAGATTTTTCTTCTAAAGTTATCGTGCTTCAAATTGTTCTACACTTCGAATTCGAGATTTTCTTCTGTCTGCCCAATGCAACCTTTCAAGACTATTTCAAGTTCAAAATTCGATAAATAAAAATAATGCAACCAAAAAGAGAGCGTTCTAAAACCAGTACGGAAAAACAATGGTAGTATTTCGACTAAAGTTGTAAGTTTCGAATCTCCATGCATTTTTTATTGAAGCTCACGAGTTTTTCATAGAGATTGAAAATTTACAATCGCAAATCTAGATATGGATAGGTACAGAGAAATTATTTTATATATTTTTTTATCTGCTTGAATAATAAGTACTTTAAAAATTAATATTTACATAAATGGTTTATCAGAAATTGTTACCCAAATTTTCAATTCAAACTATTATTGAAATGATAGATTATTTTGAAACAGTTAAAATTTATTCAGATCTACCAAGAGGAAATATTTGAAAATTTTATTTTCTGCATGTAGATAATCAGTGTGAAATTCGGTAAATCTTTTTATGACCTTTCAGTTTGCAACATTATCAACTTACCGATATTCAAAATGCAACTCTTCCGATAATTTCTTCCATGCTTTACCGTTCCATAAACATTTCCAGAAAAATAAATCAAGGTCACCCAATTATCTGTCAGTATATTGAATATCGCTCACAAATAAGGTTACTTTTTTCCTTATTTTTCATTTCAAAATGCTGAAAACATAAAAGTTAATTGAAAGAATTAAAAATATAATCTAAAATAATAAGAAGAGGTTTTTTACTTGATAGTAGAAATTACAAAATTTGAATATGAATACAGATCTAATTTAGTTAATGTTAGTCTCCTATAATATTAATTTAAAAAAAATGTATTCAAAATTATAATAAATTTTTACAGTCACAATTTCTAAGCCCATCCAACAAATTTCTAACAAAATAAGAGTAAAATTTTATAATTAATTATGTCATCAAGAATAATGTGAAGTTCAAAAATAATCATCCACAAGGAATATTCATAAAATGTGAATTTGATTTAGAAATTTCAACCAAACAAATAAAGTTGAAATTCAGGAGAAGAGACGATGTGAAACAAAACGAAATGTTCATTCTTAAATTTTCTTTCAGGAATTATACATTCAACAAATGAAAAGATTTTAATGGAGAAAGATGACGCAAAGTAACTAAAATTGCTATTGAGATGGAATTCATTTCTAAACATATTATATTCATAATTAAAAGTGTATTTTAAGGAAATGTATTTAAAATTTTTTTTATATTAGGAAACACCATATTTAAAGCTATTCCATTATTTTTATTCATCAACAATTTGTCTATCAACTTAGGATCATAGTCATTATTAATAGCTATTTGTTTAATTATGTTAAGTTCTGAAATATAATTTTCTCGATTCATGGGAATATTAACTAATCTATGGATCATACAATTAAATGCTGATAATTTTTTATTTAAAGGATGATTTGATTTGTTGTGTATAATGGAATCCGTATAGGTTGATTTGTGAAATATTGAATAATCATGTGAATTATTTATTCGAGTAACAGTCAAATCAAGAAAATTAATTTTCTTGCTTTAACTGTTAATAAAATAGCTTTAAATATGGTGTTTCCTAATATAAAAGAAAATTTTAAATACATTTCCTTAAAATACACTAAAGGTATTTCTGAGAAAATTGCAACATACCTCAAAAATAAATATAATTTAAGAGCTTTATTTAAAACCAATTCAAACTTGAGTAAATTTATTAAAAATAATAAAGACTGTACACATAAAGATGATAAATCGGGGGTTTATAAGTTAACCTGCGGTGATTGCCCTAAAGTTTACATAGGACAGACTGGAAGAACTTTCCGACATAGAATTTGTGAACATCTGAAGAGTTTCCTCAATAATAAAAGTAATTCTACATATTCCAACCATTTGTTAGAAACAGGACATACTTTCAACCATAATTTTGAAATTCTACATATAGAAAGTAAAAGTTATGCCTTAAATCTGTTAGAATCCCTAGAGATAAATAAACATAATAAAATTGGAATATTACTTAACGAACAAATAGATTTAAATAACTCGCCACTGTTGAATATATTCAGATAAGCTGGAATTTGCAGAGACCCTTTTTTGGGTTTTAGTGCTCAATAAAAATTTATTGTACTTACTGTAATATAAATAGCAACGGATTTCGGAAACAAGCTTAGTGATTCAAAATGTAATCTTGCCTGATGATGCTACTGTGATAGCAAAACGATTGTTGTAAACATAACAATAAAAATTTGTAAAAATCAGAATAACCTTATTTAAATATAGTTAAACAGACATTTGGGCGAACACGCAAAAATACAAATTTCGACCAGTAGCTAAGATAATTGACTTCTATTTGCTGATGATCTTATTGCATTTATGATGGAATAATAAGATTGTCCAAATATTTATAAAAAGGTACTCTCAGTTGAAAGCATTACGAAACACCATTATCCAGAAAAATATATTATAGGACGGAAATTACCTTGTATCCTATTTAACTGACATCTACCGACACTACGCTGTACTTGCTTGGGATTGAAAAATCCGCATTAAGAATTCTACTGATATATAGCTTTGTTGCGGTAAATAGTCAACAGAGGCCACACTATATTGCGTGTTTCTGTAACTCGAGCGTATGGTGCCATCTATCTATGATTTGTCTATATTTGATGTTGGATGAAGCTAAGGTAGCAGAATTCTTCTTACTGATTTTTCCAATTCTAAGGAAATATAGCTAGATGGGTGTAGATGGCAACAAACAGGCAATTAGATAATGTAGGAATTTTGTGATTCAAATATTAGGTGTTGACATTTAGAAAGTATTTTCACAGATTAATCATATCCATAATCTGTGGCATAGATAAATGAGAATGATTTATATATATATATATTCTTATTTATCTATGATCTGTGGGATTGTAATTGGAATAAGTACGAACTGTGAGCGCTTATTTCTTAAATAAAAACTAACATTTCATTTCAGAGATGATTTCACATTCACCTTCATATAAGGTAAACATAAAGTTATAAAATATCCTTTTTGGTTAATATGGAAAATTATGCCATTGGTTTTCAAAAATTTTCAACTCTCGAACAAAACCTGCATGATACAGAGCCAAGGGGGAATTTGATTAAAATTTGAATTGAATATAATATACTGAATTGTTTCAGCCATTACTATTCAGTAGTTGATCATAATTAAAACAAATTGTAAAAATTACTATGTTTTACTACCAATAAAAATATATATTACACATTTTCTTTTCAAATAAATTGGGACAGTGTATCAAACATTGATTAAATATGTTTTTTGAGTTGCAAATAGATATAAATTGAAAATTACTATGAAGAAATATTTGCATATTACAGAATAATAGCTGGAATTAATTCTCCAGAATCTCTACAGATTTTAATCTATTGTGAACGAATTTCACAATAAAAATAATGTAAAAAATAATGAATGACTGTATGGAGCTTTGTAAATCCAAATATTTGCGATATACAACCAAATAATGTAAAAATAATGAATGATTGTACGGAGTTATGTAACCCCAAAAATTGAGATATTTAAATGGGTACCATCTGTTTAAGAACCTTCCTTGTCGATTGCCAACAATCCAATATCTGTTAGAAGGCCCCTCTTTTTTAACCCGGTTTTTTATCACGTTCTGCTTGTAAACCTCTGAACCACTATTAGGTGTTACCTAGAATCTGTTGAAATATTCAAAATATTTATCACTTTTGTTTAAATACCTCTGTAACACTGTTAGGTCTTCAGTTGTCTGATGATGGGATAGTTCACTTTCCGAAACTCAAGTCACAAGAAAATGTGTAATATATATTTTTTTAAAACATAGTAATTTCTACAATTTGTTTCAATTATGTTTTAATAGATTTAGAAGCCAACATTCCAAATTTTGAAAGAACATTTTTCAAGTATTGTTTTTGATTTAATCCAACAGATATACTAAAAAATAGCTCAATAAACCTAAGTTTTTCTTTTTAAATGACATATGTAAATTTAATTTTAATTTATCTATTACCTTTAAGCAAGATCTGGCAATTAAAATATCATCAAAAAATATTAACACATATATGGTCATTTCAGTAGAAGTTTTGATATAAAGACAATAATTATTTATACTCTTATAGAATCCTTCATCCATCAAAAAGTTATCAAATTTTTCATACCTATCAAGTGGTGCCTTTTTTGAACCATAAATAGCTTTATTTAATTTACACACACTGCCACTCATCTCACCACTCTTTGTTATGTACAACAACAAATTTTCTTTTAAATCACCATGAATAAATGCATTACAAACATCTATTTGATAAATTTTCCACTCCCTCTGAGCACACGCAGACAGAATTGTTCTAACAGTAGGAAGTCTTACTACAGGACTATAAACATCTTCCATTAAATTTTGTTTAACACCTCTTGCAACTAATTTAAATTTTGAAATTACACCCTCTTTGTCTATTTTAATTTAGAGAACCCATTTACTATCTATTATTTCACACTTTTCTGGTTTTCCTACCACTACCCAGCCAGGTATTATTTTCCATTAAAGCCTCTTCAATGGCTTCTCTCCATCTGGTTGCGTACCTACCATTCATTGCCTGATCATATGTTGAGGGTTCGTCAATATCCAAACTGAAATAACTCAGGTCATAGTCTTCATGTAAGTTCTGAGGCATTTTTAATACTGATGAAGGTCGTACTCTTTTGTCCCTTTGCTTCGAAAATACTTCCATTGGTACTACTCCCTCCTCTGGTTCCTTCAATATCTGATCCTCATCTAGACTTACGTTTCTAGTCTGCCAGATATGCTGTTAATCCTTAAGTGAATCATCTACGTCAGCAATATTATCTGAATGATTTACAATATCAAGAAAAATGGCCTTTTCTCTTGATTCTTCCTTTTCTTCAGAAACTATTACTTCTCACTACCCACTGTGTTTTTATCTTCATAATATATCCTTTAACCTTTTACGTTATCAGGATATCCTACAAAAATTTCGGATTTACTGTTCATATTCAATTTTTTCCTCTTTTCTTGAGGAATATGAGACCGTACTTTCTGGCCAAAAAACCCTTTGACCAACCTCAAATTGAAAGATCTGTTGAAAAGTAACTCATAAGGAGTTTTACCCTCAACGGGACTCATACCAGATCTATTTAACAAGAAAACTGCTGTAATAGCAGCTTCTGCCCAGAAGACTATCGGTAACTAGCTTTCAGCAAGCATAGCTCTAACCGACTCAATTTAGAGTTCTGAATTACCTTTCAGCTCTGCTATTTTGTTGTGAAGTATATGGCGCAGTACATTCATGTTTGATTCCTTCCTTTTCTTTAAGCAAAGAATCTACCGAAAAATTCAAAAATTCTTTACCATTATCACTTCTCATAATTTTAACCCTTTTATTAGTTTTATTTCTGAAAAAAACCAGAAAAATTGTCAACATTTCATACACATCGAGTTTATTCTTTAATAAATAGATGAACTTATAATGCTGAAGTCATCATCTTATCAACCTTTCGGTCGCTTCTGGAAAGCTTCTTTCTCTTTATAAGACAGTAAAGGTTATTCCTTTTTTTCAAAAAAACTGCTACTGATGATATAAAAAATTATCTTCCAATATCTCTATCGAATTCCATCTCGAAGGTTATGAAGACGGTACCATATGAGAGAATGGAATGTTGGATTATTCAAACAAGTTGTCAATATCACTTCCGGATTGGCAAATCAACAGAAACGGCAGTGTGGAGTTCATTTATGGCTGCTTAGACAATGGCATTTGTTTGATGAATTGCATGCATTTAATTTGCCTGAATTTCAACTTCATGGTGAATAAACTGGA
This sequence comes from Megalocaria dilatata, assembly GCA_034642435.1. Classification (NCBI taxonomy): domain Eukaryota; kingdom Metazoa; phylum Arthropoda; class Insecta; order Coleoptera; family Coccinellidae; genus Megalocaria; species Megalocaria dilatata. The sequence goes on from CM067862.1 coordinate 10,211,700, forward strand.
CAATTTTTGTTTTAGGGGAGTGTTTCTTGAATGGATCCACAATTTTTGATCAATCAGCATCTATTTGTTCGAGTTGGTACAACAGGATTCCAAAGGATATAATAAATAAATGGGAATAGCCAGTAATCTAAGTAGATCACAACTACTATCATACTTGTATATGCATAGCACATATTACAGGAGGCTATCATTACTAATTTACCAATCTGTCTCATTAATATAGTTTATTTATGGGTATATGCATAGATTAACTATACTGTAAGAAACTTAAATATAAAATAATTTTATTAGAGCATCCAGAGCATTTCGTTGCTGTTTTACATAGCAACGATTAAATTTCAAGCTAACTAACTAATCATAAAAATATTCTAGACTACATAGTAAATAAAATTAAACCAACCTGAAGAAATTATATTCCTCTCTATATTTGATCATCTGATAATTTTTGCCAATCAGTTGGCTGTACAATTTAGATCGATCTCTTAAATAACTTGGGATCCCTCTTGGGAAAACGATGTCTAGGGCTGGTTAGATCTTTAGACCCATTTACACAACAATTCTTAGTATATCGCAATTTTAAATACTGTATTGTATTTAATATTTGAAAATACTCTAATTTATAGGCAATAAACTGTTTTGAACTTAACACTGACGAAACTTAACCAAAAGGAAATATAGAACCATAACAAAACGTGGACCATAGATTAACAATAATATATAGATTGGATACTTCCCTATCCCCACCTAAAGCTAAGTTTTCAGTTGATGCACCAGTCAATAGTTAGCGCTAACCATTAACTTATTCTTTTTGATTTCGCCGCCCTAGCGGTACCTATACCGCTACCATCAGCCGTTAGCCATAGTTGTAATAATGGTCATATATTTTGAAAAGAAGTGGTTTTGTTCATAGATTAACAATAATCTATGCGCAGTCTGTATTAGCAAGTAACAGAACACACAAAAAAATAGAAGAGAGACAAAGACAAACGACAAGTAACTTGACTATTACTTCTTTCTGTCTTTGCTCTGTGGTAGAGAGACAATCTGTCACAGAGCAGATCACATTTTATCGACCAATGGCTCTGTGGTCAAATACCACAGACTATGAGTTCCCTGTACCACAAACTTTGTGGTAGGGCCATTATTCAGCATTTTCATCAGGAGCTAAATTCTACTAAAAATCTACCATAAAAAGTTGACTATTAAATTTTTGACGGATTTGCCGAAAATCTACCAAAAAAGTAGAAATCTACTAAATGTGGTAACACTGGGTTAGAGAGACTTCATGGACTCTTGCTCGGCTGACCTCCGAACCGGATCCACACAGAGGTGAGTCTTATCAAAAACACTTGCGTGTATTGTTGGTTGCATCGGAATGAAAAAAGAAACTTTGAAAGTGGCTGTGTGTTTTCTTGAACTGTCAATTTTACGGGAAGATGGGAATCAAAAAACAAATTTATTATGGTATTAATATGTTTTGAAATATTTTACTCTTCAAAAAACATAACGAAAATTATCATCATTTGCAATAGTGTGAAAGGAAATTTTCAAGGAAAGTCATTACAAATTAAGAATCGAATAATGAATATTTGAAATATATTTGATGATAGTAAAATTTACACAAAAGAAAATCAGTGTTTTTCTAATAAAAATTAATATTTTTTTCTTTATTTCTGATCCACAAGTGCAACACTTGCACCTTGTGGCAATTGAACCTAAAATAATAAATACAATAATTATTGACTATTTAAACAATCGAAAAGTTTACAAAAAGGTATGTACAAGATTTTCAACAGAAGGAATTGATCCTCCACACAATGATAAAATTAAAATATAGATATATAATATTTAGATTTGATACAATTGAAAAAAATTTTTAAATTTAATTCTATACAATCTGAAAGTTGAAAAAATCTATGTATTGAAATGTAAGGTTTCTTACATTTATACTGCTTCAAATTTAAATGAATTGAATCATTCACAACCAAGTCACATTTATATCTTCAAAGTTAAATGAACCGAATCTACATGAAGTTTAAGACTACTTTTTCGATTTGTAGAATATTCACATAGGTGGCATTTGTGCGTCTTTATGTTGAAATGAAAAGCATTGATATGAATCTTGAGTACACTTTTATGATTTGCAGCATAATCACATAAGTTACATTTATGTTGCTTCAAATTTAAATGAACTGAGTCTTTATGAGTTTTCAGATGATATTTATTATTCGTTAAATATTCACATAGATGGCATTTGTGTTCCCTCATGTTGAAATGAACAGCATTTACATGCTTCTTGAGATAACGTTTATTATTTGCGGTATAATCACATAAGTTACATTTATGTTGCTTCAAATTTAAATGAGCTGAGTCTATATGATTTTTTAGACATTGTTTATGATTCGTCGAATATTCACATAGGTGGCATTTGTGTTCCTTTATGCTGAAATGAAAAGCATTGATATGATTCTTGAGTTCAGTTTTCTGATTAGCAGCATAATCACATAAGTTACATTTATGTTGCTTCAAATTTAAATGAATTGAATCATAATGACTTTTGACATTTGACTTCTGGTTTGAAGCATAATCGCATAAATGACATTTATACAGTTTTAAATTATTCAAATGTACTCCATCCATATGTTTTTCGAGGATAGTCTTTTCACTACTAGCAAAACTGCATAAGTGACATTTATATTCCATCAAATTTAAATGATGTGAGTCTATCTGATATTTACCAAAAATGTTAGAACTGTCAATATCTTGATCGTGATTTTCTTCCAATTTGATAGAATGAAAATCTCAATATCAATCTGTTGTGTTGATTTCATAGCATAATTATGTTCATTTTGAAAATAATATTCTTCCCTCTCATGACCTCCAATTTCCTCATTAAACTGTTCACCGATGTCCATATCTTCAATTTTCACCTCGACACTTTCAGATTTCTCTTCATTATCTTGATGTGAGGCACTGAAACAAATTAAATTGTCAATCCAGAACATTTTTCTAGGATAATAAGAACTAAAAAATTATTTCTCTATTTGGTTTCTAAATTAGAATCGCAAGATTAACATCTTTGGCAACTCCCAAATTGGAACCCATGTTTATGCAATGTTTCATAAAAATGCATAAGAAAGACCTAATCTCATTTAATTTTAGATGAGGAGAGAATTATTCAGATTGCAAGGAAATATCTGGAGTTTTTCTGTAGCTTCATCATCAAGGAGTAGCACAAAAAAGATGGAATGGAAAGTTTTAAAAATATTGGGACTGAAAATAGTCGTTTGAAAATTACTAAGAATAATAATAATAATAAAGGTTCTTTATTGCAGAGCAAATGGCCATTGACCTTGGGTCCTTCAGCCAAGTTTTTTTTTTTCTTCTTTTTTTATATACATTATTTGTATTTAACAACAGCAAAAAAAAAAAAAATTTACATTCTGAATATATTTATTAAAGGATGTTGTGGGTGTTTTCTTGAGGTGGTGTGGTTGTTGTCATCTTGATATAAAGTCAGTATGTCATCCTGTTTCTTAAGCCTTGCCACAAATCTTTTACGCAGGGTGTTCAGCCTTGTTCTTATTGGCTCAATGTTGGTGCTTGAGTAAAGTAGGTTGTTTGGTGGATTGTAGAGTACGTTGTTAGGGTGTCTCATTCTTGTGATGGTTCTAAGTGCTGTTGTCTCTGCTACGTCGATGTTTTTCATTGCAGGTTTTTTGCAATTGGTATATATTGGATGTGCATACTCTAACAATGGGCGGCAAATGGTTTTGTAGATTTTTGCGGCTGTATTTATGTTGATTCCTTGCTTACGGTGGACTAATTTGCAGAAGTATTTGGCTCTAGATATAGTTCTTTTCTTGATGTTTTTCGTGTGCTGGTTGAAATTGAGCTTATTATCAATTTGTACTCCCAAGTATTTAATCGACGGAGAAGGTTGGACACTTTTCCCATCAAGTTCCAGAGTAGGTGAAGTAGGGGAGATTCTATGGTAAAAAATGGTAAATTGGGATTTGTCTACATTAACTTTCATTCTCCATTTTTTGAACCAATTTTGGACGTTGTCTAACAGTTCTTGTAGGTTCTTCACACATTTTTTTATTGTTTTTGCGTGTGATATTAGGATTGTGTCATCAGCATACTGCAAGATATATGAATTCTTATTAGGTACAACTAGTATATCGTGACAGAATATGTTGAAGAGGAGAGTTGATAGTGGGGATCCTTGGGGTGTTCCCTGCTCAGGATGGAAACAATCCGAACAGCATGTTCCCACTCTTACTGCTATTTTTCTGTTCTCTAAAAAGTGCTTGCATAACTTTAGCAATTTAAATGGAACTCCGAGTTTATACAATTTATACAATAGTCCTCTGTGCCACATACAGTCAAAGGCTTTCTCGATATCCAGACTTAAGATTGCAGTCTTAAATTTTTTCAGTGTTGCATTTTGGACATTTGAAACAAGAATTGTAAGTGGATGAGTAGTTGATTTATTGTTTCTGAAGCCAAATTGAAAGTTGGGAACATGTTGATCTATGTGAGTTGACAGTATTGCTTTTATTACTTTTTCATATAGTTTTCCTAGCACTGGTAGTAATGTTATTGGTCTATAACTTCTCACACTTTCTTTATTTGAATTGGGCTTAGCGATATTTATAACCTGTCCGCATTTCCATATTTCCGGGAATATACATTTGTTGAAACAGTTTTCAAAGATTTTAATGATGTGCTCGTGTATTTTGTGATCCAGTCTCTTTACTAATACCCATGGTATTTGGTCTTGTCCTGGGGAGCTATTTTTACTTTTGTGTAGTTGTTGGTAGTAATCTGCCTCATCTATTGTCATTCCTTCTAATGTTTCGTTCTGGTTGTTGAAATATTTGTTATACCATTCATCTATATGTTCCATCTGTTTCCTATCGTAGTTGTTGTTTTCCTCAAATTTATATCTTTCCTTATAGTATTCTGCGAATAGTTGCGATTTCTCTTTATCTGTGATATATTCTCGGTTATTTTGTATCAAGGTAGGTATTGTGGAGTATTGCTTATACTTCGACAGCTTGTTGACTTCTTGATAAAATTTTTTGCCCTTGGACTCATTAATTTCACTGCATGCTAGGATCCATTTGTTTTCTCTATACTGTTGTATCATGCGTTGTATATTTTTATTGTAGTTATTCAGGTCTTTCTTAAATTGTGGGTTTTTGTTTTTGCAGTACTCCCTGTACATTTTTCTTTTATATTTTATTAGTTTAATAATGTAAGGAGGTAACTCATGAAGGAATACATGTCTTTTCATAACTGGTGTGTGTTTCCTTATGGTTTCAGAAAGTATGTTATTAAAATCCTCAGTACTATGCTCGTTAAGAGGTGTGTTACCACTTTTTTCAATAAACAACGTCATGGCCTTATTAATTTCATCCATGTTGGAAAGTTTATAGTTATATGTAATTCTATCTACTTCTGTTTGAGATTCAAGTTTCGTATCAAGTTCTACTACCATGGCAAGATGATCAGATCCCAAGTCCGGGATCAACTCCACTTTCAGGATATTTGCCTTTATGCTTTCTGTGTAAAGTAGTAAATCGGGGGTGCCGTCTTGATCTTCAGGCATTAAGAATGTAGGGCCTGTTTCAGCTCTGCAAAAATTGCTATTTCTCAGGAAATTATTTATTTGGGCTATTTTTCTGTTGGTGGTGGAATTGAAATCGCCAATAATTATTGAGTACTTGTAAAGTGCTGCTTTGGTGATAACAGTTTCCTCTATTTTACTATTTGGATGAAAATAGACCAAAAATACATGCAATTTGTCTTTGAGAAATGGCACTGTGATATGGGTTGCCTCATTCATTTGGTTGTTTATCGCTGGAGGGTTCTCTTTAATGGCCTTCAGGGCTGGATGGCACTGAATTATGCTTCCTCCTCTAATGTTCTGTATCTTGTGTCCTATTTTTTTGAATGTTGTCCAATTTCTATAATTGGTGTTGTGTGTTTCGTCTATTTTTGCTTCCACAAATAATGCGCATGATATATCATTCTGTTCAATGAAATGATTGATTAGGTGTCTTCTCGAAGTGTAACTGTTGATATTGTTGTAAAGGATCTTAATTTTCGACGCGAACTTGACTATTTATATTATTGTTTATTGGTTCTGTGGGTGAAGGTTCGTCTGGATCTTCTAAGTCAAACATTAGTATGTAAAATCGGTTACCTGAGAAAACAATTGTTGTGTCCACATTGTATTGATTGATGAATCGTTTTTTGAGTTTTGTTATGATTTCATTTCTATCATTGTTCTTCGGTTTATTTAATTTGCGGGAATATGCATTTATAATGTCATCATGAACTGTGATGGGAGCATGTATTCTATTAGATTTCTTGGATAGCTCTTCTATTTCTCTGGTTTTTTTATTTAACGTTTTAATATTCGTGTTTGGGATGCCCTCAATGGGTTTTTTGGGGTGTTTAGGACATTTGGTAGACCAGGGCATGTGATCCTCGGCTCCGCAAGCAAGACACTTTGGTTTGTTATTGGACTTACAGTGAGACATTCTGTGGGGGCCTTGACATTTGGAACACTTTGGTGTTTCATTGCAGTTTTCTGTAGTGTGATTGAATTGGAAGCACTTTCCACAGGGCACAGGGGTTGGTTCAGGAGGGTGACTCGGATAGACTAAGTAGTGTCGATTTAAATAGAAAAGTCCATTGTTTAGTAGTTCTTCAAATGCATTTATTTCACCTGTTATTACTCTGATGTATTTTGTAGGATTGTTGAAGGCTTTGGAGATAATTCTTTTGCAATACCTATGTTTAATATTGATGTTATTAAGATATTGGCTTATATCTTCATCTTTAATATTTGTTTCCACTGATGAAATTACAACTGAATATGTTTGTTGTGGTGCATTCCTTTCATTGGGAGCTGTCTGATTTGTTGTTTCCTTGTATTCAATTATTTTATTTTCTTTCTTGAGCTCTTCCAATCCTTTTTGGATTAAAGGTTTTTCATTGTTCGATTTCAGAATGAAACCTAATTTTGTTTTCAAAATTACGTCTCTAGAGTTAGGAAATTTGGAACACCACAAAGATGCCATTGTAGTTCTTTCCATTGCCAGATCCTGTGTATTTATGTAGAATAAGTTTTTGAATTCAATGTTCTTTATTTCATTCATTTTAGCAGAGTAATTTCTGTTATTTCTTGTTGTTGTGGAATTTGTTTGTTTTGAGATGGTTGTATTTTGTTGTTCCCTTCCTGTTATGATGGAGGATGTTGACGGTTTATTTGTTGTTTGTTTGGATGTATTTGTTTCTTGGGTGCCTGTTTTCTGTGTTGGAAATCCCCGAAACCCTTCTGCGATTTCAAAGTCCATGTTTATATTTTGTTGTCTATAATATGATAACGCATCAGCGGAATTCCCTTTATCTAAATGATAATTTTTTTCGTGAACATCTTCATCATCGCCTGCTTTCGATTCCTTGTTTACTGCAGATGGAAATGCGAGTTTTTTGGATTGTTGTTGTGTGGGCGATTTAGGGTCTTTGTTTCGTTTCCTTTTGTGGCGTTCTTTTTTCCATACTCCATTATCATTGATTTCCTTTTCGGAATAATCATCCTCACTTGAAGTAGTCATGTTGACTTTTCAATTAGTTAAGAATAGCGCAATTATAATTTATATTTTATTCACACTTATAAACTCTGAAAACTCAGATGTGCTCACCATGTGAGATGAACACGGACTACTACTACTACTACTAAGCCAATTGAACAAATATGAAATAATATTTAATGCTTACTTACCAGTTATAAGTGGCAACCGAACACTTATTTCCTTCTTCATCGATATTAATACCAAAAGATCCAGTATTTTCAATTCCGTTTGATAAAACAATTTCGTAAACACAATCTTCAACCTTAATATCTTCCATATTGAATCTATTTTTCAATTCTTAGCATTAAAATTTCACACTTCTTATAGCTAAATAATTTTATTTCACTGGTACACTTTTGACCACTCTACACCAATTAATGAATATAAAGGGAAGTGTCCAATCTATATATTATTGTTAATCTATGCATATGACTTTAATTTATATATGATATATATATATATATATATATATATATATATATATATATATATATATATATTTAATTAAGTAAAGGTTAACCTTGGCATCGTTTATTGTTATTACGTCTATAGTTTAGTGTAGTTAGGTCAAAAACGTCCTATAGTGAAAAAATATAGTTACTTAAAAAAAATAAAATTTAGAATAATTAATATTAGATCTTTTTAAAAATTTTCCATTAAATATAATAAAATTGTTTTAATAATTGTTATAAATTAATAAATATAACTGTCCAAAATAATAAGGACTGCTTATAGAAGAAGAAGAAAACATATATTTCTATGTCATTATTACCATATATAGCACTACATTAATAGTAAGAAAACATTTTATACTCAATTATTGGTGCAGTGTGGTCAAAAGTGTACTAGTGAAATAAAAATTGAAAAATACTTTCAAAATGGAAGATATTAAGGTTGAAGATGATGTTTACGAAATTGTTTTATCAAACGGAATTGGAAATATTGGATCTTTAGGTATTAGAAGAAGAAGAAGAAGAAGAAGAATATAATTTTATTTGCCAAAAGTGAACAATATCAGTTTACAATTATTACAAATACATCTGACAAATAGGGACTGCATAACGATTAAAAAACCGATGCACAGAATCTGTGTTATGCAGCCCATAGGTTGAGAATTCATAAACAATATCGAGAATATGCTGCCATGTTGCATGTTGCTGGTAGAAAAAGTGAAAAAAAAAAAAAAAAAACATTCGCGCGCGCTGATGGGGTGTACGGAGTTAACAAATACATGGTTTAATACTCAAAACTACAACTATATGAACGCGTACGAGCATAGGTTAAGAAGTGGGAGAATCAGCACATCATGATAAAACCGACCTCAACAGAAATTGAGAAGAAAAAAAAAAAAAAAAAAAAAAAAAAAAAAAAAAAAAAAAAAAAAAAAAAAAAAATGGTGCGGAAGTTAATTGAAGTCATTGTCTGGAGAGATATAAGCCATGAATATACTGCTTGAATTTTCTCAAAGAATAATGCTTCGCTTCATCAGGTAGGTCATTCCACATCATGACAGCATGTACACTAAAGGATCTATGAAAACTCTCCGTTCGGTGCTGTGGTACGACGAACTTATTCAAATTTCTGGTAGTGTATCGATGATCATGTGAGCAGAATAATCGTCTCAGATATGGTGGTTGCCCCGCTCCAAGAATCCGATGAATGAAGGACAAGGTATGACATTTGCGTCGATTAGACATCGATAAAATTTGGAATTTTTTTAAATGAGGCGTTATGTGATCTCTAAATGGAATGGTAAATGAGAAACGCATGCAGATGTTTTGCAACTTTTGAATCGACTTCGCTAAACCGACAGTCAGCGCACTATCGTATACTACGTCTCCATAATCGAACAGCGAAAGAATCAAGGAATTACACAAGTGATATTTAGTTTTACTAGGTAAGGATTTTTTTAGATGATAAAACTTTTTAAGGCGAATATACGCAACTTTCAGTTTATTCTTTATATGACCCTGAAAAGATAAGTCCGAATCAAGATAAACTCCCAAATTCCTCGCTTCTGAAACCACTGGTAAAGGTATGTCATCTATTTGTACCTTAAATGTATCCTGCAGCAACGCCATTCGAGCTCTATCGCTGCCAAAAAATAGAACACAGGATTTCGTAGAATTCAATTTTAAATTATGGTCCGACGCAAACTGACTGATCCGCTGCAGATCACAACTGAACCTCCGACAAGAGCCCGACACATCATCAAAATCGACAGATATATACAGTTGAGAATCATCCGCATATTGTTGCAACTCCGAGAATGACAAATCCACACCCATGTCAAAAACATATAATAAAAATAAAAGGGGTCCTAAAACGGAGCCCTGAGGAACACCCTGGGTGAGTGGTAGATATTCTGATTTGTCCGTAACCGATTGCTTCCTCACAAGTACACAGTGGGATCTATCCATTAGATAAGAACGAAAGAACATAATTGAATTTTTCGAGAAGCCGAGATATTTAAGCTTGGATAGTAGCATTCTGTGATCTAAAGTATCAAATGCTTTGCTAAAATCTAATAAAGCAAGGCAAGTGCCTCTTCTTTTCTCCACGCTAAATCTGATGTCATCAAGCAGCTTGACCAAACAGGAAGTTGTACTGTAATCCCTTCTGAATCCCGACTGACATTCCGGAATTATATTGAATCGATCGGTGAAAGCTAAAATTTGATCATAAACATGTTTTTCCAATATTTTCGAAATAACCGGTAAGATACTTATTGGCCTGAGATCTTCCAAGGTATCACAACTACTCGTCTTAGGTATAGGTTTGATGATTGCTCTCTTCCAAATATCCGGGAAATAATTTTCTAAAATACATGAATTTATTATGTTCAGTAAAGGGGCCTTGCAAAATGGCAAACACAAACGCAAATCTTTAACCGAAAGATTATCTTCTCCCACCGCATTGGTATGAATTGAACCAATTATACGCAACAAAGAAGCTTCATCCATCAACCGGAATTCCAACTCAGAAGCAACGGATGGGTGTATATTATCATTATAATGGTTCAATTTTTCCTCCGAAATGGAACACAAGCTCCTGTTAGATTTGGAAAAAAAATTGTTCAAGTTTGTGGCATTTGCCAAGTGGGATGGTATGTGAGGAGACGAACCCGATGTCAAACTGAGCTTCCTCATATGAGACCAAAAATTCTTTCCGGTCGACGTTGAGATCTCATTGAAATAAGATGCTTTCTCGCGTGCAATTGCGTGTTTCGTATAATTCCTTATGCGTCTGTAATATTGTAATTTGCTTAAAGTTTTATCCTTCAAATAATTGCGATGTGCTTTGTCACGTAATTTCATCAAATACTTGATATTGGAAGTAATCCAAGGCATGAAAGGTCGATCCTTAACTTCCTTCTTTATTATTGGAGAATGTTTATTCATCAGGATATTTATCTTTTCATGAAATAATTGCAGCTTTCTTTCAATATCTTTGGTGTAATAAATTTCATCCCATCTTAACATCAGGGCATCTCGCTCAAAGTGTTCGAAGATGATGCCATCATAATCCCTGTATCCTACAAACTTTCGAACACTACGTCTTCGATTCGGTAATTTGAATTTCGCGGATACCATAAAATGATCCGACACGGTTTGTGAAATTGGCGTGGACGAATGGTCTATCACAGAAAATGATCTATCTGATATTATAAGGTCAATGATGGTGGAAGAACTAGCGTTCACATTTATTCTAGTAGGCTCGGTAATATGTTGTTGAAGATCAAAACAATTTAGTAGTCCCAATAATTTCATACTAGATGTCGTTGTCGTTGATAGATCTATGTTGAAATCACCCGTCAAGATAACGTGATCATAGAACGGCACAACTGATGTCAATATATTCTCTAGATCATCAAGAAAGTTGTCAATATTGCCAGAGGGAGGCCTGTATACAGTTACAATAATAATTTTCTTACCGCAGACATCAACTCGCACACATATTAACTCAAAGTTTGTAACTTGCACATCTAGCCTGACTTCTCCAAAATGTAAATTATTTTTTAAATAAATTGCTACTCCACCACCTCTTCCGATCCTATCCACATGTAAGAATTTAAAACCATTCACGTTAAATTGTTCGGTCTCGTCATTTGGTTTAAGCCACGTTTCGGTTAGACATAAAATATCGAAATTATAATTATCCAAATAAGAAACTAATTCATCAAAACCTGTGTTGATCGAGCGAACATTCAGATGCGCAATAGAAAGATAATTAGAATCAGCACCCGCACGCGTACAACCGTTGTTATCCGTCATCGAGTTTATAACCCCAAAAATTCAGCGCGCGACGAGAAATGCAGCACAACAACAAACACATAACCAGCATAAACAATACAGAAATTAGGAAAATTAAAACAAATATCAGTGAAAACAGCATACGATCACTGCAATCCCCAGTCATCGTCGGCCCCCAAATACAAATGTAGTTATGAAGCTGCCCGTTGAAATTATTAAATAAACATTCAAAATCGAAGAAATTTTACCCCGACAATTATCATCCTTCAGGTTCAAATAATAAACAAATACATAACCTTACTCGTTCTAAATATACTAACAAAACTTAATACTAAAAAATGTAGACCCCACATAAGAGAAAGCATATGAAATGTTTTCCTCAAATAGTTCCCACAAAAACAAATTTGATGTTTCCTTTGCATCACAGCAAAATATTATAAAATGCAATATAAAAATATAAGAAGTATGGTTAACATTGCAGGAAAGGCAACACTTTTAAAAGTATAAAATCTAAAGTTTCAAACCAGTGGAAATTTCCTTCAGTTTCTTTAACGAATCAACATGGAATCGTTTACCATTATGTTGAACCATAATCCTTCCCCTCACCGTCCAACAAGAATTTTGAAACAATTTTCTAGTTTCCTTGAACATTCCCAAATTTTCTTTGGCAAGCAGTTCCGTGAACAAAATACCTGTGCCCTTCAGATTTTTCTTCTTATAAAATATTTCATCACGAAGCCAACGATTACAAAACGAAACCACTATGGGCACCGTTTTCTTCCCAGCTGATTCCACATTTCCCAAACGATTACAGTAATTTATACCGGATTTGGATACCTGTACTCCAATTTTCTTTGTCAATAATTCGACCACATCATCACATAAATCGGCATCGTCCGCAACATTCAAACCATGCATGAGAACAACATTTTCATTATTTGACATGACATTCTTTGTTATGTCATTTCTTAGCATGACTATGTCCTGCTTGATAGCCTCCACGGAGTTTAAGATGGATTTTTCGAATAAGGAAAACTTATCCATGAAGTCACCCTGTTCACATTGAGTTGGGGGTACTTTGCTACAAAGTTCATTTCTGAAACTATCCAGATCTTTAGCAAAACGCATCGCCATTTCTTCAACTCTGTCATTCAGTTTTTGTAATTCGACATTGTGTTTTCTGGAAGCATCCTCACTCCTGGTTGATCCCTTGGTCATATTGACAGGAAGTAGATATATTTCCACCTTACAAAACCACTGAAACGGGAGAAAATCAAATATTTTCGGGACCGACGTAAACAGAGTGTTCACTCGCAAAGCATGCGCAAGATCAATCGATTAATGTCGATGTAGAAGGAAATAAGTGTTCGGTTGCCACTTATAATTGGTAAGTAACCATTAAATATTATTTCATATTTGTTCAATTGCCTTAGTAATTATCAAACGACTATATTCAGTCCCAGTATTTTTAAAACTTTCCATTCCATCTTTTTTGTGCTACTCCTTGATTTTAATATGAAGCTACATAAAAACTCCAGATATTTACAACAAATCTGAATAATTATTTCCTCATGTAAAATTTAATGAGATTAGGTCTTTCTTATGCATTTTTATGACATATTGCATAAACATCTTTAATTTTTGGGGTTTTTGAAATAGTTTTTAATGGATATTTCATGGGTTCCAATTTGGGAGTTGCCAAAGATGTTAATCTTGCGATTCTAATTTAGAAACCAAATAGAGAAATTATTTTTTAGTTCTTATTATCCTGGAAAAATGTTCTTTATTGACAATTTAATTTGTTTCAGTGCCTCACATCAAGATAATGAAGAAAAATCTGAAAGTGTCGAGGTGAAAATTGAAGATATGGACATCGGTGAACAGTTTAATGAGGAAATTGGAGGTCATGAGAGGGAAGAATATTCTTTTCTAAATGAACATAATTATGCTATGAAATCAATACAACAGATTGATATTGAGAATTTGCATTCTATCAAATTGGAAGAAAATCAAGATCAAAATATTGACAGTTCTAACATTTTTGGTAAAAATCAGATAGACTCACTTCATTTAAATTTGATAGAATATAAATGTCACTTATGCCGTTTTGCTAGTAGTGAAAAGGCTATCCTCGAAAAACATATAGATGGAGTACATTTGAATAATTTAAAACTGTATAAATGTCATTTATGCAATTATGCTTCAAACCAGAAGGACCATTTCAAAAGACATTTTCATTCAGTTCATTCGAATTTGAAGCTACATAAATGTAACTTATGTGATTATGCTGCAAATCAGGAATGTGAACTCAAGATTCATATCAAGAATTTGCATTTCAACATGAAGGAACACAAATGTCACTCATGTGAATATTCGACGAATTATAAACATTGTCTAAAAAGGCATAACGACTCAGTTCACTTAAATTTGAAGCAACATAAATGTTACTTATGTGATTATGCTGCAAATCATAAAAATGAACTCAAGAATCATATCAAGAATGTTCATTTCAACATGAGGGAACACAAATGTCACCTATGTGAATATTCGACGAATCATAAAAGTCATCTAAAAAACCATATAGACTCAGTTCATTTAAATTTGAAGAAACATAAATGTAACTTATGTGATTATGCTGCAAATCATAAAATTGAACTCAAGAATCATATCAATGCTTTTCATTTAAACATGAAGGCACACAAATGTCACCTATGTGAATATTCGACGAATCATAAAAATTATCTGAAAATTCATATAGACTCAGTTCATTTAAATTTGAAGAAACATAAATGTAACTTATGCGATTATGCTGCAAATCAGAAAAGGGATCTCAAGAATCATATGGATGGTTCTCATTTCAACCTAAAGGCGCACAAATGCCACCTATGTGAATATTCGACGAATCATAAACAATGTCTAAAAAATCATATAGACTCAGCTCATTTAAATTTGAAGCAACATAAATGAAACTTATGTGATTATGCTGCAAATAAGAGAAGTCAACTCAAGAATCATATAAATGCATTTCACTTCAACATTAAGGAACACAAATGCCACCTTTGTGAATATTCAACGAATCGTAAATATAGTCTAAAAAATCATATAGACTGGGTTCATTTAAAGTTGAAGCAACATAAATGTAACTTATGCGATTATGCTGCAAATAAGAAAAGTAAACTCAAGATTCATATGGATGGTTTTCATTTCAACATAAAGGCGCACAAATGCCACCTATGTGAATATTCTACAAATCGTAAATATGATCTAAAAACTCATATAGATTCGGTTCATTTAACTTTGAAGATATAAATGTGACTTGATTGTGAATGATTCAATTCATTTAAATTTGAAGCAGCATAAATGCAAGAAACCTTAGAAATGCTCTCAAATATATTCAATTCTTTAAAATTGCAGACAGCATTAGTAACTTTTAAGATTACTGCAACTAATAAAATTGCTCTTGAAAATCATATACAATTTTGTACATTTCAATACATAGATATTTTCAACTTTCAGATTGTATAGAGTTAAATTTAAAAAATTTATTCAATTGTATCAAATCTAAATATTATATATCTATATTTTAATTTTATCATTGTGTAGAGGATCAATTCCTTCAGTTGAAAATCTTGTACATACCTTTTTGTAAACTTTTCAAATGTTTAAATTGTCAGGAATTATTGTATTTAGTATTTTAGGATCAATTGCACAAGGTGCTAGTGTTGCACTTGTGGATTAGAAATAAAGATAAGATTATTAATTTTTATTCGAAAAACATTGATTTCTTTTATGTTTTGTATAGATTTTACTATCATCAAATATATCTCTAAATATTAATTATCCGATTCTTAATTTGTAACGACTTTCCTTCAAAAATTTCCTTTCACACTATTGCACAAGATGATGATTGTCTTTATGTATTTTGAAGCGTAAAATATTTCAAAACATATTAATATCATGATAAATTTGCTTCTTTGATCCCTATCTTCCCGTAAAATCGACAGTTCAAGAAAAAAATTTCATAACACGCAGTCACCTTCAAAGTTTCAAATAGTAACTGTAACATTTAAGGCGACCTATGAAATAAATAAATTGGGACAGTGTATCAAACATTGATTAAATATGTTTTTTGAGTTGCAAATAGATATAAATTGAAAATTACTATGAAGAAATATTTGCATATTACAGAATAATAGCTGAAATTAATTCTCCAGAATCTCTACAGATTTTAATCTATTGTGAACGAATTTCACAATAAAAATAATGTAAAAAATAATGAATGACTGTATGGAGCTTTGTAAATCCAAATATTTGAGATATACTACAAAATAATGTAATAATAATGAATGACTGTACGCAGCTATGTAACCCCAAAAATTATTTGAGATATTTAAATGGGTACCATCTGTTTAACAACCTTCTTTGTCGATTGCCGACATTCCGATATCCGTTAGAAGGCCCCTCTTTTTTAACCCGGTTTTTATCACGTTCCCATTGTAAACCTCTGTACCACTATTAAGTGTTACCGAGAACCTGTTGAAATATTCAAAATATTTATCACTTTTGTTTAAATACTACTGTACCACTGTTAGGTCTTCAGTTGTCTGATTATGGGATAGTTCATTTCCCGAAACTTGAGTAACAAGAAAATGTGTAATATATATTTTTGGTAGTAAAATATAGTAATTTCTACAATTTGTTTTAATTATGTATTAATAGATTTAGAAGCCAACATTCTAAATTTTGAAAGAACATTTTTCAAGTATTGTTTTTGATTTAATGCAACAGATATACTAAAAAATAGCTCAATAAACCTAGGTCTTTCTTTTTAAATGACATATGTAAATTTAATTTTAATTTATTTATTTCCTTTAAGCAAGATCTGGCAATCAAAATATCATCAAAAAGTATTAACACATATATGGTCATTTCAGTAGAAGTTTTGATATAAAGACAATAATTATTTATACTCTTATAGAATCCTTCATCCATCAAAAAGTTATCAAATTTTTCATACCTATCAAGTGGTGCCTTTTTTTTTTTTAAACCATAAATAGCTTTATTTAATTTACACACACTACCACTCATCTCACAACTCTTTGTTATGTACAACAACAAATTTTCTTTTAAATCACCATGAATAAATGCATTACAAACATCTATTTGATAAATTTTCCACTCCCTCTGAGCACACGCAGACAGAATTGTTCTAACAGTAGGAAGTCTTACTACAGGACTATAAACATCTTCCATTAAATTTTGTTTAACACCTCTTGCAACTAATTTAAATTTTGAAATTACACCCTCTTTGTCTATTTTAATTTAGAGAACCCATTTACTATCTATTATTTCACACTTTTCTGGTTTTCCTACCACTACCCAGCCAGGTATTATTTTCCATTAAAGCCTCTTCAATGGCTTCTCTCCATCTGGTTGCGTACCTACCATTCATTGCCTGATCATATGTTGAGGGTTCGTCAATATCCAAACTGAAATAACTCAGGTCATAGTCTTCATGTAAGTTCTGAGGCATTTTTAATACTGATGAAGGTTGTACTCTTTTGTCCCTTTGCTTCGAAAATACTTCCATTGGTACTACTCCCTTCTCTGGTTCCTTCAATATCTGATCCTTATCTAGACTTACGTTTCTAGTCTGCCAGATATGTTGTTAATCCTTAAGTGAATTATCTACGTCAGCAATATTATCTGAATGATTTACAGTATCAAGAAAAATGGTCTTTTCTCTTGATCAGTACATTCATGTTTGATTCCTTCCTTTTCTTTAAGCAAAGAAGAATATACCGAAAAATTCAAAAATTCTTTACCATTATCACTTCTCATAATTTTAACCCTTTTATTAGTTTTATTTCTGAAAAAAACCAGAAAAATTGTCAACATTTCATACACATCGTGTTTATTCTTTAATAAATAGATGAACTCATAATGCTGAAGTCATCCTTCAACAAAAACATATACCTGGAATTATTGAATGAGCATTCTTCCATAGAGCCACACAAATCCATGTGAATTATACCCCCCCAATGTCTTTCCCCCTACTATCAGTTGCATTAAAAGGTTCTCTACAAAGTTTGGCTTGAACACAAGAGTCACAAAAAATTTCTGTTTGTTCTACTTGAATTTGGTTGTGTTTCAGAATATTATTTATGTATTTAATGTTTTGATGACAAAATAACATGCATCATTATTAGATTTATTAAAATTTTTACACTGACATGTGTGCTCAGAAGTAGCAGACCGCTTAAAAATCATTTCTCACATCTTATTGCTACAGCTACTGTAATATCATTCATGCCTTTTAAGCATCAGAGATCAAAGATAGACCTTTGTCTAGAACTTTACCCTGAGAAAATAAATTAACATTTAGATTTGGAACAAAGAAAACATCATACAATGTGACATACTGAAACTCTTTACCATTGTAAGCAAGAAGACATACGTTACCTAGACCTATTACTTCCAAAGTTGAGCCATCGCCCATTTTAACATATTTTGGCTCTTTGATTTCCTCCAAACTGCGGAAAGCCCCATGTCTTTGCACATGTGTTGAGATGCACAAAAAGCAAAACAATCCTTCATTAAATGACCTTTCTTCTTGCAGTAATTGCATTCAATATTTCGGCATTGTTTTTTCAAATGCCCTAATTATCCACAATAAAAAACATTTTCTGTTGCCTTTGTTTACATTCACATTTGACTTTGGGAACGCTGATATGACACCAATGCCACAGATTGTTCTTCTTTTGCCTGACGCTCTTCTTCGATCATTAGACGTACACTCAAATTATTCAACGTTTGACAATTCGAACTGACACTCTCCCATGCAGACAGGAAATGACAAAAAAAATTCTTGTTAGCACCATTTTTTGAGGAATATCTTCCCCATTTTACTTCAGCTTAGCTTGCAAATTTGTCACTTTGGAAATGAAGTTGTTCACGGTTTCATTGTCGAACTTCAAATTATAAAATTGTTCCGATATTTTTGAAACTTTCCATTCCATCTTTTTTGTGCCACTCCTTGATTTGAATATGAAGCTACAGAAAAACTCCAGATATTTCCTTGCAATCTGAATAATTCTCTCCTCATCTAAAATTTAATGAGATTCGGTCTTTCTTATGCATTTTTATGAAATATTGCATAAACATTGTTAGTGCAGCATTCAAGTTTCCCTAATTTATTTCTGAAATTGCGCATATATGCACCACTCATCTTTCAGATGACACTGTGCGCATGCGAGAGACTTTTTCTTCGACCAGAATCTGAATGATCACGGATCGACATTACGTTCGATATTTTTCCGGCTTATGAGTTTTTTAATTCTTTCAAAGCAAAAAGTGTTCAGAATTTCTTATTACAAGAACGATAGTTCAACAAGGTGTTGGTGTCAGAGTTCCAGACAAGGGGATCCCCAACTAACCAGGAATTCAGTGGATGAGGGTGAGTGTCCATCTGAGATTTGTGGTGTATTTCTAATCATTATCAAATTTACACATACAGTCTGCTAATTTTCTACCGAAGTGCTAACATTTTGGTCCATTCGAACCGGTTGACTAGTGATTTCTTATTTTCTTTCTTTTCATTTCGAGATTTCCACGTGGGTCACCATCAAATTATTATTAATTTTCATTCATATCGATTGTAGGAAATCGATAAATCCGTACAAGCAGTATACGCTTATCGCTTCATACAAAAAAACCATATGTTCAACTTAGGTTCACTTCAATCGATATAAACATATTCTTTCATTCCGCATATTTCTTCTTTCAATTCATATTGGAAAATAATTAAAACTCAAATACGATTACAACTTCCAAAGTTTTCGTTGACACCCTTTCTGTTCTAATAAACTTTCTTTATATTATCTTTTCTTCGCATAATTTGGTTCTTTACATATATCACTTTATATTTACATTCATTCAATAAAATATTTCACAAAAAATGAGTAACATCAAAAGATTTGAAAGCAAACGTAAAATATACGTTAGTCGAATTTCGGAATTTTACATTATTGCAAAGCAAAGCTTAACTGATACGTCGAAAAGAGGGCAATTAAAGGCTAGGTATGATGATATTAAAAAATTATTTGAGCGGTTTTCAGAATGTCATAATGAGATTATAATGCTGATTGAGGATGAGGCGGAATTTGATACACATGAGAAAATAAGAAGGGAGACTGAAAACTTTTATTATGAAGGTTTGTCTATTTATCATAACATGAGTAAAAATGATACTTCTAATTCGTCGTCGGTTAGTGTTGAAGCTTCTGCAAAGCTCCCACCTCTTAATATACCCACTTTTGACGGTGATCCAAAAATTTGGTCAACTTTTCATGATCTGTTCGAGAAATTAATTCATGATAATTCCAATCTTTCAAATGTTGAAAAGTTCAGATATTTATTTTCCTTCCTAAAAGACGAGCCTTTGAAATTACTAAATGGTATCGCCATAAATAACGACAATTATAACACCGCTTTCAAAAAACTTATTGACAGATATCAAAATAAAAGACTTATAGCTTCGAATGCATTAGATTCAATTTTTTTCATTTCACTAAAAGGCAATACTGCAAAAGATTTTCGTATTCTACTCAATACCTTTTCCGAATCATTGGCAGTTCTTAATGCTTTAAATTTCAATACAGATCAGTGGGATTTTTTACTTTTCTATATACTTCTAGGGAAACTAGATATTGAGACTCGAACTAATTTTGAAATTCAAACTGATTCTAGCAAAATTCCAGAATATAAGGAACTTTATAATTTTGTTGAAATTAAATGCAAGGCCCTAGAATCCGTTCAACATTTGACTACTTCTAAAAATAAAGTATTTGCAGTAAGCAAAGAGAAGTGTAATAATAAATATAATTCCAAGACCAGCAATAGTTTTTCATTACAAACAAAAAATACTCATTATAATTCCAATGTTAAGTGTTACCTTTGCAAAGGTTCACATGGATTATCGAAATGCTCTGATTTCTTGTCAAAATCTCCGAATGATCGGTTTTCTTTCGTCAAACAAAATAAACTGTGTTTGAATTGCTTACATCATTCGCATAATCTAAATAATTGTCTTTCGTCGTACAAATGTCGCACTTGTAATAACCGTCATCACTCTCTGATCCATATTAATAGTTCAACTATCATAGAAAATATTCCACATTCTTCAACTGTATCAGGTAACACCTTTTCCGAACAAAATACAGTATTATTGGCTACTGCGGCGGTAGATATCCGTGATAGATATGGCACATTTCAACGTGTTCGCATTCTTATTGATTCAGGAAGTCAATCAAATTTCATAAGCGAAAAATGTTTTCGTAATCTTGGGTTACAGAGACATCAATTTTCTACAACTATTTTTGGTTTGAACGAAATGACTTCATTTTCTTCAAAAGGTATTACTGCATGCGATATCAAACCTACAAATTCCGACAGCCCTGTACTTTCTTTCGATGCTATTGTTGTTCCAAAATTATGTTCTAATATACCTGCTTTTTCTATTAAAAAGGGACAATGGGACCATTTACAGGGTTTACCTCTCGCAGATGAAAATTATTTTCTCTCAAGTCCAATAGACATTCTGATTGGTGCTGAGCTTTTCACTCATATTTTACTCAATGGACGTATCGTTGGAAAATTAGGCCAGCCTACCGCCCTTGAAACTATTTTCGGTTGGGTTCTTTTGGGTAAAGTTAACAATCCGTCTACAAGTTCAGAAACAAAAACTTTTCTTCTTCAATCCGATGTTCGTGTCGACATCTGTATTCCTAAGTTCTGGGAATTAGAGCAAATTCCTGATAAGCATTTTTACTCCGTCGAAGATGAAAAGTGTGAGACCTTTTTCAAAGAAACGACCACTCGTGATTCCACCGGTCGATTCATAGTTTCGCTTCCTTTCAGAAATTCGAAACCATTTCTAGGAGATACTTATACTCAAGCTTATCGTAGATTTTTCTTACTTGAAAAACGTTTATTAAAAAATCCATCTTTGTATTCTTCTTATTCCGATTTCATGAAAGAATATCTTGACAGTGGACATATGTCTTTAGCCACATCGGAAGCTATACCCAATGATAATTTTTGTTACTTACCCCATCATTGTGTTCTGAAGCCTGAGAGCGTAAGCACAAAACTTCGTGTAGTTTGGGATGGATCGGCAAAAGGCTCGAGAGGTGTGAGCTTAAATGACACTTTACTTCCTGGTCCAAAATTACAAAAGGATATAGTTTCTTTACTTTTACTTTTCCGTTTAGACGCAGTGGTATTCATAGCTGATATAAAGCAAATGTTCAGACAAATTTTAATATCTCCTTCTGATAGAAATTTCCAAAGAATTCTATGGCGTTTTAATCCAAACGATTCACTTTCAGAGTATACCTTAAATACAGTTACTTTCGGACTCAATTGTAGCCCGTATTTGGCAATGCGTACCGTTCGTGAGCTAGCTCTCCTAGAGAGAGAAAACTTTCCAATGGCTAGTAAGATACTAGAGGATCAAACTTATATTGATGATGTGCTGGGTAGTGCATCATCTGATTCTGAAGCTTTGTCTCTTCAAAAGGATTTAATCGATCTGCTTAGTCGCGGAGGTTTTATGTTGAGGAAGTGGGCTAGTAATTCTCCAGCATTGCTTTCTTCCTTAGACCATTCTGACTGTCAGATTCCTTTGTCCTTTGATAAGGATGAACCACCATTTCTGAAGGTTCTAGGTCTTCAGTGGTACCCTTCTCTCGATATATTTTCTTACAAGTGCCAAAATATATCAAAAGACCTCACAAAACGAGGCATCTTGTCCGATATAGGTCGGATTTTCGATCCATTGGGTTTTCTGTGTCCCATTCTTTTAAAGGCAAAATACATTATGCAATGTATTTGGTCCTTGAAAAAGGATTGGGACGAAGAACTTCCCGAGTCCATTAAAAATTCATGGACACAATTGAAGTGTGAACTTTCAGAACTCTCTGGATTACGTCTCCCTAGGCGAATCACCTTTGATCAATATGAGAGATGTGAGTTACATGGATTTTGTGACGCTTCAAGCATAGGTTACGCAGCGGTAATTTACCTCAGATTACAGAGAGGCGATTCTATTCACGTATTTCTAATCTGTTCTAAAGGGAGAGTTGCCCCCTTAAAAACAATTACTCTTCCTAAACTTGAGCTGACTGCTGCAAAGCTTTTGGCTGATTTGGTCAAATTTGTGACTGACACATTTTCTAGTCGACTCTTATTCGATCAAATCACTTGCTGGACTGATTCACAGGTAGTTCTTTCTTGGCTCAATGCTTCACCGAGCCGTTGGAAAACTTTTGTTGCCAATCGAGTACACCATATTCAGGAACTGGTATCTCCCGATTCATGGATGTATATTCCTTCATCTCTAAATGCTGCCGATTGTGCATCTAGAGGAATGAACCCATTGCAATTGATTCGTTTCGAAATGTGGTGGAATGGACCGGAATTCCTATCCAGCCCAAAAACCGAGTGGCCAAATTTTTCTGCTCAAACTTCAGAACTTAATAATGATGTAGTCTCTGCCGAAGAAAAAAGTATATCTTTATATGTAGATATTCCAATGGACGATTTAGATAACCTTTTAAATAAATTTTCCTCTCTTGAAAAAATAAAAAGAATTTTAAGTTACTGTTTACGATTTTCGAAAATTTCAAAACCCGGTTCCCTTAAACAAACAGGCATTTTAACAATTCATGAGTTGAATGAATCGTTGATGTGTTTAATAAAACATACGCAATATTCGGTATTTTCTGATATCATAGAAATTATTAACAAAAACAAAATTTTACCTAAACCCTTTCGGAAACTTTCACTCTTTCTAGACTCTCTAGGTTTTCTCAGGGTGGGCGGCCGCTTAAAGAAATCCAGTTATATTGAATATGCCGCAAAACACCCTCTTTTGATGCCTAGCTCACATAAATTAACGATTTTGATTGTAGAGTCGGTTCACAAGCAATATTTACATCCCGGTTCAAAAACGTTACATAATTTACTTCTTCAAAAATATTGGATACTATCAGCTCGTCGAACAATAAGAAAAGTTATTTCTAATTGTTTTCAATGTTTTCGTGCCCGTCCAAATACTTACAAACCACCTGAAATGGCTGATCTTCCAAGTTTCAGAATTTCTAAATTAAAGCCATTTTCTCACGTTGCTATTGATTTCTGCGGACCTTTCTTCGTAACTATGCATCGCATAAAGGGTGCAAAATATTTAAAATCTTATATATGCGTTTTTGTGTGCACTACAACCAAAGCTATTCACTTAGAATTAACGCAGGAGCTTTCTACGTGTAGTTTTATCGCGGCATTCCGTCGATTCATTTCTCGACGTGGCATGATTCATGCGTGCTACTCCGATAACGGTCGGAATTTCATTGGAGCTCAAAATGAATTTTTGAAGTTAGCTCAAGAAACTTCTGGAACTCTAAGTTTCCAGTGGCATTTCAATCCCCCTACGGGTGCACATTTTAATGGCCTTGCCGAAGCGGGTGTAAAAATGGTTAAATCTCATTTACTACGAGTGGTAGGAGATCAGCGACTATCCTATGAAGAATTTACAACTTTGATTTGTCAAATCGAAGCTGTTCTGAATTCGAGGCCATTATGTTCTCAGAGCTCAGATCCTAATGATTTAATTCCGCTCACACCAGGGCATTTTCTCACTTTAGAACCCTTGAATTCAACAATTCCTGATGTTGATGTTTCTCATTTGAAATTAAACAGACTGTCTAGATGGCAGCTTATACAGAAAATGCAGCGAGATTTTTGGAAAAGGTACTTCGCGGAATATGTTAATACACTTCAGCAGCGTTTCAAGTGGGCTGAGCCGGCCAAAGAAATTGAGCTCGACGACCTTGTTTTGATCAAAAGCGATGTCGTTTCGCCTTTTAAATGGCCGGTTGGTCGCATTGTGGAATTATTTCCGGGAGAGGATGGACACAATAGGGTAGCTGCGGTGAAAACAGCTAATGGTATTTTCCGTAGACCCGTTGTGAAGCTTTGTCCACTTCCGAGAAATTGATTTTCAAATTATTTTCCTTTATAAAAATAATGTATTTCTATATTTGTTATTATTTTTCCTTTCTATTATTTAAATTTAATTTTCTGGTGACTTACATGGTGTTCTTTTTAAAAGGAGGAAACTTTTTTTTTCTGTTTTCTTTAGAAAAACCCATAGGGGTTTTTGTGGGCGGCTATGTTAGTGCAGCATTCAAGTTTCCCTAATTTATTTCTGAAATTGCGCATATATGCACCACTCATCTTTCAGATGACACTGTGCGCATGCGAGAGACTTTTTCTTCGACCAGAATCTGAATGATCACGGATCGACATTACGTTCGATATTTTTCCGGCTTATGAGTTTTTTAATTCTTTCAAAGCAAAAAGTGTTCAGAATTTCTTATTACAAGAACGATAGTTCAACAAGGTGTTGGTGTCAGAGTTCCAGACAAGGGGATCCCCAACTAACCAGGAATTCAGTGGATGAGGGTGAGTGTCCATCTGAGATTTGTGGTGTATTTCTAATCATTATCAAATTTACACATACAGTCTGCTAATTTTCTACCGAAGTGCTAACAAACATCTTTAATTTTTGGTGTTTTTGAAATAGTTTCTAATGGATATTTCATGGGTTGCAATTTGGGAGTTGCCAAAGATGTTAATCTTGCGATTCTAATTAAGAAACCAAGTAGATAAATTATTTTTTAGTTCTTATTATCCTGGAAAAATGTTCTTAATTGACAATTCAATTAATTTCAGTGCCTCACATCAAGATAATGAAGAGAAATCTGAAAGTGTCGAGGTGAAAATTGAAGATGTGGACATCGGTGAACAGTTTAATGAGGAAATTGGAGGTCATGAGAGGGAAGAATATTATTTTCAAAATGAACATAATTATGCTATGAAATCAACAAAACAGAATGATATTGAGAATTTTCATTCTATCAAATTGGAAGAAAATCACGATCAAAATATTGACCGTTCTAATATTTTCGGTAAAAATCAGATAGACTCACTTCATTTAAATTTGATAAAATATAAATGTCACTTATGCAGTTTTGCTAGTAGTGAAAAGGCTATCCTCGAAAAACATATGGATGGAGTACATTTGAATAATTTAAAACTGTATAAATGTCTTTTATGAGATTATGCTTCAAACCGGAAGGACCATTTCGAAAGACATTTTCATTCAGTTCATTTAAATTTGAAGAAACATAAATGTAACTTATGTGATTATGCTGCATATAAGAAAAGTGAACTCAAGAATCATACGGATGGTTTTCATTTCAACATAAAGTCGCACAAATGCCACCTATGTGAATATTCTACAAATCAAAAAAGTAGTCTTAAAACTCATATACGTTCGGTTCATTTAACCTTGAAGATATAAATGTGATTGATTGTGAATGATTCAATTTATTTAAATTTGAAGCAGCATAAATGCAAGAAACCTTAGAAATGCTCTAATGCAACTAAAAAACCTGCTCTTAAATATCATATACAATTCTGTACATTTCAATACATAAATATTTTCAACTTTCAGATTGTATAGAATTAAATTTAAAAAATGTATTCGATTGTTTCAAATCTACATTTTATATATCTAAATTTTAATTTTATCACTGTGTGGAGGATCAATTCCTTCAGTTGAATATCTTGTACATACCTTTTTGTAAACTTTTCTAATGTTTCAATTGTCAAGAATTATTGCATTTAGTATTTTAGGACCAATTGCCACAAGGTGCTAGTGTTGCACTTGTGGATCAGAAATAAAGATAAGATTATTATTTTTTATTCGAAAAACATTGATTTCTTTTATGTTTTGTATAGATTTTACCATCATCAAATATATCTCTAAATATTCATTATTTGATTCTTAATTTGTAACGACTTTCCTCGAAAATTTCCTTTCAGACTATTGCACAAGATGATGATTGTCTTTATGTTTTTTGAAGAGTAAAATATTTCAAAACATATTAATACTGAGCTATCCCGTACATTACGGAGTACTCTAATATATCCGGTGTGTTACGGAGTACTCTTAAAGATCTGGAATTATACGAAGTAATCTAAAGAGCGCTAAGCTTTTTATCGTGATCGTCTAGTGGCGGGCGAATAGGACGTTACGTTGTGTAGGCAACCCAAATTACACCTAACGAGAGCAAGGAAACAGTGACGGGAGGTTCAAATATTCGAAACACAATAATACCAGAATAATATATTTTTATTAATAATGTTCAAAAGCAACAACAATTTCATCTCGAAGGTTATGACGAGGGTACCATATGAGAAAATGGAATGTTGGATTATTCAAACAAGTTGTCAACTATCACAAGTTGTCAATTCGCTTCCGGATTGGCAAATCAACAGAAATGGCAGTGTGCCAATTCATGGAGTTTATTTATGGCGGCTTAAACAATGACATTTGTTTGATGAAGTGCATGCATTTAATTTGCCTGAATTTCAACTTCATGGTGAATAAACTGAACAATTTTTAATTTTAAATGAACCCAGTGCTTTTTTAAATTAGGTTTATGATTCACATAGATGGCATTTGTGTTCCCTCATGTTGAAATGAACAGCATTTATATGCTTCTTGAGATAACGTTTATTATTTGCAGTATAATCGTATAAGTTACATTTATGTTATAAAATAGTATTAAATCTTGTGTACCCCAACGTAAAACAGAAAAAGTATATTACCAATTCAATCAAATATCTACATTTAAAATGCGCAATTACTCTGTTGTCACCTTATAATCAACTATTTTAATTTTGATATCCAAATTTATTATTATTTAGAAATAATTTTCGAATATCATCTGTTTCCATAAAGTTACTATGTTATCAGAGTATGCAATAATACATATAAATTTTAAAATTTCTGGATTGTTCTTTTAGAGTTATCGTGTTTCAAACTTTTCCACACTTCGAATTCGCACTTTTTTTGTTTTTGTCCAATTTAAGACCATTTTAAGTTCAAAATTCCGTAAATAAAAATAAAGCGACCAAATAGGAAGCGTTCCAGAACGAGTACGAAATAACGTTTTGACTCAAGTTGTAAGTTTCAATTCTACATGGATTTTTTATTTAAAATCTCACAAGTATGTTCATAGAAATTGAAAATTTACAATTGCAAATCTGTTTAGGTAAAGAGAAATCATTTTACATTGTATAATAATGGTTTTATCACAAACTGTTAACTAAATTTTCAGCTTAAACTACAATTTAAAAGATAGTTATTTTGAAACAGTTATAATTTATTCAGATCAACCAAGAAAAATTATTTGACAATTTAATTTTTTATGACCAACTATGTAGTAATAAATAATATTCCACAAAGTTTGTGGAAATTGAATTTTATTTATTTCTAGTTAAAAATGAATTTTCATCAAGTAAAGACCGAATCCATCAAATACTTCTTTTTATAACCTTTCAGTTTTTAACCTTAACAACTTACCGATATTCAAAATGCAACTCTTCAATTAATTTCTTCCCTGCTTTACCATTCCATAAACATTTTTCAGAAAAATACATCAAGGACTTCCAATTAACTGTCAGTATATTAAATATTTTCCAGTTGGCGCTCACAAATATAGTGAGTCTCATCCTTATTTTTTATTTCAACACGCTGAAAATGTATTAAGTTAATTGACAGAGTGTAAAATGTAATCAAATTTTATAGTCATAAATTCTAAGCCCATCCAACAAATTTCCATCAAAATAAGAGTAAAGTTATTTAATTAATTATCTCTTCAAGAATAAAGTGAAGTTTAAAAATAATCATCCAGAAATTAAAAAAATATTACATTTTCAAATTTAAACCAAATTCCTCCCCCTGGAATCTCCATCTCTAACTTGCAGGTTTGATTCGAGATTTGAAAATTTACCTTGAAAACTAATGGCATTATTTTCAAATTTAACCAGTAAGAATATTTTATAACTAACTTTATGCATACCCTATATGACGAATGTGAAATTATCTTTAAGATGAAATTATTTATTTAAAAATTAACCGTTCTCAGTACGTACTTATTCAAATAATAATCTCACAGATTATGGATATTACTAATCTGTGAAAATACTTTCTAAATGTCAAAAACTCAATATTTTAATCACAAAATTCCTACATTAATGTAGGACTTCTTCAGTACTATATTTTTTCTCTAGAATGGAGCTTCGTAACACTTTCAACTGAGAGTACCTTTTTTTAAATGTTTGGACAATCTTATTATTCCATCAAAACTCGGATAAGATATAAAAAAAAGATTTGTGGAAAAGATATGATTTCAGTGAAGTTTGAAAGAAATAGTGTCCAAAATTTCTGAACATTTGGCGTATCTTATCAACCTTTCGGTCGCTTCTGGAAAGCTTCCTTCTCTTTGTAAGACAGTAAAGGTTATTCCTTTTTTTCAAAAAAACTGCTACTGATGATATAAATAATTATCTTCCAATATCTCTATCAAATTCCATCTCGAAGGTTATGAAGAGGGTACCATATGAGAGAATGGAATATTGGATTATTCAAACAAGTTGTCAACTATCACAAGTTGCCAATATCACTTCCGGATTGGCAAATCAACAGAAACGGCAGTGTGGAGTTCATTTATGGCTGCTTAGACAATGGCATTTGTTTGATGAATTGCATGCATTTAATTTGCCTGAATTTCAACTTCATGGTGAATAAACTGGACAATTTTTGTTTTAGGGGAGTGTTTCTTGAATGGATCCACAATTTTTGATCAATCAGCATCTATTTGTTCGAGTTGGTACAACAGGATTCCAAAGAATATAATAAATAAATGGGAATAGCCAGTGATCTAAGTAGATCACAACTACTATCATACTTGTATATGCATAGCACATATTACAGAAGGCTCTCATTACTAATTTACCAATCTGTCTCATTAATATAGTTTATTTATGGGTATATGCATAGATTAACTATACTGTAAGAAACCTAAATATAAAATAATATTATTAGAGCATCCAGAGCATTTCGTTGCTGTTTTACATAGCAACGATTAAATTTCAAGCTAACTAACTAATCATAAAAATATTCTAGACTACATAGTAAATAAAATTTAACCAACCTGAAGAAATTATATTCCTCTCTATATTTGATCATCTGATAATTTTTGCCAATCAGTTGGCTGTACAATTTAGATCGATCTCTTAAATAACTTGGGATCCCTCTTGGGAAAACGATGTCTAGGGCTGGTTAGATCTTTACACCCATTTACACAACAATTCTCAGTATATTGCAATTTTAAATACTGTATTGTATTTAATATTTGAAAATACTCTAATTTATAGGCAATAAACTGTTTTGAACTTAACACTGACGAAACTTAACCAAAAGGAAATATAGAACCATAACAAAACGTGGACCATAGATTAACAATAATATATAGATTGGATACTTCCCTATCCCCACCTAAAGCTAAGTTTTCAGTTGATGCACCAGTCAATAGTTAGCGCTAACCATTAACTTATTCTTTTTGATTTCGCCGCTAGGTACCGCTACCATCAGCCGTTAGCCATAGTTGTAATAATGGTCATATATTTTGAAAAGAAGTGGTTTTGTTCATAGATTAACAATAATCTATGCGCAGTCTGTATTAGCAAGTAACAGAACACACAAAAAAATAGAAGAGAGACAAAGACAAACGACAAGTAACTTGACTATTACTTCTTTCTGTCTTTGCTCTGTGGTAGAGAGACAATCTGTCACAGAGCAGATCACAATTAATCGACCAATGGCTCTGTGGTCAAATACCACAGACTATGAGTTCCCTATACCACAGACTGTGTGGTTGGGCCATTATTCAGCATTTTCATCAGGAGCTAAATTCTACTAAAAATCTACCATAAAAAGTTGACTATTAAATTTTTGACGGATTTGCCGAAAATCTACCAAAAAAGTAGAAATCTACTAAATGTGGTAACGCTGGGTTAGAAAGACTTCATGGACTCTTGCTCGCAGGGCCGTCTTTAAACTATTTGAGGCCCTGGGCACATTAGGATCATGGGGCCCCTATGACCTTGAGAAAACACTATTTAGTTACAATAGATAAAGAAAGACAAACAAGGTTCTAAATTTATTAATTTTATTAATATAATAAGCGCAGGTATTGTAGTAAGTCACTATCATCAGATTTTTCAAAATTAATGTTTTTCGGTAATACCTAAATATCGGTTATCATTTGGTAATCTGGCAGGAACTAGGGGGCCCCATTCGATCGTGGGGCCCTGGGCACGTGCCCATAGTGCCCAGTGGGGAAGAGGGGCCTGCTTGCTCGGCTGACCTCCGAACCGGATCCACACAGAGGTGAGTCTTATCAAAAACACTTCCGTGTATTGTTGGTTGCATCGGAATGAAAAGAGAAACTTTGAAGGTGACTGTGTGTTTTCTTGAACTGTCAATTTTACGGGAAGATGGGAATCAAAAAACAAATTTATTATGGTATTAATATGTTTTGAAATATTTTACTCTTCAAAAAACATAACGAAAATTATCATCATTTGCAATAGTGTGAAAGGAAATTTTCAAGGAAAGTCATTACAAATTAAGAATCGAATAATGAATATTTGAAATATATTTGATGATAGTAAAATTTACACAAAAGAAAATCAGTGTTTTTCTAATAAAAATTAATATTTTTTTCTTTATTTCTGATCCACAAGTGCAACACTTGCACCTTGTGGCAATTGAACCTAAAATAATAAATACAATAATTATTGACTATTTATACAATCGAAAAGTTTACAAAAAGGTATGTACAAGATTTTCAACAGAAGGAATTGATCCTCCACACAATGATAAAATTAAAATATAGATATATAATATTTAGATTTGATACAATTGAAAAAATTTTTTAAATTTAATTCTATACAATCTGAAAGTTGAAAATATCTATGTATTGAAATGTAAGGTTTCTTACATTTATACTGCTTCAAATTTAAATGAATTGAATCATTCACAACCAAGTCACATTTATATCTTCAAAGTTAAATGAACCGAATCTACATGAAGTTTAAGACTACTTTTTCGATTTGTAGAATATTCACATAGGTGGCATTTGTGCGCCTTTATGTTGAAATGAAAACCATCCATATGAATCTTGAGTTCACTTTTCTTATATGTAGCATAATCACATAAGTTACATTTATGTTGCTTCAAATTTAAATGAACTGAGTCTATATGAGTTTTTAGATCATATTTATGATTTGTTGAATATTCACATAGGTGGCATTTGTGTGCCTTTAGTTTGAAATAAAAACCATCCGTATGATTCTTGAGATACCTTCTGTTTTTTGTAGCATATTCGCATAAGTTACATTTATGTTGCTTCAGATTTAAATGAACCGAGTCTATATGCTCTTTTAGATTACATTTACGATTCGTTGAATATTCACAAAGGTGGCATTTGTGTTCCTTCAAGTTGAAGTGAAAAGCATTGATATGATTCTTGAGTTCATTCTTATGATTTGCAGCATAATCACATAAGTTACATTTATGTTGCTTCAAATTTAAATGAACTGAGTCTATATGAGTTTTCAGATGATATTTATTATTCGTTAAATATTCACATAGATGGCATTTGTGT
Organism: Megalocaria dilatata; assembly: GCA_034642435.1. NCBI lineage: Eukaryota > Metazoa > Arthropoda > Insecta > Coleoptera > Coccinellidae > Megalocaria > Megalocaria dilatata. The sequence continues at coordinate 10,244,250 of CM067862.1, forward strand.
TCCCTCATGTTGAAATGAACAGCATTTATATGCTTCTTGAGATAACGTTTATTATTTGCGGTATAATCACATAAGTTACATTTATGTTGCTTCAAATTTAAATGAGCTGAGTCTATATGATTTTTTAGACATTGTTTATGATTCGTCGAATATTCACATAGGTGGCATTTGTGTTCCTTTGTGTTGAAATGAAAAGCATTGATATGATTCTTGAGTTCAGTTTTCTGATTAGCAGCATAATCACATAAGTTACATTTATGTTGCTTCAAATTTAAATGAATTGATTCATAATGTCTTTTCAGATGGTGCTTCTTGTTTGCAGCATAATCACATAGGTGACATTTATGTTGCTTCAAATTCAAATGAATTGAATCATAATGACTTTTGACATTTGACTTCTGGTTTGAAGCATAATTGCATAAATGACATTTATACTGTTTTAAATTATTCAAATGTACTCCATCCATATGTTTTTCGAGGATAGCCTTTTCACTACTAGCAAAACTGCATAAGTGACATTTATATTCTATCAAATTTAAATGAAGTGAGTCTATCTGATTTTTACCAAAAATGTTAGAACTGTCAATATGTTGATCTTGATTTTCTTCCAATTTGATCGAATGAAAATTCTCAATATCAATCTTTTGTGTTGATTTCATAGCAGAATTATGTTCATTTTGAAAAGAATATTCTTCCCTCTCATGACCTCCAATTTCCTCATTAAACTGTTCACCGATGTCCATATCTTCAATTTTCACCTCGACACATTCAGATTTCTCTTCATTATCTTGATGTGAGGCACTGAAACAAATTATATTGTCAATCAAGAACATTTTTCTAGGATAATAAGAACTAAAAAATTATTTCTCTATTTGGTTTCTAAATTAGAATCGCAAGATGAACATCTTTGGCAACTCCCAAATTGGAACCCATGTTTATGCAATGTTTCATAAAAATGCATAAGAAAGACCTAATCTCATTTAATTTTAGATGAGGAGAGAATTATTCAGATTGCAAGGAAATATCTGGAGTTTTTCTGTAGCTTCATCATCAAGGAGTAGCACAAAAAAGATGGAATGGAAAGTTTTAAAAATATTGGGACTGAATATAGTCGTTTGAAAATTACTAAGCCAATTGAACAAATATGAAATAATATTTAATGGTTACTTACCAGTTATAAGTGGCAACCGAACACTTATTTCCTTCTTCATCGATATTAATACCAAAAGATCCAGTATTTTCAATTCCGTTTGATAATACAATTTCGTAAACACAATCTTCAACCTTAATATCTTCCACATTGAATCTATTTTTCAATTCTTAGCATTAAAATTTCACACTTCTTATAGCTAAATAATTTTATTTCACTGGTACACTTTTGACCACTCTACACCAATTAATGAATATAAATTGTGTTGTTACTATTAATGTAGTATGGTAATAATGACATAGAAATATATGTTTTCTTCTTCTTCTATAAGCATCCCTTATTATTTTGGACAGATGTATTTATTAATTTTTAACAATTATTAAAGCAATTTTATTATATTTAACGGAAAATTTTTAAATAGATCTGTCGATGTACTAATTATTCTAAATTTTATTTTTTTTTAAGTTGCTATGTTTTTTCACTATGGGACGTTTTTGACCAAACTACACTAAACCATAGACGTAATAACGATGCCAAGGTTAACCTTGGCATCGTCTAGGGCTGGTTAGATCTAGTGATGTTCATGTTAAAAAAATATCGATATTATTTTCGATATAATATATCGTAATGTTCTATCGATACTTTGCGATATATCGAACATATATATCGATATTTTTAAAATATCGTAAGTAATTTCCTACTTACTCGTATTAAACTAGTTTCTAATATTAAATAGGGAAGGTTGATATTATTAATATGAGTCACAACATCTAGAACAAATTATAACTTTATTTATATATCATGCAAATTAAATCAATGGCCATAAGTGAAAGATTTATAAATCCCAGTATTTCTTCTCCAAGATTTGCAAAAACAAAATTTTATTGACCCTTCTGGCTTGCAATCTGCTTCTCTGCTGTGTAAGAACCTGTGCGGCTTTTGAGAAAAGTCGTTCAGATGGATCTGAGCTAGCCACCATGGTTAAATATTTAAAAGCCACATTGTATAACGTTGGGAACTGTATTTTATAGTCTGCCCACACTTCTAATGGGTTTTCGTTAAATCTACTCACTGGAGTCCTCAAATAAAGCGATAACTCATCTGAAAGACTTTCATTGGTTGACAGCACTGAGATGAGAACGAACGAATTGAACGAAACCAATGACTAGACAAACAAGTGACCATAAATAGATTCTATGGTCTATGCTACTACTCTAGTGCTGCCGCGTCGCGGAGAGTATCTCATGTATGCGTTTCGTTATTGCAAAGGCTAGTTTATCAATAATGTATAAAATAATGTTTTTATTGTTACTTAATTTGTCAGTGTTGCACATTTAAAGGATTTCGATTTTTGGTATATCGGATGAAATATATCGATATTCAATTCGATACTAGGCGTTTCGATAATATCGGATGGAAGCGATATTATCGCGTAATGTATCGATATTTTTTTTAGTATCGATTTATATCGCCCACTACTAGTTAGATCTTGACACCCATGTACACAACATTCCTTAATATAGCCCAGTTTCAAGTACTGTAGTGAACTCAATATTTGAAATTACACTAGTTTAGATGCACTAAATTGTTTTGAACTCAATTCTCACGAAATTTAATCAAAAATAAAATTGAGATGTACCCGAGGTTGGGCCATAACAAAACGTAAACAACAGCACTTCTTTTCAAAATATATGACCATTATTACAATTATGGATGACGCGGCTGATGGTAGCGGTACCTAGCGGCGAAATCAAAAAGTATAAGTTGATGGTTAGCGCTAACTATTGAATGGTGCTAAAACTAAAAACTTAGTTTTAGGTGGGGGTAGGGAAGTGTCCAATCTATATATTATTGTTAATCTATGCATATGACTTTAATTTATATATGATATATATATATATATATATATATATATATATATATATATATACTTCCTACTGTCTATAAGATACTCACAGGAATAATCACCAAACATCTGTGGAAGCATGTAAGCAAGTACAAGATCCTTGCACGAGAGCAGAATGGCTGCAGAAGAGGTGCCCAGGGCTGCAAGGAGTTGTTAACCATCGATCATCTTATAACCAAACAGGCAAGGAAGAAGTTAAGGAATATCTCGGTCGCATGGGTCGACTACAAAAAGGCTTTCGACTCGGTCCCGCACTCCTGGCTTCTTAAAGTTCTGAAACTCTACGGTGTATCTGGAAACATTATAGGCTTACTAGAACATCTGATGACAACCTGGAGGACGAACTTAACATTCGGCAAAATAATAACACCAGAGATAAGAATCTTAACTGGCATCTTCCAAGGGGATAAACTCAGCACCCTCTGGTTTTGTCTAGCTTTAAACCTCCTCAGTAGGCTGCTCAACAACAACCGATACGGATACCTTGTGGACGACAGGTCAAACATCAAAATTACTCATCAACTGTATATAGATGACCTCAAGCTATATGCCGCGAATGAGGAGCAACTGAGGAGCCTTCTTGGGATAGTGACATCTTTCACACAAACCATCAGAATGGAGATGGGGCTGGACAAATGTGCCTCATTACACGTCAAGAGAGGAAAGTTGACACAAGGGGGAGAAATGCTTATTCAAGATGAGGTGACTATACAAGAACTAAGCCCAGAAGAATCATATAAGTACCTGGGTATACAACAAGCATTGGAGATAAGAACATCAAAACAGAAAGAAGATTTCAAAAATAAATTTTTTGCTAGAATAAAAAAAACCCTCCGCAGTAAACTGAACTCCAAGGCAATGTTTACGGCAATCAATACATGGGCAATTCCAAGTATAGCCTACTCTTTCGGCGTGATCAGGTGGTCAAGCACAGAGTTGAAGGCGATTGACACACATGTGCGAGTCCTAATGTCTAAATACGGCATCCACCATCCCCATGCATCGGTGATCAGACTTTACATGCCTAGGCACCAAGGAGGAAGGGGTTTGCGAAATGTTGAAAAGGCCCACAATAAAGCGGTAACTGAACTCAGAGAATATTTCCACTCAAAAAACTTACCGTTCTTTCAATCAATATGCCAGGAAGACCGCAACATCACGGCTTTAAATCTGGCAAGCAGAAATAACCCACCACAGGCGCCATCATCTGAACAACTACTGGAGGAATGGCACGGCAAACCCTTACATGGCAGGTATCCGGAGGCACTGAAAGAAAATAGAGTTAATAGAGAGCAGTCACTAACTTACCTTAAATCCGGTTATTTATTCCCAGAAACCGAGGGACGTCTCATCGCAATCCAAGATCAGGTGGTGCCAACAAGAGCGTACCTGAAACATATAGCCAAAAAGAACATACCGACTGACAGATGCCGGAAATGCTGCCAAGCCTTGGAGTCTATACAACATGTGACATCCTCATGCCCCATTCTTGCACCCAGGGAGTACACCCAGCGGCATAATGCTATGGCAAAAATCTTTCACCAAGCCATTGCCATGAAAGTAGGACTTATACTTACCTCTCGAAGGGTACACGAATACTTACCCAAGCCGATACTTGAAAACAGTCAGTTCAAACTCTACTGGTACAACCCGATAATAACGGATAGATCGGTGCCGCACAACAGGCCCGACATCGTGATCTTTGATAAAGGAAACCGCAAAGCAACAATCATTGATATAACCGTCCCGGCAGATGATAACATAAGTAGAGCGTACACGGAGAAACTAACAAAGTACCACGACCTGGCTTTTGAAATAAAAGAGATACACCAGCTAAGAACGGTAAAGATTCTGCCCCTGATAATCTCCACGAATGGATTGGTTGAGAGCCACCTGGCAGAAAATACGGAACTCCTTGAACTGGATCAGGAGTTGATAAGTAAAGCTCAGAAGGAGGTGATCCTCTGGACAACAAGAATTGTTAGAATGTTCCTTACAGCTGCCTAGAAGGTCCTTGGTCGTTAAGACCCGGACCTTCTAGAGGAAACTCCCATAATGGTGATTATTAAAAAAAAAAAAAAAAAAAAAAAAAAAAAAAAAAAAAAAAAAAAAAATATATATATATATATATTTAATTAAGTAAAGGTTAACCTTGGCATCGTTTATTGTTATTACGTCTATAGTTTAGTGTAGTTAGGTCAAAAACGTCCTATAGTGAAAAAATACAGTTACTTAAAAAAAATTAAATTTAGAATAATTAATATTAGATCTTTTTAAAAATTTTCCATTAAATATAATAAAATTGTTTTAATAATTGTTATAAATTAATAAATATAACTGTCCAAAATAATAAGGACTGCTTATAGAAGAAGAAGAAAACATATATTTCTATGTCATTATTACCATATATAGCACTACATTAATAGTGAGAAAACATTTTATACTCAATAATTGGTGCAGTGTGGTCAAAAGTGTACTAGTGAAATAAAAATTGAAAAATACTTTCAAAATGGAAGATATTAAGGTTGAAGATGATGTTTACGAAATTGTTTTATCAAACGGAATTGGAAATATTGGATCTTTAGGTATTAATGTCGATGTAGAAGGAAATAAGTGTTCGGTTGCCACTTATAATTGGTAAGTAACCATTAAATATTATTTCATATTTGTTCAATTGCCTTAGTAATTTTCAAACGACTATATTCAGTCCCAGTATTTTTAAAACTTTCCATTCCATCTTTTTTGTGCTACTCCTTGATTTTAATATGAAGCTACATAAAAACTCCAGATATTTACATCAAATCTGAATAATTATTTCCTCATGTAAAATTTAATGAGATTAGGTCTTTCTTATGCATTTTTATGACATATTGCATAAACATCTTTAATTTTTGGGGTTTTTGAAATAGTTTTTAATGGATATTTCATGGGTTCCAATTTGGGAGTTGCCAAAGATGTTAATCTTGCGATTCTAATTTAAAAACCAAATAGAGAAATTATTTTTTAGTTCTTATTATCCTGGAAAAATGTTCTTTATTGACAATTTAATTTGTTTCAGTGCCTCACATCAAGATAATGAAGAGAAATCTGAAAGTTTCGAGGTGAAAATTGAAGATATGGACATCAGTGAACAATCTAATGAGGAAATTGGAGGTCATGAGAGGGAAGAATATTCTTTTCTAAATGAACATAATTCTGCTATGAAATCAACACAAAAGATTGATATTGAGAATTTTCATTCTATCAAATTGGAAGAAAATCACGATCAAGATATTGACAGTTCTAACATTTTTGGTAAAAATCAGATAGACTCACTTCATTTAAATTTGATAGAATATAAATGTCACTTATGCAGTTTTGCTAGTAGTGAAAAGGCTATCCTTGAAAAACATATAGATGGAGTTCATTTGAATAATTTAAAACAGTATAAATGTCATTTATGCAATTATGCTTCAAACCAGAAGGACCATTTCAAAAGACATTTTCATTCAGTTCATCTGAATTTGAAGCTACATAAATGTAACTTATGTGATTATGCTGCAAATCAGGAATGTGAACTCAAGATTCATATCAAGAATTTTCATTTCAACATGAAGGAACACAAATGTCACCTATGTGAACATTCGACGAATCGTAAATATGATCTAAAAACTCATATAGACTCAGTTCATTTAAATTTGAAGAAACATAAATGTAACTTATGTGATTATGCTGCAAATCATAAAAATGAACTCAAGAATCATATCAATGTTATTCATTTAAACATGAAGGCACACAAATGTCACCTATGTGAATATTCGACGAATTATAAACATTGTTTAAAAAGGCATATAGACTCAGTTCATTTAAATTTGAAGAAACATAAATGTAACTTATGTGATTATGCTGCAAATCATAAAAGTGAACTCAAGAATCATATCAATGCTTTTCATTTCAACATGAAGGAACACAAATGTCACCTATGTGAATATTCGACGAATCATAAACAATGTCTAAAAAGGCATATAGACTCAGTTCATTTAAATTTGAAGCAACATAAATGTAACTTATGTGATTATGCTGCAAATCAGGAATGTGACCTCAAGATTCATATCAAGAATTTTCATTTCAACATGAAGGAACACAAATGTCACCTATGTGAATATTCGACGAATCATAAATATCATCTAAAAAACCATGTAGACTCAGTTCATTTGAATTTGAAGCAACATAAATGTAACTTATGTGATTATGCTGCAAATCATAAAAATGAACTCAAGAATCATATCAATGTTATTCATTTAAACATGAAGGCACACAAATGTCACCTATGTGAATATTCGACGAATCATAAACATTGTCTAAAAAGGCATATAGACTCAGTTCATTTAAATTTGAAGCAACATAAATGTAACTTATGTGATTATGCTGCAAATCATAAAAGTGAACTCAAGAATCATATCAATGCTTTTCATTTCAACATAAAGGCGCACAAATGCCATCTATGTGAATATTCGACATATTATAAAAATCATCTAAAAAGTCATATAGACTCAGTTCATTTAAATTTGAAGAAACATAAATGTAACTTATGCGAGTATGCTACAAATAAGAAAAGTGATCTCAAGAATCATATGGATGGTTCTCATTTCAACCTAAAGGCGCACAAATGCCACGTATGTGAATATTCTGCAAATCGTAAATATGATCTAAAAACTCATATAGATTCGGTTCATTTAACTTTGAAGATATAAATGTGACTTGATTGTGAATGATTCAATTCTTTGAAATTGCAGACAGCATTAGTAACTTTTAAGATTACTGCAACTAAAAAAATTGCTCTTGAAAATCATATACAATTTTGTACATTTCAATACATAGATATTTTCAACTTTCAGATTGTATAGAGTTAAATTTAAAAAATTTATTCAATTGTATCAAATCTAAATATTATATATCTATATTTTAATTTTATCATTGTGTGGAGGATCAATTCCTTCTGTTGAAAATCTTGTACATACCTTTTTGTAAACTTTTCAAATGTTTAAATTGTCAGGAATTATTGTATTTAGTATTTTAGGATCAATTGCACAAGGTGCTAGTGTTGCACTTGTGGATTAGAAATAAAGATAAGATTATTAATTTTTATTCGAAAAACATTGATTTCTTTTATGTTTTGTATAGATTTTACTATCATCAAATATATCTCTAAATATTAATTATTCGATTCTTAATTTGTAACGACTTTCCTTCAAAAATTTCCTTTCACACTATTGCACAAGATGATGATTGTCTTTATGTATTTTGAAGCGTAAAATATTTCAAAACATATTAATATCATGATAAATTTGCTTCTTTGATCCCTATCTTCCCGTAAAATCGACAGTTCAAGAAAAAAATTTCATAACACGCAGTCACCTTCAAAGTTTCAAATAGTAACTGTAACATTTAAGGCGACCTATGAAATAAATAAATTGGGACAGTGTATCAAACATTGATTAAATATGTTTTTTGAGTTGCAAATAGATATAAATTGAAAATTACTATGAAGAAATATTTGCATATTACAGAATAATAGCTGGAATTAATTCTCCAGAATCTCTACAGATTTTAATCTATTGTGAACGAATTTCACAATAAAAATAATGTAAAAAATAATGAATGACTGTATGGAGCTTTGTAAATCCAAATATTTGAGATATACTACAAAATAATGTAATAATAATGAATGACTGTACGCAGCTATGTAACCCCAAAAATTATTTGAGATATTTAAATGGGTACCATCTGTTTAACAACCTTCTTTGTCGATTGCCGACATTCCGATATCCGTTAGAAGGCCCCTCTTTTTTAACCCGGTTTTTATCACGTTCCCATTGTAAACCTCTGTACCACTATTAGGTGTTACCGAGAACCTGTTGAAATATTCAAAATATTTATCACTTTTGTTTAAATACTACTGTACCACTGTTAGGTCTTCAGTTGTCTGATTATGGGATAGTTCATTTCCCGAAACTTGAGTAACAAGAAAATGTGTAATATATATTTTTTGGTAATAAAATATAGTAATTTCTACAATTTGTTTTAATTATGTATTAATAGATTTAGAAGCCAACATTCTAAATTTTGAAAGAACATTTTTCAAGTATTGTTTTTGATTTAATGCAACAGATATACTAAAAAATAGCTCAATAAACCTAGGTCTTTCTTTTTAAATGACATATGTAAATTTAATTTTAATTTATTTATTTCCTTTAAGCAAGATCTGGCAATCAAAATATCATCAAAAAATATTAACACATATATGATCATTTCAGTAGAAGTTTTGATATAAAGACAATAATTATTTATACTCTTATAGAATCCTTCATCCATCAAAAAGTTATCAAATTTTTCATACCTATCAAGTGGTGCCTTTTTTAAACCATAAATAGCTTTATTTAATTTACACACACTGCCACTCATCTCACCACTCTTTGTTATGTACAACAACAAATTTTCTTTTAAATCACCATGAATAAATGCATTACAAACATCCATTTGATAAATTTTCCACTCCCTCTGAGCACATGCAGACAGAATTGTTCTAACAGTAGGAAGTCTTACTACAGGACTATAAACATCTTTCATTAAAGTTTGTTTAACACCTCTTGCAACTAATTTAAATTTTGAAATTTCACCCCCTTTGTCTTTTTTAATTTAGAGAACCCATTTACTATCTATTATTTCACACTTTTCTGGTTTTCCTACCACTACCCAGGTATTATTTTCCATTAAAGCCTCTTCAGTGGCTTCTCTCCATCTGGTTGCGTACCTACCATTCATTGCCTGATCATATGTTGAGGGTTCGTCAATATCCAAACTGAAATAACTCAGGTCATAGTCTTCATGTAAGTTCTGAGGCATTTTTAATACTGATGAAGGTCCCTTTGCTTCGAAAATACTTCCATTGGTACCACTCCCTTCTCTGGTTCCTTCAATATCTGATCCTCATCTAAACTTAAGTTTCTAGTCTGCCAGATATTCAGAGTACAGATAAACAATAGAGTATTTTGTAATTATCCTGTCCGATCAGGAGTTCCCCGAAGAAGCGTTATTGGTCCATTATTATATTAGGTGGATCGGAAAGTAAAGTTGTTTTTTAATTAAGTTCAAAAGAATAAATTATTAACAAGTTTTTATTTTGAATCAATAATGTAATCACCTGCGTAAAACAACCCTTTGCCATCTAGTGTTCAAATTTTCAATGCCGGACAGATAAAAATTAATTGGTTTATGATTTAACTCATATTTCGAGATGTCATTTCGGATATCATCCAAATTTTTTTCCACTAAGAAAATATTGTAGCCATTGAAATAAATGTAAATCCGAGGTTGCGATATCGAGCGAGTATGGGGTGAGGCAGTACCTCTCACCCCAATTCATTAATTTTTTCCAAGGTTCGTCTTGCACAGAGCGGTCTTGCATTGTCGTGTTGCAGAATAACGCATTTTCTGTTGACAATCGCCGGATACTTTAAGATTAAAGATTGGTTCACTCGATCAAATAGATCACAATATAGATCTGCATTAACAGTTCGTCCAGGTTTCAGTACTTCAAAATGAACAATTCCGCGTATGCTCCACCAAACCACAGAAGCACCTTTTTGGGACTCTCAAAATTACCGGATCTGAACCTAGAGAACCATCTTTGGCATTTACGAACGTCTAATGCACTTGGATAAACATCGCAAATGTTTTTGCTCGAAACTGTGTTACTACCCTTGCGAAACTCAAACAGCATACAATGCCAGATATGCTGTTATGGTATTGGCTGGCAATCTCACCCAAAATTGTAGAAAAAGGTCTAATATTTAATTATTCAGAAGCGAACAAGTCACAATAACCCTAAAATGTCTTTGGCACGACTTTGAAGTACAAATGACAATTAAATATCGACATGCGCAGAAACGACATTACGTTCCGGTCCCCCGGAAGTATTATATACTATATACAGCCGACTTGCCCATAAATACAGATACTATAATAGGAACTTATGTAGATGATTCTGCAATTCTTGCGATTCATGACGATCCTGAAGAAGCATCTAATTTATTGCAGGACCATCTGGTTCAGTTAGAAAACTGGCTTCATAGATAGTATGAAGATAATAATAAAGATCAAAATTAATCAAACAAATTTGGTATAGGTTAATATCACCCTTTGACGAGAGCAGTGGTCCCCTATCTATTTAAACATTGTTAAAATACCAGATTCCACAACCACCAAATATTTGGGAATGCATTTAGACATCAAATTAACTTGGAAGCATATTGTTAAAGAAAAAAAACAAATAGTCCTAAAAGTTCAAGATCTGTATTGGCTTATAGATAGAAAATTAATTTCACTGGAAAACAAAATATTAATCTATAAATCAATTATAAAGCTCATATGGTTATATGGAATTGAGCTTTGAGGATGTACAAGTAAATCCAATATATCCAATAAGTGAATTTAATTTGATATTTTTGCATTTTGGTGCAAATTCAAGAAGGCCCCTATAGTTGACAAGTTAAAAAAAGGATAAGATATTGAAGCTAGATAGCAATCTGAATTAATTTTAAGAGGGCAAAAATATGGAACTTTATGATTTTCAACCTGATAAAAATTAAAATTACCTTGTGTGGTTGCAACATTATATTCAAAAATGTTTCTTGTTAAAAATATCCAATTGATAACTTGATTAGCTGCTTGTTGTGCTCTATTCTAGCAATTCTAACCTTTTTTTTTCATTGGAAGCTATTTTGTATAGAAATTAAATATAACATAACTTCACCATCGATAAAAACAGAATTAAAATTATATAAAACAGGATAATTAACCCATCATTGATGATAGCACCAAATGCACACTAATACTTCAAGAATCTTCCGACGAGATCACAAGCCCAAAGTGTGCATCCTACAATTAGAAAATTAGGGGCCGACAAAAATTTCACTCAATTCAACTAATAATAGACAGCAGTGATATGCCGATTTAAAATTTATAAATTGTTAAAAAGGCTGATAGGTCTAACGTTCAACTCAATAGTTTGTTTAGTGTCCTGCTGCAGGCCTTAGTTCTTGAATCTGACGGATCAAGTAGGCTTTCTCATCGTTGAACTGTTCATCTTCTGCTCTATCTGTATGAAATTTCATCAGAAAATCTACTAGTCTTTCTTGATTCCTCAATAAAATATCAAGGATCGGCTTTGGTTTGTTTGGATTGGCGTTTGGGGCGTCCATAAATTACGTGAGGTGTTTTTTAAATTTTCTGTACCTCCCTCCCCCCCCTGGTGAGATGTCGTGAGATTTTATTCAACCTCCTCCCCCATCCCCCAATCTCACGTGAGATTTTTCAAAATGTGGGTTTCTTACATAAACGCGTTGGATTGTTATTGTAAAAAGAAAAAAAAATTTACTTCGTACTTTCATTTACGACTAGTAATCAATATTGCTGAGAGTTATAAGTGTAATAAAAATTTAACAATAGAATACTTAAATCGTGACTACTGTGATTAGAAAAAAGAATATCTACTCTAATTCAGTCCATGGAGAATCATGCGCGGTCTCAAGAGAGACTATTGGAACCAACATGTCCATATGATTTTCAGTAAAATCATCTGCTCCTTCAACTTCGTTACCAAAATAGTATAATTTTTTTTTGTTTCAATCAAAAAAAAAATTGCGTGATATTTGCCGAGACCCCCCCCTCTCTCCAACGTAAGATTAGATGAGATTTGACTCGACCCCCTCCACCCCTTAAACATCTCACGTAATTTATGGACGCCCCCTTACCTTTGTATTTTGTTGTGTATTATATGAAGCTGCCCGACATATATTGAGATATCTTAGCTAGTTTGTCTTTGCATTTTCGAATTTCAATAACCAAATATTTGGGTATTCATCTGGACAATAAATTAACTTGGAAAAAACATATTGTTAAAAAAAGTAAAGAAATAGACCTAAAAATGAAAGAACTCAACTGGCTTATAGGTAGGAAATCCAAGCTCTCACTAGATAACAGAATTCTTTTATACAAAACAGTTATAAAACCCATATGGGTGTATGGAATTGAGATCTGGGGATGTTTTTTTTTTTTTTTATTATCATTTATTCATTAGCAATCAGAATACAACAATTCTATGAGCTAATTTGCTGTCTACAGAGCTTTGAGCTCTCAAATGATTTGATATGGTCTTCTCCAGTGAAAAGACCATTTTAAATCTACTTCATATCAGCTGGCCAGGTCCTTTTGAGTCTTCTCATGTCTTGAGGTTGAAGCAACGGTTGTAGTAAGTCGTTTATATGACCATCTAACTTGGTGTGATGTTTTTGGCTCTGTTCCTTGATGACATCCTTCACATAAGGTATTTTCAAATCTTCATGCAGGGTTTGATTTGATACATACCATGGAGCATTTGTTAGCAATCTCAGTATTTTCGATTGGCATCTCTGGACTAGAGTTACATTGGACTTACTTGTACATCCCCAAAGTTCAATTCCGTATGTCCATATGGGCTTTATGACCATTTTATATATCAGTAGCTTGTTTTCTAATGAGAGTTTCGATTTTCTACCTATAAGCCAATTCAGTTCTTTAGTTCTAAGATCTATTAGCTTCCTTTTTTTAATAATATGCTCCTACCAGGTTAGTCTGCTATCTAAATGCACTCCCAAATATTTAACAGTTGGGGAATTTGGTATCTTTATATTGTTTATAAAGATGGGTGGACACTGGTCTCTTCGAAGAGTATAATTTACTTGAACTGACTTGGTTTCATTAACTTTTATCTTCCACTTATGCAGCCATTCTTTTATTTCATCAAGATGAATTTGCAATCTATTAGATGCCTCTTTGGGATCTTCATGGCTTGCAAGAATTGCAGCATCATCTGCAAAAGTTCCCATTATCGTATTCGCATTTGTGGGCATATCTGCCGTATACAGCGTATACAAAAAACGGTCCCATAACACTTCCTTGGGGAACACCGGACTGAATAGGATAAAAATCAGACACTTTATCATTCACCCGTACTCTGAATCTCCTTCCAGTAAGATAAGATCTCATCAACTTGTAGGAGTATAATGGCAGACATTTCTTTATCTTATACAATAGTCCAGAATGCCAGACTTTATCAAAGGCCTGGCTTACATCCAAAAAAGCAGATGTGCAGTATTGTTTGAGTTCCAGGGCTTTGCTTATCTCATGACTTATTCTGTGTGTCTGCTGTATGGTGGAGTGATTTGTTCTGAATCCAAATTGGTGTGGAGGAATCCATTCTTGGGTGTTGGGATCCGACTTTATTCTCAATAGCAAAATTTTCTCCAAGATCTTAGATAAAGTTGCTAGTAAGCTAATTGGTTGTTAAATTTTACAGCATTTGGAAAAGAATACATTAACAACAAAGGATTTATACATCAAAAACCTCAAACTTAACATAAGCCCGTCATTCAAAAGAATTTGAATAAATTTCAACAACTATTAACAGAATTAATACATGCTCTGAGATAATGTTTATGATTGGTAGATCACATAAGTTATATTTGTGTTGTCCATGATTTAAATGAACATAATCAAATTCCACTTTCGAGAAAATATTTAATATTTGTGAAAGAGTGGCATAAGCGGCATTTCTTTCGTTTTTTTTAAATTTAATTTGAAATAAGCGAATCTCTATGATCCTTGAACACATAAGTGACATTTATGTTGCTTCAAATTCAAATGAACACATTCGATGTGCAGTTCCAGACAATGTTTCCATTTCGAGGCATAATCACAAATATCATTTGTGATGCTTCGAAGTCAAATGTGCCGAACGTATGTGAGTTTTAAGATGTTGTTTCTTATTTGTAGAAAATTTACAAAAGTTACATTCATTTTGCTTCAAATTCAAATGAACAGAATCGATATGTACTTTGAGAAAATGTTTGATATGTGTAGCAAAATCACATACGTTACATTTATGTTGCTTCAAACTTAAATGAACAGAATCAATGTGAGTATTGAGCCGATGTTTCCAATTTGTAGCATAATCACATAAGTTACATTTATGTTGCTTCAAATTCAGATGAACTGAATCTATATGAGTTTTGAGATGGCCTTTCTGATTCGTAGAATATCCACATAAATTACATTTGTGTTGCTTGAAATTCAGATGAAATGAATTAATATGATTAACGAGATCTTTTTTCTTATTTGCAGCATATTCACATAAGATACATTTAAATCGTTTCAACATAAAATGTACTGAATTTATGTGATTTTTAAGAGTGTCTTCAGTATTTGCAACATATTGGTATGAGTTACGTTGATGTGTTTGTTTCAAAGAAAAATTTCTACTTTGTTTCTTTCTATCTTCATCGACTGAAGTTTGGTCACAAATATTAGAACTGTTGGTTTCTTGTCGATGATTTTCTTCCAATTTTGGAGATCCAACTTTCTCATTTTCAATTTGTTCCAATAAACCACTTAAATGATCAGTTTTAACAATGTATTCTTCCCCATTATGAACTCCAAAGGTAGCTATAAAATTTTCAGCGATTACTTCATCTTCAACCTTGACTATTACAAAATTCTTTTCATCATCTGGATATGGAAAACTGAAACAAAAGAAACAATGCAATAACAAAAATCTGACATGTATTGAGCTATGATAACAGAATATTCCATTAGGTGGAGGCTCAGTATGGGGAGACATATTTTTTGAAGCTGTCCAAAATGGGACATCCACTACTCATAGGTACCTGACAGAAGTTTAACAAGACCATGTCATACAATTCATGGTTATTGTTGGAGAAGACACAACCTTCATGTATGATAATGCACAGATGGCTGCGCACTGCTCGGATAGTAATTGCTTATCTTGACATATTTGTTTGGCCTGCTTGAGGTCTAAATTTAAGACCGATAAAAAATGTTTGAGATGAGATATGGAGACATGTGTCATTCCCAAAAACTCTAGAAAGCTTCCCACATACTGATGCAGAAACAAGATAAAATTCTGCAATATGCAATCCAAATTCTGAACCAGAGAATGCTTCTTTGTTTACAAACTTATTACTGCTAAAGGAGGGAATAATAATAACTCTTTATTTCCAAATCATTAGGTACAGATACTAGTAAACAAATACAAATGAAGAGAAATAGAGTCAAAATTAACATTCACCTACCACCTAACAACAGAAATCTTCAATACTGTATGGTTATGAATTTAACAATAAAATGAATATTTTTTTCTTAAGTAGTTTATAATCATTGATTTCTTTGATTTCATTAAGCAGTCTATTGAAGCACTTTAAACATTTGTATTCAAGCTGTTTTTGTGTTGAATTTTATTTACATTTTGGAAAATTATATGATAATGTCCTTGTATATATCTATTTTTCATATAGAAGGAAAAAACATTTATTTTTATGCATAAATAGTGAACATTCCTGTATATACTACTCTGTCAAGAAAGTACCGGGAATTTTCAATTAAAACAACATTTTTATATTTAATCGTCAAAATTTATTGGGTCGCCTTCAAAATAGGCTCCATTTGCTCCAATACATCTATGCCAACGGCACTTCCAATTATCGAAACATTTTTTATAGGCGCTTTCCGGGATGGACTTTAGCTCTCGCGCCGAATTTTGTTTTATGGCTTTAATCGACTCAAAACGGGTGCCAGGAAGGGGCAATTTTAGTTTTGGGAAGAGGAAAAAGTCGCAGGGTGCCAAATCCGGCGAATACGGTGGTTGCTGAAGCACGTTTGTTGAGTTTTTGGCGAGAAAGTCAGTCACAATCGTAGCTCGGTGAGAAGGCGCGTTATCGTCATGCAAAATACATGAGTTGTTCGCCCACAAATTTGGCCGCTTCTTACGGATACGCTCACGCAAACGTTTCATAACGCCTAGGTAATACTCCTTGTTTACCGTCTGACCCTCTGGAACGAATTCGTAGTGCACCACGCCACGGATATCGAAGAAAACAATGAGCATCACCTTCATTTTCGAGCGGCTTTGGCGTGGTTTTTTCGGTTTCGGCTCATTTTTTGCCACCCATTCCGATGATTGCTGGCTTGTTTGCATATCGTACTCGTAGACCCAGGTCTCATCACCAGTTATAATGCGTTCCATGAATGTAGAATCGGAATTACAGCGATCCAGCAACCTGTTCGCGATGAAAATTCAGGTCTTTCGGTACGAGTCGTGCGGCCACCTTTCTCATGCCCAAAATATCAATCAAAATCGTACGTGCGGACTCGTGGGATATCTTAAGATCATGTGCTATCTCTCTCAAGCTGGTACGACGGTTTTCCAGCACCCTTTCCTTAATTTTATCGACGTTATCTTCGATCGAAGCCGTCGATGGGCGACCACTTCACGACCGTCCTTAAAGGCTCTGTACCACTGATAAGCACGAGTTTTCGATAGAGCATTATCACCAAAGGCCTTTTGCAACATTTTCAATGCATCGGCACACGAAAATTCATTTGCAACACAAAACTTTAAACAAATTCTTTGCTCAACGTAATCACCCATAGTAAAAATCGGCACGCACTCTGACATCGACTGACTTAATCAGCTGTTGCAAACACACTAGTTGACAGATCCCGCTCAAGCTTGGCATAGTAATTAAGGACAGTGGTACCAACCTAGGAAAAAAAATTTTTACCTGCCTCATTGCCCCGCCAGATTTAAATCGATAATTCCCGGTACTTTCTTGATAGAATGTATATGGCGTACAATGTTAAAATACCATTTTTTCTGAAAAAACCTCTAGAAGATTGCCTATATGTTAAGTTATACAATATTCTGATGGCTTTTTTCTGTAGTACAGATATATCTTGCATGTTTCCGAACCATAAACCATGAGATCTAATTCCATTTTGGCCTCTCTATTGTTGCATGGGTACAGTGTTTTTAACATTTTTGCATCCCAAGTATTTGGAAATTATTCTAAAGGCATAGATTACTGTCCCTAATCTCTCATTGGGGTAATTGGTATGCTGCTTGCTCGTTATTGATTCACTACTGAAGTTCTCCATTTCTTTTCATTTGACCAAGAAGCAATAAAATTTTTTGTTTTCATCGTTTTCAATAAACTTTGAACAAAACAATAACAACTTTGGTGCAGGAAATCAGCTATGAAAAAAAATTAATGGTTGTCTTTAAGGAACCTTCATGGATTGTAAGATACCAGCTACCTGAAGATGCTACTGTGATAGTGAAACAATTGTATTATAATAACAAAAAAAATTTGTGAAAATCAGAATAATCTTATTTAATATTATTCAAAATTATATACTGCAGAATTTTCTCCTATTCCTGCACCAGAATGTGTGAAGCTTTCTACAATTCCTGAACATTTGAAGAGTCTCGTCAATAACAAAAGTAATTCCACATATTCGACCATTTATTAGAAATAGTCTAGTCAACAAGTGCCTTTTGGGTCAACTTTTTTCAGCAGTCTCCGAAAATTATGAAGTTCCGCTTGCAAAAATTGCAAAAGTTATTAACAATTAACTAAAAAAAGGAGGGTTTAGTTTTTTGTATTATAAATATCTCAAAAACTAATAAAGATTTTTGAAATAAAAAAAAAAGATTCAAAAAGAGGAGGAAATTTCCTGAAAAAAGTGTCGACTTCCGGAATTGTAGTCCCAATATTAATAATTTTCCCAGAGGGATGAAAATACGGCCGAAAACGTATACTCTGACTTTCGTAAGCTTTGGACACTTTATTAATAAAAATTATTTGAACAGATTAAATATGAAATTTAATAAATGAAAAAATTCAGGGGCATACTGGATAGATGAATGAACAATAATCCGACAAAAAAAAATTTTTATCTCAATTTTTCAATTAGTTATGCAATAGTTAATTAATAATTTTTTTCTGCTTGAAAATGAACATTGCAAGTGTGATAATTGTTAAACTATTAACTTGAGATTTTTTTCCTCTCTTGGAGCAATTTTTGGAAGACTTCAGAATAGATCCCCGTTGGAAAAATTTAAAAATATTTATTTTTCAGTTTCTTATTAACAATTTTCGTTGTTGCAAAATTAAAAACTTTGATTAATTATCGAAAAAAAAAAATTTTTTAAATATTATTAATGGTCCGTTTTTATGTTGTAGGAAGCTACATAGAAATATTTTTTTTTGATTTTTATCTCTTATTGTTTAAAAAATTGTTATAAACAAATGCGTTGTTTATAAAATAATTGAAATTTTTTCTAAGGAATATCAATCTTTGATGCAAATAATGATTAAAAAAAAATTTTTTTCCTTAAAAAAATTTTTTTATTGTTTAAAAACGCATTTTTTAATTAACAATCGTTTTCTCCCAACTAATATTAAGGAACCATTTTTTCTTTAAAAATCATGATTTACTTTTCTTTTCCATATAAAAAATTTTCGTTTTGTTTAATTTTTCATTGTTTATATAATAAACAATTTGTTATAAACAAATCAATTTTTACTTTATATTTTTTCCCTATTCTTACTGCCACAAATACAGACATGATTTTTTTTTATTATTTTTTATTATTTTAATAATACTCTTTTTTTAGTTAATTGTCAATAACTTTTGCAATTTTTGCAAGCGGAACTTCATTTTTTTCAAAAATCATCTAGATGCTATTCCGAATCGAATGACACCTTGATCATAATTTTCGGAGACTGCTGAAAAAAGTTGACCCAAAAGGCACTTGTTGACTAGACTAAAACAGAACATACTTTCAACCACAATTTTGAAATTTTACATATAGAAAATAACAGTTATGAGTTAAACCTGTTAAGAGTCTCTAGAGATAAATAAACACAACAAAACTTACTACTACTTAACGAACAATTAGACTTAAATAATTCGCCCCTGTTAAACATATTCAGATAAAATGGAATTTACAGGCACCCTCTTCCTTGGGTTTAAGTGCTCAATAAAAATTTTTGTACCTACTCTAATATAAAAAGAAACCGATTTCGAAAACAAATTTAGTCATTCAAAATGTAAGATCCCACCTAGCTAAAGATGCTAAAGAGATAATAGCCAAACAATTGTTGTATTATAATAACAATGAAAATATGTGAAAATCAAAATAACCTTATTTAATATAAAATAATAAGAAACGGTTTTTTACTTGCTAGAAGGATTATTACAAAGTTTGAATATCAAAACAGATTTAATCCGTTAGTTTTCTACAATTTTAATTTAAAAAAATTTTATTCAAAAAACTTTATTTATTGTTAATTGATTTTATTATTTTTTGTATGTAAAGTTGAACTGGTCTTATCTGAATTCTAGTTATTTTTTGAGGATGTGCTGCATGTTTTGAGAGTTTTTGAAGCAATTTATTTAAATATTTCAAATAAATTGGTTTTTAAGAAGTTCTTAAAATTATTTTGTATATTTTTGAAAAAGATTTAGTTTTCATAAATAAATAGAAGATCAGAAAACAATACATTTTGTAACAAACAGGGCTCGTATGTTTGTCTGAAGAGTTCAGTACACATGCCTGGAACGAAACAAAAAATATTTATTTATTAATTTTAATTAACAATTTATATTCGTTGGGTTTTCTTTATTCCATTTGATATTATATAATGAGTTTCGATTTTATACGTCTATTAAATATGAGCAGTGCTTATTAAGACAATAATTTAATTCTTGAAGTTTCTTGAATAAATTTTTTGAAATGAAAATTGTAGAAGACTAACAGATTAAATCTGTTTTGATATTCAAAGCTTATTTAATATGGATTTTCATCAAGTGAAGACTGATTCAGTTAAACATTCCCCAATATATAATTTAAAATATGATCCAAAACATGACTCAACATGCTCAACAAACGGTTATCACTACTAAAGGAGGGAATATTCCCTACTTAAGTTCTCAAATTTTTTTTGTGGCCTAGAAGAATATCAAATAAATTTTTTCGTTCCTGTAGCAGCTAATTACATGCAATTTTGGTTTCGTCGATTCCGTTCAGGTATTTTTGATGCATCTTGCGCAGGCAGCTAAAGATTGATCATGAAACAGTTTTAAACCAAACGCAAAGCTATATTAAAAAAGAAGCTCTATGTTTGTGTGTCACACAAACTAACACCAAAAACCATATGGATCAAATTTCCATCTGTGAAGCCTTTGCCAAACAGAATGAAATCAACACATTTATTAAACGGGTGGTGACTGGAGATGAGAAATGCGTCACATACTACTCTGTCAAGAAAGTACCGGGAATTTTCAATTAAAACAACATTTTTACATTTAATCGTCAAAATTTATTGAGTCGCCTTCAAAATAGGCTCCATTTGCTCCAATACATCTATGCCAACAGCACTTCCAATTATCGAAACATTTTTTATAGGCGCTTTCCGGGATGGACTTTAGCTCTCGCGCCGAATTTTGTTTTATGGCTTCAATCGACTCAAAACGGGTGCCACGAAGGGGCAATTTTAGTTTTGGGAAGAGGAAAAAGTAGCAGGGAGCCAAATCCGGCGAATACGGTGGTTGCTGAAGCACGTTTGTTGAGTTTTTGGCGAGAAAGTCGGTCACAATCGTAGCTCCGTGAGAAGGCGCGTTATCGTCATGCAAAATCCATGAGTTGTTCGCCCACAAATTTGGCCGCTTCTTACAGATACGCTCACGCAAACGTTTCATAACACCTAGGTAATACTCCTTGTTTACCGTCTGACCCTCTGGAACGAATTCGTAGTGCACCACGCCACGGATATCGAAGAAAACAATGAGCATCACCTTCATTTTCGAGCGGCTTTGGCGTGGTTTTTTCGGTTTCGGCTCATTTTTTGCCACCCATTCCGATGATTGCTGGCTTGTTTGCATATCGTACTCGTAGACCCAGGTCTCATCACCAGTTATAATGCGTTCCATGAATGTAGAATCGGAATTACAGCGATCCAGCATGTCTGAAGCAACCTGTTCGCGATGACGTTTTTGAAGAAAATTCAGGTCTTTCGGTACGAGTCGTGCGGCCACCTTTCTCATGCCCAAAATATCAATCAAAATCGTACGTGCGGACTCGTGGGATATCTTAAGATCATGTGCTATCTCTCTCAAGCTGGTACGACGGTTTTCCAGCACCCTTTCCTTAATTTTATCGACGTTATCTTCGATCGAAGCCGTCGATGGGCGACCTCTTCACGACCGTCCTTGAAGGCTCTGTACCACTGATGTGCACAAGTTTTCGATAGAGCATTATCACCAAAGGCCTTTTGCAAGTAAAAATCGGCACGCACTCTGACATCGACTGACTTAATCAGCTGTTGCAAACACACTAGTTGACAGATCCCGCTCAAGCTTGGCATAGTAATTAAGGACAGTGGTACCAACCTAGGAAAAAAAAAATTTTACCTGCCTCATTGCCCCGCCAGATTTGAATCGATAATTCCCGGTACTTTCTTGACAGAATGTACAGCAAAATTGTGCATGGTCTAAGTGCAGTGAAGCAGCCTAACTAGGACCATTGGAAGCTATCGATTGAGCAAAAACAGCCAGATTTGACCAAAAGAACGGGACAATGCCAAGCCACACACGTCTGTAGTGACTCGCCAGAAACTCCGGAAGCTTAGTTTGGGAAGTTTTAATACATTCACCGGACCTGGCACCAAGCGATTACAATCTTTTTATTGCATTGCAAAACTTCATGAATGATAAGAAATTGGCATCAAGAGAAGATTATAAAAATTGATTACTAGAATTTTTTGCCAATAAGAACCAAGACTTCTATGAAAGAGGCATTATGAAGGTAGCTTTAAAATGGCAAAAATTATGGAACAAAACAGTGCATATTTGACTCAAATCAGACAATTCAAAATATGTTAAATACAGTCTTCACACAAAATTAATGAATTTTTTTCCCCAACCTGTTACATCATATGACATGTAATTGATTGTAAAAACTACAGGATGTTATTATTTTTAGAGCAATGCTCTATTTCCTCTAAAACTTTTTTTGGTAGTTTAAATGCTGTTGAAATGGCTAAAAATATAATACTATCACGGTTCGAAGTGTGGCGACTATAGAAAATGGTCGCAGACAGCGAGAAACTTTGGTTAAAGTCTCTCCTTGTGCAACAATCATTTCAACATTAGGAAGAGACCTTCTGCTTGTTAAAAGATCTAATTCAGGATGAGAAAGGACTACAGTTAGGGACATTACTTTCTTGTTTCTAGTACTTTAAGAAGTTTCTCTTCTAAATCATGTGTAAAACGGGAGAAACTACATGTAAATAGACAGTTATAAAGTGACTTCATCCTGCAGGATTATATTCTCGAACTAGGGTTACTGGACCTTAGCTTTCATGTGAATCCCGGATGGCAATGTTGAATTTCAAACAGGAAGGTTATTAAACTACGTTACAACCTAATCCTAAAAAATCTGATAACACAAAAGATTTATAAAATAAGTGCCAATTACAGGTGACCCTAATTTTATGATTAGTAGAGTTTCTGTAGCTCAGTAACGTGGAATATTTCCTTTATCCATAGAGCCAGTCTAGGCTAATTAGATATCAATACATCAAATTTTAGTGAGGCGTTCGATAAGATCTGTCCCGAGAAACTCCTGAAGAGAGTTTCTGAAATTGACTTACCTGATTTACTAATAGAATGACAACTCTTATTTTATAGAAGTTTCGATTATGGGCACAGATCCGAACCATTTTTATAAAATCAAGATGGCCATTGTGGGGTCCGCTCTTTTTTCTGATCTGTATAAACAACATCAACATTTGCTTCCAACGTTGCTTGATACTTTATTACACGGATGACTTGAAGATGTTCCGAAGTGTTCATTCTATGAGAGACTGTCTTAAAATACATACAAGTACTATAGATACCAGAAATTATAACAAAATAATGTCTATCCATTCTAATGAAGGGAATGAAGAGAAAAGTAATTTGGGATAAAATATAATGATTAAAATATAAGTAATCAATTTAGAGATACTTACGAAACGGAAATACCACATATTCTTTCTTCCACATTATCATTTGGATTACCAACTTCAATCGTTTCAGTTTCGATCTTCCACAAAGATTTTAACGGAATTGACATAACATTAAATTATTTTGTAAATATCTCTTTTCCTCTAATTCTATCTGTTAATTAGGCAGTCCAAACCACGTGACCCATTATGGCGGTTGTTGGCACACAATGTGATTGTTGACATAGTAGTATCGTAATCGTTGACTATTGTAAAGCGGTTTTTTGGCTTTTTCTGGAGCTTTAGTGTTGTTCATAGATTAACAATAATATACACATTGCTGCTAATTTTTTATTTACTTGAATAATATACAAACCGATGTAAAAACATTGAGCTATCCCGTATATTACAGGGTACTCTAAAAGATCTAGGGTGTTACGGAGTACTCTAAGATCTGGGGTTTACGGAGTACTCTAAGATCTGGGGTTTTACGGAGTACTCTAAAAGATCTAGGGGTTTACGGAGTACTCTTAACGATCTGGAATTATATCAAGTAATCTAAAGAGCGCTAACCTTTTTATCGTGATCGTCTAGTGGCGGGCGAATAGGACGTTACGTTGTGTAGGCAACCCAAATTACACCTAACGAGAGCAAGGAAACAGTGACGGGAGGTTCAAATATTCGAAACACAATAATACCAGAATAATATATTTTTATTAATAATGTTCAAAAGCAACAACCCCCAATAAATGGAAACACATTCATCAGCCTGTGGTTAAATCTACTCTACGCAGTGGTTCGCAAAGCGGCCCTGTGAAACCAATAGCGCCCCGGGTCTAAATGACTTATTACTACATATTGTTAGGTCGGTATTCGCTCAAATCAGATATCGTTCTTACGCAAAATATAAAGGCTGAAGATGATGATAAAGAAATGGAAAATACTAGACTTTTTGGAACAAGATTTTATGATGAAGAGGGAATTAACTGTTCAGATAGTTTTTGGTAAGAAATGAATATTAGACTTATTAAAATCTAACGAAACTATTGAAATCATATTTGTTGTGAGATCAACATTCAGATTGTTTGGATAAAGACGAATATAGCAGAATTGCTTTCAAAGAACTTGTCAAAAATTTGGTAACACAATATTTAAATGGATTCCGAGTTTTGAGGTAAGGGTACAATCAAATTTCTATTATGTGTGGATAAACAACTGGATTCCTATGAAAATAGACTGAATAAAAGTGAAATCTATAATTCTGTCTGTTCATTCGGAATTCTTTAATCAGATTATTACTACAGTGTTTACTAAGGCATTTATTTAATTTAATTTTAAAAAGTTCTCAAGAAATTTTATAAAGTTAAGATTTGTAGCGAGGTAAAACAAAATTGCTCTGTTTGATATTTAGTTTATTAATCTTGTTTTGGGAATCTTCTAGTTATTGATTGTTCCTTAAGATCTTCAGTATTTTATCATCGCCAGGAAGTACAGTATTCTTGATTACTTCACTTAATTATTTCATATAATACTTTATTTTCGGAGACGGTGAAAAAATTAAATTTCTATTAGACATGTTCCATTGGGTGATTTTAATCCGTTGACGAAGTTGATCCTTTATTTCTAATCTAAAGGTCACATGCAAAAGTATTTTTTTAAATGTATTATTTAGTATTTCATTGAACCTGACAAAAGTTGATTGGTTTCAGTGCTCCAAATCAAGATGGTCATGAACAATTTGCAATGGATGTGTTAAAGATTAAAAATGTGGACGTTGCTGAACAATTCACCGATGAAATTGGAATGCACGACAGAAACAAATACATTGTTAAAAGTGAATACAATCCTACTAATGGTTTATCGCAACAAATTGATAACGAAAATTTTGTTCCTACCGAATTGAAAGAAAAACATCTTCAAGAGAATGACAGTCGTGAACATGGTTTAGCCGATGGAGAAACGATGCAACAGCACACGGCGTTTCCTTTGAATGTGAAGCAAGATGGATGTGATTTGGGCGAAAATAAAGTAAATCATCAAAATAGTCTTGAACAAGACTTAGGTTCAGATCATTTGAAATCGGAGCAACATTGTGACTTATCTTGTAATATCGACAGCTGTGAAACCAGTCTCAACAGATTAGATCCAGTCCAGCTCAATATGAAGCAACACAAATGTGATTTATGTGATTATGCCACAAATCGAAAAAGTGATATAAATAAACACAGAGATTCAGTTCATTTAAACTTGAAGAAACATAAATGTCATCTGTGCGGTTATGCTACAAACTTCAGACGAACCCTGAAAAATCATGTAAACGCAGTTCATTTAAACTTAAAGCAACATAAGTGTCACTTATGCAATTTTGCTGCGATTCAAAAGAGCAAGCTCGTACTTCATATAAATTCAGTTCATTTACTCGTATCTTTGAGGCGGCATAAATGCGAATTTTGCGATTATGCTTTCTATATATGGTTACGATACCACAGTGATAGCAGTGTATGCACCCACAGATGATTCTACACAACAACTTAAAGACGATTTCTATGCTGATTTATCAGGGATTCTAAATGCTCTTCCTCATCACCAGGAGGTTATTCTTACTGGTGACCTAAACGCAAGAGTCGGATCAAGGTCCGACCATGATGTGGTGGGGCAGTTCGGTGAGATATGTGTTAACAACTCTGGAGAGATGCTTGTGGACTTCTGTACTCAAAACTTTTTGAAGATCCTGAATGGATTCTTTGAACACAAAAAAATACACAGATACACTTGGGAGAGGCCATCTCTACATCAAAAATCTGTTCTGGATTATTTCATATGTAAACAGAAATGTCGATTCAAATGGCAAGATTGCAGAGTGAAAAGAGGTCCAAACTGTGGATCCGATCATTACATGGTGGAGGCTAAGATAGTATGTCCTTTTGTTAAGAAGCAAATGAGTAAACATCCGGACAATGAAGAACAACAGAAATTACCTGAAGAACAGAGATTGAATCTATACCTATTACAGCAGGAAAGTATAGGAACCCTATATCAAAGTCGATTAGCAGAAGAGCTTAGAACGAGACCGCCAAATGAAAACGTGGAAACTGAATATGAAAACATAAAAGCAGCACTACACTCAGCTGCAATGCAAGCTCTGGGACCAATGCCAGCCAGAAAATTGAAAAGAAAACCTCCATGGTTTACAGAGGAAATAAGGAGTCTAATTGAGGATAAAAATAACTTATTTAATAACTGGTTAGCAAATAAAGATCAAAACAGTCGTGACATATATAAGAGCAAGAATAGAGAACTGAAGAAGAAAATAAAAGAAACTAAAGACCGATTCTGGGAGGAAAAGTGTTACCACATCGAGAACTATATAGGTGGAGCACAATCAACGGAAGTGTGGAGAACAATTAGATCACTCAAAACCAACGAGACACATAAAACACTGAATATAATTAACATGAAGGACTGGGAAGATCATTACAAAACGCTTTTAACTGAAAACAGAGACTACGCAAGGAAGGAAGCAGAAGAAGGATATAGCCATGATCACCATAACCCTAATATGACAATAACTATAGAAGAAACGCAGCAACAACTGAAGAGAATGAAGAATGGAGGATCTCCCGGCCCTGGAGATATACCGATAGAGTTGGTCAAATATGGGGGTACAGAAATAGTCAAAAGACTGACGACTTTTTTGAATAGATGCTTTAATACGATAACAACCCCAAAAGAATGGAAACATGCCTACCTGGTTTCGGTTTTCAAAAAAGGAGACCGGAGGGATCCCAATTGCTACAGAGGCCTCAGCATTACCAGCAGCTTGAGCCGCCTTTATGGTAAAATTTTAAGCTCTAAACTCAGCAAAGAGATGGACAGTAGCATAAGTGAACAGCAATCTGGATTTAGAATGGGACGCTCATGTGTGGACAACCTATTTGTGCTACAACAACTGGCAGAGAAAAGAATATCGACAGAAGAAGAGGTACACATGGTCTTCGTTGATTTGGAAAAGGCTTATGATACTATTCCCGTCAGAAACTATGGGAAGCATTGAAAATATTGAAGATCAATAAACAAATGCTGTTGATTGTCCAAGAAATGTACAGAGATAATACTGCCTCTATCAGAATTGGCAAACAGTTATCAAAGCCAATTAATATATCAAAGGGGCTGAGGCAGGGATGTAGTTTGTCACCTCTGTTGTTCAACCTTTATGTCGAGGTGGTGTTGGCTAGGTGGAAAAGGAGCTGCGGAGAGATGGGTATACCTGTGGGGGACCACAAATTATACTCATTGAGCTTTGCAGACGATCAGGTCATCTTAGCACAGGATTCTTTTGATATTGAATATATGATCAAAAGATTGTACAGGGAATATGAACAATGGGGCCTGAGCGTGAATCTGAAAAAGACCGAATATCTGGTCGTAAACAGTGAAGCAAGTTTTGAGGTGCTCATTGACGAAGACACGAAAATTAAACAAGTAGATCAGTTCAAGTACTTAGGTGCGGTCGTTGACAGAAATGGCATTGGTGGAGTCGAGATAAAACAGAGAATTCAAGGGGCAAGAAAGATTATTGGTTGTCTTAACTCTTTGTGGTGGGATAGAGGAATCTCCAATCGTACGAAGATACGGGTAGGAAGAACGATGGTGGATTCGACTCTGTGTTATGGCAGTGAAATATGGACCATTAACGCTGACCTAAAACGCAGACTGAACGCAGTTGAGATGGACTATCTGAGACGAAGTGCAGGAACATCAAGGCTACAACATGTCACCAATGATAGCATAAGGGATCGGTTACAGGCCAGAGAAACCGTAATAGACCGAATCGA
Source organism: Megalocaria dilatata (assembly GCA_034642435.1). Lineage (NCBI taxonomy): Eukaryota > Metazoa > Arthropoda > Insecta > Coleoptera > Coccinellidae > Megalocaria > Megalocaria dilatata. The sequence goes on from CM067862.1 coordinate 10,273,065, forward strand.
AATCCAAAGTCTAAGATGGTTTGGACACTTAATGAGAATGCCCGAATATCGATGGCCGAGGCGGTTATTTGAATGGGTCCCACCAGGACGGAGGAAAAGAGGAAGACCGAGACGCTCTTGGAATGAGGGAGTGCACCAATCTATGGAACAGAGACAGTTGAACGTGGAACTGACACAGGATCGCGAGGCTTGGAGAGGAGGACTGGGTAGACGGCACTAGGCTGTATCTTACTAATATGTGATATACGATATTGTTAAGCCCAGAATATATATATACAAGTTTTGTCACTTCATGAATTTATAAATATAAAAGTACATAAACAGCTTTTCCATTTAATTTTGAACTCGCTTCATAGTGATTTTTTTATAGGTGTGGTACTTGCTGGAATTTCCAGAAGCTCTTTTTCCAGAACGTAATCAGTCATGTCATTATTTGAAGTGAATATTTTGGCCAGATGCTCAGTAAATTGTTATGCAACTTCTTAACCGGTTCTTGACCATTTCATTGTTGATCCTGTCATGTTGCTCAACGGTGGTACGTGTTTCATTGGTCTTTTTAAGTTTTTTATAGGTTCCGACGCTGAATTATCATATCTTTCGAGATTAGTAACATACTCATTGAATGATTTCTCCCTCGCATCTTTAATTTTGAATTTCAATTCGTCTGTTATCCTATTGAAGGTGGAGAGCGTACGAAGTTTGGGACTGACTTTTCTTATTTGTAGAAAAATTCACATAAGTGACAGTTATGTTGCTTCAAATTTAAATGAACCAAAACTATACGAATATTGAAACTACCTTTCCTGCTTGTAAAATATTTTCGTGTCATTTCCGTTGCTTAAAAATGAACCGAATATATATGGTTTCTTAAAGCGGATTTTTGTGATGTAGCATAATCACATAAATTACATATGTGATGCTTTAAATATAAATGCACTGTATCTATATGATGTTTGAGACCACTCATTCTATATGCGGAATATTAACACAAGTGACATTCATTTTGCTTCAAATTTGAACGAACCGAGTTTACATGTTTTTTTAGACTATAGTTTTGATTTCCAGCATATTCACATAAGTGACATTTATGTTGCTTCAAATTTAAATGAACCAAAACTATACGAACATTGAAACTACTTTTCCCGCTTGTAAAATATTTGCGTGTCATTTCCGTTGCTTAAAAATGAACCGAATATATATGGTTTCTTAAAGCGGATTTTTGTGATGTAGCATAATCACATAAATTACATATGTGATGCTTTAAATTTGAATGAACTGTATCTATATGATGTTTGAGACCACTCATTCTATATGCGGAATATTAACACAAGTGACATTCATTTTGCTTCAAATTTGAACGAACCGAGTTTACATGTTTTTTTAGACTATAGTTTTGATTTCCAGCATATTCACATAAGTGACATTTATGTTGCTTCAAATTTAAATGAACCAAAACTATACGAACATTGAAACTACCTTTCCCGCTTGTAAAATATTTGCGTGTCATTTCCGTTGCTTAAAAATGAACCGAATATATATGGTTTCTTAAAGCGGATTTTTGTGATGTAGCATAATCATATAAATTACATATGTGATGCTTTAAATTTGAATGAACTGTATCTATATGATGTTTGAGACCACTCATTCTATATGCGGAATATTAACACAAGTGACATTCATTTTGCTTCAAATTTGAACGAACCGAGTTTACATGTTTTTTTAGACTATAGTTTTGATTTCCAGCATATTCACATAAGTGACATTTATGTTGCTTCAAATTTAAATGAACCAAAACTATACGAACATTGAAACTACCTTTCCCGCTTGTAAAATATTTGCGTGTCATTTCCGTTGCTTAAAAATGAACCGAATATATATGGTTTCTTAAAGCGGATTTTTGTGATGTAGCATAATCAGATAAATTACATATGTGATGCTTTAAATATAAATGCACTGTATCTATATGATGTTTGAGACCACTCATTCTATATGCGGAATATTAACACAAGTGACATTCATTTTGCTTCAAATTTGAACGAACCGAGTTTACATGTTTTTTTAGACTATAGTTTTGATTTCCAGCATATTCACATAAGTGACATTTAGGTTGCTTCAAATTTAAATGAACCAAAACTATACGAACATTGAAACTACCTTTCCCGCTTGTAAAATATTTGCGTGTCATTTCCGTTGCTTAAAAATGAACCGAATATATATGGTTTCTTAAAGCGGATTTTTGTGATGTAGCATAATCACATAAATTACATATGTGATGCTTTAAATATAAATGCACTGTATCTATATGATGTTTGAGACCACTCATTCTATATGCGGAATATTAACACAAGTGACATTCATTTTGCTTCAAATTTGAACGAACCGAGTTTACATGTTTTTTTAGACTATAGTTTTGATTTCCAGCATATTCACATAAGTGACATTTATGTTGCTTCAAATTTAAATGAACCAAAACTATACGAACATTGAAACTACTTTTCCCGCTTGTAAAATATTTGCGTGTCATTTCCGTTGCTTAAAAATGAACCGAATATATATGGTTTCTTAAAGCGGATTTTTGTGATGTAGCATAATCAGATAAATTACATATGTGATGCTTTAAATATAAATGCACTGTATCTATATGATGTTTGAGACCACTCATTCTATATGCGGAATATTAACACAAGTGACATTCATTTAGCTTCAAATTTGAACGAACCGAGTTTACATGTTTTTTTAGACTATAGTTTTGATTTCCAGCATATTCACATAAGTGACATTTATGTTGCTTCAAATTTAAATGAACCAAAACTATACGAACATTGAAACTACTTTTCCCGCTTGTAAAATATTTGCGTGTCATTTCCGTTGCTTAAAAATGAACCGAATATATATGGTTTCTTAAAGCGGATTTTTGTGATGTAGCATAATCAGATAAATTACATATGTGATGCTTTAAATATAAATGCACTGTATCTATATGATGTTTGAGACCACTCATTCTATATGCGGAATATTAACACAAGTGACATTCATTTTGCTTCAAATTTGAACGAACCGAGTTTACATGTTTTTTTAGACTATAGTTTTGATTTCCAGCATATTCACATAAGTGACATTTATGTTGCTTCAAATTTAAATGAACCAAAACTATACGAACATTGAAACTACCTTTCCCGCTTGTAAAATATTTGCGTGTCATTTCCGTTGCTTAAAAATGAACCGAATATATATGGTTTCTTAAAGCGGATTTTTGTGATGTAGCATAATCAGATAAATTACATATGTGATGCTTTAAATATAAATGCACTGTATCTATATGATGTTTGAGACCACTCATTCTATATGCGGAATATTAACACAAGTGACATTCATTTAGCTTCAAATTTGAACGAACCGAGTTTACATGTTTTTTTAGACTATAGTTTGGATTTCCAGCATATTCACATAAGTGACATTTATGTTGCTTCAAATTTAAATGAACCAAAACTATACGAACATTGAAACTACTTTTCCCGCTTGTAAAATATTTGCGTGTCATTTCCGTTGCTTAAAAATGAACCGAATATATATGGTTTCTTAAAGCGGATTTTTGTGATGTAGCATAATCAGATAAATTACATATGTGATGCTTTAAATATAAATGCACTGTATCTATATGATGTTTGAGACCACTCATTCTATATGCGGAATATTAACACAAGTGACATTCATTTAGCTTCAAATTTGAACGAACCGAGTTTACATGTTTTTTTAGACTATAGTTTTGATTTCCAGCATATTCACATAAGTGACATTTATGTTGCTTCAAATTTAAATGAACCAAAACTATACGAACATTGAAACTACCTTTCCCGCTTGTAAAATATTTGCGTGTCATTTCCGTTGCTTAAAAATGAACCGAATATATATGGTTTCTTAAAGCGGATTTTTGTGATGTAGCATAATCAGATAAATTACATATGTGATGCTTTAAATATAAATGCACTGTATCTATATGATGTTTGAGACCACTCATTCTATATGCGGAATATTAACACAAGTGACATTCATTTTGCTTCAAATTTGAACGAACCGAGTTTACATGTTTTTTTAGACTATAGTTTTGATTTCCAGCATATTCACATAAGTGACATTTAGGTTGCTTCAAATTTAAATGAACCAAAACTATACGAACATTGAAACTACCTTTCCCGCTTGTAAAATATTTGCGTGTCATTTCCGTTGCTTAAAAATGAACCGAATATATATGGTTTCTTAAAGCGGATTTTTGTGATGTAGCATAATCACATAAATTACATATGTGATGCTTTAAATATAAATGCACTGTATCTATATGATGTTTGAGACCACTCATTCTATATGCGGAATATTAACACAAGTGACATTCATTTTGCTTCAAATTTGAACGAACCGAGTTTACATGTTTTTTTAGACTATAGTTTTGATTTCCAGCATATTCACGTAAGTGACATTTATGTTGCTTCAAATTTAAATGAACCAAAACTATACGAACATTGAAACTACTTTTCCCGCTTGTAAAATATTTGCGTGTCATTTCCGTTGCTTAAAAATGAACCGAATATATATGGTTTCTTAAAGCGGATTTTTGTGATGTAGCATAATCACATAAATTACATATGTGATGCTTTAAATATAAATGCACTGTATCTATATGATGTTTGAGACCACTCATTCTATATGCGGAATATTAACACAAGTGACATTCATTTTGCTTCAAATTTGAACGAACCGAGTTTACATGTTTTTTTAGACTATAGTTTTGATTTCCAGCATATTCACGTAAGTGACATTTATGTTGCTTCAAATTTAAATGAACCAAAACTATACGAACATTGAAACTACTTTTCCCGCTTGTAAAATATTTGCGTGTCATTTCCGTTGCTTAAAAATGAACCGAATATATATGGTTTCTTAAAGCGGATTTTTGCGATGTAGCATAATCACATAAATTACATATGTGATGCTTTAAATATAAATGCACTGTATCTATATGATGTTTGAGACCACTCATTCTATATGCGGAATATTAACACAAGTGACATTCATTTTGCTTCAAATTTGAACGAACCGAGTTTACATGTTTTTTTAGACTATAGTTTTGATTTCCAGCATATTCACATAAGTGACATTTAGGTTGCTTCAAATTTAAATGAACCAAAACTATACGAACATTGAAACTACCTTTCCCGCTTGTAAAATATTTGCGGGTCATTTCCGTTGCTTAAAAATGAACCGAATATATATGGTTTCTTAAAGCGGATTTTTGCGATGTAGCATAATCACATAAATTACATATGTGATGCTTTAAATATAAATGCACTGTATCTATATGATGTTTGAGACCACTCATTCTATATGCGGAATATTAACACAAGTGACATTCATTTTGCTTCAAATTTGAACGAACCGAGTTTACATGTTTTTTTAGACTATAGTTTTGATTTCCAGCATATTTACGTAAGTGACATTTATGTTGCTTCAAATTTAAATGAACCAAAACTATACGAACATTGAAACTACCTTTCCCGCTTGTAAAATATTTGCGTGTCATTTCTGTTGCTTAAAAATGAACCGAATATATATGGTTTCTTAAAGCGGATTTTTGCGATGTAGCATAATCACATAAATTACATATGTGATGCTTTAAATATAAATGCACTGTATCTATATGATGTTTGAGACCACTCATTCTATATGCGGAATATTAACACAAGTGACATTCATTTTGCTTCAAATTTGAACGAACCGAGTTTACATGTTTTTTTAGACTATAGTTTTGATTTCCAGCATATTCACATAAGTGACATTTAGGTTGCTTCATATTTAAATGAACCAAAACTATACGAACATTGAAACTACCTTTCCCGCTTGTAAAATATTTGCGTGTCATTTCCGTTGCTTAAAAATGAACCGAATATATATGGTTTCTTAAATCGGATTTTTGCGATGTAGCATAATCACATAAATTACATATGTGATGCTTTAAATATAAATGCACTGTATCTATATGATGTTTGAGACCACTCATTCTATATGCGGAATATTAACACAAGTGACATTCATTTTGCTTCAAATTTGAACGAACCGAGTTTACATGTTTTTTTAGACTATAGTTTTGATTTCCAGCATATTCACATAAGTGACATTTAGGTTGCTTCAAATTTAAATGAACCAAAACTATACGAACATTGAAACTACCTTTCCCGCTTGTGAAATATTTGCGTGTCATTTCCGTTGCTTAAAAATGAACCGAATATATATGGTTTCTTAAAGCGGATTTTTGCGATGTAACATAATCACATAAATTACATATGTGATGCTTTAAATTCAAATGAACAGAATCTATATGTCTTTGCAAATCAGCTTTTCCGTTTACAGCATAATCACATAAGTAACATTGATCTGATCTCAAATTTAAATGAGCCCTTTTCATATGTTTTAGCAGAACAGATCTTACATTTGCAGCATATTCACATAAGTTACATTTATGTTCCTTCAAATTGAAATGAACCGAGTCTATGATCTTTCAGTTGATGTTTGTCATTTGTAGCATGATCACATAAGAAACATTTATTTCGCTTCAAATTCAAATGAACTCTGTCTATATGCTTTCTCAGAATGTATTTATTATATGCAGCATAATCACATAAGTTACATTGATACGGTCTCAAATTCAAATGAACAGAATCTATATGTCTTTGCAAATAAGTTTTTCCTTTTACAGCATAACCACATTAGTAACATTGATGTAATCTCAAATTTAAATGAGCCGTTTTCATATGTTTCAGCAGAACAGATCTTAGATTTGCAGCATATTCACATAAGTTACATTTATGTTGCCTCAAATTTAAATGAACCGAGTCTATATGATCTTTCAGTTGATATTTGTTATTTGTAGCATAATCACATAAGAAACATTTATTTCGCTTCAAATTCAAATGAACTCTTTCTATATGTTTACTCAGTTGATCTTTTATATTTGCAGCATAATCACATAAGTTACATTGATGTGGTCTCAAATTCAAATGAACCGCATCTATATGTTTACTCAGTTGATCTTTTATATTTGTAGCATAATCACATAAGTTACATTGATGTGGTCTCCAATTCAAATGAACTCTGTCTATATGTTTTCTCAGATAATATTTTGTATTTGCAGCATAATCACATAAGTTACATTTATGTTGCTTCAAATTCAAATGAAATCTGTCTATATGTCTTCTCAGATTATCTTCTTTATTTGCAGCATAATCACATAAGTTACATTGATGTGGTCTCAAATTCAAATGAACCGCATCTATATGTTTACTCAGTTGATCTTTTATATTTGTAGCATAATCACATAAGTTACATTGATGTGGTCTCCAATTCAAATGAACTCTGTCTATATGTTTTCTCAGATAATATTTTGTATTTGCAGCATAATCACATAAGTTACATTTATGTTGCTTCAAATTCAAATGAACTCTGTCTATATGTTTCCTCAGATTATCTTTTTTATTTGCAGCATAATCACATAAGTTACATTTATGTTGCTTCAAATTCAAATGAAATCTGTCTATATGTCTTCTCAGATTATCTTCTTTATTTGCAGCATAATCACATAAGTTACATTGATGTGGTCTCAAATTCAAATGAACCGCATCTATATGTTTACTCAGTTGATCTTTTATATTTGCAGCATAATCACATAAGTTACATTGATGTGGTCTCAAATTCAAATGAACCGCATCTATATGTTTACTCAGTTGATCTTTTATATTTGTAGCATAATCACATAAGTTACATTGATGTGGTCTCCAATTCAAATGAACTCTGTCTATATGTTTTCTCAGATAATATTTTGTATTTGCAGCATAATCACATAAGTTACATTTATGTTGCTTCAAATTCAAATGAACTCTTTCTATATGTTTACTCAGTTGATCTTTTATATTTGCAGCATAATCACATAAGTTACATTGATGTGGTCTCAAATTCAAATGAACTCTGTCTATATGTTTACTCAGTTGATATTTTATATTTGTAGCATAATCACATAAGTTACATTGATGTGGTCTCCAATTCAAATGAACTCTGTCTATATGTTTTCTCAGATAATATTTTGTATTTGCAGCATAATCACATAAGTTACATTTATGTTGCTTCAAATTCAAATGAAATCTGTCTATATGTCTTCTCAGATTATCTTCTTTATTTGCAGCATAATCACATAAGTTACAATGATGTGGTCTCAAATTCAAATGAACCGCATCTATATGTTTACTCAGTTGATCTTTTATATTTGCAGCATAATCACATAAGTTACATTGATGTGGTCTCAAATTCAAATGAACCGCATCTATATGTTTACTCAGTTGATCTTTTATATTTGTAGCATAATCACATAAGTTACATTGATGTGGTCTCCAATTCAAATGAACTCTGTCTATATGTTTTCTCAGATAATATTTTGTATTTGCAGCATAATCACATAAGTTACATTTATGTTGCTTCAAATTCAAATGAACTCTGTCTATATGTTTTCTCAGATTATCTTTTTTATTTGCAGCATAATCACATAAGTTACATTTATGTTGCTTCAAATTCAAATGAACTCTGTCTATATGTTTTCTCAGATAATATTTTGTATTTGCAGCATAATCACATAAGTTACATTGATGTGGTCTCAAATTCAAATGAACCGCATCTATATGTTTACTCAATTTATCTTTTTTATTTGCAGCATAATCACATAAGTTACATTGATGTGGTCTCAAATTCAAATGAACCGCATCTATATGAATTTTCAGACGATGTTTTACATTCGTAGCATAACCACATAAGCAACATGTATGCTTAATCAAAAATAAATGAACCGAGTCTATATGATCTTTCAGTTGATATTTGTCATTTGTAGCATAATCACATAAGTTACATTGATGCGGTCTCAAATTCAAATGAACTCTGTCTATATGTCTTCTCAGATAATGTTTTGTATTTGCAGAGTAATCACATAAGCTACATTTATATCGCTTCAAATTTAAATGAATCGAGTCCATATGACTTCTCATATTAGATTTATGATTCGAAGCATAATCACATAAGTTACATTGATGCGGTCTCGAATTCAAATGAACCCCGTCTATATGAATTTTCAGACTTTGTTTTACATTCGTAGCATAACCACATAAGAAACATTTATGTTGCTTCAAATTTGAACCCCCGGGCCTTTCGAGAGTTTGTTTTCCGATTTTTTTGGCGACAGATCCGTCTGCGCCCACTCGCTCCGAATTAAATTTACCGTTATCGGAAACACTAAATTCTCGACGACGGATTTTAACTTGGGGTTGGAAAAGACTTATCTGCTGACGAAATTGTTCGGATAACCTGCTTGTATCAATTTCACTTTTAATGATACTTTTTCCATCGTAAACTCCATTTTCATCGATGAATTTTTCCACAATGTCAACATCATCAATTTTCACTTCATTGGCTTCCCAAGTCTGTTGATCATCCAAGTGCTCGGAACTGAAACATCAGAATTGTTGCTGTGTTTCTCAAAATTTCAATAAATTCATCTACATCATAGAACAGTGATATTAAAAGATTGAAGGTTGCTTGGAGTGTGCGAGAGTGCGAACTAAAAGATGGAACATATCAAGATGCGTTTATACAGGTTTGCAACTAACTTTGCTTAATTTTGAGGACCATGCTTCGATGATGTCAATTTCATTGCAAATAAAGCAATCACACCAAGCGGGTAAAATACGGTAAGCAGAACATTTTCTAACCTTTTAATGAAGCTTCTTAAGTTTTTCACTTTGTTTCTAAACGAATTGTATAAATTGTCTCTTAGAAACATATAAGGAATAATTAAAACAAATTGTAGAAATTACTGTTTTACTACCAATAAAAATATATATTGCACATTTTCTTGTGACTCGAGTTTCGGGAAGTGAACTATTCCATCATCAGACAACTGAAGACCTAACAGTGGTACAGAGGTATTTAAACAAAAGTGATACATATTTTGAATATTTCAATAGATTCTAGGTAACACCTAATAGTGGTACAGAGGTTTACAAGCGGAACGTAATAAAAAACCGGGTTAAAAAAAGAGGGGCCTTCTAACAGATATCGGAATGTCGGCAATCGACAAAGAAGGTTGTTAAAAAGATGGTACCCATTTAAATATCTGAAATAATTTTTGGGGTTACATAGCTCCGTACAGTCATTCATTATTTTTACATTATTTTGTTGTATATCTCAAATATTTGGATTTACATACAGTCATTCATTATTTTCTTAAATTATTTTTATTGTGAACGAATTTGAAAATTTCAATAATCAAGTTTCTTTTCTTTTGAATCTACATGTAAAATTTTCTTATGATTTTCTTTTGTCGAAAGCAATAACTGTTTTCTAAAGAATGAGTGGCAAAAGTTGAATTTTTGTTTACTTTTCAACTTTTGCCACTCATTCTTTAGAAAACAGTAATTCCTTCCGACAAAAGAAAATCTTAAGAAAATTTCACATGTAGATTAAAAAAAAAAGAAACTTGATTATTGAAATTTTCGAATTCTTCCACAATAAAAATAATTTAAAAAATAATGAATGACTGTATGGAGCTATGTAAATCCAAATATTTGAGATATACAAAAAAATAATGAATGACTGTACGGAGCTATGTAACCCTAAAAATTATTTGAGATATTTAAATGGGTATCATCTGTTTAACAACCTTCTTTGTCGATTGCCGACATTCCGATATCTGTTAGAAGCTCCCTCTTTTTTAACCCGGTTTTTTATCACGTTCCGCTTGTAAACCTCTGTACCACTATTAGGTGTTACCTAGAATCTATTGAAATATTCAAAATTTGTATCACTTTTGTTTAAATACCACTGTTAGGTCTTCAATTGTCTGATGATGGGATAGTTCACTTCCCGAAACTCGAGTCACAAGAAAATGTGTAATATATAATTTTATTGGTAGTAAAACATAGTAATTTCTACAATTTGTTTTAATTAAGTCCAGAATTGTTTAGTCGGTTATTTATTATAAGGTTATCTTTAAACCATTGACATTCCATAATGAGATTTATTAAAGCCTAACTATAATTATATTTATGTATAAAATAAATTAGAAAAAGGCTTTTTACTTGATAGAAGAAATATAACAAAATTTGAATATCAAAACAAATTAAAATATGTTTGTGTTTTACAATTTTAATTTCAAGAAACTTTGAGAATTAAATTAATGTCTACAATAAACACTGCTTATATTTAATAGACGTATATAAATATAAGCGGTGCTTATTCTAGACATTAATTTAATTCTAAAAGTTTTTTCAAATTAAAATTGTAGAAGACAAACATATTTTAATTTGTTTTGATATTCAAATTTTGTTATATTTCTTCTATCAAGTAAAAAGCCTTTTTCTAATTTATTTTATACATAATATATAATTATATTTAGGCTTTAATAAATCCCATTATGGAATGTCAATGGTTTAAAGATAACCTTATAATACCTTACACTTTTCTGTGATTTTGTTAAGAACATAGACTATCTTGAATTTTAAAGTTAGTCTGTTCAAAGCAATTTATCCAAACACGTGGATATAGTGATAGTTATTTGATTTTGATATTTGTAATATTATTTACGGCCGATGAAGAGATTATCAGAATTATAATTGTTTTTTGAAGATATTGTTCATGTTTTGAGAGATTTTTTAATTAACTTATTTGAATATTCAAATATATTAAATATTTCAAATAAATTATATTTTTTGAGCAGTTCTTAAGTTCTGTTCATGTTTTTGAAAAGCAATTGGTGTTCTTAACGGTAAGATCAGAAACCAAATTTTGTCTCCTTTAAATATTTATTTATTAATTTTAATGACTTTTTTTATATCTGTTGGTTTATTTATTCCATTCGACATTATATATTGAGTTTTGATTATATACGTCTAACAGTTTAAATCTGTTTTGATATTCAAATTTTGTTATATTTCTTAAAAAGCCTTTTTCAATTTCATTCAACATTAATATGAATGACTAAAGGTCTTGTGATTGTGCATTTTAAGTTAAAAATTCTTGTATTCTGCTTGTGTAATTAGCAGGGGTATTTATAGATCTACTTGCTATATCAAACTCTGAGTGATTTCTATTCTTTTTGCCAACAACTATATTATATAAAGCAAAAGTAAAGTCAGAAATTTACCTATTGGGGGAAACCAATAATTCTTCTTTAACATCAACGTCCATAATTCTTCGATTCAAATGGATCTCCTTGCTTTAATTCCTATTTGAAGGCAGCTCTCCAGATTTTACTGCTTCACCTGATTAATATTATATTAAATATAAAAAAGGAAATATATGTAACCTAATTAATTTAAAATTAAATTCATATTGTCTCAGAAAACCACGTTTCTATCTTGATAGACAATGAAATGAAACTTATTAACCAATGTAAAATGGCATCAGAACACTAACCTAGTCCAAAACTATCATAGAACGTGGTGGGGAACGTTTCTTCTTCTTCCTTTCGAAACGCAAAGCTCTGAGCAGCAAGCAGTCCCCTTGCAAGAATCAGAGCAGCAGCTGGGCTCAGCAGTGATTCTATGTACCCACAATCTGTTCTATGAGACTAGTTTTCCACCATTAGTAATGGGTCGATTCCTGGGACTGAGGAGTCTAGGCCGAACCTATATAAACTATAATAAAAAAATATGTTAACTTAAAACCAATTTTAGATAGATCATGTGGGGGATTCGGGGCTCAATTGTAGCCCAGGTAGATTTTCATAGGTTGGTCTGTAAGGAAGAAGGCAGTTTTCGTGTGCTTTTTCATCAAATCCTGTTTTATAGTATAAAACCTTTCTTTTCTGACCGTTTGAACTAACATCCTTCGAGGCAGATTTAGTGTTAGCTGTACGAGAAGTATTTGATCTCAATATAGAAGAATAAGATTTTAGAGTTCGAGTATCAAGGATAGGAGAAGAACGAGGATTCTGGTAAGGAAGTTCAAATTAGGGAGATCAGTAGGAAAGCTCCTTTATCAGCTTCAAAGAAAGAAATATTGAATACAGTGAAGAGATCCACATATTTTTATAAAGGAAGATTAGGCGGGAAGAACCACCTAGGGAATTTTATGCCTACTTGTCACTGTCGATGACAGGAGTAAGAGATTATGGTCGCTTCGCAGACTTGTGCGCGCGTCTGAAAATGTAAACATGACCCTGGGAGATGATCGTTTGTTCTCCAGTAAATTAGTGGTAATCGTTGTCAACTGATCGCCGTCTTCAGAGAGTCCAGTTTTCCTTCGTTAGAAATAGAACTCCATTGTTCATTGAAAGTGAGGGTTAGACACAAAGGGAAGTCGACTGAGCTGCCCTAACATGTAAAGTTATTGTATTGAATTACCAGAGGTCAAAGTGAGTCTTATTTGTATCATATATTCTTTATCAGTCAGTGGATTTTACTGTATTGATACTCCAGCTAGGGGCGACCAATTTACTTTAATCTTAATTGACCATTTAACATATTTGATACATGTAAGCGTCTTTATCTTCATTTCATTCATTTGGGATCTAAGAGGTGGTTAACAATGGTACTTTGTTTGAGAAATCAGTGTTTAGAGTGAATGAAATGTGGGTCCACAATTAGATACTGACACAACAACACTACGTCTTCAGAGAGGGCCGCAACAAGGCCTTCCTGAACAACTATTATTAGATATAAATATTATAATTAATAGGTAGTTAAATAAAAGACACCACAACCTATGTGTCTTATGAATGTCACAACAAGACATCCCTGAACAACGATATTATGCGCCCAGATTATAGTAATCGAATTGGATAGGTGAATGGTGAATTCCTGACCAAAGGGTTATTGTTAAACTACCTCGAAGATCTTTGTTACATGTTCCTATTGCCAGGTTATTAGTGTGTTCACTCAATTGATTGCAGTATTTGCCTTTGCTTGCACACTAAATATGTTTTAGGATAACAGAAAGGTTGTCGATCTCTGGAACCATAATTTTATGAATGACGGGAAGGACAGATTTGAAGAATGTATGAGAGCTGAAGAGAGGGCTCAGGTTTTCTCCCAGACTCTTTTTCCCTATATCGAACCTCGCTCTCATACAGAGTCAGACACGGGGCCCTGCCTTCCGCAAATAAATATTGTATTTTTACTTATCCTTACATTCTGAACTTCCCGTCACTGTTTCCTCGTTCTCGTTCAAGGGTAACTTGGGATATCTACACAACGTAACGTCCTATTCTCCCGCCACTAGATGATCACGATAAAAAGGTTAGCGTTCTTTAGAGACTCCTTATAATCCCAGATATCTTGGAGTATTCCGTAAAATCCCAGATATCTTAGAGTACTCTCTAAAAGGTGGGATAACTGCCATACATTACTTATTACTCCAATTTTTTTCAGGCCTTTCCTACCGATTTTTGAAATCTGAAGTTAGAGTAATTAGGAAAATTAAACAGAAGTTTGTCCAAGCTGATTGGGTTAAGGTTACCTATATTTTTGTCCTTTGATTCCACATACACTAGAAATGGACCTTTATCAATCCATCTATATTTGCTTGATAATTTATTATGAAGGATAGCTTCAAATTTCCCATGTAACACATCCATGAATTTATTACATTCATCAACGAGAGAATTATCTTGCCAATTATTACTACTGCCAAGAATTGATTTGATATCGTCCTTAACAATAAAAAGGTTTAGTCTATTATTAATAGAAAGTCTCAGAATACGGTCAATACCCTGTTGGGAACGAGAAGATAATAAATTAAAGGCCCAGGGTGGAACCCCGGGATTAACTGTATTCATGTCAACAAATTACTCTTATAAAAAGTTCACTTATCAGATTACAGTTAAGAAAAACAATAGCCTCACTAGGTTAAGTGGGAAGAAAAACTAATCTAAGACAGAATGCCTAAAACAGTTTCTACTATATAGCTCAAATGCAGATATTTAGCAAAGTTAGCAGGCATTAAGTGAAAACCACACTCACCAGCTAGAAATTACAAGTAAAACACAGGGGGAGATCACCACACGCTATCATGGAGATGAAAAGCCCGTTATTGTTAACCTATGGAGGGAACGTTTCAAACTTTCAAATGATAAATGAGATTAAATCATAGATAACTTAATTATTGTCTATGGATTTAACTCAGGGTTGCCACAGACATTTTTTTCTTTATATATCCCTGTTAATTAAGAACGTCTTCTCTGTTATTGCCACCAATCGCATACGTGTCAAGTTACAGTGCCACAGAATTAGTAACAAATAAATAACGCGGCTAAATACTGTGAAGCAATTTATTACTCTATAAAGGATTCTGTCACTCTATGATCCTTAGAGAATACGGATCTCTTCACTTTGCTCTTTTCATTACTGAATAACATAGCCTTGTTGATCTATGATATGACAGCTACAAACTAGTCTGTATATGACAGTTGGGCACATAGATAAATGAGAATGTACATTCTCGTACAGTGTCAAAGCATACGGATAACAGTCATTTAGTCATCAATATTATGTGATTAGTGTCAATCTATGGCATACATAAACCAGAATGAAAATTCTGGTATATCTATGGTGTCTTTAAGTTAAAAAAGCACGTTTTGAAATGAAAAAATTTGAGTGTTTGGAGAACGATTGAACTGAATATTTTCCCTTGATTGTGACGTTTTGTGTCAGTTTTGATCAATTTCATTGTGAGAAAAAGCTTTCAAATGGATAATATTAAGATTGAGGACGATGAGCACGAAATGAAAGAAATTGAAAATAATGGATTTTTTGGAAGAAATTCATATGGGGAAGACGAAATTAACTGTTCAGATGAGTCCTCAAATGCTCGGTAAGATATGAAAATTTTATCATTCATTTGCCTAAATACTCTTCAAGTAATGATATCCAATATATATTTTTACAACTTTTACGACTACTATATATTTGTCATCTTTAAATCATATCTACCTGTGTCCTCTTTCCTCAGTCATAAAAATAATCTCATTTATTTCAACTATGTACTCGTGGGAGTCTCTAAATATAAATAATTCTAAACAAACTGATGTAAACAATTCACCTATGTCAAATAATAATAACAGATCTTTAATGCATATACATACAAATGTCCATAGACCGTAGGTCCTTCAGCCTGTTTAATGTACAGTGTCATTTTAAGTTAGTGCTTGCAGGAGGGTCTGTAGGGAATCTTCTTTTTGTATGGTCCTTGTGTGAAACAGTGGTAGAATATCTTTCAGTTTTTCTAATCTTGTGTGGAATATTTGGTTTAGTTTGTGAAGTTGATTCTTGATCGGTTTTATATTTGCTCTTAGACTCGGTTCATTTCAACTTAAAGGAGCATAAATGTCACCTGTGTACGGTGTACATATGAAATCGAAGGAACTTATGTGATTTCACCGTGTATAAAAATAATTCTCTGAAGAAGCATATCGACGCAATCCATTTGAACATAAAGCAACTTATTTATCATCTGTGCGAGTATATCTCGAAGACAACACATAGATTCTGTACATATGAATTCGAAGAAACATAAGTGTTTATTGTACGATTATGCTACGAATTATAAAAATAGTTTGAAGCAGCGCGTTGATGCCTTTCATTTAAATTTGAGAAAACATAAGTGCCATTTATGTAACTTTGCTGCACACCGGAATATTAATCTGCAAAGACATAGAATCTATTCATTCGTACTCCAATGAAGATGGATGTTTAAACACCTTTCTTGATTAGAAATAGTACAAGTCAAGATCCTGAATGGAAACAATTTTTAAATATGTAGAATATGTATAGATTACTTATTTATTTACCAGTCTAACTCAGTAATTAAACAACCAAATAAACACCTAACATTAGTCCTAAATTTGTTCATTTATTGAGCCAAATATTACATCACCAATTGGAGAAGAAACGATTCAGAAAAAATCTAACCTATAAACTCTTATGATAACATAGAAAGTTCAGTAAATGGTACTGGGAGTAAAAATAATATTGTGCGGTTTTTATAACATATATCGCTACTAGTTTATCATTCCATTGTTTCATCTGGCAACACCTTCATTTTGAAGTGTCACCATTAGCCAGTACTACACATCTGGTTTTTATTTCCAAGTCCTCTCCTAATTATATCGTCAAACTGAGCATTGGAGGAAAAATTATGTTTATATAATTATACACAAGAGAATGTAGGTATGAAATTGTAAATAAATAAATTCAGAGCCTCAAAGTCTAGCCCAGAATTTCTTTTATTCCAATCTTCAGAAAAATTTGATGTAATTTTTCGGGGCAGAATCAAATATAATCTTGAATACTCCTTAATTATCCTTCTAAATTTAATTGAACTTTGATTGGAGCTTTTATGGTTTCAAAAAATTAAACAAACTGTAACATTTTCATGAGAAGATGTAATTTCTTTGATTCCCAAAGTTTATAATGTAATTATAGACAATTATGGCTCGTTAGTGGTTTGTCCATAGACGTATTATTAAGATCATAAGTCTATGGGTTTAATTATTTAAATACTTTAAAAATTTTAAAATTAGCCTTCTACATATTTAATTCCAAAAGATTATATTTAATGATTATAACTTCTGAAAATAAATTAAAATAATGTCGTATAAGTACCACTTATATCATGACATATAAAATAAACATTCATTCTAAGACATCCGAATGGTATAACAAAATCCAATAAATAAAAATTATTAACCAAAATCCTATAAATTAAATATTTTGAATAGACAAAATTTTGTTTCTGCTATCTTATGAAAACCAATATCTTTCAAGAATATCCAACATAATCTTAAGAATTTCATCATAAAACTATCTTACTTAGACTATTCAATATTATTGGATATCTAACCAAGGTACTTTATATAAAAACTCAAGATATGTAAAACATTACTGAAAAACAAGTTTTAAGATCAACTTTGGTTCGTCAGTATTCAAATATTCATATTCAACAAATAAAACATCAATTAACAACATTTCGGTAGAACTTTTTCTAGAGGAATGAAGGGTAAGTGAATATTTGTTGTTAATTGATGTTATATTTGTTGAATATGAATATTTGAATACTGAAGAAGCAAAGTTGATCTTAAAACTTGTTTTTCAGTAATGTTTTACATATCTTGAGTTTTTATATAAAGTACCTTGGTTAGATATCCAATAATATTGAATAGTCTAAGTAAGATAGTTTTATGATGAAATTCTTAAGATTATGTTGGATATTCTTGAAAGATATTGGTTTTCATAAGATTGATCAGCAGAAACAAAATTTTGTCTATTCAAAATATTTAATTTATAGGATTTTGGTTAATAATTTTTATTTATCGGATTTTGTTATACCATTCGGATGTCTTATAATGAATGTTTATTTTATATGTCAATTGATATAAGTGGTACTTATATGACATTATTTTAATTTATTTTCAGAAATTATAATCATTAAATATAATTTTCTGGAATTAAATATGTAGAAGGCTAATTTTAAAATTTTTTAAAAATTTTTAAAATATTTAAATAATTTTATATACCTTCTATCAAGAATTAACCTCTTTTTATGTTAGTCTATGGGTTTGTCGATGGTACTGATCATAGACATATTATTAAGTTCAAAGTCTGTGATACCTGTATCTCGGAGTAATAATCAGAGTTTATTTTATGTTTATTACTCTGAGATCTACGCAAACACATATTAGGAGAAAATCTATGGGTCTACGCCATTATTATCATAACAATCAGTGTTGCCGAACATCAAAATGCAATATTAGTAGATTTTAGATAATGGATCATTTTCTGAAATTTTATTTGAGATATGATTAGATAAAACTGAACTGAAACAATTGTTTAATAGTGATTACAAACAAAATAGCAAAAACATCTAATAAAACAAAGCATTTCCATCAAAATTGAAATAACGCAACACTAAAATGTGAAATTTTTCGTAATCTTCTTGGTCTGAAATAATATAATAATTGAACAGAACTAGAAACAAAAATAAATTCTTCTGAAACAAAATAGGAATAACTAAAAGAATTAACTATATTCACGCAGAAGGATTGAAATAGTTATTCTACATACTGAAACAGTATTCAACAAGACTAGAACAACATTCACATTTCAGTTTGTCGCAAAATTCTCCATTCAGTATCATATTGTGAAAATAGTCGATATCAATGAAAAGGGAAACAACAGAGAAATAATTTGTCATCTAAAATGTCTTTAACGACATTATTTTTCCATGGAAATCGAATAACTAGCTGTAGCCACCAACAAATGAAAATATATGAACGTATTATGAATATAAAATTCAGAGTATATGAAAAAAATCGGTAGGATTACTTCGAGAACAGTCAAGTGGTGAACAGCTTCTTAGCTCTCTCTTTGTTTATGATAAAATTTGATTATCAGTAAGTCGATACATTATGTGGAACTTGTGTGGATTGTTTTTCTTGGATTCTACAGTTCAGTTGTGAAGTGAAATTTGAGGGTTCAACTACACTTGAGAACTTTATTTTCCGCGGTAAACACTTCGGTGAAAACATTTCTGTTACCATTTGTATTGTTTATCTTCGATTTCACTCTTATCTCTGTCTCTCCCCGCCCATGGCTGTCTGCGTGAATTGTGCGAAGCCGGTCTCCGACCGTGACCGTGGTTCCAGTCTCCAGTGCAGCGCTTGCAAGGGGAGTATGCATCTGGCTTGCACGGATCTGCGAGCCGAGGATCGTGTGACCAGACAGGCGATTCGTGGGCTCAAAATTCTATGTAATGGCTGTTGTTCAAACATAGAAACGTTCGCCAATCTTAAGGCTCTCCTTCAGGATCATAAAAATGATCAAATCAATCAATCTAAGATTGAAATTATAGATGCAAAGTCAACTGAAATAAACGATAAGCTCAGATCCATAGAGGAAAGGTTTAATACCTTCGACGATGTTTCATCCCCAATTTTTGCTGATAAGATTGCAAATGAGGCTGTCGATAGAATTAATCGAGCAAGGAATGTTCTTGTCAGGGGAGTCCAGGAGGTGACGGGTGATGTGGAGGCGAAAGGAAATCATGATTCGGGGGTTGTTGATGAGGTTTTGCAGGCTGTGGGCATGCGGAATTCTCCAGTTTCATTGTTCAGGGTTGGAAAACCTGGCGGTAAATTCCTAGGATGATTAAGGTGGTCATGCAAAATGAACATGATGCAAGGCATATCCTGCGGAATAAACGAAAGCTTCTTGAAAGAATGTCAACAAAGAATGTAACTGTCGTAGATGATAAAACTCTAATCCAACAGGAGAGCTTGAAACTATTGCGATCGGAGATCGAAAACAGAAAACTTAATGGCGAAACTGATCTCACTATAAAGTATTCATAAGGCATCCCAAAGATAGTCAGGTTTCGTCGACAATAATCACACAGAGAAATTTGTCGATTGGCTGTTTTTGTACACGAACATAGCTAGTTTGAATTCGAACTTTACCGAGCTTATTTGTACCGTACAGGATCTCAATCCCGCCTTTATTCTTATCTCTGAAACGTGCTTAACGGATGTAGAACCCAATTCCTTGCACAGTATCAATGGATATTCTCTTTATAGATGTGACCGCTTGAACCGTCGAGGTGGAGGAGTATGCGTGTATGTATCGTCAGCAGTCTCAGACATTTGCTGTGTCTCTCAATTATCTGTTGAGGATGTTGCTAACATTGAACTTATAGCTCTTAAAGTACATAAAGGTACAAACGTTTTTCATTTGGTATGTATTTATTGCCCCGGTGATACGTCCATAAATGACGACATTATACTGGTTGAAAGATTAGAGCAATTATCCTCTCTTGAAAATCTCATTGTTATCGGAGATTTCAACCTACCGGGTATCTCTTGGCCGATTAAAATTACTCCTACCGATTCTCTTAATTCAAGAAATCTTTATCTTGATTTTTTTCTTAACTCTAATTTACGTCAGTTGATCCTGGAGCCCGCACGTTTTAGAGTAAACAACACTCCTTCCATTCTTGATCTTGTGTTGACCAATCAAACCTCTTTATTAACGACACCTGACATTCGATCGCCTATCGGTAGCTCAGACCATGCTACAATTACTTCACGAGTACAGCTCAATCTTTTGAAGATGACTGAACAAACTTGCAGAACGATTGATGTGTTGAATATAGAACCATTAAAGTCCAGATTGGCAGATGTGAGCTGGCAGGAAGTACTGGGAGACTCTTGTGATCCTAACACCGTTTGGAAACATTTTCTTGATGCCCTTGCTTTCCATAGGAATCGGTGTACCGTGCAGAAAACCATTGTTCAGAATAAACTTAAGCCTTGGTTGAACAGCGAAATTCTTTCCATGGTAAAACATAAAAAGAAACTATGGTGTAAGTATAAACGTTCTAAAGATGATAATGATTTCCATGCCCACAGGGAGTTTTCGAATATGTTGAAAAAATGCATAAATTGTTCACGAGAAAAATATGAGGAATCCATTGCCACCTCCAACAACCCAAAAAAGCTGCACAAATATATCCGCTCAAATTTAATATCCAAGGTGGGCATTCCATTGTTAAAGAGCGGTGATGAGTTATGTCGGGATGGTCTGGATACCGCCAACCTGCTTGCTGATACTTTCTCATTGGTTTACACACTTGAGGATACTCCAACTCAATATCCAGAAATCAAGAGTTCAAGATTGCTGTCTTCCCTGGAAAAGATAGAGTTCACCCCAGATGATATAAGGCGACATCTAAATTTACTGAAGAAAAATTCTTCCCCTGGACCGGATCAATTGTCACCACTACTCCTGAGGTCCTTGTCTGAATACTTGGCCTTTCCACTTTCTATTATATTGAATTTATCATTCAATGAGTCTACAGTGCCTGCTCTTTGGAGAAAAGCTTCCATCACACCAGTATTCAAGACAGGTAGTAAGCTGGACCCTAATAACTATCGCCCTATCAGTCTTACACCGGTTGTATGCAGAATAATGGAATCTATCATTGCTGAGAAAATTCGTAATTTTGCCAATGAACACAAATTGGTTCCAAAACAGCAACATGACTTCGTCAAGGGTAAATCAACCATGACGAATCTATTGGGGTGCATCAACAGCTGGACTGCGGCTTTAGACAGGGGGGAGGCGATGGACGTTATTTATTTGGAGTTCTCCAAGGCCTTTGATCGGGTGCCTAGGCAGAGGTTGTTTCATAAATTGGAACATTGTGGGATTCGGGGAAAACTTCTCCTTTGGATAAAATCCTTTTTGTCTGACCGAGAGTTCTGCGTTCGCATCGGGAGTTCTTTTTCGACAGACAGAGTGGTACAGAGCAGCGTACCCCAGGGATCTGTTCTTGGGCCGCTGTTGTTTATATTATATGCCAGTGACTTATCTCGTCACATCCGGTCTGACTGTGCTTTTTATGCCGACGACACGAAGATTTTTAATTACTCCACCCAACACAAAACTCTACAGGAAGATCTGGATTCAATATCTCAATGGTGCTCGGACTGGCTTTTGCCACTGAATATAGATAAATGTGTTGTTTTGCATCTTCGGGGGCAATCATTCGCGTAGGACATATATGCTGGGTGAGCATCTTTTGGACACTGTACGATCCCATAACGATCTTGGTGTGACCGTTTGTGAGAATTTGTCGTGGTCAGAGCATATTACGAAAATTGTGAAAAAGGCGAATAGCAGGCTCTTAATGTTAAAGAAATCGTTCCGAAAAATATCATTGAAATCATGGATACGATTATACTCCAGTTACGTAAGACCATTGTTGGAATATTGCGGGCCTGTGTGGAATGCTGATTTAGTGCGTGATCAACAGTGCTTGGAAAGACTACAACGGAAGGCAACGCGACTTTGGTTTCGAGGTGCACGACCAAGCTATGAGGAAAGATTATGTATGGTTGGTGGGTCTCAGCACCTTCGAAAGGCGCAGGCTACGAGGAGACTTGATTATCACTTTTCGTATATTGAGGTACAATTATGGCATGCTGAGGGACATATATAGTGTAAGCTCTGACACTCGTTTGAGAGGTCACCATTTAAAACTTAAGAAGGAAAACTTTTCTGTCAGAGAGCAAGAATTGTTTAGTGAATCGCGTGTTCACAGTGTGGAATTCCCTACCTGCGGGAATTGTCGGTGCGAGTTCGGTTGGAGTGTTTAAGAGTGGATTGGACGGATGGTTTGGCTGAGACATTAATGAAAATTTGTTTTTTTTTGGCTTAGTTTGCTATCGGGTTTTTTATTGGACATTTAATGAGGTATGTTTACTACTGAGGCAACAAATTTTGTTAATTTTAGGGTTTATGGGTTCGCCCCTCCCTTTGTTTGTGTATTAATAATAATAATATTTTTCGGTTTTCGGTATTCGGGTGTTCAAATCATTAAACATAAACATAAACGAAAAATCGGTTGCTACGGCAACACCGAATTCAACAACAATCTAACCTATACAAGTGTTTGGTACATAGACTTATTATCCTCAATATGTCTATGATTTGGTATCTTTCGAATCAATTGCTATTTTTACACATTCACTCAATTTCATTCTAATTCTAAGCAAAGACCGGAAAAAATATCATTTAATAATATTTTATCATCTTGTTGAAACTTGCTTTTAAAAAACCATTTAATTGGTTTCAGTGCCCCACATAACGTTGATAAAGAGAATTTTTTAAGCGTGAAGACTGAAAATGTGGACACTGTTGAACAATTCATTGATGAAATTGGAGTTCATGACAAAGAAGAATACGTTATTAAAA
This sequence comes from Megalocaria dilatata, assembly GCA_034642435.1. Taxonomy (NCBI): domain Eukaryota; kingdom Metazoa; phylum Arthropoda; class Insecta; order Coleoptera; family Coccinellidae; genus Megalocaria; species Megalocaria dilatata. The sequence continues at coordinate 10,296,896 of CM067862.1, forward strand.
GTGAATATAAGCAACGAATCAACGACAAGGATTTTTGTTTTACAGTGTGAGTTATTTTAAGGTTGGCTTCAATAAGTCTCATTATAGAATGTCAATGAATTTAAATAAACCTTAAAATAACTCACACTGTTCTTTGATTTTGTTAGAACATAGATCAATCTTGAATTATATAGTTGATCTGTATTTCGAAGCTTAAGTCTTTTAACACGTGAGTGATATAGGTTATGTTTTTGATTTTGATATTTGCAATGTTAAAAGAGGACTGAAGACGGGATTGTCTAGAATTATATTTGTTTTTTGAAGATATAGTGCACATTTTTTTTTAGAGATTTTTGAAATAATTTATTCGAATATTTAAATATATTAAATATTTCAAATAAATTATATTCTTTGAGAAGTCCTTTAAGTGTGTTCATGTTTTTAAAAGGCAATTGGTGTTCTTAAAGGTAAGACCAGAAACAAAATTTTGTCTCCTTTAAATATTTATTTATTAATTTTAATTACTTTCGTATATCTGTTGGGTTATTTATTCCATTTGACATTATATATTGAGTTTTGATTATATACGTCTATTAAATGTAAGCGGTGCTTGTTAGACATAAATTTATTTCTAAAAGTTTTTTGAATAAAAATTTTTTTGAAATTAAAATTGTAGAAGATAAACATATTTCAATTTGTTTTGATATTCAAACAAGTAAATTGTTTACAAGTTTCTTCACTCACGATTCTTCAGGCGTAAGTCGAATTTCATTATATTTTCCACTTTTATCTAACACTTGTGACAATTATATATTAGAAATATATTTTCAGTGAATTCAGTAATTTTCATTAACGCCAACGAATACTGTACTTACATATCCCACGCTTGATTTTTCCGATAAATTCATTTCACACCATTTTTCATTTTCACAACTCGAATAGGATCACTATGTTTACTCGATATTTTAGAAATTTCGTTCAACTCTTCACCTAAACTCGCGAAAATCGTTTTTCACGTAAGATATATCCAACCGCATTAATCACGCTCACTTATCACTAGGTTTCACGTCACTATTCGAAATTAAACTAGAAATAGTACATAATTGCGATCCGTTCTTGACGCGCTCTCATATAAAACTGATTAAATACTTGACCAGTCCCTGAATCACCCCTGACGACGCACGGCGTTACGTAACTAACCAGTCCAATATTCTAGTAACATATACGGGGTATATCCGAAAGTATGTCGGTAAGTTTAATTAAGATGTTTATTTGAAATCTAGAAAAACATTATTTCGAGTTTAAATTATACGAGGGATATTCAATAAATTTTGTTATTAGATTTATGTCATTTAATATATTTGCTTGATTGTTTCGGTCTTTACTTGACGGAAATTCATCGTGTACGATTTAACATAAAACACTTTATTTCCGATAATATTTATTGTTTATGTTGAAATTGAATCTCAATTTATTGTACTTCAGCACCACCTATGTATTACTTCTGAAAGTACCCTTTAGTGTCTTTATTGTCCACTGCTTGTGAGGGCGCTATAAGGGTGTATCCATCTTTAGAAATAAAGGTTTAGTCTTAAGTTGTTATTCAACGAGTTCGTTTCATTTCCGGCCCTCGCCATCTTTCACTGTGTTATCAAGAGTCACCACGTGCAAGTGATAAATAATTTCAACAGTTTACACAACAATTGTTTCGTCAATTACATTTTTGACTTCATCAGGTGAGTACGGTACTTTTACAAAATCGGTCTCCTTAAATACAATTTTGAGCAAAAAGAAACGTGATAACATGAAGGTTTGTTTAATCATACTATAGCTGATACCATCTTTATCGGGAGAAGTAACCTTCATTAAGGAGAGAATGAGTTTTTCAAGGTTTATGTCAGGAAAGGGCAGTCAGGGAGAGGTTTGGGGATCGGCAGTTAAAGGAGGGCACAACCTTGACAAGAGTTCAGAACCTATCAGAGTGAACGGTTTTTCAGAAACTTTATCGTAGTTCCTCATCGAAATTTTCTTATGTCCTTCCAAACTTGGGAACCATTTTTATGGCCCAGTTCTTCACAAAATAATCGAAAAGATACCTCTTCTTTGTTTTACCTTCATTTTAGCATAAGCTTGAATTTTTTTGTTTTCTGGGGATGGATAGCTCAGCGGGAGAGCATCGGACTCGTGACCGGGAGGTCCAGGGTTCGAATCCTATTCAGGTAGAAAAGAAATTTTCTAGTTGGACGGGTATCTGCCACCATTTCACTGTTGGGTCAAAAATTAACAGTGCTGTGACCTAAAGTGGCGCAAGATCGCAGTAACAAAGCCTACACAGAACACAACTGAACTCCTAACTCGTACAAGCTGAAAAAGCTTCTGAGGGATCTTCACAGAAGATCTAGGAGTATCAGGATAATAATAATAATAATAATCAAAGATATGTTCTGAAAAATGAGGATCTTTCTCTGACAATGTCAGCTAGTGAATCGTCCCACAAATCTTAAAAAAGAAAGAATCGATTAGGTAGGGTGTTTTCTTCTTAGGAATAGTGAATTTACAAGACCATTACATCCACAAAAAGTCACTGTAAGGTGTGCAAGTTGATCCGGTGGAGTGATTTCTTGGAAAATAAAGAAGGTATCGCTCAAACCGTCAATTCTCATCGGTATAGCCAAACGATTACAGATTTTTTTTGATCTGAAATTAATGATATAGAATTGGAAGAGATGTGGTTCCAGCAAGATGGTTCAACAAGCCATACAACACGACCCGTTTTGGCTTTATTGCAAGAAAAATTCCCAGGAAAAATTTCTCGTTTCGGCGATTTGAATTGGCCACTTTACTTTAGGAAGCACAAAATAATTATCAATTTCGGTGCCTCATGGAGAAAAGGATGTCATGATACTTTTGGACAGTTTTTCTTTATTTTCTCTGAGAAGTAATTATTGAAGTTCTTCGGTAAGACTGTGTTCTATGTTTTACCATATGAAATCTACAACATCTTCATTTACTGTTTGTATATTACATCCATCAAAGGAGTATGCACTTTTGGGGTATTTCTAGGCGTCTATTTTTCATATCAATCTCAATAACCATCGCCAGATCGTCTGATCCCAAGTCTTCTGTGTTTTGAATTTCATCCTATATTCGCCCCGCATAGCATAACATATATATTAATGATAAAATGGGTTCATTCAGTTCTTGCAGAAACGCATACTTGACTTACTCTTGTGAAAGTATTTTCGAACAAAGCACTATTTCCGATTGTTTGTAGCGAAAAATTTATTCATATTCAAGTCAGATTCTGTCAAAGAGTGATACTGATAATTAGCTCAAATATAATCGATTTTATTCCATGTTTCGAATTCAGATATCTTACCTCATGCTCAAGTCAGACACAGTTATTCCGTGATTCTGAATTGGAGAAAGAAAATTTTTTTTGAATATACCTGTCAGGCTGATCTTTACCGTATATATCTAATTAAGAGTATAAGCTATTTTAATACATATTTCCATATGTCGGGACATTTCAACTAACATCCGTATAAACGTTTCGAACAAAAAGTAGCCCGATTTGGTCAAGTCGATTTCTCGAAACTTCCCTGTAATATGCAATATTAAGAAATCTGCAACGTACCTATATTCGCCCCGCATAGCATAACATATAGATTTATGTTGAAATGGGTTCATTCAATTCATGCAGAAAGGCATAATTTTCGAACAGAGTATTATTTCCGATTGTTTGCAACGTAACGAAGGCAGAAAATTTTATTCATCTTCAAGTCAGATTCTGTCAAGCAGTGATACTGATAATTAGCTCAAATATAATCATCCTTGCTGAGAAATTTTTATGTATATTTTTGTTTGGGTAGTTTATTTGTTGTTTGTTTTGGTTTGATGTTTGTGCTTGAGATTCTTGGGGGCTTCCTTTTTGTTTGCCAGTTTGGTTATCAGTCATTGGTCTGCCTCCATATCTGCTGTGTTCAATTTTTCGTGGTTAATTGAAGTTGGTCTATTTCATTTGTAACTTTGTTTTCGTTTGGTTTTTTTGATGGTGTGTTGCGTTGTTTAACGTTTTATATATATATATATATATATATATATATATATATATATATATATATATATATATATTGTTATGGTATTATATTAATGAAATTTAATGAATGAATACTAATTAGATCACCCTTGTATGTAAGTGATGTATTCTATGTTTCCGGCTAGCTCTTAAGATTATAATTTTGAATAATTGAAATTAAAATATTATTAAATCTGATTTGATATTTGAGGGAGGGTTCAATTTGAATTTTATAAAAGATTGAATTTTTTAAATTATATTATATGAAAGTAATTTGAAATATTATAATCAGTGATCAATAAGCTAAATCTAATTCTATGTTAACCTAACCTTATCTAAATATCCTAACGTAATTCTAATGTAAACAGTGTTTGCTATTTCTAAATTTCTTTCTGGAAATATTAACAGGATTGAATTTTAATACCTTTGGTAAGTTTGTTCTTCAATTTATGAATTGTTCTTTTTTTATTGTCCCTTCGTTTCAGGAGTAATATTGGTTTCGTTGGAAACAACACTTCTAGAACGTTCTGAAATTCACAGGCTACTTTGTTGATTTTCTTCGATATATCCAATTCGTTTGAAACTTGATTTCTATGTGATATTTTTCCATTCACATTCAGGTAATGTATTTTCTGGATTCAATTTCCATTCACAATAACCAAATAATCTTTTTTCAGATGATGATACTTTTTTGGCACTTTTTTAATTATGGACCGACAAGGATTCTGCTCTGCATATAATTGGAGACTGCCGACTTTTTCTGTGTCTGCCCTATTTATAGTTTTCAAGAAAAGTTGAATTTCAAAGCTTACTAGCTTCTGTCAAAATTATATAAAAATGATGCTTTTGATGATTTTACAATATTTCCTGGTTTGAAATTACTTTTGAAAATTAGCTTAGTTTTTAAACTACATTTTGATGTATGTTTCATGTTAAACAGAACAGTGAAAGTCTTGCTTTTCCTTCGTAAAGTATTTCAAGTGTCAAAATTTAACAAATTTTAACTTCTAATGCTTATAACTTATAAAATACTTAATATTACTCATGAAATTGATTGAATTTCTTTAGCTTAGATGCTATTACAATACTATTGATGCCTAAACATTTTCAAGGATATCTCTTACATTAATCATTTGAAAATATCTGACGTAGATGCTATCTTTCATTGAATTAATTGATTTTTGATCAAATTTGTCCTATTTACATAATTCTGGTAAGTTATATTTAATTTAGCTTGTTCTTTGTCAATAATTTCACTAAAGTTTATATGTGATTCATTATAATAACAAATCTTTTCAACAAATTCTTCATCAATTTCAAATTTGATATCTGAAATCAAATTACTTCTATTTATTGCAACTTTGGCTGGTTTTATATCGAATAATTGTAAATTGAAATCTCCCTGTGAATTCTATTTATAAACTGTCAACAAGAGTACTGTTTTTTTTTTTTTACCGTTCAAAGAATTTTCAATCGACTAGTCGTTATGTATCCTGAATATGCTTTTTCTTCATAATTTTAGCTTGTGAGTGTTTTTACGAATTGAATTATTAATATTTCTGTCAGAATGGTTATTATTTAATTAATGTGCTCTGGTTATACTCTAACGAGTCAACTTATATACAAAGGTGAGTCTTTTCCTTAATATATTAATTCCTCAAATTCAGAGACACTGACCGATTTATTGCAATAATGCTCGATGTTTTAATTATTACATAGACAGAAATTGAAATTTTATAAATTCACTGATAGCTTTCAGATTTCAACGTGATGAAATTAATCCAAGAATGCACTGACTGTATGTCGAATATTTGTTGAAATCTTCTCAAAATTTATTAAATGAGAATTCCTCCAGATCATTGTGCATGTCATCACTATATAAAGTGAATATTTCATGAAATAAATTAACTTTGTCAGAATTTATATTTGAAGAAGCTTCTCTGTGGCGCACCTAACAAAACCATCATAACATACTGTAAAAAATATTATTTTCTGATTCTGACATACCAGTCAGCTCAGATAATTTTTATTTTTCTATTGCTGATAAGAAATTTTATGACCCACATATTTACATTCTGTCAAGAAAGTACCGGGAATTATCGATTTAAATCTGGCGGGGCAATGAGGCAGGTAAAAGTTTTTTTTCCTAGGTTGGTACCACTGTCCTTAATTACTATGCCAAGCTTGAGCGGGATCTGTCAACTAGTGTGTTTGCAACAGCTGATTAAGTCAGTCGATGTCAGAGTGCGTGCCGATTTTTACTATGGGTGATTACGTTGAGCAAAGAATTTGTTTAAAGTTTTGTGTTGCAAATGAATTGTGTGCCGATGCATTGAAAATGTTGCAAAAGGCCTTTGGTGATAATGCTCTATCGAAAACTCGTGCATATCAGTGGTACAGAGCCTTCAAGGACGGTCGTGAAGTGGTCGCCCATCGGCGGCTTCGATCGAAGATAACGTCGATAAAATTAAGGAAAGGGTGCTGGAAAACCGTCGTACCAGCTTGAGAGAGATAGCACATGATCTTAAGATATCCCACGAGTCCGCACGTACGATTTTGATTGATATTTTGGGCACGAGAAAGGTGGCCGCACGACTCGTACCGAAGGACCTGAATTTTCTTCAAAAACGTCATCGCGAACAGGTTGCTTCAGACATGCTGGATCGCTGTAATTCCGATTCTACATTCATGGAACGCATTATAACTGGTGATGAGACCTGGGCCTACGAGTACGATATGCAAACAAGCCAGCAATCATCGGAATGGGTAGCAAAAAATGAGCCGAAACCGAAAAAACCACGCCAAAGCCGCTCGAAATTGAAGGTGATGCTCATTGTTTTCTTCGATATCCATGGCGTGGTGCACTAAGAATTCGTTCCAAAAGGTCAGACGGTAAACAAGGAAGGAGTATTACCTAGGCGTTATGAAACGTATGCGTGAGCGTATCCGTAAGAAGCTGCCAAATTTGTGGGTGAACAACTCATGGATTTTGCATGACGATAACGCGCCTTCTCACCGAGCTACGATTGTGACCGACTTTCTCGCCAAAAACTCAACAAACGTGCTTCAGCAACCACCGTATTCGCCGGATTTGGCTCCCTGCGACTTTTTCCTCTTCCCAAAACTAAAATTGCCCCTTCGTGGCACCCGTTTTGAGTCGATTGAAGCCATAAAACAAAATTCGGCGCGAGAGCTAAAGTTCATCCCGGAAAGCGCCTATAAAAAATGTTTCGATAATTGGAAGTGCCGTTGGCATAGATGTATTGGAGCAAATGGAGCCTATTTTGAAGGCGACCCAATAAATTTTGACGATTAAATGTAAAAATGTTGTTTTAATTGAAAATTCCCGGTACTTTCTTGACAGAGTAGTATTTTATATTTTTCAGTTACCGTATGAAAGTTGTAACAAAGGTCAATTTTACTTTATCATTCCCAAAAAAATCTCTCTGATTAACTATTTAATTTGTTTCAGAGTCCCTTGTCCAAATAATGATAGAAACCTTGGAAATCTCGAAGTGAAGATTGAACATATGGATATTGTTGAACAATTCAGTGATGAGAATGGAGTTCATGACAGGAAAGAACATAATTACCTGAGTGGTTTATCACATCAAAATGATAAGGAGTTTTGTTTTCCAAAAGAAGAAAAGAACTATAGGCAAGAAATTAAGAGTTCTCACATTTGTGACCAAGATTTAGTTAATTTCGATTCAAAGAAAAATGAATGTCACTTATGTGAATATTCTGCAAGTCTTAAAAGCAATCTTAAGATTCATATGGATTCAGTTCATTTAGGTTTGAAAAAACATAAATGTCACCTTTGTGAATATTCAGCAAGTCGTAAAGAAAATCTTGAAATTCATATAGATTCAGTTCATTTAGGTTTAAAACATGAATGTCACTTATGTGAATATTCCACGAATTATAGAGGCACTCTTAAAAGACATATAGATTCTGTTCATTTTGATTTGAAAAAACGAATGTCACCTTTGTGAATATTTTGCAAGTTATAAAAGCAATCTTAAAATTCATATAGATTCAGTTCATTTAGATTTGAGACATAAATGTCACTTATGTGCATTATCAAAGTTCCATTGCATCAATACAGTAAAATCCACCAATGACTAAAGAATACATGATACGTCGACATCAGGTAATTCAATACAATACAATAACTTTATATGTGAGAGCAGCTTAGTCTATTTCTGTTTGTGTCTATCCTTAACTTTTAATGGACAAAGGCGTGCTATTTCTAACAAAGCAAAACTGGACGCCTAAGAAAAACACAATTCTGGACTGTGAAGAACAGAACAGACACACTTATCCAGGGTGATGTTTACACACACGCACAATACTATGAAGCGACCATAGACTCTTAATCCTAGCATCGACCGTAACAAGTAGGCATAAAATTCCCTAGGTTGTTCTTCCCGCCTAATTTCCCTTATTGAAATATGTGGATATCTTCATTATATTTATTATATTATTATTATGATCTACATTTTGTATTATAAATTATTAGAATAATATGAGATAATTAATTAATGTTTGCTTAATTTGTACCAATTTTCGAATGTTTATATATCTTGTACGTACATAAAATATTTAAAGCTCACAAATAATTTGGCCTGTTTTTGTTTTATTGTAATAGATACAGAAATGTAAATGAATGATTTTTATTTAAAATTTTTCCTCAAAAGACCCTTGGTGAGAGTTTGAGCCGGTTTAAAAAATGAGTTAGTAGCTAATAAGCTTGAGCTATTTCGTATTATAAGGAGTACTCTAAGATAGCTGGGATTATAAGGAATAACCTTTCATGGTAATCATCTAGTGGCGGGAGAATAGGACGTTACATTGTGTAGACAACCCAAATCACACCTAACGAGAGCAAGGAAACAGTGACGGGAGGTTCAAATATTCACTATAACGTCAGGGTAATATATTTGTATTAGTAATATTCAAGGGCAACAAGCCTCAATGAATAGAAACAAACATTAATCAGCCTGCTGTTAAATCTACTCTACCCAGTGGTTCGTAAAGCTACACAGTGAACCCAACAGCACCCCGGGTCTAAATCACTTAATTCTACATACGGTCGGTCCCATCCATAGATCAACAAGACTATATAGATGGGACACTCACTGGAAAAAGTCTGAATCAAGTTGTCGCTTTTTTCTAGCGACTGGTGCATGAAACAAATTCAACTAGAGAAAACTGTATTACCAACTTTCAAGAGAACTGCATTACCTCTGCTTTTAGAATACTGCATTATTGACGCTTGGCGTGAATATTTGAATCTTCTTTCAGTTTTTCCTGGGGCTAAAATCAAACAAAACTAATCAACTAAATATAAAAATAGTCTAGACTACATAGTAAATTAAAATGAACCAACCTGAAGTAATTATATTCCTCTCAATATTTGATCATCTGATAATTTATGCCAATCAATTGGCTGTATAATTTTAACCCACCTCTTAAATAACTTGGGAAAACGATATTTAGGGCTGGTTAGATCTTAACACCCACCAACATTTCTTAATATATCCCATTTTCAAGTACTGTATTGAACTCAATATTTGAAAATACAATAGTTTAGATGCACTGAACTGTTTTGAACTCAACTCTCACGAAATATAATCAAAAAGAAATATGAGATGTACCTGAGGTTGGGCCATAAAAAAACGTAAACAAAACCACTCTTTTCGAAATATATGACCATTATTACATCAATGGCTAACGGCATATGGTAGCGGTACCTAGCGGCGAAATCGAAAAGTATAACTTGATGGTTAGCGCTAACTATTGACAGGTGTATCAACTAAAAACTTAGTTTTAGGAGGGGGTAGGGAAGTGTCCAATTATATATTATTGTTAATCTATGGTCCCATTTATATAGGCTCTATGATGCCGCTTCAAAATACAATTACATCGGAAATGCCATAAGAACCTTGTCCTCTATGTAATTGTCACCATAGATAAACGAGAATGACGTTTATCTATGATTGTTGCTCATCCCATATGTGTCAAGTTACAGTGCCACAGAATATTTGACTCCTAATAACGCGTGACATAATGATATATATCTATGAAGGACTCTATCTGTCGTGTGATCCTTAGAGAATACGGATCTCTTTACTACATTCTGTAAAATATCATTAAGATACCATTTGAATATGTATATTTCGCCATACAATTATTTCAAGTAGATTGACGCAGGCGGCGCTGATTTGTAACACATTCTTAATAGTGAAGATGGGCATCTTGTATTTAGATTATCTATGAGCTAACCTTTTCAGTGTTAGGTTCTGTGGCTTAAGTAGTGCTGCAGAAAAATAGCATAATATACAAAGTGTACTGATATTTTCAATTCAAAAATAGAAAACAGACTGGAAATGGCTCAAGATAATAGTCACGAAATTAAAGAAATGGAAAATACTAGAATTTCGGGAAGAAGTTTTTATAAGGAAGAGGGAATTAACTGTTCATATGCGTCTTCAAGTTTTTGGTAAGAAATGAATATTTTTCTGGATTTGTCCCTAAAAACTGTTCAACAATGTAGTTTATATTTTTAAAACTTTTGAAACTACATCCACAAATGAAATTATTAGATTGACCTGATAATAAAAACTGTCCTAAGTTTTATGTTCCCGAATGTAGATGAATGATTAAAAATGAGAGTTCAGAATCTTTTTACATAATCAAATTGTTTAGATTATAGTCATATAAATGAAGTCAACCAAGAAAGAATGATCTAGTTAAATATAAATCACCTAGAGAATTCAAAATGGATCGTGTTAATGTTAAAGATGAAATGAAAAAATAACAAACGTTTATTTAAAAGATAATTTCATGACATTTATGTTTTAAAAATAATTTCCGGCATATGTCCACCATGACTAGATCTGAGGAACCGCATTCGATCACACCAATTTTGGACCATTTTTTCGAGTAATTCATGCCTTATTTCATCAATAACACGAGTTATGTTGGCTTCCAAAGGGTCTATTGTTTCTGGTTATGTAGTTATCTTGGAGGCCAATGAATTGGACCATTTCTCGAAATAATGTTATCGCCAATCTTTCTTTCAATTAATCAATTGTTACGGTATCAACATGAGTTGTAGCTATATCTTGTTGGAACCAAAACACTTCTGGGTCAATACCATTCAAATTTTGAAACAAATAATCATCGATCTGTAGCGAGCATCATTCACTGTAACATTAGCTCCAGCATTGTTTTTAAAGAAATATGGACCGATGATGCCTCCAGCGTGTAAGGTACACCATACAGTGCATTTTTCAGGATCCAATGGAATCTGCAGAACATTTGTAGGATTGTTTTCACTCCATATATGGCAATTTTGCTTCTTTACATAGCCGTTCAACCAGAAATGAGCTTCATCACTAAACGCAATTTTTAAGATAGAAAAAATGGATCAACTTCAAGCTGTTCTAGGGCCCAATCAGCAAACAAACGACGCTCATTATGGTCAAGTGGCTTTAGTTCTTGAACCAGTTGGATCTTGTATTGGTGTAGATCAAGGCTTTACGCAAAATTTTCCATGTTGTGGATGCATAGAGTCAAACTTGTTGTGAACGTCGAGGAATAGACAAATCTGGATCATCATTAACACTATGACTTACAGCAGCGATATTTTCTTCTGTACGTACAATTCTTTGTCTTGTTGTTGTTGTTGCATCGAGTAGAGAAAATGTTGTCCGAAATCTATCGATAGTTCGACGAATAACCTAGTCTGATGGACGATTATGTAAACCATAAATTTCACGAAGTGCTCTATAAGTTTGGCGAATAGAACACTGATTTTGAAAATAAAGTTCAACAATTTGTAAATGTTGTTGCGGCGTGAGTCTTTCCATGATAATTTGTCAATGCTTACTGAGCAGAAATGTCAAAACAACATGGCTTCTACCTTCTGTCAAACCACAGTTATCCCTATCGAAAGTTCTATGACTAAAAAAAAAACACCCGATACTATGACAACGAGTGTAAGCATGGTAAACAGGAAGTTTTTCGAATCAGTACAGTGCAACATACATCTGTGTTACAGTTCAAAACTTAAATACAGCAAAACAGGTTTTGTTGATTATCGGGCATAAGCAGCAGACACGCTGGTTTCATAGTTTTTTGGCTACTCTTCAGTGCAATGCTCTAATGCCGACGAATGCAAGCGTCACAGATGAAGAAATCTTCCTCACCCTCAAGTAATTTCACATTAAGTCGCTATACCAATAATTAGCATTTCCTCCAAATGAAATTATTTATTAATTTTATATACTACTCTGTCAAGAAAGTACCGGGAATTTTCAATTAAAACAACATTTTTACATTTAATCGTCAAAATTTATTGGGTCGCCTTCAAAATAGGCTCCATTTGCTCCAATACATCTATGCCAACGGCACTTCCAATTATCGAAACATTTTTTATAGGCGCTTTCCGGGATGGACTTTAGCTCTCGCGCCGAATTTTGTTTAATGGCTTCAATCGACTCAAAACGGGTGCCACGAAGGGGCAATTTTAGTTTTGGAAAGAGGAAAAAGTCGCAGGGAGCCAAATCCGGCGAATACGGTGGTTGCTGAAGCACGTTTGTTGAGTTTTTGGCGAGAAAGTCAGTCACAATCGTAGCTCCGTGAGAAAAGGCGCGTTATCGTCATGCAAAATCCATGAGTTGTTCGCCCACAAATTTGGCCGCTTCTTACGGATACGCTCACGCAAACGTTTCATAACGCCTAGGTAATACTCCTTGTTTACCGTCTGACCCTCTGGAACGAATTCGTAGTGCACCACGCCACGGATATCGAAGAAAACAATGAGCATCACCTTCATTTTCGAGCGGCTTTGGCGTGGTTTTTTCGGTTTCGGCTCATTTTTTGCCACCCATTCCGATGATTGCTGGCTTGTTTGCATATCGTACTCGTAGACCCAGGTCTCATCATCAGTTATAATGCGTTCCATGAATGTAGAATCGGAATTACAGCGATCCAGCATGTCTGAAGCAACCTGTTCGCGATGACGTTTTTGAAGAAAATTCAGGTCTTTCGGTACGAGTCGTGCGGCCACCTTTCTCATGCCCAAAATATCAATCAAAATCGTACGTGCGGACTCGTAGGATATCTTAAGATCATGTGCTATCTCTCTCAAGCTGGTACGACGGTTTTCCAGCACCCTTTCCTTAATTTTATCGACGTTATCTTCGATCGAAGCCGTCGATGGGCGACCACTTCACGACCGTCCTTGAAGGCTCTGTACCACTGATATGCACGAGTTTTCGATAGAGCATTTTCACCAAAGGCCTTTTGCAACATTTTCAATGCATCGGCACACGAAAATTCATTTGCAACACAAAACTTTAAACAAATTCTTTGCTCAACGTAATCACCCATAGTAAAAATCGGCACGCACTCTGACATCGACTGACTTAATCAGCTGTTGCAAACACACTAGTTGACAGATCCCGCTCAAGCTTGGCATAGTAATTAAGGACAGTGGTACCAACCTAGGAAAAAAAATTTTACCTGCCTCATTGCCCCGCCAGATTTAAATCGATAATTCCCGGTACTTTCTTGACAGAATGTACTACTTTAATTTCGGAGATATTGAAAAGAAAAATTTAATAAGCATGTTATGTATTCCATTGTCGACGTTGATTCTTCATTTCTAACCTAAAGGTTAGATGTAAAAATTGTTTTTACGGTTTATCATTTAGTATTTTATTAAACCTGACAAAAATTGGTATCTATGGGTTACTTAATTGGTTTCAGTGCTCCAGATCAAGATGGCGAATGGCAATTTGCAATGGTGAAGATTGAAAATGTAGACACTGCTGACCAATTTAATGAAGAAATTGGGATACATGGCAAGAGTGATTACTTTGTTAAAAGTGAATATAATTCTAGCGATAGTTTATCGCAACAAATTCATAACGAAGGTTTTCGTTCTACCCGTTTGGAAGAGAATTATTTTGAAGAGAATAACAGTTCGAATCATGGTTTAGCTATTGGAGGAACGACGTTTCCTTTGAATGTGAAGCAAGAGGAAGGTTATTTGGGCGAATTCGAAGTGAATCGTCGAAATAGTCTGGAACGAGATCTTTCGAAATTGGAACAACGCTGTTACTTACCTAGTAACGACGAAGACAGCAAAACCAATCTCAAAAAACCTGTAACGCCCAATAGAAAACAACACAAATGTAATTTTTGCGATTATACTACAAATCGAAAAACCGACGTGCAAAAACATAGAGATTCGGTTCATCTGAACTTGAAGCAATGTAAATGTCATCTGTGCGAATACGCTACAAACTACAAACAAAACCTGAAGATTCACATAAACGCGGTTCATTTAAACTTGAAGCCGCACAAATGTCACTTGTGCGATTTCGCCTCGAACGGAAAGACCAGCCTGGAAAATCACGTGGATTCGGTTCATTTAAATTGGAAACGGCACAAATGCGAACTGTGCGATTACGCCACAAACAAGAATGGCGACATCAAGAAACATAAAGATTCGGTACATTTGAATTTGAAGCAGCACAAATGTCTCTTGTGCAGTTTTTCCTCGAACCGAAAGACCAGCCTCACGTGTCACATAAATACCGTTCATTTAAATTTGAGGCGGCACAAATGTGACTTGTGTGATTATGCTTCGAATAGGAGAAGCGATATTATAAAACATAAAGATGTTCATCATTTAGATTCGAAGCAGTAAAGATGTACCTTATGCGAATGCCAATAAAAGCAAAGATACTACTACTGCTTAACATCTTTAATTTCAATTCACAAATTCCAGACATCCCATCCTTGATTAAAGAAAAGATCTACATTGCAATCTGCAAACCAGACAAATCACCAGTAGACTAGATCGTATATATCGGGTGTTTTTTTTTTTAGAGTCATAGAACTTTCGATAGGGATAACTGTGATTTGACAGAAGGTAGAAGCCATGTTGTTTTGACATTTCTGTTCAGTAAGCAACGCCGCAACAAAGAACAAATGTTATGAATTTGCCAATACTTTGGCAATCGACTGGATTACTATATTAACAACTAGCTGACCCGACCACGCGTTGCTGTGGCTAAAGTTTTTGTTATATTACATTATAGTAAACAATCTAAGAGGAACAATAAGAGAACATCAGTCACGTTCGTAGATTTACCATAGCAGCGCCATCTATTGATTACTTACTCAACCCAGTCGAAAGGTATCGACATCTGTTAGAATCATTTGGAGTTAACAGCAGATAATTGTGACTGTCAAATAATAACAGACAAATAATTAGCAATAAATTAAAATTGCGACTATAATTTGAGATTTAAACTATCCTATCTCTCAAGTTGGATCGAACTGCACATGATGTGCGAATTTTATTATAATCGGCTAAGTGGTTTAGGAGTCCATTGAGGACAAACATTGTGACACGAGATTTATATATATTGAGATGGATAGTGGTGTACGAAAGAAAGATGTAGCTTTGAAATATGGTGTCCTGGAAAACACTGTGTCTACTCTTCTAAAAAAAAAAAAGAAAACAATTACCAGTGCAGTTGAAAGTGGTGGTTCGTGTGGTACTTCCAAAAGGCTGAAAAAACAAATGTACGCAAGTGTGAACGAAGCAGTTTTAGCTTGGTTCAAATCGGCGAGGATCCAGAACTATATCTGGAGGATTAATTAAAGAGAAGGCGTTAGAATTCAGTCTCCCCCTAGGGAAACTAAATTTCAAAGCAAGCGTGCAATAACCTCCTCCTAATGAGTCACTTGCAAACTTATGAAGCATTTTGCGTTCATTTTTTAACGAACATACAACGGGTTCAATTTATAACAGTTCGAATAACATTAAAGCTCTTTTCGAAAACCAAAATAAAAAATCCACTAGTCAGTCACAAATAACCGAATTTTCCACAGAGAAATAAACGCTGAGGATGTATGTTTCTATTAACGTATGTAAGAATATGTATAAGAAAACTAGCTGACCCGGCCACGCGTTGCTGTGGCTAAAGTTTTTGTTATATTACATTATAGTAAACAATCTAAGAGGAACAATAAGAGAACATCAATCACTGCTACTACCATAGCAGCGCCATCTATTGATTACTTACTCAACCCAGTCGAAAGGTATCGACATCTGTTAGAATCATTTGGAGTTAACAGACAATTGTGACTGTCAAATAAAAACAGACAAATAATTAGCAATAAATTAAAATTGCGACTATAATTTGAGATTTAAACTATCCTATCTCTCAAGTTGGATCGAACTGCACATGGTGTGCGAATTTTATTATAATCTTCTTTAAATCCGGAAAAATGGATGACATTTCTAATTATAGACCTATTTCCCTTTTGTCCAACTTTGCTAAAGTATTTGAGATGTGTATATATAACAGAATATTTTCCCCAGTCAGGAGCCTCATATCGGATAGTCAACATGGTTTTATTAACAAAAGATCTACCACTACCAACTTGGCAATATTTACTCAATTTGTCTGTGAGGCGTTAGACAATCAGTTGCAAGTTGATGCAGTATACACTGACTTTTCGAAAGCTTTCGACAGGGTAGATCACTCAATTTTATTGCGGAAGCTGGAACACTTTGGTTTCGATCGTCGGCTGCTCCTGCTGTTCCTCTCTTACCTCACTAATCGTATTGCATTTGTGGAATTTAGGGGTCATAGATCATGTTCCTTCCCAGCGCTCAGCGGTGTCCCTCAAGGTAGTAATTTGGCTCCACTACTTTTCCTAATTTTTATTAATGATGTCGGAGAAAATCTGCTATGCTGCTCTCTATTGTTTGCTGACGACCTCAAGCTGTTCAGGACCATATCTACCGTTCATGACTGTTGGCTGCTTCAGCAGGATCTTCATAGGCTGAGCAATTGGTGTACTGTGAATAAATTACCATTGAATATTAATAAATGTAAGACCATAACTTACACCCTGAGGAACGCATCCATTTTGTACGACTACACTATAAGCCATCTAGCTTTAGAGAGAGTACATCAAGTTAAAGATTTGGGAGTTCAATTTGACCATAAGTTAACATTTGTACCGCATTATGGAAATGTCACAGCTGCTGCGAAGCGAATGCTTGGCTTTATTTTCAGGGTATGTCGAGACTTCAAGGATCCCAACTGTTTCATTACCCTGTTCAATTCCTTTGTCCGTTCAAAACTTGAGTACGCCAGTCCTGTCTGGGGTCCAATATATAACGTACACATCAACCAACTAGAGTCTGTTCAGAGGCAGTTTTTGAAATTTTTAGCATTCAAATTAGATGGTGTGTACCCGGCCCAGGGTTTTGACCATCGCACTCTTCTGAACAGATTCGCATGCTTGGCATTGGAGAACAGGAGGGTCTACTACTTGTGTCTTGTCCTCTACAAGCTGGTTAATTTCTATATAGATTGTCCTGATTTGCTGGCCAGGCTGAGCTTTCGCATTCCTCGCAATGGTAGTCGACTTGAACAGATGCTATACCTCCCTAAACCCAGAACGAACACGATGATTAGATCACCAATATATGTTATGTGTCAGCAGTTCAATAGGATATGTGTTGATGTTGATGTCTGCAGCGATGGTTTACGAATTTTTAAACTGAAACTGAGGGAACTACTGCATCTTAGGCAAAGTTGCCTATAGATTGAAAGAGTTTTTGTAAATTTTCCTTTTTCTGTTCTGCATCATTGATGTAGTTAGTATTTAATTTTGCAATATTCATCGGCTTTGTACCATATATTAATATGTTGTCTTGTAATTGGGATTCCTCCTGTTTAGACAATAAACAATTTTTTTTTTTTTTTTTTTTTTTATAATCGGTTATGTGGTTTAGGAGTCTATTGAGGACAAACATTGTGACACGAGATTTATATATATTAAGATAATAACCGCGAGAGCTTGGACCGAAATGTCACAAGCGACGAGTTTGACTCTCCGGGTACAGTTATTAATGTAGCAAAGGCTACATGGGCCAGTTAGCCTAGCTCAATGAAAATGCATAATGTAGCAAAAGCTACATATGACAAGTTTGACTACCCGAGTGATAATGCATAATGTAGTAAAAGTTACATATGACAAGATTCACCATCCGAATGATAATGCATAATGTAGCAAAAGACACATCTGACAAGTTTGACTAACCGAATGATAATGTATTATGTAGCAAAATCTACATACGACAGGTTTGACTATTAGTAGAATAATGAATTTACAGTCTGTGCAAAGACTGAATGTTAAAGGTGCTCGATGCATCCTTTCTAACAAAAAGAGGGAAATTAACGAAATTGATTGGAAGGTATCAGGTGTTTTTTAGAGTAATAGAACTTTCGATAGGGATAACTGTGATTTGACAGAAGGTAGAAGCCATGTTGTTTTGACATTTCTGTTCAGTAAGCAACGCCGCAACAAAAAACAAATGTTATGAATTTGCCAATACTTTGGCAATCGACTGGATTACTATATTAACAATAATAACCGTGAGAGCTTGGACCGAAATGTCACAAGCGATGAGTTTGACTCTCCGGGTACAGTTATTAATGTAGCAAAGGCTACATGCGACCAGTTAGCCTAGCTCAATGAAAATGCATAATGTAGCAAAAGCTACATATGACAAGTTTGACTACCCGAGTGATAATGCATAATGTAGTAAAAGTTACATATGACAAGATTCACCATCCGAATGATAATGCATAATGTAGCAAAAGACACATCTGACAAGTTTGACTACCCGAATGATAATGTATTATGTAGCAAAATCTACATACGACAGGTTTGACTATTAGGAGAATAATGAATTTACAGTCTGTGCAAAGACTGAATGTTAAAGGTGCTCGATGCATCCTTTCTAACAAAAAGAGGGAAATTAACGAAATTGATTGGAAGGTATCAGGTGTTTTTTAGAGTAATAGAACTTTCGATGGGGATAACTGTGATTTGACAGAAGGTAGAAGCCATGTTGTTTTGACATTTCTGTTCAGTAAGCATTGACAAATTATCATGGAAAGACTCACGCCGCAACAACGTCTACAAATTGTCGAAATTCATTTTCAAAATCAGTGTTCTATTCGCTAAACTCATAGAGCACTTCGTGAAATTTATGGTTTACACAATCGTCCATCAGAGCGAACTATCGATGGAATTCAGACAACATTTTCTCTACTCGATGCTACAACAAAACAAAGAACTGTACGTACAGAAGAAAATTCGCTGCTGTAAGTCATAGTGTTAATGATGATCCAGATTTGTCTATTCGTTGACGTTCACAACAAGTTGGACTCTGTGCATTCACCAAATGGAAAATTTTGTGCAAAGATCCAACTGGTTCAAGAACTAAAGCCACTTGACCACAATAAGCGTCGTTTGTTTGCTGATTGGGCCCTAGAACAGCTTAAAGTTGATCCATTTTTTTATCGTAAAATTGTGTTTAGTAATAAAGCTCAATTCTGGTTGAACGGCTATTTAAACAAGCAAAATTTCCGTATACGGAGTGAAAACAATCCTCAAGAAGTTCTGCAGGTTCCATTGCATCCTGAAAAACGCACTGTATGGTGTGCTTTATACGCTGGAGGCATCATCGGTCCATATTTCTTTAAAAACGATGCCGAAGCTAATGTTACAGTGAATGGTGTTCGTTACAGATCGATGATCAATGATTATTTGTTTCAAAATTTGAATGGTATCGACCCAGAAGTGTTTTGGTTCCAACAAGATGGTGCTACACCTCATGCTGCTACCGTAACAATTGATTTATTGAAAGAAAGATTTGGCGATAACATTATTTCGAGAAATGGTCCAATTAAATGGCCTCCAAGATCATGCGACGTAACTCCACTGGATTATTTTCTTTAGGGTTATGACAAGTCATTGGTTTATGCTGATAATCCAGAAACATTAGACGCTTTGGAAGCCAACATAACTCGTGTTATTGATGAAGTAAGGCCTGAATTACTCAAAAAAATGGTCCAAAATTGGTCTGGTCGAATGCGGTTCCTCAAAGCTAGTCGTGGTGGACATATGCCGGAAATTATTTTTAAAACAGCCATAAAATCATCTTTCAAAAAAAAAAAAAAATTGGCTTCAATCTTAAATTAAATGTGTTTTATTTCATTTAGAGTTCTATCACTCTAAAAAACACCCGATATGAGCTCGATGTACCATCAGTTGATGACACTAGCTTTTCTAATTTCCAATAACAATCAATCGTTTTCTAGATGGAATGTTACTCGGGTGGTATTTTGGAATATTAAACAGGCTTATGATTCAGTAACTTTTCATCTTTTTGAGAAATCCCTCTACGTTAGTATCAATTACGATGAATAAAACGGATATGTATTCTTCCACTTCTAGTATCCATGTTAATGAAGATGAGTTTGTTATTGAAACTTAGATTATAGCTTGAAGAGATCCGGATCCTCTAAGGATCATACGAGTCACAGAGTCCCTGATAGATTATATAAATTCCACCATTATGTCATTGTATTTTCCGGCTTAAATTTCTGTGTAAAAATATTCTGTGTTGCGGTGACTTGACAAGTAAATGATTAGTGAGAATAAGAAAGGAGAACAATGTCCTTATAGCGTCCCCATTGTATTTTAATTCATTCGAGAGGAAGGTTCTTGGAAAATAAACCTCCTGAGCAACTTAGTAGTCTACTCGAGATAATAGTAATTATAACAGTGTCCCTTGGTAACTCTTAGTAAGTAAACTTCTCTTAAATGCTTCTGATTAATTGCATGCTTTACATTTTTAAATACCACCTTTGTATTAATGTGAAATTAATGACTGCATGCTCGTTCATTGTACTTCGCTTCCATTCTTGTATTTTTGCTTTGCCGTTATTTAATCCAACCGGAATGTTTTAACTAAATTGCATTGCCTTTGTACATAACTTAAGCAACCCTCACAAGTTTTCTGTTTGTATTGTATACTTTCTCTCGGTGCCTGATTGCTTTTTGCTGTATTTGTAAATAGTGGTTCTTTATCTGCGTAATACTTGCCAATAGGGATTTGTATTATCTTTTCTTACTAATTGCGGTGCTTAATATGTAACTGATTCGTATGTACTCTTGTGTGATCCCCCGGATACCCATTTCTCTGTTCTTATTGTAACGTCCATTAACACGCCTGGATAATGGGGTACTGTATCTATTTTATAATGTCCTGGTCAGTTTGTGTTACCTATTTGTCACATGCCTGTGCCCGCTTACTTTGAGAGACTGTATTCCATGTGAACCAGTGGCGTTCTTTTGGGTAAATTGCGGGGGAGTCCTGGTAGAGGACAACATATCGTATAGAGAAAGTAAATAACTCTAGATGTCCCTGATTGCTAGATAATTGTTCCGAGGTATTGTGATATCCCCAGGGATTAGTTTACGTGACTCTTCAGGTAGTGTTCGGTTCGTTCTTCAGTAATATCTGAGCCTTCCTGGGCCCGAGGAGGTCAGATACAGTTCCTTTGATAGTAACTTCTCCGGTCGACTCGAATCAGGTTAGATCCCCTCTTCAAGGAGATCTCCTGGGAATGCCACAATTACCCTTACCTTACTGTCCATTTAAACTTACCCCTTGTAATTGAGGTTCAGCACTGATTACCGGAAGTACTGTCGAAGGTGCGCATGCTGGCTGTATCCCCCATTTCCTGCATAACTTTACCCTTTTCCGATGCGCAAGAATGATATCTGATTTGAGCGAATACCGACCTAACAATATGTAGTAATAAGTCATTTAGACCCGGGGCGCTCTTGGTTTCACAGGGCCGCTTTGCGAACCACTGCGTAGAGTAGATTTAACCACAGGCTGATGAATGTGTTTCCATTTATTGAGGGTTGTTGCTTTTGAACATTATTAATAAAAATATATTATTCTGGTATTATTGTGTTTCGAATATTTGAACCTCCCGTCACTGTTTCCTTGCTCTCGTTAGGTGTAATTTGGGTTGCCTACACAACGTAATGTCCTATTCGGCCGCCACTAGACGATTACGATAAAAAGGTTAGCGCTCTTTTAGATTACTTCGTATAATTCCAGATCTTTAAGAGTACTCCGTAAACCCCCAGATCTTAGAGTACTACGTAACATCCCGGATCTTTTAGAGTACTCTGTAATGTACGGGATAGCTCACCGTAAACTCCCAGATCTCTTAGAGTACTCCTTAAAATCCGAGATCTTAGAGTACTCTGTGAAATCCCAGATCTCTTAGAGTACTCCTTAAAACCCCGGATTCTTTAGAGTACTCCTTAAAATCCGAGATCTAAGAGTACTCTGTGAAATCCCAGATCTCTTAGAGTACTCCTTAAAACCCAGGATTCTTTAGAGTACCTCTTAAAATCTGATATCTAAGAGTACTCTGTGAAATCCCAGATCTCTTTGAGTACTCCTTAAAACCCCGGATTCTTTAGAGTGCTCCTTAAAATCCCAGATATTTTAGTAATGCATACAGAACATCTATAACACGGATTAAAGAATGATAGCATTAATTAACGTGTCAAACCCATAGACAAACTATTCATGATTACTGTTTGGTACCTTTTTACATTGCTGCTATCTGTTGCCAGTTTATTGTACCTCCCTTGTTACATAATGTTAAACATTACCTCATGGGTTGATATAGGTTCAGCCTAGACTCCTCTGTCCCAGGAATCAACCCATTACTAATGGTGGAAAACTAATGTTTCATGGAACAGATTGTGGGTACATAGCATCACTGCTGAGCCCAGCTGTGTTCTGATACTTGCAAGGGGACTGCTTGCTGTTCAGAGCTCTGCGTTTCGAAGAGAAGAAGAAGAAGAATCTGCGTTTTTTTTTATCCGATATTAATCTAACCTATTTCCTTTTTAATTCTTGGGCGGAAATAATGCTTCAGTAAAATAGTATAATATCCAGGATGTATTATCATTTCCAATTAAAAAAATTGAAAATAGATTCGAAACGTATAATATAAAGGCTCAAAATAGTGATCACGAAATGGAAAATACGAGAGTTTCTAGAAGAAGTCTTTATGAGGGAATTAACCCTTCAGATAAGTCTTCTAGCTTTTGGTAAGAAATAAATATGTTTCTAGATTTGTTGAAACTATATCCACAAATGAAATTTTTATATTAGTCAGATATATCTGCGAATAAACAAATAATGACAATTGCACAAAGTTTATATGCACTAACGATTAATTAATGGATAAATTGGAGTTGAGAGTCATTTTCCATAATCACATTGTTTAAGTTATAGAAATTAAGTCAACCAAGGGATAAATCACACTCATTTTAAGAATTTGAAATTTGTAAGCAGTGTGCAACAATGATGGAATATCTTCCAGTTTTTCTTATCTTGTGTGGAATTGTTTGTAAAGTCGATTTTTGATCGCTTCTATGCTTGTTCTTGAATATAGTAGTTCATTGGAAAGGTTGTTTAGTCCATTTAGTGAATTTCTTATTCTTGTGATTGTTCGCAGAGTTGATCTTTCAAGCGTATTGGCCCTTATTTTGTTTTAGGCGCCACTTTGAGAACCATACGTTTATTTTGACCATGGGTGTTAATCAGGTGTCACCTGTATATTGTAAGACATACTGACGTTGGTCGAATTAAGAGTATACTACTCTGTCAAGAAAGTACCGGGAATTTTCAATTAAAACAACATTTTTACATTTAATCGTCAAAATTTATTGGGTCGCCTTCAAAATAGGCTCCATTTGCTCCAATACATCTATGCCAACGGCACTTCCAATTATCGAAACATTTTTTATAGGCGCTTTCCGGGATGGACTTTAGCTCTCGCGCCGAATTTTGTTTTATGGCTTCAATCGACTCAAAACGGGTGCCACGCAGGGGCAATTTTAGTTTTGGGAAGAGGAAAAAGTCGCAGGGAGCCAAATCTGGCGAATACGGTGGTTGCTGAAGCACGTTTGTTGAGTTTTTGGCGAGAAAGTCAGTCACAATCGTAGCTCGGTGAGAAGGCGCGTTATCGTCATGCAAAATCCATGAGTTGTTCGCCCACAAATTTGGCCGCTTCTTACGGATACGCTCACGCAAACGTTTCATAACGCCTAGGTAATACTCCTTGTTTACCGTTTGACCCTCTGGAACGAATTCGTAGTGCACCACGCCACGGATATCGAAGAAAACAATGAGCATCACCTTCATTTTCGAGCGGCTTTGGCGTGGTTTTTTCGGTTTCGGCTCATTTCTTGCCACCCATTCCGATGATTGCTGGTTTGTTTGCATATCGTACTCGTAGACCCAGGTCTCATCACCAGTTATAATGCGTTCCACGAATGTAGAATCGGAATTACAGCGATCCAGCATGTCTGAAGCAACCTGTTCGCGATGACGTTTTTGAAGAAAATTCAGGTCTTTCGGTACGAGTCGTGCGGCCACCCTTCTCATGCCCAAAATATCAATCAAAATCGTACGTGCGGACTCGTGGGATATCTCAAGATCATGTGCTATCTCTCTTAAGCTGGTACGACGGTTTTCCAGCACCCTTTCCTTAATTTTATCGACGTTATCTTCGATCGAAGCCGTCGATGGGCGACCGTCCTTGAAGGCTCTGTACCACTGATATGCACGAGTTTTCAATAGAGCGTTATCACCAAAGGCCTTTTGCAACATTTTCAATGCATCGGCACACGAAAATTCATTTGCAACACAAAACTTTAAACAAATTCTTTGCTCAACGTAATCACCCATAGTAAAAATCGGCACGCACTCTGACATCGACTGACTTAATCAGCTGTTGCAAACACACCAGTTGACACAAGCTTGGCATAGTAATTAAGGACAGTGGTACCAACCTAGGAAAAAAAAAATTTACCTGCCTCATTGCCCCGCCAGATTTAAATCGATAATTCCCGGTACTTTCTTGACAGAATGTATAT
The DNA here is from genome assembly GCA_034642435.1 of Megalocaria dilatata. Taxonomy (NCBI): domain Eukaryota; kingdom Metazoa; phylum Arthropoda; class Insecta; order Coleoptera; family Coccinellidae; genus Megalocaria; species Megalocaria dilatata. The sequence goes on from CM067862.1 coordinate 10,321,830, forward strand.
CCAAGCAAAATATTTTATGGAGTATTGGAGAGGGAAGGTTTCATGGTTTTTTGGCTACTCTTCAGTGCAATGCTGTAATGCCGACAAATGCAACACAGCCACCCACCTGCATTTCCAATTAGTTCAAGCGTCACAGATGAAGAAGTCTTCCTCGCGCTCAAGTAATTTTACATTAAGTCGCCACACCGATAATTAGCATCTCCCCCCAAATGAATTGATTTATTTATTTTATATACCACTTTAATTTCGGAGATATTGAGAAAAAATTCAATAAGCATGTTAGGTAGTCCATTGACGACGTTGATCCTTCATTTCTAACCTAAAGGTTAGATGTAAACATTTTTATATTTTATCATTTAATATTCTATTAAATCTGACAAAAATTGATATCTATGGATTATTTAATTGGTTTCAGTGCTCCAGATCAGGATGGTGAAGAGCAATTTGCAATGGTGAAGATTGAAAATATAGACATTGTTGAACAATTTACTGGGGAATTTGGAATGCATGACAGGAGTGAATACTTCGTTAAAAGTGAATATAATCCTACCGATAGTTTATCGCAACAAATCGATAAGGAAAATTTAGGTTCTACCCATCTGGAAGAGAAATATTTTCAAGAGAATAACAGTTCAACCATTTGTGACCATGGTTTAGCTATTGGAGAAACAACGGAACGGCACAGAGTGTTTTCTTTAAATGTGAAGCACGATGAAGCTGAATTCGAAGTAAATCATCGAAATTCAAGTTCGGATCTCTCGAAATTGGAACAACGCTGCGACTCGCCTCATAACGTTGAAGACGGCAAAACCAACCTCAATAAACATCTACATCCAGTCCTCGATAAGAAGCAACACGAATGTGATTTTTGCGATCACGTTACATACCTGCAAAATGATCTAAAAGCGCATAAAGAGTCAGCTCATTCAATCTTAAAACAACATAAATGTCACTCTTGCGATCATGCTTCGAATCAAAAGAGAGACCTCTCGTTTCGTACGGATTCGGTTCGTTTAAACGCGAGACTGCACAAATGCGACTTATGTGATTATGCTTCAGATCGAAAAAGTAATATGAAAGCTCACGAATACTCGGTTCATTTGAACTTAAAGCGACACAAATGTCACTTATGCGATTTTGCCACAAACACCAAACGTCACCTTAAAAATCATACAGATGCGGTTCATTTAAACTTGAAGAAACACAAATGTCACTTGTGTGAATTTGCTTCGAACGGAAAGACCGGCCTGGAAAATCACGTGGATTCGGTTCATTTGAATTTGAGACAATACAAGTGCGACTTATGTGATTTTGCTACAAATCAGAAATATTACATCAGAATACACAAAGATTCGGTACATTTAAACTTGAAGCAACACAAATGCGACTTATGCGATTATGCCGCTTATCAGAAGTATTACATCAAGAAACATAAAGATTCGGTACATTTAAATTTGAAGCGACACAAATGCGACTTATGCGATTATGCCACAGATCGGAAAAGTAATATCGAATCTCACAAAGATTCGGTCCATTCGAACTTGAAGCAGCACGAATGTCACTTGTGCGATTTTGCCACAAACGTCAGGAGGGCTCTCAAGAATCATATAAACGCGGTTCATTTCAACTTGAAGCCGCACAAATGTCACTTGTGTGATTACGACTCGAGTCAAAAGGGCACCCTCATGTACCATATAAATACGGTTCATTTAAATTTGAGGCGGCATAAATGCGACTTATGCGATTATGCTACGTATCGGAAATGTGATCTTAAAAGGCACAAAGATGTTCGTCATTTAAATTTGAAGCAGTATAAATGCACCTTGTGCGATTTTGTTTCATACTATAAACGAAGTCTTCGAAGGCACGTGAATTCAATTCATTTGAATTTGAAAAAACCGTGATTTAATCAAACTTCATTTAATTGGATTGAAATGAGAAATTACTTTGTCTTCTATCACTTTAATTTTCTGATTATACTCGAGTTTCGTAGTGATACTAGATTTTCAAACCGAATAAACAAATGTCTCAACTATTATATATACATTCTGTCAAGAAAGTACCGGGAATTATCGATTTAAATCTGGCGGGGCAATGAGGCAGGTAAAAATTTTTTTTCCTAGGTTGGTACCACTGTCCTTAATTACTATGCCAAGCTTGTGTCAACTGGTGTGTTTGCAACAGCTGATTAAGTCAGTCGATGTCAGAGTGCGTGCCGATTTTTACTATGGGTGATTACGTTGAGCAAAGAATTTGTTTAAAGTTTTGTGTTGCAAATGAATTTTCGTGTGCCGATGCATTGAAAATGTTGCAAAAGGCCTTTGGTGATAATGCTCTATCGAAAACACGAGTTTTCGATAGATGTATACTAGTTTTCCTATTAGAATACCAAGGAAAGGGTATTCTAATAGGAAAACTAATATACATGATAGACAAGCTGCTTCATATGTCTGCACAAATGAAAATCTAAAGAATTCAGATTCGGCGAATGAGATGAGCATTCTATTGGTACCCTTTGATCTAACCATCTAGTCAGAAAACGTTCATCAAACCAAGAAACTAGTTGTCTACATCCATGTGAGTGACGCTAGCTCAGTAGTAAGAGCTTTGGGCTCGTAACCGAAAGGTCGCGGGTTTAAATCCTGTTCAGTTGGGAAAGAAATTTTCTAGTCGGCCACCATTTCACTTTTGGGTCAAAAATTTACAGTGCTGTGTCCTAAAGTGGCGTAAGATTGCAGTAACAAAGCCTACCCAGAACACAACTGACCTCCTAATTCGCACAAGCTGAAAAAGCTTCTGAGAGATATTTACAGAATATCAAGGAGTGTCAGGATAATATAATAATAATAATGTGACGGTAAGCCATCGTATTGATACCATATATTTCCAGCAATGTTGAGCTCTACGTTATCGATGATCTCAAATTGTTTGTGTTCTAAAAACTTTCACTATCCTCGAGCTGCTTTTTCCTATTAGAATACCCACTAGTAGCTGGAAAACCGTCGTACCAGCTTGAGAGAGATAGCACATGATCTTAAGATATCCCACGAGTCCGCACGTACGATTTTGATTGATATTTTGGGCATGAGAAAGGTGGCCGCACGACTCGTACCGAAAGACCTGAATTTTCTTCAAAAACGTCATCGCGAACAGGTTGCTTCAGACATGCTGGATCGCTGTAATTCCGATTCTACATTCATGGAACGCATTATAACTGGTGATGAGACCTGGGTATACGAGTACGATATGCAAACAAGCCAGCAATCATCGGAATGGGTGGCAAAAAATGAGCCGAAACCGAAAAAACCACGCCAAAGCCGCTCGAAAATGAAGGTGATGCTCATTGTTTTCTTCGATATCCGTGGCGTGGTGCACTACGAATTCGTTCCAGAGGGTCAGACGGTAAACAAGGAGTATTACCTAGGCGTTATGAAACGTTTGCGTGAGCGTATCCGTAAGAAGCGGCCAAATTTGTGGGCGAACAACTACTCATGGATTTTGCATGACGATAACGCGCCTTCTCACGGAGCTACGATTGTGACTGACTTTCTCGCCAAAAACTCAACAAACGTGCTTCAGCAACCACCGTATTCGCCGGATTTGGCTCCCTGCGACTTTTTCCTCTTCCCAAAACTAAAATTGCCCCTTCGTGGCACCCGTTTTGAGTCGATTGAAGCCATAAAACAAAATTCGGCGCGAGAGCTAAAGTCCATCCCGGAAAGCGCCTATAAAAAATGTTTCGATAATTGGAAGTGCCGTTGGCATAGATGTATTGGAGCAAATGGAGCCTATTTTGAAGGCGACCCAATAAATTTTGACGATTAAATGTAAAAATGTTGTTTTAATTGAAAATTCCCGGTACTTTCTTGACAGAGTAGTATATGTATTGTTATGGAGTTAATAAATGAAAATTTGCTTTTATCACAATTTTAGTGGTGTCAATTTTAATAAAGTTCAAAAATATAATTTCAGTATGAATACTTGTTAGATCACTCTTGTATGTAGTTCTTGTATTCTATGTTTCCAGCTAGCTCTTAAGATTATAATTTTGAATAATTGAAATTTAAGTATTATCAAATTTGATTTGGTCTCTTAGGGAGGGCTCAATTCGAATTTTTAAATTTATATATTATATGGAAGTATTTTGAAATATAATCAGTGATAAATAATCTAAATTCTATTTCTATGTTCTAACCTAACCCTATCTAAATATCATAACGCAATTCTAACGTAAACAATGATTGTTATTTCTAAATTTCTTTATGGAAAGATTAACTGGATTGAATTTTTACTACCTTTGGTAAGTTTGTTCATCAATTTACGATTGTTCCTTTTAATTGTCCCTTCTTCGTTTCAGGAATAACTCTGGTTTCTTTGGAAACAACACTTCTAGAACATTCTGAAATTCACAGGCAACTTTGTTGATTTTCTTCTATATATCCGATTCGTTTGAAACTTGATTTCTATGTGGGATTTTTCCATTCACATTCAGGTAATGTATTTTCTGGATTCAATTTCCATTCACAATAACCAAATAATCTTCCTTTTTTAGATGATGATACTTTTTGGAACTTTTTTAATTATGGACAGACATGGACACTAATCTGAATATATGGAGACTGATCAATTTTTCTGTGTCTGTCCTATTTATAGTTTTCAAGAAAAATTGAATTTCAAAGCTTACTAGCTTCTTTCAAAATTATCAAAAAATGATGCTTTCGATGATTTTACGAAATTTACAATATTTCTTGGTTTGAAATTACTGTTGAAAATTAACCTATTTTTTAAACTACATGTTGATGTATGTTTCAAGTTAAACAAAACAGTGAAAGTCTTGCTTTTCATCCGTACAGTATTTCAAGTGTCAAAATTTTACAAAGTTTAACTTCTAATGCTTATAACATATTAATTACTTAATATTACTAATGAAATGGATTAAATTTCTTTAGTTTAGATGCTATTACAATTCTATTGATGCCTAAACATCTTGAAGGACATCTCTTACGTTAATCATTTGAAAATATCTGACGTAGATGCTATCTTTCATTGAATTAATTGAATTTTGTTCAAATTTGTCCTATTTACATAATTCTGGTAAGTTATATTCAATTTAGCTTGTTCTTTGTTAATAATTTCACTGAAGTTTATATGTGATTCATGCTAGTAACAAATCTTTTCAACAATTTGTTCATCAATTTCAAATTAGATATCTAAATTCAAATTACTTTTATTTATTGAAACTTTGGCAGTCTTTACATTGAATAATCGTGAATTTTATTTATAAATTGTCAACAAGATTACTGATTTTTGGTTACCGTTCGAAGAATTTTCACTTGACTAGTCGTTATGTACTCCAAATATGCTTTTTCCTCATAATTTTAGCTTGTGAGTAATTTTATGAATTGAATTATTAATATTTCTATCAGAATGGATATTATTTAATTAATTTTGATCTGGTTAAACTCTAACGAGTCAACTTATATACAATGGTGACTCTTTTCCTTAATATATTTATATAATTATTTAATGTAACTGTAAATTCCATGACAGTATTCCTTGATGGCTTCGGCAAAACTTCAAAGAGTGGGGTTTGCCACAGATCCGTCTGCTCATTTAATAGTTTGCATATTTCGAGTTTGTCCAGTTCTGGGATGATATGGTCGGTTACGAAAAATTTTTTCGCAAAATTGGAGTTATCTTTCCGGTTCCTAAAGGCAGATCGATGTTCTTTGTGGAAAGTTCTTCCGGTTTGTCCTATATATACGCTACTGCACTGTTGACAACTTTTCTTTTGTCTTTTGCATTAAAAAAGAAGTTGGAAATTTTATATGAGGGTGTGAAAGCTCTTATGTTAATTTTTGACAAAATTTGAGCTATTTTTTGTGAGACTGGTCCAAAATATGTTAATTTTATGAATTTCTCGTTTATCTGTGGCACCATTCTCCAAAAAATACTGTACCTCTGAAAAAAAATCTACATTATCTTGTATCCTATTTATCTGACATCTACCAGCACTAAGCTGTACCTGATTAGAATTGAAAAATCTGCATAAAGAATTCTATTAATCTATGACTTTGTTGCGGTAAATAGTCAACAGAGGCCACACTCTATCGCTTGTTTCTGTAACTCGAGCGTATTTCGATAGTGCCATCTGATTGTGAATGTCTATATTTATTATTGATGAAGTCTTTTACTAGGAGATTCCTCTGTACTGATTTTACAATTCTAAGGTAATATAGCTAGATGGGTGTAGATGGCACCAAACAGGTAATGTAGGAATTTTGTGAATCAAATATTAAGTTTTTGACATTTAAGAAAGTATTTTCACAGATTAATAATATCTATAATCTGTGGGATTATTATTTGAATATGGACGTACTGAAATTCTACTGATAAATAGCTCTCTTGTGTTAAATAGTCAACAAAGCAGTTTTACTACTTATCAGTCTTACACGAAGCCATCAACTAGTAGACTTCTCTGTACGGATTTTAAAATTAAAGATGATACGGCTAGATGGCACCAAACAGACAATAAGGTAATGTTGGAATTTTATAATACAAATATTAAGTTTTTGATATTTCAAAAGTATTATTCACAGATCACTATTATCCCGTAAACAATTATACACAGATTACGGACAGTCTTAGTTATCTGTGATTAGGTATATAACTACATACCACAGAGTAATATACCAAATCACAGATTACTAATGATCCCTACTCTTTGACATTTTTTTTTCCTTCAAGAGTGTTAGTAGTATTTAGGTTCAGCAGTGATACTATGTACCCAATATCAAGTAAGTTAGTCAACGCACACAAACACACCCATGGGCGCAGCTGGATTCGAACCCGCAATCCCTGATACCACAGCGCGCATCTATGCTCACTATACCACCGAGAATTATTTTCAAAACATAAATGTCATAAAATTATCTTTCAAATAAAAAAAGGATTTGGCTTCAATCTTAATTTAAATGTGTTTTATTTCAATTTAAAGTTCTATTACTCTAAAAAAAACACCCGATAGCTAAGATTGCTGTGAGATGGAATTAATTTCTAAAAATATGATACTCATTGCGAATTCAAATCGAATTCACCCCTGTATCACGCAGCTTTGATTCTTGATTTGAAAATTACAGTTTTAAGCAATAAGGAGATTTTATAACTGAATCTATGCATACCTTAAATGAAGAAGAATGTGGCTTGGGCTCAGCAGTGACGCTATGTACCCAAAATCAGTATCAGGCAGCAATTCAAGTCTTCGATCTTTAAAAATGTGAGATGCTTCCTGGTTTCAGCCAGAAGCGCCCTCTCAGTTAGAGAATATTCAGCATATCCGGGCAGATGGATAGGGCAATATGGTACAATTTCATGACCAGCCCATTCACCTGATTTGAATCCCTCAGATTTTTTTTACTGGGAGCAGTGAAGGGAAAAATTTATTCAAATCAAATTGAAAACGTAGCCGAGCTTCGAGACAGAATTAGGGAAGCGAAGCAATTCGTCAATAACGGAAGATTCCGATCTGTTTTAAGAAGATGTCGTGCATTTAATGCGGCTGGAGGAGGGCGGTTTGAACATCTTTGGTGAATTTATTAAATCTTGTCATAAAACGAAACTGAATTTCTAAGAAAAACCTTTTTTTGTCCAATCTAAAAAAGAACCTAGTTAGTGTTATATTATAGCATTTTAGAATCCTTATTAAATGTGCTAACTCTTGAAGTAACTTGCCAAACTGATGCAGTACAATTTTTTTCAGTACAGTCAATTGAAGTTAGGTGAAATTTTAATTTTGAACACTTGGTTCGCCAAAAAGTGACATTATTTCCGAGCAATTGGCTTAGAATTGAAGATCACAGGTTACAGAAGCACTATTCGGGATAATATAGGAAAAATAAAATTTGAAGAAAGTAAAAGATTGTACCAATAGGAGTTCAAAAATCATCACAGGGTGTGCATTTTATTGAATAAAAGAAAGTGCAATATAATTTGAAAAATACAGGACTTCGATTTTCTTCTATATTTTTCTGATGACTATTACGACTTAACCTGATACCTGATTCCGGCTTAACGTCGACTTCTGGGGACACCTGTAGAAGAAGAAGAAAATATATATTTCTATGTCATTATTACCATATATAGCACTACATTTATAGTAAGAAAACATTTTATACTCAATAATTAGTGCAGTGTGGTCAAAAGTGTACTAGTGAAATAAAATACTATAGCTATAAGAAGTGTGATATTTTATTACTAAAAGTTGAGAAAAAAATCCGAAATGGATGATATTAAGGTTGAAGATTATGTTAACGAAATTGTATTATGTAACAGAATGGAAAATACTGGATATTTTGGTAATAACATCTATGAAGAAGGAAATAAGTATCCGATTGCCTCATATAATTGGTAAGCATTAAATATTATTTCATCTTTGTTCAAACAACTATATTAAGAACTCAATATTTTTAAAACTTTCCATTATATATTTGTGCCACTCCCTGATTTGAATATGAATCTATGGACCACCTTAGATATTGTCACGTTTTAATTTCGCCATTGAGATCCAAGCATTTTGAAATATTGATGTGCAGATCCATTTGTGGTACAGTTTGTCAAGTATTAATTGCAGGCCTCCCTCCTTACCGTAGAATCTCTAATTTGCGCAGAATTACGACGTAATTATGTATTCTTTACGGGATCACGTCCATTTTGTGCATTTCTGGTTGATCTGTTCGATTAGTCGATGAAGCTCACAAATTTATGTGAAGAGATATCTGGGATCTCATTTTTGTTTATTAATAATTACTTGCTGTATATTTTTAATACATCATCCGATTTGAAGTTAAAGATAGTGGCGCGTAGAATAATCGATAAATTTAGATTTTTTCTCATTTTTCCTATTTTGTCTCATTCTGCATAAAGCAAACAGTAACAAAGAAAGATTTTCTATCAAATATATCTCAGTTGAAATAGAGGAAGATATTCAGGTCATTTCCAGAACATAGATTCTTTATTTCTTGAGAAATCTAAGGGGGCCAAGACTTTTGACGCGTGTGTAGTTTCTTATGGATATACTACTCTGTCAAGAAGGTACCGGGAATTTTCAATTAAAACAACATTTTTACATTTAATCGTCAAAATTTATTGGGTCGCCTTCAAAATAGGCTCCATTTGCTCCAATACATCTATGCCAACGGCACTTCCAATTATCGAAACATTTTTTATAGGCGCTTTCCGGGATGAACTTAAGCTCTCGCGCCGAATTTTGTTTTATGACTTCAATCGACTCAAAACGGGTGCCACGAGGGGCAATTTTAGTTTTGGGAAGAGGAAAAAGTCGCAGGGAGCCAAATCCGGCGAATACGATGGTTGCTGAAGCACGTTTGTTGAGTTTTTGGCGAGAAAGTCAGTCACAATCGTAGCTCGGTGAGAAGGCGCGTTATCGTCATGCAAAATCCATGAGTTGGTCGCCCACAAATTTGGCCGCTTCTTACGGATACGCTCACGCAAACGTTTCATAACGCCTAGGTAATACTCCTTGTTTACCGTCTGACCCTCTGGAACGAATTCGTAGTGCACCACGCCACGGATATCGAAGAAAACAATGAGCATCACCTTCATTTTCGAGCGGCTTTGGCGTGGTTTTTTCGGTTTCGGCTCATTTTTTGCCACCCATTCCGATGATTGCTGGCTTGTTTGCATATCGTACTCGTAGACCCAGGTCTCATCACCAGTTATAATGCGTTCCATGAATGTAGAATCGGAATTACAGCGATCCAGCATGTCTGAAGCAACCTGTTCGCGATGACGTTTTTGAAGAAAATTCAGGTCTTTCGGTACGAGTCGTGCGGCCACCTTTCTCATGCCCAAAATATCAATCAAAATCGTACGTGCGGACTCGTGGGATATCTTAAGATCATGTGCTATCTCTCTCAAGCTGGTACGACGGTTTTCCAGCACCCTTTCCTTAATTTTATCGACGTTATCTTCGATCAAAGCCGTCGATTCACGACCGTCCTTGAAGGCTCTGTACCACTGATATGCACGAGTTTTCGATAGAGCATCAACACCAAAGCCTTTTGCAACATTTTCAATGCATCGGCACACGAAAATTCATTTGCAACACAAAACTTTAAACAAATTCTTTGCTCAACGTAATCACCCATAGTAAAAATCGGCACGCACTCTGACATCGACTGACTTAATCAGCTGTTGCAAACACACTAGTTGACAGATCCCGCTCAAGCTTGGCATAGTAATTAAGGACAGTGGTACCAACCTAGGAAAAAAAATTTTACCTGCCTCATTGCCCCGCCAGATTTAAATCGATAATTCCCGGTACTTTCTTGACAGAATGTATATTCTTTATTTCTTGAGAAATCTAAGGGGGCCAAGACTTTTGACGCGTGTGTAGTTTCTTATGGATATATCAGTAATTCCAGGCTGGGAGTTAATGATGTTAATCTTGCAATTCTAATTTAGAAGCCAAATACAAAAATAATTTTTTAATTCTTATTATCCTGGAAAAAGTTTATGGACAATTTAATTTGTTTCAGTGCCTCTCATCAAGATAATGAAGGGAAATCTGAAAGTGTAAAGGTGAAAATTGAAGATGTGGTTATCACTGAACAATTTATTGATGACGCTGGAGTTCATGTCAGGGAAGAATACATTTTTCGAATTGAACATGACTCTGCTATGAATCCATCACTACAGATTAATAATGAGGATTCTCATTCTATCGAATTGGAAGAAAAACACGATCAAGATAATGACACTTCTAAAATTTTTCGCGAAAGTCAGATAGACTCGCCTCATTTAGATTTGAAAGAATTTAAATGTCACTTATGCAGTTTTGCTAGTAGTGAAAAGGCTATCCTTGAAAAACATATAGATGGAGTTCATTTGAATAATTTAAAACAGTATAAATGTCATTTATGCCATTATGCTTCAAACCGGAAGGCAAATGTCAAAAGTCATTATGATTCAATTCATTTAAATTTGAAGCTACATAAATGTAACTTATGTGATTATGCTGCAAATCAGAAAAATGAACTCGCGAATCACGTCGATGCCTTTCATTTCAACATAAAGGTGCACAAATGCCACCTATGTGAATATTCGACGAATCAACAACGTAATCTGAAACAACACATAACTAACATTCATTTAAATTGGAGAAAATATAAATGTAACTCGTGCGATTATGCTGCATACCATAACTACACTCTTAAAAGACATTATGATTCAGTTCATTTAAATTTGCAAAAGCATAAGTGTAACTTATGTAATTACACTGCAAATCAGAAAAGTGATCTCAAGAATCATATCAATCTTTTTCATTTCAACTTAAGGGCGCACAAATGCCACCTGTGTGAATATTCGACGAATCAAAAATGGATTCTGAAACAACATATAGAAAGCATTCATTTAAATTTGAAGCAGCATAAATGTAACTTATGCGATTATGCTGCAAACCTTAAGGGCAATCTCAAAAGACATTATGATTCAGTTCATTTAAATTTGAAGCCACATAAATGTAACTTATGTGATTATGCTTCAAATAAGAAAAGTGAAATCAAGATTCATACGGATGCTTTTCATTTCAACATAAAGGCACACAAATGCCACCTATGTGAATATTCGACAAATCGAAAAGGTCATCTCAAAATTCATATACATTCGATCCATTCAAATTTGAAACGACATAAATGTAACTTATGTGATTACGCTACATATCACAAAAAAGAACTCGAGAATCATATGGATGCCTTTCATTTAGACATAGAGGCACACAAGTGTCACCTATGTGAATATTCGACAAATAGAAGAAGTCATCTCCAAGCTCATATAAATTCAGTTCATTTAAATTTGAAACAACATAAATGTAACTTATGTGATTATGCTACAAGTTCTATTACTTCTATCAGATCTCATGTAGATTCAGTTCATTTAAATTTGCAGAAACATAAATGTAACTTATGTGATTATGCTGCATATCACAAAAGAGAACTCAAGAATCATATGGATACCCTTCATTGCAACATGTAGGCACACAAAAGCCACCTATGTGAATATTCGACGAATCAAAAAGGTTAAATGAAACGTCATATAGAATGGGTTCGTTTAAATTTGCAAGTGTGATTTTGCTGCAAAAAGTGAACCTGTTATTGAAAGACACAATGATTCAATTCATTTAAATTTGAAGCAGCATAAATGCAAGAAACTTCAGAAATACTCTCGAAAATATTGTATATTCAATTCTTTAAAAGAGTAGACAGCATAAGTTACTTTTGTGATTAGTGCAACTAAAAAAAATGCTCTTAAAAATCATTTTAGATATTTTCAACTATATTAACAAGTTGTCATTTTTCAGATTGTATATAAATAAATTAAAAAATGTATCAAATCTAAATATTAAGTATTAAATATAAGAAAACAGTTTATCGCTGTGTGGAGGATCAAATCCTTCAGTTGAAAATCTTGCACATACCTTTTTGTAAACTTTTTAAATTGTCAAGAATTATTGTATTTAGTATTTTAGGTTCAATTGCCACAAGGTGCAAGTGTTGCACTTGTGGATCAGAAATAAAGTTATGACTATTATTCATTATTCGAAAAACATTGATTTCTTTTTGTATATTATAGATTTTACTATCATCAAATATATCTCTAAATACTCACTATTCGATTCTTAATTTCTTATGACTTTCCTTGAAAATTTCCTTTCAAACTATTGCACAATATGATTTATTTATTTAGGGATATGAACAGAAAAATTCCATTATTTAAATATTTTAAAAATCTTTAAAAAAAATTTTAAAAATTAGCCTTCTACATATTTAATTCCAAAAGATTATATTTAATGATTATAACTTCTGAAAATAAATTAAAATAATGTCGTATAAGTACCACTTATATCATGACATATAAAATAAACATTCATTATAAGACATCCGAATGGTATAACAAAATCCAATAAATAAAAATTATTAACCAAAATCCTATAAATTAAATATTTTGAATAGACAAAATTTTGTTTCTGCTGATCAATCTTATGAAACCAATATCTTTCAAGAATATCCAACATAATCTTAAGAATTTCATCATAAAACTATCTTACTTAGACTATTCAATAATATTGGATATCTAACCAAGGTACTTTATATAAAAACTCAAGATATGTAAAACATTACTGAAAAACAAGTTTTAAGATCAACTTTGCTTCATCAGTATTCAAATATTCATATTCAATAAATATAACATCAATAAACAAAAAATATTCACTCACCCTTCATTCCTCTAGAAAAAGTTCTACCGAAATGAGACCTTTAAATGTGGTGTTCACTACACACAAAAATATATCTGTGGTTTACCCTTGATCTAGAAGATTGAAAGACAATTTAACGGCCTCTGCTATAGCACAAGGACTATCTGTATAAAGAATGTTAAGGAAACCAAATAATTATATATTATGAATAAAATAACATAAAAAGAGGTTAATTCTGGATAGAAGGTATATAAAATTATTTAAATATTTTAAAAATTTCTTAAAAAATTTTACAAATTAGCCTTGTACATATTTAATTCCAAAAGATTATATTTAATGATTATAACTTCTGAAAATAAATTAAAATAATGTCGTATAAGTACCACTTATATCATGACATATAAAATAAACATTCATTATAAGACATCCGAATGGTATAACAAAATCCAATAAATAAAAGTTATTAACCAAAATCCTATACATTAAATATTTTGAATATATATATATATATATATCTTACTTACCAATATTATTGGATATCTAACCAAGGTACTTTATATAAAAAACTCAAGATATGTAAAACATTACTGAAAAACAAGTTTTAAGATAAACTTTGCTTCTTCAGTATTCAAATATTCATATTCAACAAATATAACATCATTTGAATATTAAAACAAATTAATATATGTTTATCTTCTACAATTTTAATTTAAAAGATTTTATTCAAAAAAACTTTTAGAATTAAATTAATGTCTAAAACAAGCACCGCTTATATTTAATAGACGTATATAATCTAAACTCAATATACAATGTCAAATGGAATAAATAAACCAAAAGATACACGAAAGTCCCTAAAATTAATAAATAAATATTTAAAGGAGACAAAATTTGTTTCTGGTCTTGCCCTCAAAACGCCATTTGCACCTTAAAAACATGAACACACTTAAAGGACCTCTCAAAGAATATAATTTATTTGAAATATTTAATATTTTTAAATATTCGAATAAGTAAATTCAGAAATCTCTCAAAGCATGCACTATATCTTCAAAAAACAAATATAGTTCAAAGCAATTCCGTCTTCAGTCCTGAAATATATTCAAAATATTAAAATCAAAAAAACTAACCTGTACCAAAGCACTCACCACGTGTAAATGAATAATGTTTCGAGACATAGAATAATGTTTCGAGACATAGAATATAAGCGGTGCTTGTTTTAGACATTAATTTAATTCTAAAAGTTTTTTTGAATAAAATCTTTTAAATTAAAATTATAGAAGATAAACATATATTAATTTGTTTTAATATTCAAATTTTGTTATATTTCTTCTATCAAGTAAAAGGCCTTTCTATTTTATTTTATATATAATATATAATTATATCTTGGCTTCAATAAATCTCATTATGCAGTGTCAATAAGTTTAAGTAAACCTTAAAAATAGCTCACACTGTTCTTTGATTCTGTTAGAGCATAGATAAATCTTGAATTATAAAGATGATCTATGTCTCGAAACATTATTCATTTACACGTGGTGAGTGCTTTGGTACAGGTTAGTTTTTTTGATTTTAATATTTTGAATATATTTCAGGACTGAAGACGGAATTGCTTTGAACTATATTTGTTTTTTGAAGATATAGTGCATGCTTTGAGAGATTTCTGAATTTACTTATTCGAATATTTAAATATATTAAATATTTCAAATAAATTATATTCTTTGAGAGGTCCTTTAAGTGTGTTCATGTTTTTAAGATGCAAATGGCGTTTTGAGGGCAAGACCAGAAACAAATTTTGTCTCCTTTAAATATTTATTTATTAATTTTAGGGACTTTCGTGTATCTTTTGGTTTATTTATTCCATTTGACATTGTATATTGAGTTTAGATTATATACGTCTATTAAATATAAGCGGTGCTTGTTTTAGACATTAATTTAATTCTAAAAGTTTTTTTGAATAAAATCTTTTAAATTAAAATTGTAGAAGATAAACATATATTAATTTGTTTTAATATTCAAATTTTGTTATATTTCTTCTATCAAGTAAAAGGCCTTTCTATTTTATTTTATATATAATATATAATTATATCTTGGCTTCAATAAATCTCATTATGCAGTGTCAATAAGTTTAAGTAAACCTTAAAAATAGCTCACACTGTTCTTTGATTCTGTTAGAGCATAGATAAATCTTGAATTATAAAGATGATCTATGTCTCGAAACATTATTCATTTACACGTGGTGAGTGCTTTGGTACAGGTTAGTTTTTTTGATTTTAATATTTTGAATATATTTCAGGACTGAAGACGGAATTGCTTTGAACTATATTTGTTTTTTGAAGATATAGTGCATGCTTTGAGAGATTTCTGAATTTACTTATTCGAATATTTAAATATATTAAATATTTCAAATAAATTATATTCTTTGAGAGGTCCTTTAAGTGTGTTCATGTTTTTAAGATGCAAATGGCGTTTTGAGGGCAAGACCAGAAACAAATTTTGTCTCCTTTAAATATTTATTTATTAATTTTAGGGACTTTCGTGTATCTTTTGGTTTATTTATTCCATTTGACATTGTATATTGAGTTTAGATTATATACGTCTATTAAATATAAGAGGTGCTTGTTTTAGACATTAATTTAATTCTAAAAGTTTTTTTGAATAAAATCTTTTAAATTAAAATTGTAGAAGATAAACATATATTAATTTGTTTTAATATTCAAATTTTGTTATATTTCTTCTATCAAGTAAAAGGCCTTTCTATTTTATTTTAAATATAACATCAATTAACAATAAATATTCACTTACCCTTCATTCCTCTAGAAAAAGTTCTACCGAAATGTTGTTAATTGATGTTATATTTGTTGAATATGAATATTTGAATACTGACGAACCAAAGTTTATCTTAATACTTATTATTCAGTAATGTTTTTACATATCTTGAGATTTTATAGAAAGTATAATAACTTAGTTAGATATCCAATAATATTGAATATTCTAAGTAAGATAGTTTTATGATGAAATTCTTAAGATTATGTTGGATATTCTTGAAAGATATTGGTTTTCATAAGATTGATCAGCAGAAACAAAATTTTGTCTATTCAAAATATTTAATTTATAGGATTTTGGTTAATAATTTTTATTTATTGGATTTTGTTATACCATTCGGATGTCTTATAATGAATGTTTATTTTATGTCATGATATAAGTGGTACTTATATGACATTATTTTAATTTATTTTCAGAAGTTATAATCATTAAATATAATCTTTTGGAATTAAATATGTAGAAGGCTAATTTTTAAAAATTTTTAAAATATTTAAATAATTTTTTATACCTTCTATCAAGAATTAACCTCTTTTTATGTTATTAGAAAAATTCCAATCGAAGATCCATTTATACATTCATATAATTTAAATCAAAGACTTGAAGTTGATCATAACATTATTTCGAGAAATGGTCCAATTAATTGTCCTCCAAGATCATCCGACATAACTCCACTGGATTATTTTCTTTGGGGTTATGTCAAGTCATTGGTTTAAGCTAAAAATCAGAAACAATAGACGCTTTGGAAGCCAACTTAAGTCGTGATATTGATGAAATAAGGTCTGAATTACTCGAAAAAGTCGTCCAAAATTGGTCTGGTCGAATGCGGTTTCTCAGATCTAGTCGTGGTGGACATTATTTTTAAAACATAAATGTCATAGAATTATCTATCAAATAAAAAAAATTGGCTTGCAGATTGCAATGTAGATCTTTTCTTTAATCAAGGATGGGATGTCTGGAATTTGATCTTTGCTTTTATTGGCATGATACATTGAATTCATGACTTCGAAGACTTTTCAGATACTGAATTGTTTCAGCCGTTACTATTTGGTAGTTGATCATAATTAAAACAAATTGTAAAAATTACTACGTTTTACTACCAATAAAAATTATTATTACACATTTTCTTCTGACTCGAGTTTCGGGAAATGATCTATCTCATCATCAGACAACTGAATACCTAACAGTGGTATTTAAACAAAAGTGATACATATTTTGAATATTTCAATAGATTCTAGGTAACACCTAATAGTGGTACAGAGGTTTACAAGCGGAACGTGATAAAAAACCGGGTTAAAAAAGGGGGGCCTACTAACAGATATCGGAATGTCGGCAATCGACTAAGAATGTTGATAAACAGATGGTACCCATTTAAATATCTCCAATAATTTTTGGGGTAACATAGCTGATTTTCTTTTAATTAATTTTTTTATTATTTTAATAATAAAAAAAATAATTAAAAAAAATCATGTTTGTATTTCTGGCAATAAGAAGAATAGGGAAAAAATATCAAGTAAAAATTTATTTCTTTATAGCAAATTGTTTATTATATAAACAATGAAAAATAAACAAAACGAAAAAAATTTTTTTTATATGGAAAAGAAGAGTAAATCATGATTTTTAAAGAAAAAATGGTTCCTTAATTTTAGTTAAAAGTGGGAAAAAACGATTGTTAATTAACAAATGCGTTTTTAAGCAATAAAAAATTTTTTTTAAGGAAAATTTTTTTTTTAAATCATTATATGCATCAAAGATTATTAATCCTTAAAAAAATTTTCAATTATTTTATAAACAACGTATTTGTTTATAACAAGTTTTAAAACAATAGGAGATAAAAATTTAAAAAAAATATTTCTATATAGATTCCTATGACATAAAAACGGACCATTAATAATAATTTGGAAAAAAAAAATTTTTCGATAATTAATCTAAGTTTCTAATTTTGCAACAACGAAAATTCTTAATAAAAAACTGAAAAATAAACATTTTAAAATTTTTCCAACGGGGATCTATTCTGAAGTCTTCCAAAAATTGCTCCAAGAGAGGAAAAAAATCTCAAGTTAATAGTTTAACAATTATCACACTTGCAATGTTCATGTCCAAGCAGAAAAAAATGATTAATTAACTATTGCATAACTAATTGAAAAATTGAGATAAAATTTTTTTTTGCCGGATTATTGTTCATTCATCTATCCAGTTTGTCCCTGAATTTTTTCATTTATTAAATTTCATATTTAATCTGTTAAAATAATTTTTAATAATTAAGTGTCCAAAGTAGGCGTGGCTTGCGAAAGTCAGAGTACCCGTTTTCGGCCGTATTTTCATCCCTCTGGGAAAATTATTAATATTGGGACTACAATTCCGGGAATCGACACATTTTTTATGAAATTTCCTCCTCTTTTTGAATCTTTTTTTTTATTTAAAAAATCTTTATTAGTTTTTGAGATATTTACAAAAAACTAAACCCCCTTTTTTTTTAGTTAATTGTTAATAACTTTTGCAATTTCAGCAAGCGGAACTTCATTTTTTTCAAAAATCATCTAGATGCCATTCCGAATCGAATGACACCTTGATCATAATTTTCGGAGACTGCTGAAAAAAGTTGACCCGAAAGACACTTGTTGACCAGACTATATGCCCTTCAATATTCAATATTCCTTTATTTGTAAGAATTGTAAAATTTTATTGAAATTGAGGTGAACGTGTTAAACGAAAAACATAAGTATAACCCATTTTATTAATTATAACACAATTAAAACTTCTTCAGACTTCAGTTGACAAAAATTAAATATAATTGTGAAAATTGTTAAAACTTCATTCTTCATCTAACAGATTTATACAGTTCTGGAAATAGCACATCCCAAGACACACATTTCTTCAACTTCTCCGTTAAACGCAATTGCGCAGGGGCTGTTCCATTTTCAATCATTTCATGTATGGGAAAGAGATACGTGAATTTCTTACGACGTTTATAAACATCTTCCTCAGATTCCACCGGTGGTTGCCAACTGATCTTCGCTAAATTCTCTTGAACCAACAAGTAATTGAGAGTAGGTATTTTACGGTTTTCTTCTGTTGGGGGCTCCGTCAGATATACTTCTAATATCTTCCTTCTGATCTTGACATGCGATATTTTTACTGTGAGCTTCTTATTGCCCTTTGTTAATTCACTGAACCTATCCACTGCTTCCTGCGTCCAAGATTCATTATCAATTGGAGATACATTTGTTAACGTACACCTAACTGCTAATGCGGGAAAAATACCGAATTTTTCGTGCAGCTTGTATAAACTTTCGCAGCTCACTCTGTAAATTATCCCATGATCATATAGAAAAACAATGAACCAGTTGGGATGTTGAATATCAGGTCTAACAATTTTTCCTCTGTAAAATACGTTATTGATCAGTATTGCGCAATTTAGTCCTATAGCTAATTCTGAATGAGAGAGAACATAATCTTCCTTTTTCTCACCGTAAAATTTCGATAAATGATTTTGTAATAGGTCAACTTCCGCAAATTTCATCCAGAACTTAGATGGGTCGTAAATGTTAGATACTGAACCAGTGTAAGTTTCGTTAGTTTTCCATTGAACCTTGTCGAAGAAATTCGGGACTTCGTCATTTCCTACGCAATTAGGAAATATTTGCATGTTTTGAATTATTTCTCTGTTTTCACCATCGGAGAAATCAATGGAAAAGCGTACAATTGCATACTTTTGAATTTCTTCAGTGGTCATCTTTCTGTCGGAAATTTTTCTCACATTTTTAGGCAGGATATTAGAGAAATCTATTTTATTTATCAGTTCTTCCAACCCACTCCATCCTGGTGGCTTTTTTTCAGTATCGGTATTGTTTGTTCTCAATTCGAGAACAAGTTCATTCTGGTAAGTGATGAAAAAATTAATTTGTTCATTATACTGACGTTCATAGGCCCCGCATAATTGTTCCAATTTCATAAAGGAGTTCTTCACAATTCCGTCAAGTTTTTCAATGACTGAATGAGGTACAAGGAATAAATACTCACTGCTTTCCTGTTTTCTCGAATCGCCAAAACTCATGATGATTGTTTACTCGGTACACAACGGTAATGAACTTAGTATATAAATTGTAAATTAATTCGAAAGCAACAACTAACCAACCATACTTTTTAAGGTTATATATTGAATCACAAACTAAAATTATGTGTATATATATATGCTACAAATTTTCAGACACAAATCATTGATATTTTACTCTTATTCTCTTTTATATGTGCTTGATTACTAAGACCATCGACACAACTTCAACTGCCGACTCCAAATGAATGGGAATTTTGAATTCAGATCAAACTATATACACACATATAAATATTCTCTCTTTTTAAATAATAATTCATTGACTGGAGGTAAAATCAAACTCTCTAGACCTAGGCCTGGAAAGGTCAGTAGTTTAGACTTATCCTAATAATATACTAACTAATATATAGTGTTAATTAATCTTTAATACGTCTATGGTCAGCACATCACAACATGACAGAATACCTTAAGACACTGTCAGAAACCACAGAAAAAGAGAAAAATTAGAAGTAAAAGGCGCCGTTAGGGGTCATATGGTGGCGTGGCGACAGAGATGTCGGTCCACGGTGCCGGAGACTGTGGGTTCGAGTCCCACCATTGCCATGGGTATTTGTGTATGTCTAATAATGAAAAATGAAATGCCAAATTGAAAGCTTGTCTGAATGGCCCCGTAGCCGTGGACATAAAAAGGAAAAAAAAAAATAAATAAAAGGCGCCGGCCTATCAGAGAGCTCGACAATAAACCCATGAGCTTGTTTTCCGCAATTTGAAACTCCTGTGAACTTATCCACGCATTTCCAGCCACGGTTTATGACGCGCGGTGGGTCGAACGTGGGATAGAGGCGAATCGGCAGGCGGCGTTGCCAAACCTTCTTTTATTCGGGAAATTGTGTTATTCACTGATTTTTTGATGTGTTTAGCTACTGAATCGCTAATGAATAGGATTTATAACTTTCGAATTGTCTCGTACAAAGCTGCATAGCAAAAATTAAAAATTTCTTGAAATAAATCATTTAATTGCCGTCATTCTCTCACAAGAGTGAAAAATCATAACTCCGAAACTAGACACCGCTCTCAGAACATTTTTTCATCGTAATATTCTCATTGAAATGCTGAAATTTAATAGACCTTCAGATAATTCCAGACTAGCGACCGAAATTCGTGATAGCGAAAAAACCGTCCAGTCAAGGATAACTCAAAACTCGAAAAAAATTCATAACTCCGAAACTAGACACCGCAGCTCTGTTGATTATACAGGTACGGAGAACTGAAACATCAGAATTGTTGCTACATATTTTTAAATTTCAATAAATCCATCCACATCATAGTAAAGTTATATTAAAAGGATTTAAGTTAGTTCAGAGGGTTGCACACGCGAACTAAAATATGGAACATATCAAGATGCATTTATACAGGTTTGCAACTAACTTTGCTTAATTTTGAGGACCATGCATGGATTATGTCAATTTCATTACAAAAAAAAAGCAATTAAACAAAGTGGGTAAAATATGGTAAACAGAACATTTTCTAACCTTTTAATGGAGGTTCTTAAGTTTTTCACTTTGTTGGCATCAGAGCTTTCAAATCCAATTGTATAAATTGTTTTAGCAAAACGTAAGGAATATTGGATGCAGTAGTTACTTTGTGATAGTTCATTTTAAAAATTGAACAAATATTTGAATATCAAAACAGATTAAATCTGTTAGTCTTCTACAATTTTAATTTCAAAAAAATTTTATTCAAAAAACTTTTACAATTAAATTAATGTCTAAAATAAGCACCGCTTACTTATTCGAATATTTAAATATATTAGCTGACCCGGCCACGCGTTGCTGTGGCTAAAGTTTTTGTTATCTTAATATATATAAATCTCGCGTCACAATGTTTGTCCTCAATGGACTCTTTTATAGCGTCAACAACACGTGGTAATTATGCTGTTAAAATGTAGCTTATATGACACGTTCGTAGATTTACCATAGCAGCGCCATCTTATAATTACTTACTCAACCCAGTCGAAAGGTATCGACATCTGTTAGAATCATTTGGAGTTAACAGATAATTGTGACTGTCAAATAATAACAGACAAATAATTAGCAATAAATTAAAATTGCGACTATAATTTGAGATTTAAACTATCCTATCTCTCAAGTTGGATCGAACTGCACATGGTGTGCGAATTTTATTATAATCGGTTAAGTGGTTTAGGAGTCCATTGAGGACAAACATTGTGACACGAGATTTATATATATAATTCTATGTTGTACATATTTTGAAATAAAGTTTTTCATTATTATTATGGTGTGTATTTATATTGCTTTTCAATATGTTCTACATTGAAAAATATTATTTTTTCAAAATTTTCGGAGTTTTCTTTCATGCCTATAAGGAGAATACATTGAAGGGGTAGATTATATAGCTTTTTGAATCCCCTCTTCCAGAATTTTTTTAAAGGTTTTTTTCCACTACCGTTAGTAACGTAGTTGGTTTTTGTCTTTGGTATAGTAATTAAAATCCCATCTTTTGACATATTAAGAGCGTGAGTGTTTTTCTATGTTGGTATAACTGGATGTCGGGTTCTTTTCATATTATTCTTTTGTTAAGAGTTCCAAGACGGTTTCTAATGTATATTAGAAATATTATATTATTTTTTCCTAGTATAATTACTAGGAAAACTGCATTGATGCCAGTTCTCTACGTTGTTTTAGTGATTTTCGTCAAAAACTCGTTAGTAGTTTTCTCATATCTATTCTGGAATAGTTTGGAAAATTTTGTTGTCATTTATTAAGGTTTTTCGATTAACCTAGTCTTATTATTATCCAATACGATCCTTCTTTCAAGTCCTTCACACTTTCAAATTGGGGATGATTGTTAAAAAATTATTTAAGTGATTTTGTATTCATATGTATAGTATCTATGTGCCTTATTCGATTTATCTACTGCTTCAATTAACCTACCGATTATATTGACCGATCAATTTAAATTGGCAGAACACTGGACTACACTAGTAAAGTAATAAATGAAAAAATCTATATGTATATATAGTCGTTATATATAAGATCTAATTCAAACTCCTTATTTGACTTTCTATTACTATAACCCTTTAGTACAATGAAATTATTTACGAACAAAGACGAAAATGTTGATGTTGGTATACAAATTCACTGGATTGAGATTTGAAGGGGAAGTACCTTGAACACAATTAATTAAAATGTTCTTACACTTGATATTATATAGATTTACCATAGCAGCGCCATCTATTGATTACTTACTCAACCCAGTCGAAAGGTATCGACATCTGTTAGAATCATTTGGAGTTAACAGATAATTGTGACTGTCAAATAATAACAGACAAATAATTAGCAATAAATTTAAATTGCGACTATAATTTGAGATTTAAACTATCCTATCTCTCAAGTTGGATCGAACTGCACATGATGTGCGAATTTTATTATAATCGGTTAAGTGGTTTAGGAGTCCATTGAGGACAAACATTGTGACACGAGATTTATATATATAATTCTATGTTGTACATATTTTGAAATAAAGTTTTTCATTATTATTATGGTGTGTATTTATATTGCTTTTCACTATGTTCTACATTGAAAAATATTATTTTTTCAAAATTTTCTGAGTTTTCTATCATGCCTATAAGGAGAATACATTGAAGGGGTAGATTATATAGCTTTTTGAATCCCCTCTTCCAGAATTTTTTTAAAGGTTTTTTTCCACTACCGTTAGTAATGTAGTTGGTTTTTGTCTTTGGTATAGTAATTAAAATCCCATCTTTTGACATATTAAGAGCGTGAGTGTTTTTCTATGTTGGTATAACTGGATGTCGGGTTCTTTTCATATTATTCTTTTGTTAAGAGTTCCAAGACGGTTTCTAATGTATATTAGAAATATTATATTATTTTTTCCTAGTATAATTACGAGGAAAACTGCATTGATGCCAGTTCTCTACGTTGTTTTAGTGATTTTCGTCAAAAACTCGTTAGTAGTTTTCTCATATCTATTCTGGAATAGTTTGGAAAATTTTGTTGTCATTTATCAAGGTTTTTCGATTAACCTAGTCTTATTATTATCCAATACGATCCTTCTTTCAAGTCCTTCACACTTTCAAATTGGGGACGATTGTTAAAAAATTATTTAAGTGATTTTGCATTCATATGTATAGTATCTATGTGCCTTATTCGATTTATCTACTGCTTCAATTGACCTACCGATTATATTGACCGATCAATTTAAATTGGCAGAACACTGGACTACACTAGTAAAGTAATAAATGAAAAAATCTATATGTATATATAGTCGTTATATATAAGATCTAATTCAAACTCCTTATTTGACTTTCTATTACTATAACCCTTTAGTACAATGAAATTATTTACGAACAAAGACGAAAATGTTGATGTTGGTATACAAATTCACTGGATTGAGATTTGAAGGGGAAGTACCTTGAACACAATTAATTAAAATGTTCTTACACTTGATATTATGTAGATTTACCATAGCAGCGCCATCTATTGATTACTTACTCAACCCAGTCGAAAGGTATCGACATCTGTTAGAATCATTTGGAGTTAACAGATAATTGTGACTGTCAAATAATAACGGACAAATAATTAGCAATAAATTAAAATTGCGACTATAATTTGATATATACAAGTTTACAACCGCAATTCTGAATTCAATAGAAGCTGGAGAAGTGCCCTTGTGTATATTCTTAGACCTATCTAAAGCATTCGACAACGTCAACCATGAGCGACTCCTGTTGAAGTTGGAAAGATACGGTATCAGAGACAAACAACTGCAACTTATTCGAAATTATCTACATAACAGAAAACAAACAGTCACCATACACAGAGACGGGAAAAAATATCATTCGGCTGAGAGGACCGTTGGGATGGGGGTTCCCCAAGGGAGTATTATGGGACCTCTCCTCTTTGTCCTTTACATCAACGATTTTCCGAGAGATATTGAAGGGCATCTGTGGGATGCTATCCTGTACGCAGATGACTCGAACATAATGGTCAAATCTGATCGGGTTACACAACTTGTGGCTGAGGCACAGGATGCCCTTAGGTGTGCTGATGAGTGGTGTTGTCAGAACGGGTTGAAGCTTAATGTCACTAAAACGGAGTGGGTTGCTTTCTGCACTGACAGGAGCGGCTTTCCGATACCCGGCAGTTTGCGGACCGAAAATGGACCTGTGTCTATTCGGGGAGTCGCGAAGTTTTTGGGGGTTCATGTTGACTTCAGCTTGAAATGGCACAAACACATCGATGTTCTATCCGGGAGATTAAACTCTACTATATACAGTATGAAAATTTTAAGATATCAATTGAATACGGACACATTGAAAATGATATATAACTCCTTTTTCCAACCGTTACTCACATATGGAATTGTTTTCTGGGGAAGTTCATCTCAAGTGGATAGAATATTCGTTATTCAAAAATGCGCCTTGCGGATCCTGCTGAATCTAAAGTACCGGGAGTCATGCAGAGGACACTTCAAAAGAATGGGCTTAATGACATTGACGGGGATGTATGTGTATAGATGCATCTGTTTTATTCAGGATCATCCAGAGTTTTTTGAAAACCTTAAAAATGAAAATAATACTAGACGGGTGTGTCCCTATCATTGTCCGATGCGTTCCCTCACCTTGTCTCAGAAAGGAATGCAGTACATGTGCATCAAATTATTGAACTCACTTCCTATAGGTATTATGAAGGCGAGAGAGGGCAAACATTTTAAAAGTGTGGTGAGAAATTTTATTATTGCGTGTGAACCCTATAGTATATTGGAATTTTATACATACTGTAGGAATCAGTCAGGGCTATGAGACCTTTATATTGTTGTTGACCTGTTGTATGTTTTGCTGTCACTTATCCTTCATACTGTGATATGTGCAATGACTCTTTGCAATAAAAACGTTTTTCTATTCTATTCTATTCTATTTAAACTATCCTATCTCTCAAGTTGGATCGAACTGCACATGGTGTGCGAATTTTATTATAATCGGTTGAGTGGTTTAGGAGTCCATTGAGGACAAACATTGTGACACGAGATTTATATATACAGGCCCCTCTTCCTCACTGGGCACTATGGGCACGTGCCCAGGGCCCCGCGATCGAATGGGGCCCCCTAGTTCCCCTGCCAAATTACCAAATGATAACCGATATTTAGGTATTACCGAAAAACATTAATTTTGAAAAATCTGATGATAATGACTTACTACAATACCTGCGCTTATTATATTACCTTTAGTTTGCCGCATGCGGATAGCTATACCTTGTACAACATAGCTTGAACTTTTTGACAGATGGGTCAGTGATGGGAAACAGAAAATATCTATTGATGTAAAAAATGTGTTGGCTAAATATGTGGCTGTATGTATGTTTTAAACTATTCAAAATAAATAAATTCATTCGTCAATCAATTTTATTGCACTAGACATAAAAACATTGGGTAGGTAAGAGACCATTGGTTTCAGTTTTTCTATTTAAATTTTACTTCGAAGCAATAAAAACCACTTAAGACTTTCGGAAAATGCTTGAGTCCTTAACAGGAAACAATAATACTGGACGTTGCAACCAATTTGTTGACTTCACTTTATGATTTTATTACTAACCTCAGAGATAAATTTGATAATTTCGAATCATCTGCCAAAGAAAATAACCCAGAATCTGACTACAAGGATCTATCTCAAAGAACAAGACATAGAAGCTCACGGCAGAGTTTTTTTGATGGCTCTGCGCCATCAGTCCAATTGAATGGAAAAGAGCGATTCAACGTAGAAACCTTTCTGCCAATAATCGATACCTTGAATGTTCATCTAAAACAGCGACAAAGTTCATATGAGACCGTCAGTCAACGTTTTAGTTTATTTTTTCACTTAAAAACTCTGAATTCCGAAGAGATACGACAAGGATGCAAAGAATTTTCTCAAATCTATCACGAAGATGTAAATGAAAAAGAGTTAGAAATAGAATGTCAACATTTAAAAGAATACTTAAAAAATGTTCGGAGTGAAAATGAAGCATCTAACAGTGTACAGGAAGTATATAATCTATTAAAGCAAAACAAAATTGAAGACACATTTCCTAACGTAGAAATTGCATTGAGAATATTTTCAAGCATGATGGTAACTAACTGCAGCGGAGAACGCTCCTTCTCCAAATTGAAACGAATAAAAAATGAATTAAGAAGTACAATGCTTCAAGAGAGATTAACTAGTTTGTCGCTGATGTCCATAGAATGTGATATTCTCAATACCATAGATTTTGAAGAAGTGATTAACGATTTTGCTCATCTTAAATCTAGAAGGGTACCTTTGCAATCAACATAGAATTAATCTAAGGATTTTAAGTTAAGCGAGACAGCGAGTTACTTTAGTAGATTATTTTTTATATTTCCTATTTTTTTATAGTTAGTAATTAAATAAAAATAAATTTAGAACCTTGTTTGTCTTTCTTTATCTATTGTAACTAAATAGTGTTTTCTCAAGGTCATAGGGGCCCCATGATCCTAATGTGCCCAGGGCCTCAAATAGTTTAAAGACGGCCCTGTATATATATTAAGAATAAGAAGATATAACTGGCTGGAAGACTGCGGTCAATGGCAACATCAATAAATTTAATTTCTCCCTCACTCTCATAACAGTACTTATAATTGATACTTCACAAACTGTACCATAGACAGATCTATACGTCAACTAGCTGACCCGGCCACGAGTTGCTGTGGCTAAAGTTTTTGTTATATTACATTATAGTAAACAATCTAAGAGGAACAATAAGAGAACATCAGTCACGGAGTCCACTATGCTTATTCACACGGATGGTATTTGTAAAAAAAATGGTGATCTCCTTATTTGACTTTCTATTACTATAACCCTTTAGTACAATGAAATTATTTACGAACAAAGACGAAAATGTTGATGTTGGTATACAAATTCACTGGATTCAGATTTGAAGTCTAAGTAACACGTGACCGGCTATGCTAACACCAAAAATTTAAAAACTGGAAATAATTGAATTATACGTTATTTCGTTCACTACAAAATAAATTTAATTAATTTTATAGCGTCAACAACACGTGGTAATTATGCTGTTAAAATGTAGCTTATATGACACGTTCGTAGATTTACCATAGCAGCGCCATCTATTGATTACTTACTCAACCCAGTCGAAAGGTATCGACATCTGTTAGAATCATTTGGAGTTAACAGATAATTGTGACTGTCAAATAATAACAGACAAATAATTAGCAATAATTTAAAATTGCGACTATAATTTGAGATTTAAACTATCCTATCTCTCAAGTTGGATCGAACTGCACATGGTGTGCGAATTTTATTATAATCGGTTAAGTGGTTTAGGAGTCCATTGAGGACAAACATTGTGACACGAGATTTATATATATAATTCTATGTTGTACATATTTTGAAATAAAGTTTTTCATTATTATTATGGTGTGTATTTATATTGCTTTTCACTATGTTCTACATTGAAAAATATTATTTTTTCAAAATTTTCTGAGTTTTCTTTCATGCCTATAAGGAGAATACATTGAAGGGGTAGATTATATAGCTTTTTGAATCCCCTCTTCCAGAATTTTTTTAAAGGTTTTTTTCCACTACCGTTAGTAATGTAGTTGGTTTTTGTCTTTGGTATAGTAATTAAAATCCCATCTTTTGACATATTAAGAGCGTGAGTGTTTTTCTATGTTGGTATAACTGGATGTCGGGTTCTTTTCATATTATTCTTTTGTTAAGAGTTCCAAGACGGTTTCTAATGTATATTAGAAATATTATATTATTTTTTCCTAGTATAATTACGAGGAAAACTGCATTGATGCCAGTTCTCTACGTTGTTTTAGTGATTTTCGTCAAAAAGTCGTTAGTAGTTTTCTCATATCTATTCTGGAATAGTTTGGAAAATTTTGTTGTCATTTATCAAGGTTTTTCGATTAACCTAGTCTTATTATTATCCAATACGATCCTTCTTTCAAGTCCTTCACACTTTCAAATTGGGGATGATTGTTAAAAAATTATTTAAGTGATTTTGCATTCATATGTTTAGTATCTATGTGCCTTATTCGATTTATCTACTGCTTCAATTAACCTACCGATTATATTGACCGATCAATTTAAATTGGCAGAACACTGGACTACACTAGTAAAGTAATAAATGAAAAAATCTATATGTATATATAGTCGTTATATATAAGATCTAATTCAAACTCCTTATTTGACTTTCTATTACTATAAACCATTAGTACAATGAAATTATTTACGAACAAAGACGAAAATGTTGATGTTGGTATACAAATTCACTGGATTGAGATTTGAAGGGGAAGTACCTTGAACACAATTAATTAAAATGTTCTTACACTTGATATTATGTAGATTTACCATAGCAGCGCCATCTATTGATTACTTACTCAACCCAGTCGAAAGGTATCGACATCTGTTAGAATCATTTGGAGTTAACAGACAATTGTGACTGTCAAATAATAACAGACAAATAATTAACAATAAATTAAAATTGCGACTATAATTTGAGATTTAAACTATCCTATCTCTCAAGTTGGATCGAACTGCACATGGTGTGCGAATTTTATTATAATCGGTTAAGTGGTTTAGGAGTCCATTGAGGACAAACATTGTGACACAAGATTTATATATATTAAGAATAAGAAGATATAACTGGCTGGAAGACTGCGGTCAATGGCAACATCGATAAATTTAGTTTCTCCCTCACTCTCATAACAGTACTTATAATTGATACTTGACAAACTGTACCATAGACAGATCTATACGTCAATAGTTCAAAACGTCCGGATTTCAACGGCAAAATTAGAGTGACAATTTTGAATAAAAGATTCTTCACCACTTTCAAACAAACGTTTAATTTTCACAAAAATTCAGTTTCTTACACTTCTACACCTGGCGCACCATACAATAAGACGATTCTCGTAAAACTAAAAGCACGATATTCAACCCTGCACCTCCCCACGATCGTCCTGCATAAAATTCGAATGAACCGAATCGACGTGAACCTTAAGATGTCCCGTATTATTCGTAGCGTACTCGCACAACCGACACCTGTGTTTCCTCAAGTTCAAATGAACGAAACTCGTATGCTTCTTCAGATAATCCTTCGTGTTCGACGTGTACTCGCACAGGAGACACTTAAATTGCTTCGAGTTCGAGTGGACCGAAGCCGTATGTTTCCTAAGACTGAACTTGTGGTTCGTCGCATAGTCGCACAAGGTACACTCGTGTTCCTTCCTGTTGAAGTGCACGGAATCTACGTGCTTCTTGAGGGTGTACTTTTTGTTCGAGGCATATTCGCACAAGTTGCACGCGTGCTGCTTCAAGTTAAAATGCACCGAATTCTGGTGCTCCTTAAGATAGGACTTGTAGTTCGTCCCATAATCGCACAGGTTACACTTGTGTCTCTTCGAGTTCACGTGAACGGAGTCTACGTGTCTCTTGACCGCATACTTTGTGTGCGACGCGTACTCGCACATCAGGCATTTATGCTGCTTCACGTTCAAGTGTATCGCATCCGTGTGTCTCTCCAGGGCCTTCTTCTGAACCGAAGTATAGTCGCAAAAGTTACAGTCGTACCTCTTCGCTTTCAAATGCACGGAATCTATATGCTGTCTGAGGTAATTCTTCGTGTACGACCCGTACTCACATAAGTGACACATGTGATGCTTCAGATTCAAATGGACCGATTCCGTGTGCTTCTTAAGGTCGGCCCTTCGATCCGTGGCGTAATCGCAAGAGTCGCACTTGTGTCTCTTCAAGTTACACACGTGGTCCTTCAGGGTGGATTCGTCGATCGTGCCGTTCTCGCACTCGCATTTTCGCCTCTTCAATTTCAGGTGGATCAAACCTATGTGCCGTCTCAGGGAACTCTTCGTGTTCGACGCGAACTCGCACAGGTGACACTCGTGCTGTTTCGAAGCCGAATGGACGGAATTGGTGTGTATGTTGAGGTGGGATTTTCGATTCGTCGAATAATCGCACAAGTTACAGTGGTGCGACTTCAAATTTAAATGGATGGAATCTATGTGTTCTTTTAGAGCGTTCTTCCTGTTCGACGCATACTCGCATAGATGACACCTATGTCGCTTCTGTTTTAACGAACTATCGTCGGTGTGTTTCCCATTAACGCACCTTTCGTTCAATCCTCGATGTGTTCCGGAGGGGTTCGAAGGATCTTCTTTGCGGTAAAGTTGTTCGTATAAATCGCAAATTTCACTTTTGACGCTTTCTTTAGTATCTTGACTTTCATTTTTTATAATATCGACATCTTCATCTTTCAACTGTCCGATTTCACAGCTATCTTGATCATATTGGTGTCGAGCGCTGAAACATCAGAATGTAGTAACATTTTTCCAGATATCAATCGATTCGGGCATAGTTGAGCGAAATCCTTGAATACTTAGATCATAATTTAAGACTAAAAACGAGCTCCAAGCAAGTATTAGGTTCGTATTTTATCACTTCAGATTAATCATACTATCTTAGTTTGAAACATTTGTATAATTCTTGCTTTATTTCCTAAGTGCTTTTAGAAAAAACTCGCCTTGGCACATATCCATATATGTATGGCCAATTAAACCTTAACACGTAGAGTAATTAAAAAAATAAAAGTACCTACTTGACGG
Source organism: Megalocaria dilatata (assembly GCA_034642435.1). NCBI lineage: Eukaryota > Metazoa > Arthropoda > Insecta > Coleoptera > Coccinellidae > Megalocaria > Megalocaria dilatata. The sequence continues at coordinate 10,353,653 of CM067862.1, forward strand.
AAGATACATCCGTTTCATCAAAGCCGGTGTTTTCATATTTAACTTCTTCCAATTCACAATGCTCTTGTTTAATACTATTAATATTTATATCATCCATATCAGATAATTACTATATATTGCAAAGATATTATAAAATTTAAATTTTATTATAAACAATATTTGTTAGTGAACTGTCATTTGTCAACAATAGTCACCGAATACTAAACTATTAACTCCTGTGAACTTATGCACGCATTTCCAGTCACGGTTTATGACGCGCGGTGGGTCGAACGTAGGATAGAGGCGAATCGGCAGGCGGCGTTGCCAAACCTTCTTTTATTCGGGAAATTGTGTTATTCACTGATTTTTTGATGTGTTTAACTACTGAATCGCTGAAGAATAGGATTTATAACTTTCGAATTGTCTCGTACAAAGCTGCGTAGCAAAAATTAAAAATTTCTTGAAATAAATCATTTAATTCCCGTGAGTCATTCTCTCGCAAGAGTGAAAAATCATAACTCCGAAACTAGACACCGCTCTCAGAAAATTTTTTCATCGTAATATTCTCATTGAAATGCTGCAATTTAATAAACCTTCAGATAATTCCAGACTAGCGACCGAAATTCGTCATAGCGAAAAAACCGTCCAGTCAAGGATATCTCAAAACTCGAGAGACTTTCGGAGTTATGAATTTTTTTCGAGTATTGAGATATCCTTGGCTGGACGGTTTTTTCGTTGTCACGAATTTCGGTCGCTAGTCTGGAATTACCTGAAGGTTGATTAAATTACAGCATTTCAATGAGAATATTAGGATGAAAAAATTTTCTGAGAGCGGTGTCTAGTTTCGGAGTTATAAATTTTTTTCCAGTTTTGAGATATCCTCGACTGGACGGTTTTTTCGCTATGACGAATTTCGGTCGCTAGTCTGGAATTACCTGAAGGTTGATTAAATTACAGCATTTCAATGAGAATATTAGGATGAAAAAATTTTCTGAGAGCGGTGTCTAGTTTCGGAGTTATGAATTTTTTTCCAGTTTTGAGATATCCTTGACTGGATATGGACGGTTTTTTCGCTATGACGAATTTCGGTCCCTAGTCTGGAATTATCTGAAGGTTGATTAAATTACAGCATTTCAATGAGAATATTAGGATGAAAAAATTTTCTGAGAGCGGTGTCTAGTTTCGGAATTATGAATTTTTTTCCAGTTTTGAGATATCCTTGACTAGACGGTTTTTTCGCTATGACGAATTTCGGTCGCTAGTCTGGAATTATCTGAAGGTTTATTAAATTGCAGTATTTCAATGAGAATATTACGATGAAAAAATTTTCTGAGAGCGGTGTCTAGTTTCGGAGTTATGAATTTTTTTCGAGTTTTGAGTTATCCTTGACTGGACGGTTTTTTCGCTATCACGAATTTCGGTCGCTAGTCTGGAATTATCTGAAGGTCTATTAAATTTCAGCATTTCAATGAGAATATTACGATAAAAAAATGTTCTGAGAGCGGTGTCTAGTTTCGGAGTTATGATTTTTCACTCTTGTGAGAGAATGACTCACGGGAATTAAATGATTTATTTCAAGAAATTTTTAATTTTTGCTAAGCAGCTTTGTACGAGACAATTCGAAAGTTATAAATCCTATTCTTTAGCGATTCAGTAGCTAAACACATCAAAAAATCAGTGAATAACACAATTTCCCGAATAAAAGAAGGTTTGGCAACGCCGCCTGCCGATTCGCCTCTATCCCACGTTCGACCCACGGCGCGTCATAAACCGTGGATGGAAATGCGTGGATAAGTTCACAGGAGTAAACTATTAAAGATGTAACAAACCTAGAATTATTTAATTGAATCCATAGACGTATTAATAGGATAATTAGGATAATAAGTCTATGATTGAATCAGTCTTTAATTGATGAAAATCTGGCTCCCAGTGAAAAATATGGTTCCTTCAAAAATGTTTGCCTTTATTCTATGCCTCTTTTCACTTGGTCGTCCTCTCATAATTTATTTGCTAATGCAAATCCGTAAAAATCCATCGATGGATGTAGAATAATTCATTTGCGGAACTTATTTACATTGAGACATAGGATAGACATCACCATAGATAAACTATTTAGTTTATCCATAGATAAACGAGACAGTTTTATATATCTGTAAGTTTATCTATGCTCTGCATAAAAGGGAATAAACAACTATCCGAGTTCTATGAATTAACCCTAGTTTAATTTTATTTATATTACGTTTTAAATTTTGACCTATATAAGACTAAAAGATATAATTGGTATTAAAAGGAAATGGAATAAATTAATATTGAGAAAATCGAAATGATGGGACTAAATAACTATCGAATCGTGTTGGCCTTTACTTGATAGAAATCCACATCGTACACTTTAATTGAATATATATGTGTATATGATGCAAACATGGTTTTATTCCCAAAAAAGCACTACTACGGCGCTATTCAATTTTACTCGGGGCTCTTGAGGAAGGTATAATATTATTTACCAAATATCAAAACATTAACAATACCAGGCGAGTAGTTGTGTATCAATATCTCCAGATACACCTAACTCTAACACAGATGAACTTTTAGTATGTTAGTATGAGGTGGGTAAATTCCCTTCCATGTTTCAGAAGAGATTCATACAATCTAATTCTCAAATGTGAACCATATAAAATGGAAGATTTTTTTAACTAGTAATAAATGAAATTCAATTTCCACAAACTTTTTATTGTTTAACTTAAATTGTTTCGTCACACTGTGGCTTAATCATGTTCTGAGTGATATTAGTCCAGTCAAGAAGATCGTGAAATCGGGTTTTTCGCTAATAGGGCTGAATTTATATGAAAATAATCAGAAAAAAGCGTATAAAACTGTAAAAAAATTCTCAAGATATGCAAAACATTACTGAAAAACAAGTTTTAAGATCGACTTTGCTCATCATATTTATTGAATATGAATATTTGAATACTGATGAGCAAAGTCGATCTTAAAACTTGTTTTTCAGTAATGTTTTGCTTATCTTGAGTTTTTATATAAAGTACCTTGGTTAGACATCCAATAATATTGAATAGTCTAAGTAAGATAGTTTTGTGATGAAATTCTTAAGATTATGTTGGATATTCTTGAAAGATATTGGTTTTCATAAGATAAGCAGAAAAAAAATTTTGTCTATTCAAAATGTTTAATTTATAAGATTTTGGTTAATAATTTTTATTTATTGGATTTTGTTATACCATTCGGATGTCTTATAATGAATGTTTATTTTATGTCATGATATAAGTGGTACTTATACGACATTATTTTAATTTATTTTCAGAAGTTATAATCATTAAATATAATCTTTTGGAATTAAATATGTAGAAGGCTAATTTTTAAAAAATTTTTAATATATTTATATAATTTTATATACCTTCTATCAAGAATTAACCTCTATTTTTGTTATAGAAGGTTATTATTCCATCGTTTCATCTACCCATACCTTCATTTTGAAGTGTCATAATTAGGCTTCATTATCTGTCATTTCGCTGAAGCGTAAACAACATAGTTTCTGTGAGCTCTGAAAATATGAACCCTTGTACGGAATAATGTCTTTTTGCAGGGAGTTTTATTTCATTACTTCAATATGAAAGTCATCATACCTTAGTGAATGTTTATGGCGACCATGCTCTAGCTGAACAAATGTGTCAGAAGTTGTTTGCTCGATTTAAAAGTGGCAATTTTGATTAGGAAGACGTAGAACGATTCGGAGAGCCACCAAAGTTTAAGGATGAAGAATTAGAGGCAAGGGTCGATGAAAATCCATCACAAACGCAAGGGGAAGTCGAAAAATAGGTGGGGTCACTCAACCAGCCATTTGCCATCGTTTAAAAGCAATTGGAATGATCCGAAAGCTAGGATGGGTGTAGTATGAACTGAAGCTAAGAAATGTTGAATATCTTTTCACGTGAGAACAACTGCTCCTACAGCAAAAAAGAAAGAAGTTTTTACATCTAATTGTAACTGACGATGAACAGTGGGACCATTACTATAATCCAAAATGTACAGATGCCTCATTACTCACTGTAACCAAGCACCAGAACAACAGAACCGCTAATACATCATTACAATAGAGAAGGTAAAATTACCAGCACTCCCACTGTTTGAACATTTAATGTTGCTACAATAACATCTGTGTAGCAACTACTACATTTTATATATTAGGAATTAAAATGTATATTACTCTTTGGAAGACTTCAATCGATAGCCATTTGATTCGAGAAAATATAATTTGAATTTCCACATGTTTATTTAAATATAATAATTTCTCCATAAAGTTAATCTCTCTCTCTATATTATTGATTTGAATTGATTACTTTTCAGAGAAAAATCATAATTTTCAAATGATCATTATATTTTGAAAAAATTAACCTTTCAAAATGAGCCGGCCTTGTAATTTCTAGAAATTCTTCCAGCTTATGTTTTGAATTTCTGATAGTTCAAAGATCTAATAAAAAACATGATTCTAATTTGTCGCAAAATATTATTTTTCATATATTTTTGATCACTATAATTCAATTTTACTTTTGTGCGCGCGTCCCAGAGCACACTACAATGCCTGTATTTTTTTTAAAATTTTCAGCCGAAAATTAACGCAAACGATTAAAAGGAAAGACTTTCGATTCACAGGGCAGACTTTAAGACTAAATGGGAAGATAAAATTCGAGAATACGCAAAATCCGCCCATGAGACTAGAAGATATAACCATTGGAAATTATATGTTTTTGCGCACTTGTTCTAGGAACAGTGTGCTATCGTTTTGCCCAAATGTCTGTAATTTTTTATTTGAGGCGAAATTGGTCTCGAAAGGAGTGGGTTAATAAAATTCACATGTTCTGCGTACCACTTTTCCACAAACAGAAATGTGTTATGGTTCCTCGGAGCCCAAAGTCGAAGGCGTGTTTTGAGGTACTATATCCTGTGCTCCCTGCTCGGTCTTCCGAAAAACTTGCTTGGCAAGCATCCACCACAAAATTTAAGATAATATTTTTGTCATAGTGGCAACTTGTTTGAAAAACAAACTGGCTTGTTCACTATTATACTTCTATTCAACTCGCCAAGTTAATGGATATATTTGACCATCTACTTACTTCAGGTGTAATTAATCGTTTAAACAGATTTTCTAACAAAGCATCACACTGTGATAAACCATCATTTGAAGTTGAGACGAGGTTTCACCTACCGTGAGAACTTTATTAACACTAGGAAAATAAATAATAATAACCTTATTTACCCAAGGGGAAGATTCCCAATTACTAAATAACATTTTAATATTTCTCCAGCACGTAAGAAAATTGTCCATTTTCACTCTGAATTTTTCCATTTTCAGTAACAAGTAAATTGTTTACTTCACGCACGATTCTTCAGGCGTAAGTCGAATTTCATTATATTTTTTACTTTTATCTAACACTTGTGACAATTATTTATAATATTTAAATATCAAAACAGATTTAATCTGTTAGTCTCCTATAATTTATATTTAAAAAAATTTAATTTAATTAAATTATTTGATACTCAAATTTTTGTAATATTCCTTCTATCAAGTAAAAAACCTCTTCTTATTATTTTGAATTATTTATAAATTTTCCAGGCTCGCTTCTTCGATAGAAGTATATTTTAACTCAATTCAGTACTTTTCACTAACGCCAAAGAATACTGTACTTACATATCCCACGCTTGATATTTCATAAATTCATTTCACTCCGTTTTTCATATTCACAACTCTCACTAGGATATCACTATATTCACTTGATATTTTAGAAATTTCGTTCGACTCTTCACCAAAACTCGCGAAAATCGTTTTTCACCTGAGATATATCCAACCACATTAATCACCCTCACTTATCACTAGGTTTCACATCACTATTCGAAATTAAACAAGAAAGAGTACATAATTGCGATCCGTTCCACGCGCTCTCTCCTATAAAACTGATTCAATACTTCGTTAAACGAATGAATAATCCCTGAATCACCCCTGACGCACGGTGTTACGTAACTGACCAGTCCAATATTCTAGCAACATATACGGGGTGCATCCGAAAGTATGTCGGTAAGTTTAATTAAGATTTTTACTTCAAATCTAGAAAAACATTATTTCGAGTTGAAATTGTACGAGGGGTATTCAATAAATTTTGTTATTAGATTCATGTCATTTAATATATTTTCTTGATTATTTCGGTCTTTACTTGACGGCAATTCATCGTATACGATTTAAAGTAAAACACTTTATTTCCGCTAATATTTATTGCTTACACAACAATTGTTTCGTCAATTACATTTTGACTTCATCAGGTGAGTATGGTACTTTTACAAATTTTGAGCAAAAAGAAACGTGATAAAATGAACGTTTGTTTTGGGAATTTTCAGAATTTATTCAAAAATGTTCAGTAACAGTGCTCGGTTTAAATCTGTCTGGTCGTTAAGTAAAATGTATTTTTTATGATGCCGGTTCATTTTTAGTGCTTCTAAAAGGTCCAGTTTGTTCTCAATATGGAAAACTTCGAAATTATGGTCAAAATCATGTACTATTTTTTGAAGATGGTTGACATAGGTAGAATTTTATTTATTTTTAACGAATGAATTCTGATGTTCTTTCATCCTGTTGTTTACAAGTTTCTTCGAGCACGATTCTTCAGGTGTAAGTCGAATTTCATTATATTTTCCACTTTTATCTAACACTTATGACAATTATTTTAAATTTTCCAGTCTCGTTTCTTCGATAGAAATATATTTTCAGTCAATTCATTTCACTCCATTTTTCATTTTCACAACTTGATCACTATGTTTACTTGATATTTTAGAAATTTCGTTCAACTCTTCACCTAAACTCGCGAAAATCGTTTTTCACGTAAGATATATCCAACCGCATTAATCACGCTCACTTATCACTAGGTTTCACGTCAATATTCGAAATTAAACTAGAAAGAGTACATAATTCGCGCTCTCTCGTATAAAACTGATTAACACTTCCTTAAAAGAATGAGCAGTCCCTGAATCACCCCTGACGCACAGTGTTATGTAACTGACCAGTCCGATATTCTTACGAATGACCAGACTGCAAAGGCTAATCAGAAATTCATTGGAAACTAGAACAACAGGACCATCATATAACCGCTAATATATCATTACAATAGAGAACTGTTTGAACATTTAATGTCCCTAAAATAACATCTGTGTAGCAACTACTACATTTTATACATGACGAACTAAAATGTATTATTAAGGAATTAAATAAATGTAATTTTTGATTATTGATTACTTATTAGCCAGAAATTTTATCCAGCTTCTGACACCAATTTCATGTTTAACATAACAGTGAAAGTCTTGCCTTCATTATCCTAAAGTATTTCAAGTGTCAAAATTTTACAAACTTCTAATGCTTCTAACTTAAAATTACCTATGAATTTGATTACTTTTGTTTAGCTTACATGTTATTACAACTTTATCCATGCATAAGCATCTTCCAGGATATTTCTTACATACATTTCTGACGTAGACACTATGTTTCCTTGGATTAACTGATTTTTTATTAATCTTGCCCTATTTACACTATTTTGGTGAGTTAGATTTTATTTAGCTAGTTCTTTATCGATAATTTCACTAAAATGAATATACGATTCATGATAATTTGTTCATTTTTTTTCTTTAACAATTTCAAACTAGCTATCTAAATTCAAATGACTCCTATTTCTTGCAACTGGCTGTCTTTAGACTGAATTGAATTCTCCCTGTGAGTTCTATTTTAAAATTTTCAAAAGATTTCGGATTTTTGATCACCGTTTAAAGAATTTTCACTTGACTAGTGGTTATCATTCCTCACAAATAAGTGTTACACTAACCACCCAGAAACGATTGATGCCTTGAAACATACAATCAAAGTTGCCATTCATGAGATTGAGCCCCAAACATTCGACATTGTATTGAAAAATTGGGTTGATCGGATGGGGTACCTTAGCCAGTCGTAGTTATAACTTTCTAATAAAACCATAACTTTGAAAAAATATTCATTAGTTTTTTACTTATAATCAACCAAAAATGCAAATTTTGAATGGCCAGCCCTTACATCTAATACTCGTAGTATAAATGTAATATACAATTCGGGAAGGAAATATATCCCACAATGAAAAGCCAGCTTGTTTCAAAAATATAATCTGACTATAATAACTCGGAGGTAATTAAAAAGTATTTAGGCAAAGGAACAAATTTATAAAAATATTTATTCCTTACCAAGCATTAGAAGACGTATCAGAACAGTAAGTCCCTTCTTCCTCTTTGATTTTATTTCCAAAAAATCCAGTATTTTCAATTTCGTAATTATCATCTTCAATCTTAATATCACTTATTTCGAATTTTTTTTCCATATTTTCATAGTGCAAATTTCAGACTTCTTATACCTTTATTATAATGTTAATTGATTACAGCGCGTTTTAACTATAATACACAAATATCAGAAAAATAAACATAGGCTATAGGTGAGTTTCATAAATGAAAGTGAGGTTGATGCATAGACAAACTATTAATAGGAATCATAGATATACAAGGCAACTAAATTGTTAATCCTTGATAGCAATGTGATTTATCTATGTATTGATGGTTACTAACGTCAATTATTGTTGAATGATAATAATGATAGTAATAAATAAAAAAATTTCATCTTCCATCACCATTCCCGAATATGGGATCACAGGTTCAAGTATTAATAATAATGAAGAGATCCGTATTCTCTAAGAATCGTACAAGTGGCAGAATACTTCATAGATTATCTGAATTATATCATTACAATACGGTATTTACTTCTCTATTTCTGTGTCGAATATTCTGTGACACTGTAAGACACTAAGAGAATACGGATCTCTTCAATATGTTTATTATTCTGAGCCTCAGAGGTTTAGACTCTAAACCTCTCCTCGTTTTTCCACTTGATTGGAAAGTTGCTCACCATAGACCTATTATTACGATAATGAATCTATGTTGCTCACATAGATGAACTAAATAAGGAATTAATAGTTTGTCTATGGTTGCTATATTTTCTCTGGTAGATGGTAGCAATTTAGGATTTTCACAAAATGTCAAATATCAATGACATTAGCACAGAACTTTATTAAAAATTTTAGCTATCTCTACTACTGCTAACTGCTAATCAGTCGCAAATGATGTTTATTTGGTTACAGAAGGGGATCTGTGATATTATATTTTTTAAGATATGTTTGAATCATAAACATGAGTGTGGATAGCTCAGCGGGAGAGCATCGGACTCGTGACCGGGAGGTCCAGGGTTCGAATCCTATTCAGGTAGAAAAGAAATTTTCTAGTTGGACGGGTATCTGCCACCATTTCACTGTTGGGTCAAAAATTAACAGTGCTGTGACCTAAAGTGGCGCAAGATCGCTGTAACAAAGCCTACACAGAACACAACTGAACTCCTAACTCGTACAAGCTGAAAAAGCTTCTGAGGGATCTTCACAGAAGATCTAGGAGTATCAGGATAATAATAATAATAATAATAATCATAAACATAGTAAAATTAGGATAATAAGTCTATGGCTTGAATTTATTGTTTTAGTTGTGCTCATCTCCTAATTCAATGTCGTTTTCTCTATGCTCCCCTCTGTCTATGGAGGAGTCTTGCAGTTCTATGAAATTTGATGTTTACGTTGTTCTCATTTTCAACTTTTCAGTATATATTATTCAGTAATCTGTGGTTAGCAAATATTCGATATCAATAAAAAAGATATTTTAATGGAAGATGTATATGTAGTAATGTTAAAGGGAAACCAATATTCGTAAACAGCGTATGTCAATATTATTTAAACATGATATTTATTCATGTTTCATATAATTCCAAACATTTGAATGAAAGAAATGAATATTATTGTTAAAGAAGAACTATTTGGTGTTTGGTAAGTATCATACACTTATTATCCTAATAATTAATACGTCTATGGTAAGTATGCTCATTCCGAATGAATTAATTTTAATTCATAAAATGCCTCCAAACGATTTGTCGAACCAAATTGAACTTGCAAAGTAGTAAGTTATCAGATATTTAGCAATTAACATATATTGGACAAACCCGAAGATCCTTCAATATCTGAACAAATGAACATAAGTGATCTCTCAATAATTAGTTAGATTCTGTATAAGAGAACATCTAATAAGAGAAACATGAGCATTTTCAGATTTTACTTAAGGAAAAATCAAGCCTAAAGCTGATATTGTTGGAAAAAATAATCGTCAGTATTGTTACAGTTTTTATGTAACTGGTGGAGTTATTTGATGTGTGCACTGATTGGCTCAAATATTTATCCACTGATCGCATATGAGTGCGATAAACACAGGAGTACTATATATGGTTCCTTGTCTGTTTCTACCTCACAACATGTTTTGTATTAACAAATCCCTTCCAGTTACATAATAACTGGACTATAAGTTAAATCACAGAGTTACAAAAATAAACAATATGATCTGAAATATTGAATTGTATCAGTCCTTACTTGGTGAAAATCCATATTAAATAATTTGAAATAAGGTTATTCTGATTTTCACAAATTTTATTGTTAAACTCACAACAATTGTTTCGCTATCACAGTAGCATCATCAGGCAAGATCACATTTTGAATAACTAAGCTTGTTTCCGAAATCCGTGGCTATTTATATTACACTAAGTACAATAAATTTTTATTGGGCACTAAAACCCAAAAAAGGGTCCCTGCAAATTCCAGCTTATCTGAATATATTTAACAGAGGTGAGCTATTTAAATCTATTTGTTCGTTAAGTAATATTCCAATTTTATTATGTTTATTTATCTCTAGGGATTCTAACAGATTTAAGGCATAACTTTTGCTTTCTATATGTAGAATTTCAAAGTTATGGTTGAAAGTATGTCCTGTTTCTAACAAATGGTTGGAATATGTAGAATTGCTTTTATTATTGAGGAAACTCTTCAAATTTTCACACATGCTATGACGTAAAGTTCTTCCAGTTTGACCTATGTAAATTTTAGGGCAATCACCGCAGGTTAACTTATAAACCCCAGATTTATCATCCTTATGTGTAGTCTTTATTATTTTTGATAAATTTACTCAAGTTTGAATTAGTTTTAAATGAAGTTTTCAAATTATATTTATTTTTGAGGTATGTAGCAATTTTCTCAGAAATACCTTTAGTGTAATTCAAGGAAATGTATTTAAAATTTTCTTTTATATTAAGAAACACTATATTTAAAGCTATTTTATTATTTTTATTCATCAATAATTGGTCTATCAACTTTGGTTAATAATGAATATGATCCAAAGTTGATAGACCAATTATTGATGAATAAAAATAATAAAATAGCTTTAAATATGGTGTTTTCTAATATAAAAGAAAATTTTAAATGCATTTCCTTAAATTACACTAAAGGTATTTCTGATCAATAATTGGTCTATCAACTTTGGTTAATAATGAATATGATCCAAAGTTGATAGACCAATTATTGATGAATAAAAATAATAAAATAGCTTTAAATATGGTGTTTCCTAATATAAAAGAAAATTTTAAATGCATTTCCTTAAATTACACTAAAGGTATTTCTGATCAATAATTGGTCTATCAACTTTGGTTAATAATGAATATGATCCAAAGTTGATAGACCAATTATTGATGAATAAAAATAATAAAATAGCTTTAAATATGGTGTTTCCTAATATAAAAGAAAATTTTAAATATATTTTCTTGAATTACACTAAAGGTATTTCTGATCAATAATTGGTCTATCAACTTTGGTTAATAATGAATATGATCCAAAGTTGATAGACCAATTATTGATGAATAAAAATAATAAAATATCTTTAAATATGGTGTTTCCTAATATAAAAGAAAATTTTAAATGCATTTCCTTAAATTACACTAAAGGTATTTCTGATCAATAATTGGTCTATCAACTTTGGTTAATAATGAATATGATCCAAAGTTGATAGACCAATTATTGATGAATAAAAATAATAAAATAGCTTTAAATATGGTGTTTCCTAATATAAAAGAAAATTTTAAATGCATTTCCTTAAATTACACTAAAGGTATTTCTGATCAATAATTGGTCTATCAACTTTGGTTAATAATGAATATGATTCAAAGTTGATAGACCAATTATTGATGAATAAAAATAATAAAATAGCTTTAAATATGGTGTTTCCTAATATAAAAGAAAATTTTAAATATATTTTCTTGAATTACACTAAAGATATTTCTGATCAATAATTGGTCTATCAACTTTGGTTAATAATGAATATGATCCAAAGTTGATAGACCAATTGTTGATGAATAAAAATAATAAAATAGCTTTAAATATGGTGTTTCCTAATATAAAAGAAAATTTTAAATGCATTTCCTTAAATTACACTAAAGGTATTTCTGATCAATAATTGGTCTATCAACTTTGGTTAATAATGAATATGATCCAAAGTTGATAGACCAATTATTGATGAATAAAAATAATAAAATAGCTTTAAATATGGTGTTTCCTAATATAAAAGAAAATTTTAAATACATTTCCTTAAATTACACTAAAGGTATTTCTGAGAAAATTGCTACATACCTCAAAAATAAATATAATTTGAGAACTTCATTTAAAACTAATTCAAACTTGAGTAAATTTATCAAAAATAATAAAGACTACACACATAAGGATGATAAATCTGGGGTTTATAAGTTAACCTGCGGTGATTGCCCTAAAATTTACATAGGTCAAACTGGAAGAACTTTCCGTCATAGGATGTGTGAAAATTTGAAGAGTTTCCTCAATAATAAAAGCAATTCTACATATTCCAACCATTTGTTAGAAACAGGACATACTTTCAACCATAACTTTGAAATTCTACATATAGAAAGCAAAAGTTATGCCTTAAATCTGTTAGAATCCCTAGAGATAAATAAACATAATAAAATTGGAATATTACTTAACGAACAAATAGATTTAAATAGCTCACCTCTGTTAAATATATTCAGATAAGCTGGAATTTGCAGGGACCCTTTTTTGGGTTTTAGTGCCCAATAAAAATTTATTGTACTTAGTGTAATATAAATAGCCAGGGATTTCGGAAACAAGCTTAGTTATTCAAAATGTGATCTTGCCTGATGATGCTACTGTGATAGCGAAACAATTGTTGTGAGTTTAAGAATAAAAATTTGTGAAAATCAAAATAACCTTATTTCAAATTATTTAATATGATCTGAAATGAATTTTGAAGGTTTTTTTTGCCTTTTCAGTACTCAGCATCCAGATTACATAGCAGGTTCTGAGAATCATGATGCGAAAATCGAAGAAGTTGAGATCCATGAACAATTAATCGATGAAAACGGAGTTCACAGTAGAAAAACTTGGATGGCCAAAACTGAAAGCGATAACTTCAACCGTCTACCCAAAGTTACTGATATAGACTCGGAAACTCATCACCCTGAATCTATCTTGGAACAAGAAGTTATTCATAAGTTTAAATTTTCCAAATATGGCTCGGGCCCAAATTTGAATTTAGGCGAACACGTCAAAACCGTTCATCTTGAACGGAAACGATACAAGTGTAGCATATGCGAATACGCCACAAACAGAAAGGGCAGTCTCAAATCTCACTTAAATTCCACCCATTTGAATTTGAAGCAATACAATTGTCTTTTTTGCGATTACGAGTCGTATTGGAAACACTCGCTCCAACAGCACGTCGATTCCGTCCATTTGAACTTGAAACGGCACAAATGTCACCTGTGCGATTTTGCCACAAGTCGTAGGGATAATCTCAAGTATCATGTAGATTCCGTTCATTTGAACTTGAAAAAACACAAATGTCATCTGTGCGATTTTGCTACGGGTCACGCGGAATGTCTCAAGTCCCACATCGATTCTGTCCATTTGAACTTGAAACTGCACAAGTGTCACGTTTGTGATTACGCCTCGAATTGGAAAAATAGCCTCAAGGTACACGTCGATTCCGTTCATTCCAATTTGGAACGGCACAAATGCCACCTTTGCGATTTTGCTACGAGCAATAAACATTACATCAAAACGCACACGAAAATAGTCCATTTGAAGTTGAAGCCGCATAAGTGTGACTATTGTGAATTTACCACGAATACCAAACGAAATCTGAAAAGGCACGTAGATTGTGTACATTTAAACGTCAAAGAGCATAAGTGTAACTTGTGCGATTTTGCTACGAATCTTAAGAAAAGTCTGGAAAAGCATATAGATTCTGTTCATTTGCAATTGAAGCCACACGAGTGTCGCCTTTGTGATTATGCCACCAATTGGAAAAGTGATCTCAGGCTGCACATTGAATCCCACCATTCAAATTTGGAGCAGTATAAATGCCATCTGTGTGATTTTGCTACAAATAATAGACAGTATATTAAAGCGCACATAAATAATATTCATCTGAATTTGAAGGAGAATAAATGTGAATTATGTGGATATAGTACAAATCTTAAATCTAATCTTAAAAGGCACATAGATTCTGTACATGTGAATGCAAAATCGATTAAATAGTTTTGTTTCTAATCAAAAAGATCCACCAAGTAAAAGCACATACATGTTATGCTTATTCTGTAACTCCAAGTCGAATATGAATATTTTGCGACAAATATAATTGCACCAAAGTGGTATTTTGTGACTTTGACAGTTCCTTTTGACATATGTCATATATTTAGGTTATGCTTTTTGCAAAACAGAAAATTGACTTGAAAGAAGTTTGAATTAGATCTTATAAATAACGACTATATCTTAATATATATAAATCTCGTGTCACAATATTTGTCCTCAATGGACTCCTAAACCACTTAACCGATTATAATAAAATTCGCACACCATGTGCAGTTCGATCCAACTTGAGAGATAGGATAGTTTAAATCTCAAATTATAGTCGCAATTTTAATTTATTGCTAATTATTTGTCTGTTATTATTTGACAGTCACAATTATCTGTTAACTCCAAATGATTCTAACAGATGTCGATACCTTTCGACTGGGTTGAGTAAGTAATCAATAGATGGCGCTGCTATGGTAAATCTACATAATATCAAGTGTAAGAACATTTTAATTAATTGTGTTCAAGGTACTTCCCCTTCAAATCTCAATCCAGTGAATTTGTATACCAACATCAACATTTTCGTCTTTGTTCGTAAATAATTTCATTGTACTAAAGGGTTATAATAATAGAAAGTCAAATAAGGAGTTTGAATTAGATCTTATATATAACGACTATATATACATATAGATTTTTTCATTTATTACTTTACTAGTGTAGTCCAGTGTTCTGCCAATTTAAATTGATCGGTCAATATAATCGGTAGGTTAATTGAAGCAGTAGATAAATTGAATAAGGCACATAGATACTATACATATGAATGCAAATTCACTTAAATAATTTTTTAACAATCATCCCCAATTTGAAAGTGTGAAGGACTTGAAAGAAGGATCGTATTGGATAATAATAAGACTAGGTTAATCGAAAAACCTTGATAAATGACAACAAAATTTTCCAAACTATTCCAGAATAGATATGAGAAAACTACTAACGAGTTTTTGACGAAAATCACTAAAACAACGTAGAGAACTGGCATCAATGCAGTTTTCCTCGTAATTATACTAGGAAAAAATAATATAATATTTCTAATATACATTAGAAACCGTCTTGGAACTCTTAACAAAAGAATAATATGAAAAGAACCCGACATCCAGTTATACCAACATAGAAAAACACTCACGCTCTTAATATGTCAAAAGATGGGATTTTAATTACTATACCAAAGATAAAAACCAACTACATTACTAACGGTAGTGGAAAAAAACCTTTAAAAAAATTCTGGAAGAGGGGATTCAAAAAGCTATATAATCTACCCCTTCAATGTATTCTCCTTATAGGCATGAAAGAAAACTCAGAAAATTTTGAAAAAATAATATTTTTCAATGTAGAACATAGTGAAAAGCAATATAAATACACACCATAATAATAATGAAAAACTTTATTTCAAAATATGTACAACATAGAATTATATATATAAATCTCGTGTCACAATGTTTGTCCTCAATGGACTCCTAAACCACTTAACCGATTACAATAAAATTCGCACACCATGTGCAGTTCGATCCAACTTGAGAGATAGGATAGTTTAAATCTCAAATTATAGTCGCAATTCTAATTTATTGCTAATTATTTGTCTGTTATTATTTGACAGTCACTATTATCTGTTAACTCCAAATGATTCTAACAGATGTCGATACCTTTCGACTGAGTTGAGTAAGTAATCAATAGATGGCGCTGCTATGGTAAATCTACGAACGTGTCATATAAGCTGCATTTTAACAGCATAATTACCATCCATGTGAAAAAGCATAGTGGACTCCGTGACTGATGTTCGCTTTTTGTTCCTCTTAGATTGTTTACTATAATGTAATATAACAAAAACTTTAGCCACAGCAACGCGTGGCCGGGTCAGCTAGTAGAATTATATATCAGGTGTTTTTTTTTAGAGTGATAGAACTTTAAATTGAAATAAAACACATTTAAATTAAGTATGAAGCCAAATTTTTTTTTATTTGAAAGATAATTTTGTGACATTTATGTTTTAAAAATAATTACCGACATATGTCCACCACGACTAGCTCTGAGGAACTGCATTCGACCAGACCAATTTTGGACCACTTTTTCGAGTGATTCAGGCCTTATTTCATCAATAACACGAGTTGGCTTCCAAAGCGTCTACTGTTTCTGGTTTATCAGCATAAACCAATGACTTGACATAACCGCAAAGAAAATAATCCAGTGGAGTTATGTCACATGATCTTGGAGGCCAATTAAATGAACCATTTCTCGAAATAATGTATTCGCCAAATCTTTCCTTCAATAACTCAATTGTCATGATGTGCAGCACCATCTTGTTCGAACCAAAACACTTCTGGGTCGATACCATTCAAATTTTGAAACAAATAATCATTGATCATCGATCTGTAACGAGCACCATTCACTGTAACATTAGCTCCAGCATAGTTTTTAAAGTAATATGGACCGATGATGCCTCCAGCTTGTAAAGCACACCATACAGTGCATTTTTCAGGACGCAATGGAACCTGCAGAACTTCTTGAGGATTGTTTTCACTCCATATATGGCAATTTTGCTTGTTTACATAACCGTTCAACCAAAAATGAGCTCGTCCAAGAGCAAACAATTACCCACATTTTTGCCACTTCGCGCAGATTGTCAGCTGTTTTCTGTCTTATATATCTGTAAATAATCTTCGAATTTCTCTAAACGTCCAATGTCAATTTATACTTAAATGACGTTAGCATAGAACTTAATCGAAGTTGTAGCTATCTTTACTACTGCTAATGGCTAATCAATCGCTAATGATCTATTATTGTTTACGGCTGAGAATCTGTGACATTAATTTTTTTTAGATACCCTTTTGAATTTGTCATTTTAATTTAATAAAATGATGGGAAACAAAGTATCTTCCAATTTTAATTGTGTTCATCTCTGAATAAGCGTTCGTTTTCTCTATGTGACAGCTTGAAGTTCTATGAAATTTGATGTTTAAGTCGTTTTTTACTTTTATGGATTAGTAAATATTCCATATTAATTATGAGAAAAAAATATTTTAATGCAAGATGTCTAGGTATTGACGGTAAAGAGGAACAATTATTCATAAACTGTGGTTATAAGTATGTCAACATGATTCATGTATCATATAATTGTCGGCATTTGAATTGAAGAAATGGATATTATTGTTAAAGAAGAACTATTTGGTGATTGGTTAGTATGTTTATTCCGAATGCGTTAATTTTAAAGTGTCTCCAAACGATTTGTCGAACCTATTTGAACTCGAAAATTACTATGGAACAAATTTCAGCAAAGGGAGTCAATATGAAAAATATTTAGTCAGTTCCTGAATTGGAGACGCAAACGAAGATAATAAAGTTTTATCCTAATATTCCTAGATCTTTTGTGAATATCATTCAAAAGCTGTGAGAGTTACAAGATCAGATTTGCATGAGTCATGAGTTGTTTCCAGTTACTTAGTATACAGTTTAATGCTCCAATATGACTGGACTATAAGTTAAATCGTAGTTTCAGCCTACTCTTAAAAGCCAATATAAACAATATGATCTGAGATCAATTTAGAACTTTTTTTTTACCGTTTCAGTATTCAGCATCCAGATAACAGAGGAGGCTCTGAGAACCATGATGCAAAAATTGAAGAAGTTGAGATCCATGAAGAATTAATCGATGAAAATGAAGTTCACAGTAGAAAAACATGGATGGTCAAAAGTGAAAGTGATAATTTTAACCATCTACCCAAATTGAAGGATAAATTCTTAGAAACTCATCAACGAGAGTTTGACAAATCGAAAATTTGCGAATTTAGTTTGGAACAGGAAGTTCTAGAGGATAGAAAAATTTATAAGTTTAAACCTTTCGAATATGGCTTGGGCTCAAGTTTGAATTTAGACAAACACGTTAAAACCGTTCATCTTGAACAGAAAAGATACAAGTGTAGCGTATGCGAATACGCCACAAATAGAAAAGACAGTCTCAAATCTCATTTAAATTCCACCCATTTAAATTTGAAGCAATACAAGTGCAATTTTTGCGATTACGAGTCGTATTGGAAACATTCCCTCAAGCACCACATCGATTCCGTTCATTTGAATTTGAAACAGCACAAATGTCACATTTGTGATTTTGCTACGAGTCATAAGGATAAGCTCAAATCTCATATCGATTCCGTTCATTTGAACTTGAAAAAACACAAATGTCATCTGTGCGATTTTGCTACGGGACGCAAGGAATGCCTTAAGTCTCATATCGATTCTGTTCATTTGAATTTGAAACGGCACAAGTGTCACATTTGTGATTACGCCTCAAACTGGAAGAACGGCCTCAAAGTACACGTCGATTCGGTTCATTCCAATGTGGAACAGCACAAATGCCACCTTTGCGATTTTGCTACAAGCAATAAACATTATATTAAAACGCATACGAAAATAGTCCATTTGAAGTTGAAGCCGCATAAGTGCGACTATTGTGAATTTACCACAAATACCAAACGAAATCTGAAAAGGCACGTAGATTGTGTACATTTAAACGCAAGGGAGCACGAGTGTAACTTGTGTGATTTTGCTACGAATCGTAAGAAAAGTCTGGAAAAACATATAGATTCTGTTCATTTGAAATTGAAGCCGCACGAGTGTCAGCTTTGTGATTATGCCTCTAATTGGAAAAGCGTTCTCAAGCTGCACATGGATTATCATCATTCAAATTTGGAGCAACATAAATGCCATATGTGTGATTTTGCTACAAATAATAAACAGTATATCAAAGCGCACATAAATAATATTCATCTGAATTTGAAGGAGAATAAATGTGAATTATGTGGATATAGTACAAATCTTAAATCTAATCTTAAAAGGCACATAGATTCTGTACATGTGAATGCAAAATCGATTAAATAGTTTTGTTTCTAATCAAAAAGATCCACCAAGTAAAAGCACATACATGTTATGCTTATTCTGTAACTCCAAGTCGAATATGAATATTTTGCGACAAATATAATTGCACCAAAGTGGTATTTTGTGACTTTGACAGTTCCTTTTGACATATGTCATATATTTAGGTTATGCTTTTTGCAAAACAGAAAATCGACTTGAAAGAAGTTTGAATTAGATCTTATAAATAACGACTATATCTTAATATATATAAATCTCGTGTCACAATGTTTGTCCTCAATGGACTCCTAAACCACTTAACCGATTATAATAAAATTCGCACACCATGTGCAGTTCGATCCAACTTGAGAGATAGGATAGTTTAAATCTCAAATTATAGTCTCAATTTTAATTTATTGCTAATTATTTGTCTGTTATTATTTGACAGTCACAATTATCTGTTAACTCCAAATGATTCTAACAGACGTCGATACCTTTCGACTGGGTTGAGTAAGTAATCAATAGATGGCGCTGCTATGGTAAATCTATGAACGTGTCATATAAGCTACATTTTAACAGCATAATTACCATCCGTGTGAAAAAGCATAGTGGACTCCGTGACTGATGTTCTCTTATTGTTCCTCGTAGATTGTTTACTATAATGTAATATAACAAAAACTTTAGCCACAGCAACGCGTGGCCGGGTCAGCTAGTTTTCTTATACATATTCTTACATACGTTAATAGAAACATACATCCTCAGCGTTTATTTCTCTGTGGAAAATTCGGTTATTTGTGACTGACTAGTGGATTTTTTATTTTGGTTTTCGAAAAGAGCTTTAATGTTATTCGAACTGTTATAAATTGAACCCGTTGTATGTTCGTTAAAAAATGAACGCAAAATGCTTCATAAGTTTGCAAGTGACTCATTAGGAGGAGGTTATTGCACGCTTGCCTTGAAATTTAGTTTCCCTAGGGGGCGACTGAATTCTAACGCCTTCTCTTTAATTAATTCTCCAGATATAGTTCTGGATCCTCGCCGATTTAAACCAAGCTAAAACTGCTTCGTTCACACTTGCGTACATTTGTTTTTTCAGCCTTTTAGAAGTACCACACGAACCACCACTTTCAACTGCACTGGTAATTGTTTTCTTTTTTTTTTTTAGAAGAGTAGACACAGTGTTTTCCAGGACACCATATTTCAAAGCTACATCTTTCTTTCGTACACCACTATCCATCTTAATATATATAAATCTCGTGTCACAATGTTTGTCCTCAATGGACTCCTAAACCACTTAGCCGATTATAATAAAATTCGCACACCATGTGCAGTTCGATCCAACTTGAGAGATAGGATAGTTTAAATCTCAAATTATAGTCGCAATTTTAATTTATTGCTAATTATTTGTCTGTTATTATTTGACAGTCACAATTATCTGTTAACTCCAAATGATTCTAACAGATGTCGATACCTTTCGACTGGGTTGAGTAAGTAATCAATAGATGGCGCTGCTATGGTAAATCTACGAACGTGACTGATGTTCTCTTATTGTTCCTCTTAGATTGTTTACTATAATGTAATATAACAAAAACTTTAGCCACAGCAACGCGTGGCCGGGTCAGCTAGTATACATATAGATTTTTTAATTTAATACTTTACTAGTGTAGTCCAGTGTTCTACCAATTTAAATTCATCGGTCAATATAATCGGTAGGTCAATTGAAGCAGTAGATAAATCGAATCCTGTCTTTCTGTGAATTATATGGAGTACTTTAAGAACGCTTAACTTTTTATCGTGATCATGTTGTGACGAGAGAATAGGACGCTACGTTGTGTAGACGACCCAAAATACACCTAACGAGAGCAAGGAAACAGTGACGGGAGGTTCAAATATTCAAAACACAGTAAAGTCGGAGTAATATTTAAAAAACAAGTTGTAGAAATTACAATGTTTTACTACCAATAAATTGATATTTTACACATTTAATTGCGTCTAGAGTTCCGGGAATTAACTATCCCATCTTCAGACAAAATATCAATTTATCGGTAGTTAAATATAGTAATTTCTACAAATTATTTTAATTATGATCAACTACCAAATAGTAACGGCAATAATGACAGTACATTGCAATTAGGTACAATCTAATTTATAACTTTCCATAATTCGCAAAATATTGAAATGTGTTAATTCAAACATAATATCCTAGGATGGCTAAATTTATCTACATTAAGCCGTTGGTTACATTTCGAGTTAACCTTCGATCCTATTCATCGTCAGGTTTGCTTTCGAAATACTTCACAAACCAAGGTTTTTCTTTCGAAGCTTGTTCCCTATCATAAACTCGTTTTTGCAATTTCACTATAAGCGAAAAGTACGTAGGATCGTTTATCGCATATCTCATAGATTCCAAACGATACTTCATCTCTGGTGTATCGTCAAACTTTCCATCCAATATAGATTTAAATAGTTTTTGTGATTGTGGCCACAATCTGAAATAAAGGTATTATTATATTCTGAATAAAACGATTTGATCCATTTTTACTCGTATAAGTACCAAGACAGTCCGCTGGCTGCAAGACATCCGAAAGCCATCAGATTAATCAATTTGTTCATGGGGGTCCCAGCAAGCACTCGAGGTTTCCTCAAGGATAGATCGGTACTTCTCTTGGACATGATGAGAAATGATTTTCTTTTCTCGATTTAATATACGACAAATAAAATATATATTTCAATACATTAGTACAAATAGGGTTATACAAATATTATTATTTAATCACAGAAAAAGAATGTATTGGATAAGCACAGAATATAATTGTTAACTTATCTGGATTTAAAATCATTTATTTTTAAGTGGCAACATCCTACCGATACTATTTTAATTATAATATATAAAACGTTATCGGTTCGCTCTTTTTATAGTTTTAAACAGGTTTCGCTAAATGGTATGGATATTAATTTTAATCGGATTTCTAGTGCACAGAGTACATATTCCAACGATAGATCTGTAATTTAGTGCAGCACACAGATCACGGATAGTTATATTTCAGTAGTCTGTGGTAATAATCAGAAATCTGTTTGGTGCAGCATAATATTGAGGTTAATTTTTAACCTTTCCCGTTTTTCCAACAAGAATTTATTTACCATAATTTGCGGAAACAAATGAGTTATTAATGTTAGAATGGCAAGAGACAATTTTACCATATTAGTAGATCTTCAAGATTATTTCTCCGATGATAGACAGCGTTCGAAGATTTACATTAATCAAAATTATATGAAAATATCTGATTTGGTAGTTAGAATATCGGAAATATTTGGCATAAAAGGATTTCATTTGCTAAGCGATGGGCATTTTCTGCCTTTTTCTGAAGATATAGGTTTACTTAGGAATGGAGAAACTGTTAGGTAAAAATAAATTTGTATTTTAGAAAACTGTTTTCAAAATATATATTCATATTTTCTTGTTTTCAGTGTTAAACCAAATATAACTCTATCCCAGTCGATTTTACCAAGTGACTCAATTTATGGCAAAGACGATACAAGTTATAAATCTACGATAAAAGATGTACATCCGCTAAAAGGGAAAAGGAAAAAAAAGTTTCCAGGTGATCAGCAAAAAGTTGATGATGAGGTTCTGGTGGATCATATTAATAATGATCAGTGCAGATTACATGCGAGCACTCCAAATTCCTCAGAAGTATTTTATACTTCTAATACATCTAAGAAAAGAAAACATAAGAATAAGGAAACGATGGACTCCCATTCATTTGAATCAAATGTAAAAAAAATTAAAAGAAATATAGATGAGTGTAGATTAGATGCAAGCACCGCAAATATCGCAGAAGTATTTCATATTCCAAATACATCCAAGAAAAGAAAACATAAAAATAGGGAACCAATGAAGTCTGATTCATTTGAATCAAATGTAAAAAATATTGAAACAAACATAGATGAGTGCAATTTAGATGCAAGCACCCCAAATATCTCAGAAGTATTTCATACTTCAGATACATCCAAGAAAAGGAAACATAAGAATAGGGAGGCAATGGAGTATCATTCATTTGAACCAAATGTAAAAAAAATTAAAACAAATTTAGATGAGTGTAGATTAGATGCAAGCACCGCAAATATCTCGGAAGTATTTCATAGTTCAGATACACCCAAGAAAAGAAAACAAAAAAATAGGGAAGTATTGAAGTCTCATTCATTTGAATCAAATGTAAAAAAAATTAAAAACAATGCGGAGAAGAGTAGTGGTAATGAAGATACAAGTCCTATACTGCTAAAATCTAAGAAAAAGAAATGTAAGAAAACAAATGAAGAAGAATGTTCTATTGAGGTCAGCACTCAAAGTAATTATGAGTGTTCAAAAGGAAATTCGGGGGATTCCAAAGTTAATCCATCGCAAAATGAAGAATTCAACATTTGTGAAAAAAGTATTGAATCACATGCTGTCGCAGAAGACAAGTGTTATCCAAGTGTTCTACACTATAAAAAAGCAAAAAGTACTCAATCGTGGAGCACTTCACCCCTTCCTAAAACAACAAATATTGTGAAAATTATGAAAACTCCTCTTGAGAAAATAGAAATAGATCATTCAAGATTTGATTACATATTCAACGATAGTTTGCCTCCTTTAGAACCTATTATTGTAGAAATGAAGGATACGAACAATTCCAATACAGAAGCCAATGCAATGTTTCCGGTAGAATCGCAGATTGGCCAAGATGATTCTCAACATTCTATTGAATTGATAAGGTCGGAGAATGTTTCTAACGAACCAAAAGAAATCAAATCGCCAACTTTAGATGTGTCAACGGATTGTTCTGAGGAGTCCCAACAAACAGAGTTACTAAATCCTTCAGGTACAAAACAACAGATTGAATCACAAGATCTATCTAACCTATCACAACATGTGCAATCACAAAAATATCCGGAAGAAAAAGGACATATGAAATCACAGAAGTTTTCGGAAGAATCACAACAAATGATGAAGCCACTTGATTCATCTGACATAGGAATACAACAAATAAAATCACAGAAATGTTCCAATAATGATAACATAGAATTTATACAGTCACAGAATTTACCTGAATTATCAGAACAGTCACAGAAGTCCTGTGAAGTATCAGAGCAAACAAAGTCTTTGAATCTTGATAATTTATCTCGACAAACAAAGTCAGAGGTATCTTCGGATATAACACAAAAGGAATTGGAAATTTCTAGGACACAACAACCTAAATCATTCCTAGGGTCTATGAATTTGTCCAATTTTGAGGATCGTTTAGCGGAATTGGTTGGAGGTGACATAAAAAAATCAAGGAGTGAAACGAGAGAATGGTGGAGGTACAAAATCGGTTGCCACACGACGGACTCTAAAAATTTGACCAACCACAAATTTGATGATTTAGAAGCTGTTAAACTTCCATTGGTATCTCATAATTCTTTGTCAGATGAAAATTCTGTTGCTATTGGTGGGTTAGTGGAGTGTACATATTTTTCAGAAACAAAAAAAAGTGGAAACACAAATGACAGTAGAATGAAGCCACCTGAATTGGATCCAGAGTATTTGTTGAAAGAAAATCCAAAGTCACGTGAGGAAATTGGTACCGCAGATTGTAAAACGAAGTTAGCAAGCGAAATTTCTGAAGATTCTGCTACGTTCCATGAAACTATTACAGGTATTGTGTAATCCTTATTGAAGTAAAATTCTCAAACCAATAGTTTCTGATACATTGAGCATAGTTTGAAATTGCTTTTCTTCTTACTTAAGCACATTTAGTTGAACCACAGCCTTCTTGAACAGAAACCTTGAAAAAGAGAGAGCACTTAATTCATTAAGGTAGTCTTATTTTTATTCGATACAAACTCCGTGTGTTAGCGTCCATATAACCAGGTGTAGAAGTATTAACAATAAAAATAAGTTAGTACGGTTTTGATAACAGATGTTATCAGCTTATTATTCCATTGTTGCATCTGGTATCATCTTCATTTTGAAGTGTCATCATTAGGTTTTCTTTTCAGTACCTTTCATTTAGCTGAAGTGTGAACAACACAGTTTCTGTGTGCTTTGAAAATGTCAACTTTTGTTCAGAATAAGGTGTTTTTGCGGGGAGTTTTATTTCGTTTCTAGCTCAGTGATTAAAGCATTGGGCTGGGAACCGAGGGGTCCCGGGTTCAAATCCTTTTCAAGTAGGAAAGAAATTTGTTGGACGGGTTTCGGCTACCGTTTCACTGTTGCGTCGAAAATTAAGAGTGCTGTGTCCTAAAGTGGCAGTAACAAAGCCTAACCAGAACACAACTGAACTCGTGAAAGCTGAAAAGGGTTCCGAGGGATCTTCTCAGAAGATCTAGAAGTATCAGGATAATATATTACGCAATTTAAAGAAAAAGTCTACCGAAAGGCATTGTATTTTAGTGAATGTCATGCTGAACGTTTCAGAAGTTATTTGCCCTATTTAAAAGTGGAAATTCTAATTGCAAGATGAAGAAAGACACGGGGCGTCACCAGAGTTTAAGAATGAAGAATTAGAGGCAATGTCTTGAAACACGAAATCGAAGTGGGCATTCATGAGATTAAGCCCCAAACAATCGACAACGTACTGAAAAATTCAGTTGATCCAATGGGGTACTGCAGCCAGACGTGGCAGTCATTTCAGAGATATTGTTTTTCATTCGTAAATGTCAATTTTTAATAAACTCATAACTTTGAATTCATAGTTTTTTTATTTATAGCCGATCACAAATGCAAATTTTTAACCTTCCCCTTATATCTTCAAATGTGTACCTTGACTTAATACTCAGAAATTCAAGAACTATTATTTAAAATGAATTTTCTTTATTAAATATCTTTTAGTAGGTGAAATGAAAAAACCTGTCAAAATTTCACAAGTGGAATGGAAATCGAGAAAAAATAATCGTTTAGGAAAAATATCTATTTTTCCTTAAACTAATCTATCTGTTGTTACCGATCCATTGAAATCTTTTAAATAAGGTAAATTGTCTTTGCAGGATATAGTCAACGTGTAGTCTAAATGTTTTAAACTTTTCTCTATAATATTATTAAATTATCCAATAAATTCTGTTATGCTTTTCAAGGCTTCCTTATTTTTCTCTGAAATATTCTCCAATTGCGACTCGATTTCATATCAAAAGGAAAAATCAATCTTGAATCGTTGAAATTCATTAATTCGCTCTGCACAGGAACACCAATGCATTTATCATACACTATCGCCATCTATTGCACGCAAATATATATACATGACATATCATAGTGTGCCATTTCAAGCAAAGTTTTGTTTTATACACTTTTTATTTTTATATACTTATGTGTCTTTTTAGACAAAATTGTACCCGACTCCTCATGAAATTTTTGATGGGTTGAAAATTTATTCATATTCTGTAATAATAAATTATTATTATTATTAAAGAACTCTATTCCTGATTTTTTCTAACGTTACAAACGCAGAAAACTTTCCACATGCTTAAGTCAGATCCATCATGTTTCTTTTTCAAATAAAATGATGACTCATAAGTGAAAAGTACATTTTTCAAGAAAGAAATATTTTCATTTTGTCTTTCTATCATTGTTATGGAATTATGATTCAACACTAGACGTGGATCTGAAAGATGTCGCCTGTGCAAAGCGATGAATTCTCCTCCACTCTGGACAGTCAAAAATAGTAGGGATATTCAAAGGGCAGTCCAGTTGAATATTCTTTTATCATTTATAACACATAATTGAGTTTTTCTTGTACTCTTCTTGGAAAATTATTTTCCTAGATAAAATGGAAGAACTACTAATACAGGCTAACGGATGTCAGTAGGAAATGATTATAGCAGGCGATTTCAATCTTGAAATGATGACAGAAAATCTACCAAAATCCAGATTGGCCAATCTAATGAACTCTTTCAATTTAGTTCAAACTATAAATGAACATACACGAATAACAGACAAATCTAGGTCCTGCATAGACAATATATTCACTAATATTGAAAATTGGACATCTAAAACAATCGATTTACACATATCAGACCATAAGGCGCAGGAACTATGCATTACCAACACAAGACCCACAGTACAACAAGTGAAGCAATATAGATCCTTTAATGAAAAATCCAAAAGTGAGTTTATAACAAAAATAAGAGAACAAGACTGGTAATTTATTCACCAAGAAGAAAGAAACATTAATTTAAAATGGCAAAATTTTCTGAACAAATTTCAATCTATCTTCTATGAATGCTTTCCGATGAAAAGGTGGGTACAAAAAACAAGGAAACAAACACCCTCAAACAATGAGATCCACAAATAAAAAAGCCATCTCAACATTTTATTGTTGATGGTTAGAAAGAATCTCATTTATAAAGATCTATATAATAAGACCAAGAAGAAATATGACCAACTGATCAGGAACTATAGGGCACAAATTTTCGAAGAAAGAATCAGAAAATCAGATAACAAGAGCAAGACAATGTGGACAATTTGCAAGGAAATCAGAGGACAGAATAATATAAAGGAATATGGGGTAGAAGCACAAAAATTCAACAAGAGCAAGATAATGTGGACAATTTGCAAGGAAATCAGAGGACAGAATAATATAAAGGAATATGGGGTAGAAGCACAAAAATTCAACTACCACTTTAATAACATCATTCCACAGACATTGACACAACCAATATGTAACATTGAACATAATGACCGATCTATGTACTTAAAACCAACCAATCCTACAGAAATTATAGAAATAGGGAAACTCCTCAAAAATAAACATACCAGTGGGTTAGATGAAATACCCACCAGCATAATCAAACTAGCTCTGCCTGAAATAAACGAGATCCTAGCACACCTGATCAATCTGTCATTTAAGGAAGGTGAATTCCCAGAACAACTAAGAACGTCAATTATCAAACCGATATTAAAAAAGGGGAATCCTAAAGACATGGGTAACTATTATCAGCATTCTTCCAAGCTTCTCAAAAATTTTTGCATTGATAATGTGCTCAAGAATAACAGAATTCCTGAATAGCGTTGACTTCTTCGCCAGCACACAGCATGGTTTTTTAAAAGGAAAATGCACACAAACAGCTATATTTGAACTGACGAGAAATATACTGGAACTGCTAGAGGGAGACAAATTAGCCCTGGCAATATTTCTGGATATGTCAAGAGCATATGATTCGATAAATCAAGAACATCTGCTCAAAAAACTTCAAGCCCATGGAATAAGAGGAAAGGCATTAAACTGGATCAAATCATACCTGTGCAAGAGAAAACAAAAAGGAAAAATCAACAAAGGTGGGGAGAATGCTGAATCTGAAGAACTTATAAACGATAGAGGTATCCCACAAGGAGGTATCCTGGGGCCTCTTCTATTTCTTATTTTTCTCAACAACCTAGAGGACATCGCGGAAGAAGAAGGAGAAGAGTCATTGATAAGCTACGCAGATGACACCAACTTACTGGTTGGAGCAAAAGAAAAAAATGACTTAGTCAGAGCAGGAACCAACTTCTTCAATAGGACACAAGAATGGTTAAAAAATAATGAATTAGTACTGAATGCACAAAATTCAACTGCACAAAATACAAACCTTCTGATTTTTAGCACCAATAGGAATAATAGAAGCATAACATTGGGAAATGAGGAAATCCTTGTAACAAATAATACAAAATTCCTGGGGATTTTTGTAGACTCTTTTCTGTCCTTCAGAACGCATGCAGAATACTTAAGTCAAAAACTGAGTCAAATTAACTTTACCATCAGAATATCTAAAAAATATTTGAATGAGAAATCATTGAAAATATTGTATCATGCGAATTTCGAATCTAGACTCCGATATGGTATAATTTTCTGGGGTGCTAATCAAAAATAAAATAGAAAGGCTTTTTACTTGATAGAAGAAATATAACAAAATTTGAAT
Source organism: Megalocaria dilatata (assembly GCA_034642435.1). Taxonomy (NCBI): domain Eukaryota; kingdom Metazoa; phylum Arthropoda; class Insecta; order Coleoptera; family Coccinellidae; genus Megalocaria; species Megalocaria dilatata. The sequence continues at coordinate 10,383,037 of CM067862.1, forward strand.
ATCAAAACAAATTGAAATATGTTTATCTTCTACAATTTTAATTTCCAAAAGAATTTTTTATTCAAAAACTTTTAGAATTAAATTAATGTCTAAAACAAGCACCGCTTACATTTAATAGACGTATATAATCAAAACTCAATATACAATGTCAAATGAAATAAATAACCCAGTAGATATACGAAAGTAATTAAAATTAATAAATAAATATTCAAACGAGACAAAATTTTGTTTCTGGTCTTATCTTAAGAAATACTACTTGCCTTATAAAAACATGAACACACTTGAAGGACTTCCCAAAGAATATAATTTATTTGAACTATTTAATACATTTAAATATTCGAATAAATTATTTCAAAAAACTCTAAAAAATGTGCACTATATTTTCAAAAAACAAATATACTTCTAGATAATCCCTTCATCAGCCGTTATTAATACTCCAAATATCAAAATCAAAAACATAACCTACATCACTCACGTGTTAAAAGACTTAAGCTTCGAACTACAGATCAACTATATATTCAAGATTGATCTATGTTCTAACAAAATCAAAGAACAAAATGAGTTATTTTAAGGTTTACCTAAATCCATTGACACCGTATAAAGAAATTTATTGAAGCCAAAATATAATTATATATTATATATAAAATAAAATAGAAAGGCTTTTTACTTGATAGAAGAAATATAACAAAATTTGAATATCAAAACAAATTGAAATATGTTTATCTTCTACAATTTTAATTTCCAAAAGAATTTTTTTATTCAAAAACTTTTAGAATTAAATTAATGTCTAAAACAAGCACCGCTTACATTTAATAGACGTATATAATCAAAACTCAATATACAATGTCAAATGAAATAAATAACCCAGTAGATATACGAAAGTAATTAAAATTAATAAATAAATATTCAAACGAGACAAAATTTTGTTTCTGGTCTTATCTTAAGAAATACTACTTGCCTTATAAAAACATGAACACACTTGAAGGACTTCCCAAAGAATATAATTTATTTGAACTATTTAATACATTTAAATATTCGAATAAATTATTTCAAAAAACTCTAAAAAATGTGCACTATATTTTCAAAAAACAAATATACTTCTAGATAATCCCTTCATCAGCCGTTATTAATACTCCAAATATCAAAATCAAAAACATAACCTACATCACTCACGTGTTAAAAGACTTAAGCTTCGAACTACAGATCAACTATATATTCAAGATTGATCTATGTTCTAACAAAATCAAAGAACAAAATGAGTTATTTTAAGGTTTACCTAAATCCATTGACACCGTATAAAGAAATTTATTGAAGCCAAAATATAATTATATATTATATATAAAATAAAATAGAAAGGCTTTTTACTTGATAGAAGAAATATAACAAAATTTGAATATCAAAACAAATTGAAATATGTTTATCTTCTACAATTTTAATTTCCAAAAGAATTTTTTATTCAAAAACTTTTAGAATTAAATTAATGTCTAAAACAAGCACCGCTTACATTTAATAGACGTATATAATCAAAACTCAATATACAATGTCAAATGAAATAAATAACCCAGTAGATATACGAAAGTAATTAAAATTAATAAATAAATATTCAAACGAGACAAAATTTTGTTTCTGGTCTTATCTTAAGAAATACTACTTGCCTTATAAAAACATGAACACACTTGAAGGACTTCCCAAAGAATATAATTTATTTGAACTATTTAATACATTTAAATATTCGAATAAATTATTTCAAAAAACTCTAAAAAATGTGCACTATATTTTCAAAAAACAAATATACTTCTAGATAATCCCTTCATCAGCCGTTATTAATACTCCAAATATCAAAATCAAAAACATAACCTACATCACTCACGTGTTAAAAGACTTAAGCTTCGAACTACAGATCAACTATATATTCAAGATTGATCTATGTTCTAACAAAATCAAAGAACAAAATGAGTTATTTTAAGGTTTACCTAAATCCATTGACACCGTATAAAGAAATTTATTGAAGCCAAAATATAATTATATATTATATATAAAATAAAATAGAAAGGCTTTTTACTTGATAGAAGAAATATAACAAAATTTGAATATCAAAACAAATTGAAATATGTTTATCTTCTACAATTTTAATTTCCAAAAGAATTTTTTATTCAAAAACTTTTAGAATTAAATTAATGTCTAAAACAAGCACCGCTTACATTTAATAGACGTATATAATCAAAACTCAATATACAATGTCAAATGAAATAAATAACCCAGTAGATATACGAAAGTAATTAAAATTAATAAATAAATATTCAAACGAGACAAAATTTTGTTTCTGGTCTTATCTTAAGAAATACTACTTGCCTTATAAAAACATGAACACACTTGAAGGACTTCCCAAAGAATATAATTTATTTGAACTATTTAATACATTTAAATATTCGAATAAATTATTTCAAAAAACTCTAAAAAATGTGCACTATATTTTCAAAAAACAAATATACTTCTAGATAATCCCTTCATCAGCCGTTATTAATACTCCAAATATCAAAATCAAAAACATAACCTACATCACTCACGTGTTAAAAGACTTAAGCTTCGAACTACAGATCAACTATATATTCAAGATTGATCTATGTTCTAACAAAATCAAAGAACAAAATGAGTTATTTTAAGGTTTACCTAAATCCATTGACACCGTATAAAGAAATTTATTGAAGCCAAAATATAATTATATATTATATATAAAATAAAATAGAAAGGCTTTTTACTTGATAGAAGAAATATAACAAAATTTGAATATCAAAACAAATTGAAATATGTTTATCTTCTACAATTTTAATTTCCAAAAGAATTTTTTATTCAAAAACTTTTAGAATTAAATTAATGTCTAAAACAAGCACCGCTTACATTTAATAGACGTATATAATCAAAACTCAATATACAATGTCAAATGAAATAAATAACCCAGTAGATATACGAAAGTAATTAAAATTAATAAATAAATATTCAAACGAGACAAAATTTTGTTTCTGGTCTTATCTTAAGAAATACTACTTGCCTTATAAAAACATGAACACACTTGAAGGACTTCCCAAAGAATATAATTTATTTGAACTATTTAATACATTTAAATATTCGAATAAATTATTTCAAAAAACTCTAAAAAATGTGCACTATATTTTCAAAAAACAAATATACTTCTAGATAATCCCTTCATCAGCCGTTATTAATACTCCAAATATCAAAATCAAAAACATAACCTACATCACTCACGTGTTAAAAGACTTAAGCTTCGAACTACAGATCAACTATATATTCAAGATTGATCTATGTTCTAACAAAATCAAAGAACAAAATGAGTTATTTTAAGGTTTACCTAAATCCATTGACACCGTATAAAGAAATTTATTGAAGCCAAAATATAATTATATATTATATATAAAATAAAATAGAAAGGCTTTTTACTTGATAGAAGAAATATAACAAAATTTGAATATCAAAACAAATTGAAATATGTTTATCTTCTACAATTTTAATTTCCAAAAGAATTTTTTATTCAAAAACTTTTAGAATTAAATTAATGTCTAAAACAAGCACCGCTTACATTTAATAGACGTATATAATCAAAACTCAATATACAATGTCAAATGAAATAAATAACCCAGTAGATATACGAAAGTAATTAAAATTAATAAATAAATATTCAAACGAGACAAAATTTTGTTTCTGGTCTTATCTTAAGAAATACTACTTGCCTTATAAAAACATGAACACACTTGAAGGACTTCCCAAAGAATATAATTTATTTGAACTATTTAATACATTTAAATATTCGAATAAATTATTTCAAAAAACTCTAAAAAATGTGCACTATATTTTCAAAAAACAAATATACTTCTAGATAATCCCTTCATCAGCCGTTATTAATACTCCAAATATCAAAATCAAAAACATAACCTACATCACTCACGTGTTAAAAGACTTAAGCTTCGAACTACAGATCAACTATATATTCAAGATTGATCTATGTTCTAACAAAATCAAAGAACAAAATGAGTTATTTTAAGGTTTACCTAAATCCATTGACACCGTATAAAGAAATTTATTGAAGCCAAAATATAATTATATATTATATATAAAATAAAATAGAAAGGCTTTTTACTTGATAGAAGAAATATAACAAAATTTGAATATCAAAACAAATTGAAATATGTTTATCTTCTACAATTTTAATTTCCAAAAGAATTTTTTATTCAAAAACTTTTAGAATTAAATTAATGTCTAAAACAAGCACCGCTTACATTTAATAGACGTATATAATCAAAACTCAATATACAATGTCAAATGAAATAAATAACCCAGTAGATATACGAAAGTAATTAAAATTAATAAATAAATATTCAAACGAGACAAAATTTTGTTTCTGGTCTTATCTTAAGAAATACTACTTGCCTTATAAAAACATGAACACACTTGAAGGACTTCCCAAAGAATATAATTTATTTGAACTATTTAATACATTTAAATATTCGAATAAATTATTTCAAAAAACTCTAAAAAATGTGCACTATATTTTCAAAAAACAAATATACTTCTAGATAATCCCTTCATCAGCCGTTATTAATACTCCAAATATCAAAATCAAAAACATAACCTACATCACTCACGTGTTAAAAGACTTAAGCTTCGAACTACAGATCAACTATATATTCAAGATTGATCTATGTTCTAACAAAATCAAAGAACAAAATGAGTTATTTTAAGGTTTACCTAAATCCATTGACACCGTATAAAGAAATTTATTGAAGCCAAAATATAATTATATATTATATATAAAATAAAATAGAAAGGCTTTTTACTTGATAGAAGAAATATAACAAAATTTGAATATCAAAACAAATTGAAATATGTTTATCTTCTACAATTTTAATTTCCAAAAGAATTTTTTATTCAAAAACTTTTAGAATTAAATTAATGTCTAAAACAAGCACCGCTTACATTTAATAGACGTATATAATCAAAACTCAATATACAATGTCAAATGAAATAAATAACCCAGTAGATATACGAAAGTAATTAAAATTAATAAATAAATATTCAAACGAGACAAAATTTTGTTTCTGGTCTTATCTTAAGAAATACTACTTGCCTTATAAAAACATGAACACACTTGAAGGACTTCCCAAAGAATATAATTTATTTGAACTATTTAATACATTTAAATATTCGAATAAATTATTTCAAAAAACTCTAAAAAATGTGCACTATATTTTCAAAAAACAAATATACTTCTAGATAATCCCTTCATCAGCCGTTATTAATACTCCAAATATCAAAATCAAAAACATAACCTACATCACTCACGTGTTAAAAGACTTAAGCTTCGAACTACAGATCAACTATATATTCAAGATTGATCTATGTTCTAACAAAATCAAAGAACAAAATGAGTTATTTTAAGGTTTACCTAAATCCATTGACACCGTATAAAGAAATTTATTGAAGCCAAAATATAATTATATATTATATATAAAATAAAATAGAAAGGCTTTTTACTTGATAGAAGAAATATAACAAAATTTGAATATCAAAACAAATTGAAATATGTTTATCTTCTACAATTTTAATTTCCAAAAGAATTTTTTATTCAAAAACTTTTAGAATTAAATTAATGTCTAAAACAAGCACCGCTTACATTTAATAGACGTATATAATCAAAACTCAATATACAATGTCAAATGAAATAAATAACCCAGTAGATATACGAAAGTAATTAAAATTAATAAATAAATATTCAAACGAGACAAAATTTTGTTTCTGGTCTTATCTTAAGAAATACTACTTGCCTTATAAAAACATGAACACACTTGAAGGACTTCCCAAAGAATATAATTTATTTGAACTATTTAATACATTTAAATATTCGAATAAATTATTTCAAAAAACTCTAAAAAATGTGCACTATATTTTCAAAAAACAAATATACTTCTAGATAATCCCTTCATCAGCCGTTATTAATACTCCAAATATCAAAATCAAAAACATAACCTACATCACTCACGTGTTAAAAGACTTAAGCTTCGAACTACAGATCAACTATATATTCAAGATTGATCTATGTTCTAACAAAATCAAAGAACAAAATGAGTTATTTTAAGGTTTACCTAAATCCATTGACACCGTATAAAGAAATTTATTGAAGCCAAAATATAATTATATATTATATATAAAATAAAATAGAAAGGCTTTTTACTTGATAGAAGAAATATAACAAAATTTGAATATCAAAACAAATTGAAATATGTTTATCTTCTACAATTTTAATTTCCAAAAGAATTTTTTATTCAAAAACTTTTAGAATTAAATTAATGTCTAAAACAAGCACCGCTTACATTTAATAGACGTATATAATCAAAACTCAATATACAATGTCAAATGAAATAAATAACCCAGTAGATATACAAAAGTAATTAAAATTAATAAATAAATATTCAAACGAGACAAAATTTTGTTTCTGGTCTTATCTTAAGAAATACTACTTGCCTTATAAAAACATGAACACACTTGAAGGACTTCCCAAAGAATATAATTTATTTGAACTATTTAATACATTTAAATATTCGAATAAATTATTTCAAAAAACTCTAAAAAATGTGCACTATATTTTCAAAAAACAAATATACTTCTAGATAATCCCTTCATCAGCCGTTATTAATACTCCAAATATCAAAATCAAAAACATAACCTACATCACTCACGTGTTAAAAGACTTAAGCTTCGAACTACAGATCAACTATATATTCAAGATTGATCTATGTTCTAACAAAATCAAAGAACAAAATGAGTTATTTTAAGGTTTACCTAAATCCATTGACACCGTATAAAGAAATTTATTGAAGCCAAAATATAATTATATATTATATATAAAATAAAATAGAAAGGCTTTTTACTTGATAGAAGAAATATAACAAAATTTGAATATCAAAACAAATTGAAATATGTTTATCTTCTACAATTTTAATTTCCAAAAGAATTTTTTATTCAAAAACTTTTAGAATTAAATTAATGTCTAAAACAAGCACCGCTTACATTTAATAGACGTATATAATCAAAACTCAATATACAATGTCAAATGAAATAAATAACCCAGTAGATATACGAAAGTAATTAAAATTAATAAATAAATATTCAAACGAGACAAAATTTTGTTTCTGGTCTTATCTTAAGAAATACTACTTGCCTTATAAAAACATGAACACACTTGAAGGACTTCCCAAAGAATATAATTTATTTGAACTATTTAATACATTTAAATATTCGAATAAATTATTTCAAAAAACTCTAAAAAATGTGCACTATATTTTCAAAAAACAAATATACTTCTAGATAATCCCTTCATCAGCCGTTATTAATACTCCAAATATCAAAATCAAAAACATAACCTACATCACTCACGTGTTAAAAGACTTAAGCTTCGAACTACAGATCAACTATATATTCAAGATTGATCTATGTTCTAACAAAATCAAAGAACAAAATGAGTTATTTTAAGGTTTACCTAAATCCATTGACACCGTATAAAGAAATTTATTGAAGCCAAAATATAATTATATATTATATATAAAATAAAATAGAAAGGCTTTTTACTTGATAGAAGAAATATAACAAAATTTGAATATCAAAACAAATTGAAATATGTTTATCTTCTACAATTTTAATTTCCAAAAGAATTTTTTATTCAAAAACTTTTAGAATTAAATTAATGTCTAAAACAAGCACCGCTTACATTTAATAGACGTATATAATCAAAACTCAATATACAATGTCAAATGAAATAAATAACCCAGTAGATATACGAAAGTAATTAAAATTAATAAATAAATATTCAAACGAGACAAAATTTTGTTTCTGGTCTTATCTTAAGAAATACTACTTGCCTTATAAAAACATGAACACACTTGAAGGACTTCCCAAAGAATATAATTTATTTGAACTATTTAATACATTTAAATATTCGAATAAATTATTTCAAAAAACTCTAAAAAATGTGCACTATATTTTCAAAAAACAAATATACTTCTAGATAATCCCTTCATCAGCCGTTATTAATACTCCAAATATCAAAATCAAAAACATAACCTACATCACTCACGTGTTAAAAGACTTAAGCTTCGAACTACAGATCAACTATATATTCAAGATTGATCTATGTTCTAACAAAATCAAAGAACAAAATGAGTTATTTTAAGGTTTACCTAAATCCATTGACACCGTATAAAGAAATTTATTGAAGCCAAAATATAATTATATATTATATATAAAATAAAATAGAAAGGCTTTTTACTTGATAGAAGAAATATAACAAAATTTGAATATCAAAACAAATTGAAATATGTTTATCTTCTACAATTTTAATTTCCAAAAGAATTTTTTATTCAAAAACTTTTAGAATTAAATTAATGTCTAAAACAAGCACCGCTTACATTTAATAGACGTATATAATCAAAACTCAATATACAATGTCAAATGAAATAAATAACCCAGTAGATATACGAAAGTAATTAAAATTAATAAATAAATATTCAAACGAGACAAAATTTTGTTTCTGGTCTTATCTTAAGAAATACTACTTGCCTTATAAAAACATGAACACACTTGAAGGACTTCCCAAAGAATATAATTTATTTGAACTATTTAATACATTTAAATATTCGAATAAATTATTTCAAAAAACTCTAAAAAATGTGCACTATATTTTCAAAAAACAAATATACTTCTAGATAATCCCTTCATCAGCCGTTATTAATACTCCAAATATCAAAATCAAAAACATAACCTACATCACTCACGTGTTAAAAGACTTAAGCTTCGAACTACAGATCAACTATATATTCAAGATTGATCTATGTTCTAACAAAATCAAAGAACAAAATGAGTTATTTTAAGGTTTACCTAAATCCATTGACACCGTATAAAGAAATTTATTGAAGCCAAAATATAATTATATATTATATATAAAATAAAATAGAAAGGCTTTTTACTTGATAGAAGAAATATAACAAAATTTGAATATCAAAACAAATTGAAATATGTTTATCTTCTACAATTTTAATTTCCAAAAGAATTTTTTATTCAAAAACTTTTAGAATTAAATTAATGTCTAAAACAAGCACCGCTTACATTTAATAGACGTATATAATCAAAACTCAATATACAATGTCAAATGAAATAAATAACCCAGTAGATATACGAAAGTAATTAAAATTAATAAATAAATATTCAAACGAGACAAAATTTTGTTTCTGGTCTTATCTTAAGAAATACTACTTGCCTTATAAAAACATGAACACACTTGAAGGACTTCCCAAAGAATATAATTTATTTGAACTATTTAATACATTTAAATATTCGAATAAATTATTTCAAAAAACTCTAAAAAATGTGCACTATATTTTCAAAAAACAAATATACTTCTAGATAATCCCTTCATCAGCCGTTATTAATACTCCAAATATCAAAATCAAAAACATAACCTACATCACTCACGTGTTAAAAGACTTAAGCTTCGAACTACAGATCAACTATATATTCAAGATTGATCTATGTTCTAACAAAATCAAAGAACAAAATGAGTTATTTTAAGGTTTACCTAAATCCATTGACACCGTATAAAGAAATTTATTGAAGCCAAAATATAATTATATATTATATATAAAATAAAATAGAAAGGCTTTTTACTTGATAGAAGAAATATAACAAAATTTGAATATCAAAACAAATTGAAATATGTTTATCTTCTACAATTTTAATTTCCAAAAGAATTTTTTATTCAAAAACTTTTAGAATTAAATTAATGTCTAAAACAAGCACCGCTTACATTTAATAGACGTATATAATCAAAACTCAATATACAATGTCAAATGAAATAAATAACCCAGTAGATATACGAAAGTAATTAAAATTAATAAATAAATATTCAAACGAGACAAAATTTTGTTTCTGGTCTTATCTTAAGAAATACTACTTGCCTTATAAAAACATGAACACACTTGAAGGACTTCCCAAAGAATATAATTTATTTGAACTATTTAATACATTTAAATATTCGAATAAATTATTTCAAAAAACTCTAAAAAATGTGCACTATATTTTCAAAAAACAAATATACTTCTAGATAATCCCTTCATCAGCCGTTATTAATACTCCAAATATCAAAATCAAAAACATAACCTACATCACTCACGTGTTAAAAGACTTAAGCTTCGAACTACAGATCAACTATATATTCAAGATTGATCTATGTTCTAACAAAATCAAAGAACAAAATGAGTTATTTTAAGGTTTACCTAAATCCATTGACACCGTATAAAGAAATTTATTGAAGCCAAAATATAATTATATATTATATATAAAATAAAATAGAAAGGCTTTTTACTTGATAGAAGAAATATAACAAAATTTGAATATCAAAACAAATTGAAATATGTTTATCTTCTACAATTTTAATTTCCAAAAGAATTTTTTATTCAAAAACTTTTAGAATTAAATTAATGTCTAAAACAAGCACCGCTTACATTTAATAGACGTATATAATCAAAACTCAATATACAATGTCAAATGAAATAAATAACCCAGTAGATATACGAAAGTAATTAAAATTAATAAATAAATATTCAAACGAGACAAAATTTTGTTTCTGGTCTTATCTTAAGAAATACTACTTGCCTTATAAAAACATGAACACACTTGAAGGACTTCCCAAAGAATATAATTTATTTGAACTATTTAATACATTTAAATATTCGAATAAATTATTTCAAAAAACTCTAAAAAATGTGCACTATATTTTCAAAAAACAAATATACTTCTAGATAATCCCTTCATCAGCCGTTATTAATACTCCAAATATCAAAATCAAAAACATAACCTACATCACTCACGTGTTAAAAGACTTAAGCTTCGAACTACAGATCAACTATATATTCAAGATTGATCTATGTTCTAACAAAATCAAAGAACAAAATGAGTTATTTTAAGGTTTACCTAAATCCATTGACACCGTATAAAGAAATTTATTGAAGCCAAAATATAATTATATATTATATATAAAATAAAATAGAAAGGCTTTTTACTTGATAGAAGAAATATAACAAAATTTGAATATCAAAACAAATTGAAATATGTTTATCTTCTACAATTTTAATTTCCAAAAGAATTTTTTTATTCAAAAACTTTTAGAATTAAATTAATGTCTAAAACAAGCACCGCTTACATTTAATAGACGTATATAATCAAAACTCAATATACAATGTCAAATGAAATAAATAACCCAGTAGATATACGAAAGTAATTAAAATTAATAAATAAATATTCAAACGAGACAAAATTTTGTTTCTGGTCTTATCTTAAGAAATACTACTTGCCTTATAAAAACATGAACACACTTGAAGGACTTCCCAAAGAATATAATTTATTTGAACTATTTAATACATTTAAATATTCGAATAAATTATTTCAAAAAACTCTAAAAAATGTGCACTATATTTTCAAAAAACAAATATACTTCTAGATAATCCCTTCATCAGCCGTTATTAATACTCCAAATATCAAAATCAAAAACATAACCTACATCACTCACGTGTTAAAAGACTTAAGCTTCGAACTACAGATCAACTATATATTCAAGATTGATCTATGTTCTAACAAAATCAAAGAACAAAATGAGTTATTTTAAGGTTTACCTAAATCCATTGACACCGTATAAAGAAATTTATTGAAGCCAAAATATAATTATATATTATATATAAAATAAAATAGAAAGGCTTTTTACTTGATAGAAGAAATATAACAAAATTTGAATATCAAAACAAATTGAAATATGTTTATCTTCTACAATTTTAATTTCCAAAAGAATTTTTTATTCAAAAACTTTTAGAATTAAATTAATGTCTAAAACAAGCACCGCTTACATTTAATAGACGTATATAATCAAAACTCAATATACAATGTCAAATGAAATAAATAACCCAGTAGATATACGAAAGTAATTAAAATTAATAAATAAATATTCAAACGAGACAAAATTTTGTTTCTGGTCTTATCTTAAGAAATACTACTTGCCTTATAAAAACATGAACACACTTGAAGGACTTCCCAAAGAATATAATTTATTTGAACTATTTAATACATTTAAATATTCGAATAAATTATTTCAAAAAACTCTAAAAAATGTGCACTATATTTTCAAAAAACAAATATACTTCTAGATAATCCCTTCATCAGCCGTTATTAATACTCCAAATATCAAAATCAAAAACATAACCTACATCACTCACGTGTTAAAAGACTTAAGCTTCGAACTACAGATCAACTATATATTCAAGATTGATCTATGTTCTAACAAAATCAAAGAACAAAATGAGTTATTTTAAGGTTTACCTAAATCCATTGACACCGTATAAAGAAATTTATTGAAGCCAAAATATAATTATATATTATATATAAAATAAAATAGAAAGGCTTTTTACTTGATAGAAGAAATATAACAAAATTTGAATATCAAAACAAATTGAAATATGTTTATCTTCTACAATTTTAATTTCCAAAAGAATTTTTTATTCAAAAACTTTTAGAATTAAATTAATGTCTAAAACAAGCACCGCTTACATTTAATAGACGTATATAATCAAAACTCAATATACAATGTCAAATGAAATAAATAACCCAGTAGATATACGAAAGTAATTAAAATTAATAAATAAATATTCAAACGAGACAAAATTTTGTTTCTGGTCTTATCTTAAGAAATACTACTTGCCTTATAAAAACATGAACACACTTGAAGGACTTCCCAAAGAATATAATTTATTTGAACTATTTAATACATTTAAATATTCGAATAAATTATTTCAAAAAACTCTAAAAAATGTGCACTATATTTTCAAAAAACAAATATACTTCTAGATAATCCCTTCATCAGCCGTTATTAATACTCCAAATATCAAAATCAAAAACATAACCTACATCACTCACGTGTTAAAAGACTTAAGCTTCGAACTACAGATCAACTATATATTCAAGATTGATCTATGTTCTAACAAAATCAAAGAACAAAATGAGTTATTTTAAGGTTTACCTAAATCCATTGACACCGTATAAAGAAATTTATTGAAGCCAAAATATAATTATATATTATATATAAAATAAAATAGAAAGGCTTTTTACTTGATAGAAGAAATATAACAAAATTTGAATATCAAAACAAATTGAAATATGTTTATCTTCTACAATTTTAATTTCCAAAAGAATTTTTTATTCAAAAACTTTTAGAATTAAATTAATGTCTAAAACAAGCACCGCTTACATTTAATAGACGTATATAATCAAAACTCAATATACAATGTCAAATGAAATAAATAACCCAGTAGATATACGAAAGTAATTAAAATTAATAAATAAATATTCAAACGAGACAAAATTTTGTTTCTGGTCTTATCTTAAGAAATACTACTTGCCTTATAAAAACATGAACACACTTGAAGGACTTCCCAAAGAATATAATTTATTTGAACTATTTAATACATTTAAATATTCGAATAAATTATTTCAAAAAACTCTAAAAAATGTGCACTATATTTTCAAAAAACAAATATACTTCTAGATAATCCCTTCATCAGCCGTTATTAATACTCCAAATATCAAAATCAAAAACATAACCTACATCACTCACGTGTTAAAAGACTTAAGCTTCGAACTACAGATCAACTATATATTCGAGATTGATCTATGTTCTAACAAAATCAAAGAACAAAATGAGTTATTTTAAGGTTTACCTAAATCCATTGACACCGTATAAAGAAATTTATTGAAGCCAAAATATAATTATATATTATATATAAAATAAAATAGAAAGGCTTTTTACTTGATAGAAGAAATATAACAAAATTTGAATATCAAAACAAATTGAAATATGTTTATCTTCTACAATTTTAATTTCCAAAAGAATTTTTTATTCAAAAACTTTTAGAATTAAATTAATGTCTAAAACAAGCACCGCTTACATTTAATAGACGTATATAATCAAAACTCAATATACAATGTCAAATGAAATAAATAACCCAGTAGATATACGAAAGTAATTAAAATTAATAAATAAATATTCTTTTGGAAATTAAAATTGTAGAAGATAAACATATTTCAATTTGTTTTGATATTCAAATTTTGTTATATTTCTTCTATCAAGTAAAAAGCCTTTCTATTTTATTTTATATATAATATATAATTATATTTTGGCTTCAATAAATTTCTTTATACGGTGTCAATGGATTTAGGTAAACCTTAAAATAACTCATTTTGTTCTTTGATTTTGTTAGAACATAGATCAATCTTGAATATATAGTTGATCTGTAGTTCGAAGCTTAAGTCTTTTAACACGTGAGTGATGTAGGTTATGTTTTTGATTTTGATATTTGGAGTATTAATAACGGCTGATGAAGGGATTATCTAGAAGTATATTTGTTTTTTGAAAATATAGTGCACATTTTTTAGAGTTTTTTGAAATAATTTATTCGAATATTTAAATGTATTAAATAGTTCAAATAAATTATATTCTTTGGGAAGTCCTTCAAGTGTGTTCATGTTTTTATAAGGCAAGTAGTATTTCTTAAGATAAGACCAGAAACAAAATTTTGTCTCGTTTGAATATTTATTTATTAATTTTAATTACTTTCGTATATCTACTGGGTTATTTATTTCATTTGACATTGTATATTGAGTTTTGATTATATACGTCTATTAAATGTAAGCGGTGCTTGTTTTAGACATTAATTTAATTCTAAAAGTTTTTGAATAAAAAATTCTTTTGGAAATTAAAATTGTAGAAGATAAACATATTTCAATTTGTTTTGATATTCAAATTTTGTTATATTTCTTCTATCAAGTAAAAAGCCTTTCTATTTTATTTTATATATAATATATAATTATATTTTGGCTTCAATAAATTTCTTTATACGGTGTCAATGGATTTAGGTAAACCTTAAAATAACTCATTTTGTTCTTTGATTTTGTTAGAACATAGATCAATCTTGAATATATAGTTGATCTGTAGTTCGAAGCTTAAGTCTTTTAACACGTGAGTGATGTAGGTTATGTTTTTGATTTTGATATTTGGAGTATTAATAACGGCTGATGAAGGGATTATCTAGAAGTATATTTGTTTTTTGAAAATATAGTGCACATTTTTTAGAGTTTTTTGAAATAATTTATTCGAATATTTAAATGTATTAAATAGTTCAAATAAATTATATTCTTTGGGAAGTCCTTCAAGTGTGTTCATGTTTTTATAAGGCAAGTAGTATTTCTTAAGATAAGACCAGAAACAAAATTTTGTCTCGTTTGAATATTTATTTATTAATTTTAATTACTTTCGTATATCTACTGGGTTATTTATTTCATTTGACATTGTATATTGAGTTTTGATTATATACGTCTATTAAATGTAAGCGGTGCTTGTTTTAGACATTAATTTAATTCTAAAAGTTTTTGAATAAAAAATTCTTTTGGAAATTAAAATTGTAGAAGATAAACATATTTCAATTTGTTTTGATATTCAAATTTTGTTATATTTCTTCTATCAAGTAAAAAGCCTTTCTATTTTATTTTATATATAATATATAATTATATTTTGGCTTCAATAAATTTCTTTATACGGTGTCAATGGATTTAGGTAAACCTTAAAATAACTCATTTTGTTCTTTGATTTTGTTAGAACATAGATCAATCTTGAATATATAGTTGATCTGTAGTTCGAAGCTTAAGTCTTTTAACACGTGAGTGATGTAGGTTATGTTTTTGATTTTGATATTTGGAGTATTAATAACGGCTGATGAAGGGATTATCTAGAAGTATATTTGTTTTTTGAAAATATAGTGCACATTTTTTAGAGTTTTTTGAAATAATTTATTCGAATATTTAAATGTATTAAATAGTTCAAATAAATTATATTCTTTGGGAAGTCCTTCAAGTGTGTTCATGTTTTTATAAGGCAAGTAGTATTTCTTAAGATAAGACCAGAAACAAAATTTTGTCTCGTTTGAATATTTATTTATTAATTTTAATTACTTTCGTATATCTACTGGGTTATTTATTTCATTTGACATTGTATATTGAGTTTTGATTATATACGTCTATTAAATGTAAGCGGTGCTTGTTTTAGACATTAATTTAATTCTAAAAGTTTTTGAATAAAAAATTCTTTTGGAAATTAAAATTGTAGAAGATAAACATATTTCAATTTGTTTTGATATTCAAATTTTGTTATATTTCTTCTATCAAGTAAAAAGCCTTTCTATTTTATTTTATATATAATATATAATTATATTTTGGCTTCAATAAATTTCTTTATACGGTGTCAATGGATTTAGGTAAACCTTAAAATAACTCATTTTGTTCTTTGATTTTGTTAGAACATAGATCAATCTTGAATATATAGTTGATCTGTAGTTCGAAGCTTAAGTCTTTTAACACGTGAGTGATGTAGGTTATGTTTTTGATTTTGATATTTGGAGTATTAATAACGGCTGATGAAGGGATTATCTAGAAGTATATTTGTTTTTTGAAAATATAGTGCACATTTTTTAGAGTTTTTTGAAATAATTTATTCGAATATTTAAATGTATTAAATAGTTCAAATAAATTATATTCTTTGGGAAGTCCTTCAAGTGTGTTCATGTTTTTATAAGGCAAGTAGTATTTCTTAAGATAAGACCAGAAACAAAATTTTGTCTCGTTTGAATATTTATTTATTAATTTTAATTACTTTCGTATATCTACTGGGTTATTTATTTCATTTGACATTGTATATTGAGTTTTGATTATATACGTCTATTAAATGTAAGCGGTGCTTGTTTTAGACATTAATTTAATTCTAAAAGTTTTTGAATAAAAAATTCTTTTGGAAATTAAAATTGTAGAAGATAAACATATTTCAATTTGTTTTGATATTCAAATTTTGTTATATTTCTTCTATCAAGTAAAAAGCCTTTCTATTTTATTTTATATATAATATATAATTATATTTTGGCTTCAATAAATTTCTTTATACGGTGTCAATGGATTTAGGTAAACCTTAAAATAACTCATTTTGTTCTTTGATTTTGTTAGAACATAGATCAATCTTGAATGTATAGTTGATCTGTAGTTCGAAGCTTAAGTCTTTTAACACGTGAGTGATGTAGGTTATGTTTTTGATTTTGATATTTGGAGTATTAATAACGGCTGATGAAGGGATTATCTAGAAGTATATTTGTTTTTTGAAAATATAGTGCACATTTTTTAGAGTTTTTTGAAATAATTTATTCGAATATTTAAATGTATTAAATAGTTCAAATAAATTATATTCTTTGGGAAGTCCTTCAAGTGTGTTCATGTTTTTATAAGGCAAGTAGTATTTCTTAAGATAAGACCAGAAACAAAATTTTGTCTCGTTTGAATATTTATTTATTAATTTTAATTACTTTCGTATATCTACTGGGTTATTTATTTCATTTGACATTGTATATTGAGTTTTGATTATATACGTCTATTAAATGTAAGCGGTGCTTGTTTTAGACATTAATTTAATTCTAAAAGTTTTTGAATAAAAAATTCTTTTGGAAATTAAAATTGTAGAAGATAAACATATTTCAATTTGTTTTGATATTCAAATGTTGTTATATTTCTTCTATCAAGTAAAAAGCCTTTCTATTTTATTTTATATATAATATATAATTATATTTTGGCTTCAATAAATTTCTTTATACGGTGTCAATGGATTTAGGTAAACCTTAAAATAACTCATTTTGTTCTTTGATTTTGTTAGAACATAGATCAATCTTGAATATATAGTTGATCTGTAGTTCGAAGCTTAAGTCTTTTAACACGTGAGTGATGTAGGTTATGTTTTTGATTTTGATATTTGGAGTATTAATAACGGCTGATGAAGGGATTATCTAGAAGTATATTTGTTTTTTGAAAATATAGTGCACATTTTTTAGAGTTTTTTGAAATAATTTATTCGAATATTTAAATGTATTAAATAGTTCAAATAAATTATATTCTTTGGGAAGTCCTTCAAGTGTGTTCATGTTTTTATAAGGCAAGTAGTATTTCTTAAGATAAGACCAGAAACAAAATTTTGTCTCGTTTGAATATTTATTTATTAATTTTAATTACTTTCGTATATCTACTGGGTTATTTATTTCATTTGACATTGTATATTGAGTTTTGATTATATACGTCTATTAAATGTAAGCGGTGCTTGTTTTAGACATTAATTTAATTCTAAAAGTTTTTGAATAAAAAATTCTTTTGGAAATTAAAATTGTAGAAGATAAACATATTTCAATTTGTTTTGATATTCAAATTTTGTTATATTTCTTCTATCAAGTAAAAAGCCTTTCTATTTTATTTTATATATAATATATAATTATATTTTGGCTTCAATAAATTTCTTTATACGGTGTCAATGGATTTAGGTAAACCTTAAAATAACTCATTTTGTTCTTTGATTTTGTTAGAACATAGATCAATCTTGAATATATAGTTGATCTGTAGTTCGAAGCTTAAGTCTTTTAACACGTGAGTGATGTAGGTTATGTTTTTGATTTTGATATTTGGAGTATTAATAACGGCTGATGAAGGGATTATCTAGAAGTATATTTGTTTTTTGAAAATATAGTGCACATTTTTTAGAGTTTTTTGAAATAATTTATTCGAATATTTAAATGTATTAAATAGTTCAAATAAATTATATTCTTTGGGAAGTCCTTCAAGTGTGTTCATGTTTTTATAAGGCAAGTAGTATTTCTTAAGATAAGACCAGAAACAAAATTTTGTCTCGTTTGAATATTTATTTATTAATTTTAATTACTTTCGTATATCTACTGGGTTATTTATTTCATTTGACATTGTATATTGAGTTTTGATTATATACGTCTATTAAATGTAAGCGGTGCTTGTTTTAGACATTAATTTAATTCTAAAAGTTTTTGAATAAAAAATTCTTTTGGAAATTAAAATTGTAGAAGATAAACATATTTCAATTTGTTTTGATATTCAAATTTTGTTATATTTCTTCTATCAAGTAAAAAGCCTTTCTATTTTATTTTATATATAATATATAATTATATTTTGGCTTCAATAAATTTCTTTATACGGTGTCAATGGATTTAGGTAAACCTTAAAATAACTCATTTTGTTCTTTGATTTTGTTAGAACATAGATCAATCTTGAATATATAGTTGATCTGTAGTTCGAAGCTTAAGTCTTTTAACACGTGAGTGATGTAGGTTATGTTTTTGATTTTGATATTTGGAGTATTAATAACGGCTGATGAAGGGATTATCTAGAAGTATATTTGTTTTTTGAAAATATAGTGCACATTTTTTTAGAGTTTTTTGAAATAATTTATTCGAATATTTAAATGTATTAAATAGTTCAAATAAATTATATTCTTTGGGAAGTCCTTCAAGTGTGTTCATGTTTTTATAAGGCAAGTAGTATTTCTTAAGATAAGACCAGAAACAAAATTTTGTCTCGTTTGAATATTTATTTATTAATTTTAATTACTTTCGTATATCTACTGGGTTATTTATTTCATTTGACATTGTATATTGAGTTTTGATTATATACGTCTATTAAATGTAAGCGGTGCTTGTTTTAGACATTAATTTAATTCTAAAAGTTTTTGAATAAAAAATTCTTTTGGAAATTAAAATTGTAGAAGATAAACATATTTCAATTTGTTTTGATATTCAAATTTTGTTATATTTCTTCTATCAAGTAAAAAGCCTTTCTATTTTATTTTATATATAATATATAATTATATTTTGGCTTCAATAAATTTCTTTATACGGTGTCAATGGATTTAGGTAAACCTTAAAATAACTCATTTTGTTCTTTGATTTTGTTAGAACATAGATCAATCTTGAATATATAGTTGATCTGTAGTTCGAAGCTTAAGTCTTTTAACACGTGAGTGATGTAGGTTATGTTTTTGATTTTGATATTTGGAGTATTAATAACGGCTGATGAAGGGATTATCTAGAAGTATATTTGTTTTTTGAAAATATAGTGCACATTTTTTAGAGTTTTTTGAAATAATTTATTCGAATATTTAAATGTATTAAATAGTTCAAATAAATTATATTCTTTGGGAAGTCCTTCAAGTGTGTTCATGTTTTTATAAGGCAAGTAGTATTTCTTAAGATAAGACCAGAAACAAAATTTTGTCTCGTTTGAATATTTATTTATTAATTTTAATTACTTTCGTATATCTACTGGGTTATTTATTTCATTTGACATTGTATATTGAGTTTTGATTATATACGTCTATTAAATGTAAGCGGTGCTTGTTTTAGACATTAATTTAATTCTAAAAGTTTTTGAATAAAAAATTCTTTTGGAAATTAAAATTGTAGAAGATAAACATATTTCAATTTGTTTTGATATTCAAATTTTGTTATATTTCTTCTATCAAGTAAAAAGCCTTTCTATTTTATTTTATATATAATATATAATTATATTTTGGCTTCAATAAATTTCTTTATACGGTGTCAATGGATTTAGGTAAACCTTAAAATAACTCATTTTGTTCTTTGATTTTGTTAGAACATAGATCAATCTTGAATATATAGTTGATCTGTAGTTCGAAGCTTAAGTCTTTTAACACGTGAGTGATGTAGGTTATGTTTTTGATTTTGATATTTGGAGTATTAATAACGGCTGATGAAGGGATTATCTAGAAGTATATTTGTTTTTTGAAAATATAGTGCACATTTTTTAGAGTTTTTTGAAATAATTTATTCGAATATTTAAATGTATTAAATAGTTCAAATAAATTATATTCTTTGGGAAGTCCTTCAAGTGTGTTCATGTTTTTATAAGGCAAGTAGTATTTCTTAAGATAAGACCAGAAACAAAATTTTGTCTCGTTTGAATATTTATTTATTAATTTTAATTACTTTCGTATATCTACTGGGTTATTTATTTCATTTGACATTGTATATTGAGTTTTGATTATATACGTCTATTAAATGTAAGCGGTGCTTGTTTTAGACATTAATTTAATTCTAAAAGTTTTTGAATAAAAAATTCTTTTGGAAATTAAAATTGTAGAAGATAAACATATTTCAATTTGTTTTGATATTCAAATTTTGTTATATTTCTTCTATCAAGTAAAAAGCCTTTCTATTTTATTTTATATATAATATATAATTATATTTTGGCTTCAATAAATTTCTTTATACGGTGTCAATGGATTTAGGTAAACCTTAAAATAACTCATTTTGTTCTTTGATTTTGTTAGAACATAGATCAATCTTGAATATATAGTTGATCTGTAGTTCGAAGCTTAAGTCTTTTAACACGTGAGTGATGTAGGTTATGTTTTTGATTTTGATATTTGGAGTATTAATAACGGCTGATGAAGGGATTATCTAGAAGTATATTTGTTTTTTGAAAATATAGTGCACATTTTTTAGAGTTTTTTGAAATAATTTATTCGAATATTTAAATGTATTAAATAGTTCAAATAAATTATATTCTTTGGGAAGTCCTTCAAGTGTGTTCATGTTTTTATAAGGCAAGTAGTATTTCTTAAGATAAGACCAGAAACAAAATTTTGTCTCGTTTGAATATTTATTTATTAATTTTAATTACTTTCGTATATCTACTGGGTTATTTATTTCATTTGACATTGTATATTGAGTTTTGATTATATACGTCTATTAAATGTAAGCGGTGCTTGTTTTAGACATTAATTTAATTCTAAAAGTTTTTGAATAAAAAATTCTTTTGGAAATTAAAATTGTAGAAGATAAACATATTTCAATTTGTTTTGATATTCAAATTTTGTTATATTTCTTCTATCAAGTAAAAAGCCTTTCTATTTTATTTTATATATAATATATAATTATATTTTGGCTTCAATAAATTTCTTTATACGGTGTCAATGGATTTAGGTAAACCTTAAAATAACTCATTTTGTTCTTTGATTTTGTTAGAACATAGATCAATCTTGAATATATAGTTGATCTGTAGTTCGAAGCTTAAGTCTTTTAACACGTGAGTGATGTAGGTTATGTTTTTGATTTTGATATTTGGAGTATTAATAACGGCTGATGAAGGGATTATCTAGAAGTATATTTGTTTTTTGAAAATATAGTGCACATTTTTTAGAGTTTTTTGAAATAATTTATTCGAATATTTAAATGTATTAAATAGTTCAAATAAATTATATTCTTTGGGAAGTCCTTCAAGTGTGTTCATGTTTTTATAAGGCAAGTAGTATTTCTTAAGATAAGACCAGAAACAAAATTTTGTCTCGTTTGAATATTTATTTATTAATTTTAATTACTTTCGTATATCTACTGGGTTATTTATTTCATTTGACATTGTATATTGAGTTTTGATTATATACGTCTATTAAATGTAAGCGGTGCTTGTTTTAGACATTAATTTAATTCTAAAAGTTTTTGAATAAAAAATTCTTTTGGAAATTAAAATTGTAGAAGATAAACATATTTCAATTTGTTTTGATATTCAAATTTTGTTATATTTCTTCTATCAAGTAAAAAGCCTTTCTATTTTATTTTATATATAATATATAATTATATTTTGGCTTCAATAAATTTCTTTATACGGTGTCAATGGATTTAGGTAAACCTTAAAATAACTCATTTTGTTCTTTGATTTTGTTAGAACATAGATCAATCTTGAATATATAGTTGATCTGTAGTTCGAAGCTTAAGTCTTTTAACACGTGAGTGATGTAGGTTATGTTTTTGATTTTGATATTTGGAGTATTAATAACGGCTGATGAAGGGATTATCTAGAAGTATATTTGTTTTTTGAAAATATAGTGCACATTTTTTAGAGTTTTTTGAAATAATTTATTCGAATATTTAAATGTATTAAATAGTTCAAATAAATTATATTCTTTGGGAAGTCCTTCAAGTGTGTTCATGTTTTTATAAGGCAAGTAGTATTTCTTAAGATAAGACCAGAAACAAAATTTTGTCTCGTTTGAATATTTATTTATTAATTTTAATTACTTTCGTATATCTACTGGGTTATTTATTTCATTTGACATTGTATATTGAGTTTTGATTATATACGTCTATTAAATGTAAGCGGTGCTTGTTTTAGACATTAATTTAATTCTAAAAGTTTTTGAATAAAAAATTCTTTTGGAAATTAAAATTGTAGAAGATAAACATATTTCAATTTGTTTTGATATTCAAATTTTGTTATATTTCTTCTATCAAGTAAAAAGCCTTTCTATTTTATTTTATATATAATATATAATTATATTTTGGCTTCAATAAATTTCTTTATACGGTGTCAATGGATTTAGGTAAACCTTAAAATAACTCATTTTGTTCTTTGATTTTGTTAGAACATAGATCAATCTTGAATATATAGTTGATCTGTAGTTCGAAGCTTAAGTCTTTTAACACGTGAGTGATGTAGGTTATGTTTTTGATTTTGATATTTGGAGTATTAATAACGGCTGATGAAGGGATTATCTAGAAGTATATTTGTTTTTTGAAAATATAGTGCACATTTTTTAGAGTTTTTTGAAATAATTTATTCGAATATTTAAATGTATTAAATAGTTCAAATAAATTATATTCTTTGGGAAGTCCTTCAAGTGTGTTCATGTTTTTATAAGGCAAGTAGTATTTCTTAAGATAAGACCAGAAACAAAATTTTGTCTCGTTTGAATATTTATTTATTAATTTTAATTACTTTCGTATATCTACTGGGTTATTTATTTCATTTGACATTGTATATTGAGTTTTGATTATATACGTCTATTAAATGTAAGCGGTGCTTGTTTTAGACATTAATTTAATTCTAAAAGTTTTTGAATAAAAAATTCTTTTGGAAATTAAAATTGTAGAAGATAAACATATTTCAATTTGTTTTGATATTCAAATTTTGTTATATTTCTTCTATCAAGTAAAAAGCCTTTCTATTTTATTTTATATATAATATATAATTATATTTTGGCTTCAATAAATTTCTTTATACGGTGTCAATGGATTTAGGTAAACCTTAAAATAACTCATTTTGTTCTTTGATTTTGTTAGAACATAGATCAATCTTGAATATATAGTTGATCTGTAGTTCGAAGCTTAAGTCTTTTAACACGTGAGTGATGTAGGTTATGTTTTTGATTTTGATATTTGGAGTATTAATAACGGCTGATGAAGGGATTATCTAGAAGTATATTTGTTTTTTGAAAATATAGTGCACATTTTTTAGAGTTTTTTGAAATAATTTATTCGAATATTTAAATGTATTAAATAGTTCAAATAAATTATATTCTTTGGGAAGTCCTTCAAGTGTGTTCATGTTTTTATAAGGCAAGTAGTATTTCTTAAGATAAGACCAGAAACAAAATTTTGTCTCGTTTGAATATTTATTTATTAATTTTAATTACTTTCGTATATCTACTGGGTTATTTATTTCATTTGACATTGTATATTGAGTTTTGATTATATACGTCTATTAAATGTAAGCGGTGCTTGTTTTAGACATTAATTTAATTCTAAAAGTTTTTGAATAAAAAATTCTTTTGGAAATTAAAATTGTAGAAGATAAACATATTTCAATTTGTTTTGATATTCAAATTTTGTTATATTTCTTCTATCAAGTAAAAAGCCTTTCTATTTTATTTTATATATAATATATAATTATATTTTGGCTTCAATAAATTTCTTTATACGGTGTCAATGGATTTAGGTAAACCTTAAAATAACTCATTTTGTTCTTTGATTTTGTTAGAACATAGATCAATCTTGAATATATAGTTGATCTGTAGTTCGAAGCTTAAGTCTTTTAACACGTGAGTGATGTAGGTTATGTTTTTGATTTTGATATTTGGAGTATTAATAACGGCTGATGAAGGGATTATCTAGAAGTATATTTGTTTTTTGAAAATATAGTGCACATTTTTTAGAGTTTTTTGAAATAATTTATTCGAATATTTAAATGTATTAAATAGTTCAAATAAATTATATTCTTTGGGAAGTCCTTCAAGTGTGTTCATGTTTTTATAAGGCAAGTAGTATTTCTTAAGATAAGACCAGAAACAAAATTTTGTCTCGTTTGAATATTTATTTATTAATTTTAATTACTTTCGTATATCTACTGGGTTATTTATTTCATTTGACATTGTATATTGAGTTTTGATTATATACGTCTATTAAATGTAAGCGGTGCTTGTTTTAGACATTAATTTAATTCTAAAAGTTTTTGAATAAAAAATTCTTTTGGAAATTAAAATTGTAGAAGATAAACATATTTCAATTTGTTTTGATATTCAAATTTTGTTATATTTCTTCTATCAAGTAAAAAGCCTTTCTATTTTATTTTATATATAATATATAATTATATTTTGGCTTCAATAAATTTCTTTATACGGTGTCAATGGATTTAGGTAAACCTTAAAATAACTCATTTTGTTCTTTGATTTTGTTAGAACATAGATCAATCTTGAATATATAGTTGATCTGTAGTTCGAAGCTTAAGTCTTTTAACACGTGAGTGATGTAGGTTATGTTTTTGATTTTGATATTTGGAGTATTAATAACGGCTGATGAAGGGATTATCTAGAAGTATATTTGTTTTTTGAAAATATAGTGCACATTTTTTAGAGTTTTTTGAAATAATTTATTCGAATATTTAAATGTATTAAATAGTTCAAATAAATTATATTCTTTGGGAAGTCCTTCAAGTGTGTTCATGTTTTTATAAGGCAAGTAGTATTTCTTAAGATAAGACCAGAAACAAAATTTTGTCTCGTTTGAATATTTATTTATTAATTTTAATTACTTTCGTATATCTACTGGGTTATTTATTTCATTTGACATTGTATATTGAGTTTTGATTATATACGTCTATTAAATGTAAGCGGTGCTTGTTTTAGACATTAATTTAATTCTAAAAGTTTTTGAATAAAAAATTCTTTTGGAAATTAAAATTGTAGAAGATAAACATATTTCAATTTGTTTTGATATTCAAATTTTGTTATATTTCTTCTATCAAGTAAAAAGCCTTTCTATTTTATTTTATATATAATATATAATTATATTTTGGCTTCAATAAATTTCTTTATACGGTGTCAATGGATTTAGGTAAACCTTAAAATAACTCATTTTGTTCTTTGATTTTGTTAGAACATAGATCAATCTTGAATATATAGTTGATCTGTAGTTCGAAGCTTAAGTCTTTTAACACGTGAGTGATGTAGGTTATGTTTTTGATTTTGATATTTGGAGTATTAATAACGGCTGATGAAGGGATTATCTAGAAGTATATTTGTTTTTTGAAAATATAGTGCACATTTTTTAGAGTTTTTTGAAATAATTTATTCGAATATTTAAATGTATTAAATAGTTCAAATAAATTATATTCTTTGGGAAGTCCTTCAAGTGTGTTCATGTTTTTATAAGGCAAGTAGTATTTCTTAAGATAAGACCAGAAACAAAATTTTGTCTCGTTTGAATATTTATTTATTAATTTTAATTACTTTCGTATATCTACTGGGTTATTTATTTCATTTGACATTGTATATTGAGTTTTGATTATATACGTCTATTAAATGTAAGCGGTGCTTGTTTTAGACATTAATTTAATTCTAAAAGTTTTTGAATAAAAAATTCTTTTGGAAATTAAAATTGTAGAAGATAAACATATTTCAATTTGTTTTGATATTCAAATTTTGTTATATTTCTTCTATCAAGTAAAAAGCCTTTCTATTTTATTTTATATATAATATATAATTATATTTTGGCTTCAATAAATTTCTTTATACGGTGTCAATGGATTTAGGTAAACCTTAAAATAACTCATTTTGTTCTTTGATTTTGTTAGAACATAGATCAATCTTGAATATATAGTTGATCTGTAGTTCGAAGCTTAAGTCTTTTAACACGTGAGTGATGTAGGTTATGTTTTTGATTTTGATATTTGGAGTATTAATAACGGCTGATGAAGGGATTATCTAGAAGTATATTTGTTTTTTGAAAATATAGTGCACATTTTTTAGAGTTTTTTGAAATAATTTATTCGAATATTTAAATGTATTAAATAGTTCAAATAAATTATATTCTTTGGGAAGTCCTTCAAGTGTGTTCATGTTTTTATAAGGCAAGTAGTATTTCTTAAGATAAGACCAGAAACAAAATTTTGTCTCGTTTGAATATTTATTTATTAATTTTAATTACTTTCGTATATCTACTGGGTTATTTATTTCATTTGACATTGTATATTGAGTTTTGATTATATACGTCTATTAAATGTAAGCGGTGCTTGTTTTAGACATTAATTTAATTCTAAAAGTTTTTGAATAAAAAATTCTTTTGGAAATTAAAATTGTAGAAGATAAACATATTTCAATTTGTTTTGATATTCAAATTTTGTTATATTTCTTCTATCAAGTAAAAAGCCTTTCTATTTTATTTTATATATAATATATAATTATATTTTGGCTTCAATAAATTTCTTTATACGGTGTCAATGGATTTAGGTAAACCTTAAAATAACTCATTTTGTTCTTTGATTTTGTTAGAACATAGATCAATCTTGAATATATAGTTGATCTGTAGTTCGAAGCTTAAGTCTTTTAACACGTGAGTGATGTAGGTTATGTTTTTGATTTTGATATTTGGAGTATTAATAACGGCTGATGAAGGGATTATCTAGAAGTATATTTGTTTTTTGAAAATATAGTGCACATTTTTTAGAGTTTTTTGAAATAATTTATTCGAATATTTAAATGTATTAAATAGTTCAAATAAATTATATTCTTTGGGAAGTCCTTCAAGTGTGTTCATGTTTTTATAAGGCAAGTAGTATTTCTTAAGATAAGACCAGAAACAAAATTTTGTCTCGTTTGAATATTTATTTATTAATTTTAATTACTTTCGTATATCTACTGGGTTATTTATTTCATTTGACATTGTATATTGAGTTTTGATTATATACGTCTATTAAATGTAAGCGGTGCTTGTTTTAGACATTAATTTAATTCTAAAAGTTTTTGAATAAAAAATTCTTTTGGAAATTAAAATTGTAGAAGATAAACATATTTCAATTTGTTTTGATATTCAAATTTTGTTATATTTCTTCTATCAAGTAAAAAGCCTTTCTATTTTATTTTATATATAATATATAATTATATTTTGGCTTCAATAAATTTCTTTATACGGTGTCAATGGATTTAGGTAAACCTTAAAATAACTCATTTTGTTCTTTGATTTTGTTAGAACATAGATCAATCTTGAATATATAGTTGATCTGTAGTTCGAAGCTTAAGTCTTTTAACACGTGAGTGATGTAGGTTATGTTTTTGATTTTGATATTTGGAGTATTAATAACGGCTGATGAAGGGATTATCTAGAAGTATATTTGTTTTTTGAAAATATAGTGCACATTTTTTAGAGTTTTTTGAAATAATTTATTCGAATATTTAAATGTATTAAATAGTTCAAATAAATTATATTCTTTGGGAAGTCCTTCAAGTGTGTTCATGTTTTTATAAGGCAAGTAGTATTTCTTAAGATAAGACCAGAAACAAAATTTTGTCTCGTTTGAATATTTATTTATTAATTTTAATTACTTTCGTATATCTACTGGGTTATTTATTTCATTTGACATTGTATATTGAGTTTTGATTATATACGTCTATTAAATGTAAGCGGTGCTTGTTTTAGACATTAATTTAATTCTAAAAGTTTTTGAATAAAAAATTCTTTTGGAAATTAAAATTGTAGAAGATAAACATATTTCAATTTGTTTTGATATTCAAATTTTGTTATATTTCTTCTATCAAGTAAAAAGCCTTTCTATTTTATTTTATATATAATATATAATTATATTTTGGCTTCAATAAATTTCTTTATACGGTGTCAATGGATTTAGGTAAACCTTAAAATAACTCATTTTGTTCTTTGATTTTGTTAGAACATAGATCAATCTTGAATATATAGTTGATCTGTAGTTCGAAGCTTAAGTCTTTTAACACGTGAGTGATGTAGGTTATGTTTTTGATTTTGATATTTGGAGTATTAATAACGGCTGATGAAGGGATTATCTAGAAGTATATTTGTTTTTTGAAAATATAGTGCACATTTTTTAGAGTTTTTTGAAATAATTTATTCGAATATTTAAATGTATTAAATAGTTCAAATAAATTATATTCTTTGGGAAGTCCTTCAAGTGTGTTCATGTTTTTATAAGGCAAGTAGTATTTCTTAAGATAAGACCAGAAACAAAATTTTGTCTCGTTTGAATATTTATTTATTAATTTTAATTACTTTCGTATATCTACTGGGTTATTTATTTCATTTGACATTGTATATTGAGTTTTGATTATATACGTCTATTAAATGTAAGCGGTGCTTGTTTTAGACATTAATTTAATTCTAAAAGTTTTTGAATAAAAAATTCTTTTGGAAATTAAAATTGTAGAAGATAAACATATTTCAATTTGTTTTGATATTCAAATTTTGCTAATCAAAATTTGAAAGAAATGTTTTTGCCACAGAAGAGAACTCTGCGTACAATTTATAATTTAAAGTTTAGGGAGACATGTAGGAATTTGTTCAAACAAAACAATATATTCACAATTTACGGTTTATATATTTATGAATGTACTGTATTTCTTCATAGGAACAAAGATAAGTTAGTTCATTGGATATAACACTAGTACTAAGTATAATACAAGAACACAAAATTTAAACTTTCCAATACACAGATTAACTTTGAGTGAAAAACATCCTGCATATAGCTGTACAAGAATTTTCAATCAGTTACCTAACAGTTTAAAGAATATAAGTAGCCCAAAAAATTTTAAAAATAGAATGAAATCATTGATAATAAATCTTGAACCTTATGAACTGGGAGATTTTTTCAATGCTAAATTTAGTTGATTATATTTAATTTTAAGACACTATTTCATTTCAGATTGTCATCTTGGTTAACCTTATTAGAAATAAAGATATATTATATTAATTTTAATCCGTTAATTGCAGACAATTTACTTGATAAAATAAATTAAAAGAAAGCAATATCACTTGTATATCCAAAATTTCAACAGTCAAACGAAACCAAATTTATTTAATTAACTTACATAGGCCAAAAATCTGAAAAGATTGCTAGATATTTAAAGAAAAAAGAAAAATATAACATCTCTTTTAAAACCATTAATTCTTTAGGCAGCTTAATAAAAAATAATAAAGACGTCATTCCTAAAAACAAAAAATCAGGAGTTAACATGTAGTGATTGCCCATGTGTATATGTGGGACAGACAGGCCGTTCATTCCAAACAAGGATACGAGAACATGAAAAATGTTATATTAATAATAAACCGAATTCAACTTATGCCAACCATTTGTTACAGACTGGCCATAATTTTAATATGAACTATGAAATATTACATATCGAAACCAAAAGTCAGAAACTAAATCTGTTAGAAACTTTAGAGATCAATAGATATAATAAAGGACAAATTTTATTGAATGATCAAATAGATTTAAACAGATCCCCCTACTTAATATTTTTCATTAATTCTAAACCATCTCTTTCCACCCCTCTATTTTTTGTACCAGAGCTGTGTATTTAAGGTCATGTTTTGCATTATACATTCTGTCAAGAAAGTACCGGGAATTATCGATTTAAATCTGGCGGGACAATGAGGCAGATAAAATTTTTTTTTCCTAGGTTGGTACCACTGTCCTTAATTACTATGCCAAGCTTGAGCGGGATCTGTCAACTAGTGTGTTTGCAACAGCTGATTAAGTCAGTCGATGTCAGAGTGCGTGCCGATTTTTACTATGGGTGATTACGTTGAGCAAAGAATTTGTTTAAAGTTTTGTGTTGCAAATGAATTTTCGTGTGCCGATGCATTAAAAATTTTGCATAAGGCCTTTGGTGATAATGCTCTATCGAAAACTCGTGCATATCAGTGGTACAGAGCCTTCAAGGATGGTCGTGAAGTGGTCGCCCATCGACGGCTTCGATCAAGATAACCTCGATAAAATTAAGGAAAAGGTGCTGGAAAACCGTCGTACCAGCTTGAGAGAGATAGCACATGATCTTAAGATATCCCACGAGTCCGCACGTACGATTTTGATTGATATTTTGGACATGAGAAAGGTGGCCGCACGACTCGTACCGAAAGACCTGAATTTTCTTCAAAAACGTCATCGCGAACAGGTTGCTTCAGACATGCTGGATCGCTGTAATTCCGATTCTACATTCATGGAACGCATTATAACTGGTGATGAGACCTGGGTCTACGAGTACGATATGCAAACAAGCCAGCAATCATCGGAATGGGTGGCAAAAAATGAGCCGAAACCGAAAAAACCACGCCAAAGCCGCTCGAAAATGAAGGTGATGCTCATTGTTTTCTTCGATATCCGTGGCGTGGTGCACTACGAATTCGTTCCAGAGGGTCAGACGGTAAACAAGGAGTATTACCTAGGCGTTATGAAACGTTTGCGTGAGCGTATCCGTAAGAAGCGGCCAAATTTGTGGGCGAACAACTCGTGGATTTTGCATGACGATAACGCGCCTTCTCACCGAGCTACGATTGTGACTGACTTTCTCGCCAAAAACTCAACAAACGTGCTTCAGCAACCACCGTATTCGCCGGATTTGGCTCCCTGCGACTTTTTCCTCTTCCCAAAACTAAAATTGCCCCTTCGTGGCACCCGTTTTGAGTCGATTGAAGCCATAAAACAAAATTCGGCGCGAGAGCTAAAGTCCATCCCGGAAAGCGCCTATAAAAAATGTTTCGATAATTGGAAGTGCCGTTGGCATAGATGTATTGGAGCAAATGGAGCCTATTTTGAAGGCGACCCAATAAATTTTGACGATTAAATGTAAAAATGTTGTTTTAATTGAAAATTCCCGGTACTTTCTTGA
Source organism: Megalocaria dilatata (assembly GCA_034642435.1). Lineage (NCBI taxonomy): Eukaryota > Metazoa > Arthropoda > Insecta > Coleoptera > Coccinellidae > Megalocaria > Megalocaria dilatata. The sequence goes on from CM067862.1 coordinate 10,415,006, forward strand.
CAGAGTAGTATACCTCAGTTTGAATACTCACCTGATGAAGTCATGGTATGGCGAAACAATTGTCGTGTAAATCAATAAAATAACGGAAGTTAACATTTGTTTTTCTTATATCCACTGGATTATTTTCTTTGCGGTTATGTCAAGTCATTGGAAACAATAGATACTTTAGAAGCCAACATAACTCGTGTTATTGATGAAATAAGGCCTGAATTACTCGAAAAAGTGGTCCAAAATTGGTCTGGTCGGATGCGGTTCCTCAGAGTTAGTCGTGGTGGACATATGCCGGAAATTATTTTTAAAACATAATTAACATAAAATTATCTTTCAAATAAAAAAAAATTGGCTTCAATCCTAATGTAAATGTGTTTTATTTCAATTCAGAGTACTATAACTCTAAAAAAAACCGATATAATATAATTATCTTTTATACAGATGCCGAAAATTTCCCGGTACCAAAGAGGAGACGAAGAAGACATAGGAGAAAAAAGGAAGTTAAACTGGCTCTTCCTAGACAAGAAAAAATTACCTTCCCCTACAAAATGGTCAATTTTGTTCCTGCTAAACCGAAAATTCACATTAGGTTCCATAGTTCAGACGATGGTAAGATGTTCTTATTATTAACTGAAGTAACTTAATTTCACTTCAACTCAATTTCACTATCAGAACAGTTAATCGTTAAGAGACTCAAATATGGACAGTAGATGAGGATTCTGGGTTCTTAATTGAACTTAATTGAAGCCTAATTTTTAAGGTGGCCGTGACTTATTCCTTTCTTCATATGTGCCTACTTTTCAGATGTTTCTTCTGAAAAGAATTCGACGATCGGTGTTGAAAACGATCTAGCAACTCCTACAGAGAAAATCAAGATACTTCAAGATGTTATTATAAACCAACATGAAAATTCCTCAGAAAGAAATCCTTTTGCAGAAAACAAAGTAGAGATCGAATCGTCCATTCGGGACGAAAAACTTTCCGACAGATGTGAAAAGACTGACGAAACTTGTGACGCTTCGGCACTTACAAACAAGGAGGCTATGGATAGATTGCTTCAAATGAAAAAAGAAGAACTACTTAGCTTTGTTAGTTCAATTGTGCCAACTGACCAGCAAACGGAAAATTTGTATATAGTAGAATGAATCAATGACAAAAATTATGCAAATGTTGATTTGTTTCTTTTGATTGTCGGTTAACTGACAACATGTAAATATTACATTTGGATATGAAAAATTTAAGGAATGAAACTGTGAAGAATGTTTTTATGCTGGAGATTAAATTAAACATGATACTGAACCGTTGAATGTTTGCATTAAAAATCAAGACATCGTAGAAATTCCCGTTGACCCGACGACTAAAATTCAAAAGTCATTGAGGAAAACTTTGTGAGACATCTCTTTGTTAAAATCATCATTTCATTAATATGAATCCTAGCCCACCAAAACTCTACGGTCTAATAAAAACTCACAAAGAAGATGCACCAATTCGCCCAGTTGTTTTCTTTATACACAATAAAAAATTCCATAGGATTAACAACGAAACTAAAAAATTTAACTTTACCAAATAATTCCTACCTAGTGGGCCTGGATGTAGACAATATGTTTCCAAATATAGCCAGAAACGATAGCGTTCATTTAGCTTCAGAAATTCTTGAAAAATCACAAGGAAATCCCGCGATACACAGTGATTTCATCACCCATTTAGAACAATCCCTGCTTAAAAATTATTTTCGATTTAACAATAAAATATACGAACAATTAAACGGCCTAACTCACTCCTTCCAGATATATTTATGTCCGAAATAGAAAATAAAATCTTCAATTCAAAATGACCCGTGTATATGTACAGATACGTAGACGATATATTCACGTGTATTTCCGGAACGTCCAGACAACTGAGCCAATTTTTGAATGTCTTAAGAAACATTCACCCAAAAATTAAATTCAAATTAGACGAAGAATCAAACAAAAAGATTACATTTTTAGACTTCTCGATATCGCACTCGAAAATATTGAGGTTTGATTATATACGTCGGCGCTTATTGTAGACATAAAGCGGCGCTTATTGTAGACATTAATTTAATTCTAAAATTTTTTTGAAATTAAAATTGTAGAAGACTAGCAGATTAAATCTGTTATGATATTCAAATTTTGTTACATTTGTTCTATCAAGTAAAAAGCCTTTTTTTATTTTATTTTATACATAATATGTAATTATATTCCTTAAGTTGTGTTCATGTTTTTGAAAAGCAATTGGTGTTCTTAATGGTAAGATCAGAAACAAAATTTTGTCTCCTTTAAATATTTATTCATTAATGTTGATGACTTTTTTATATCTGTTGGTTTATTTATTCCATTTGACATTATATATTGAGTTTTGATTATATACGTCTATTAAATATAAGCGGTGCTTATTGTAGACATTAATTTAATTCTAAAAGTTTTTTGAATAAAAATTTTTTTTTAATTAAAATTGTAGAAGACTAACAGATTAAATCTGTTTAGATATTCAAATTTTGTAATATTTCTTCTATTTAGTAAAAATCCTTTTTCTATTTCATTGTATACATAATATATAATTGTATTTAGGCTTTAATAAATCTCATTATGGAATGTCAATGGTTTAAAGATAACTTTATAATACCTTACACTTTTCTGTGATTTTGTTAAGAACATAGACTATCTTGAATTTTAAAATTAGTCTATTTAAAGCTATTTATCCTGTTAACACGTGGAGGTAAGATATAGTGATAGTTATTTGATTTTGATATTTGGAATATTATTTAGGGCCGATGAAGAGATTATCAGAATTATAATTGTTTTTTGAAGATATAGTGCATGTTTTGAGAGATTTTTGAATTAACCTATTTGAATATTTAAATATTTCAAATAAATTATACTTAAGTTGTGTTCATGTTTTTAAAAAGCAATTGGTGTTCATAATGGTAAGATCAGAAACAAAATTTTGTCTCCTTTAAATATTTATTTTTTAATTTTAATTGACAATTTATATTTGTCACAAAATAAATTATCATCCGTATTATTTAATGCAAAGGTCCCAACTTCAAACATACATAAATCGGGAGTTTACGAGTTATTTTGTTCGATGTGCAGTAATAAATATATAGGACAGACGGGACGTTTCCTCCAGACGATGTTCAAAGAACATGAAATTAAATTCATTAAAAATAAACAAACTCCTACTTTTGCCACTCATTGTTTAGAAAACGACTATCCTTTTCCGACAATAGATAAACTTAAAATTTTATTCTTGATTGTTTCGGTCTCTACTTGACGGAAATTCATCGTAAATGATCTGTTCTGCTTGTTAAGTCTGCAGTTGTCTGAAGATGCGATAGTTAATTCCCGAAACTCAAGTCACAGTAAAATATCAATTTATTGATAGTAAAACATAGTAATTTCTACAACTTGTTTTGATGATACAGGGCGATTAGAAATTCAACTTGATCGGGTTATACTAGAGGTCATTTGAAACAAATGATATGGAAATATTCAGAAAATCAACAAGGACAGATATAACCATAACTTTTAAAACCCTTCGAACACTCATAAACTCGCTGTTTACAGATCAATGATAGAGTATTTTCAATTCTTTTAAATAATATTACGTTAAAAAGGGAACTGAATACAATTAAACAATTGGCCAAAAACAATCAATTCGAAACAAAAACTATAAATTATCTCATAAACAAAGAGAAAAACAACTCATTCTGAAACAAATATACCCCATAAAATAGAGAGAGGCTTTTTTACTTGATAGATGAAATATAACAAAATTTGAATATCAAAACAGATTTAATTCTAAAAGTTTTTTGAAATTGAAATTGTAGAAGGCTAAATCTGTTTTGATATTCAAATTTTAAATATACCCCACTTCTAAAAGAGAAAATAATGACAAAAACTTTGTAAAAAACTATTATGGACGAATCCCACAAAAAATAGGTTGAATATTTTCAAAAACTAACGAAAAAACAGCTTTCACATAAAATTTCCAATCTCTTTTTATTGCAAAAGACAAAAACAACTGGCTGAATAATTCTGGAGTTTATAATTAAATTAAGTTTCAAAATACCCAGTAATTGGGATATTCCTGTTAGATACAATAAAAGACTATCATCAATTATTATTATTTATTGAAATGATGAAACATAAACTGAGGAAAATTATAACATTGAATAAGTTCTGAAACATAACAAATATACATTGCTTCAGATATGTTTTAATATTTTTACCAATACTCCTAAATCCTTTATGAAGACTATTTAGAAGCTTAGTATATTGCACAAATTAGGAGATCAATTGTGTTTTGGTTCTCAACGCGATGAGAACCGAAAGGAATCTATTCGATCTTTACTTAATGGATATTCATTTAAAAATTATGATAAACCTCAAGGTACCACGAAAACTTGTTACTGTATATGAAATACAATTATTTCGCTACATTGTGGCTTGATCAGGTTACATTCTGAGCTGATAACACAGGAAGTACATTTCGGGTCTAAAACAGAAAAGAATGTTAATTTATAACTTTTACTATGAAAAATCTCGTAATTGTTATTGAAATTGCATCCAAATTCTTTGCATATGTTGAGTGCAAAGTATCTGATGTCTAACTCTGGTGTTTATATGTTCTCTTTTTGATCTACCTCTTGTCTTTATTTGTTAACATGTACCTTTATCCCTTAGGTTAATTTGGGAATCTGTAGGCTTCAGTAGAGGTACCTTATCAGTATATTTCAACCCTTTACTTTTTTGTCTTTCTGTTTCCAAGAGGATCTTCGATTTTGAGCTGGATTTTTAAACCTCGACACAACTGAAGCTCGAATACATGTATCGTATCTCAACAGTAAAAATATAAGATACATTTCTTTTCATATCAATTCTTTTATTTATATTATATGTATATATTTTCTATTTAACAACTTAAGAACGAAATAGATGTATGTGATAAAATTAATTTCAATTGGGCAGGATTTGTGTTTAGCTTTATTGCTTAAGAAGTACCTAGCTAGTGTTTTTTACTTACATTAATGACTCACGATAAAAAAACACTTGCATTTGTAATAACAGTAGAACCCTGACTATCTACGCTTAACATTTACGTAGCATATGTTTTTGAGAGGAAAAAACACTATGAATAAAGTAGGGAAGGCTGAATTAAACTGACTCATTCCAACATGAATTGAATGAAAATGAAGTTCTGCACAAAACAGGTGTTAAATCACTTACGTGCGCATTTATAGAGATATAGATATGAGGGGTGTTCAATGTACTCTCCGTATCGGGGTGATTTGCTAATAATGTGAGTGTCTAATTGTCTCATTTACTAATGACGCTATCTGAGAGTGTAAATATAAAATTTCACTAATTTACGATCATTAGTTTTCTAGATATCCCCAGTGAAAGACGACCTGAATGACTGATGAAGAAAATCGAGCACCGCGTGTTATAAAGGGAAAAGTCAAAAAATCATTCATAAACAGATGATTGCTGTTTACCAAGACTGTGCCCCATCGTTATCCACTGTTCAAGTGAAATCATAAGAGGCAGAGAAAGCATTGAAGACTATCCTCGCTCGGGCGGGCCTGTTAGCGGCACCACTGAAGAAAAAGTGAAAAAACAGGTACTTGGAAGATGCCAGAATAAAAATCAAGATGTTAGCAGAGACGATCAATCTATCCGTGGATACCATACATGCTATCCTTCATGACCATCTTCAGATCAGAGAAAGATGGGTACCGAGAATGCTCACCACCCTCAGAAGCAAGTGGGAGTCGAGTGCTGTAAGAAGTTTTTAGAGCACTTCATCACTATGACCTTGAGAGTAAAAAAGAGTCACTGCAGCGGATTGAAAAGATGCACAGCCCCCAAACATGTTTAAAGTCACCCCATCCACTGCAAAAATAATGGCTACGGTCTTTTGGGGTTCTGAAGGTATTTTATCGATAGGATACACAAAAAAGGGTGAAAGCATCACAGCAGCATCGTACGCAACTCTGCGTAATGTAAGAGAAGCATTTAAAGGAAAGAAGGCGAGGAAAACTTACAACTATATCCAAAATTTTCTGAGTTTTCCTCAGCAATCAGGGTTCTACTGCACACAAATAGCTATTTTTATTCCGGCAAAACAGGCGCAGGATCATCGTTCGTGTGGTTTCGTTTCACATGATTCTTCAACGAGCATTTATAGTTCGTGTTGAAATCGCACGAATCGCACTTGAATTGCTTCAAATTCAAATGGACAGAACCGATGTGCGTCTTAAGATAAGACTTTTGGTTTGTAGAGTAATGACATATGTGACACTTATGCACCTTTATGTTGTAATGGGCGGTATCCATGTGATTTTTGAGCCCCCTCTTTCGACTGGCAGCATACTCGCATAACTCGCACTTGTATATCATCAACTTGGAATGCACCGAGTCTATGTGATTCTTAAGACAAACTTTTCTATTCGCCGAATATCCGCACAGGTGACACTTGTGATCCTTAATGTTGTAATGTACGGATTCTTTATGTTTCTTGAGATCTTTCGAAAGATACGCGGCGTACTCACACAAGTCGCACTTGTGTTCCTTCAGGTTCAAATGCACCGTGTCTACGTGTATCTTGAGGTTGACCCTTCGGTTCGCAGAATAATCGCACAATTCGCACTTGTGCTCCTTCATGTTGAAGTGGACCGAATCTATGTGCGTCTTGAGGTCGTTCTTACGGTTCGCGGCGAAATCGCACACCTCGCACTTGTGTTTTTTCAGATTTAAATGGACGGAATCCACGTGTCGGCTCAGATAGAACCTTTGGTTCGTCGAGTATCCGCACAGAGGGCACTTGTGCTGCTTTATGTTGAAATGAACGGCCTCCAGGTGACTCTTGAGGTTCTTCTTATGATTCGCCGCGTACTTGCACAAGTGGCACTTATGGGGTTTCAGGTTCAGATGAACCGAGTCTACGTGATTTTTGAGCTCGTTCCTCCTGTTCGTAGAGTAGTCACAGAAGCTGCATTCGTGTTGCTTCAGGGTGTAATGGGCCGAATCCGTATGGCTTTCGAGTTCGCTTTCGAGGCTCGTCGAATATTCACATAAGTGACATCTATGCTGTTTCAAATTCAAGTGAACCGACTCCACGTGGTTCCTGAATTGGCCCCTTTTATCTGAGGCGTAATCGCACAAATTACATTTATATCGGTTTGAATTCAAAGTTTCTGAATCCGTATTGAAATCGAGACTGTTTGTCCATGAGGGAAAATCATTGCCTTCCCCCATTGCGTCTCGGATTAAACTATCGTAAAAAATATTAGAACTGCTGGTTTCTTGTTGATTGTTTTCTCCAGATTCCGGGAGGTGGAATTTCTCATTAATAATTTGTTCAAGTTCATATTCGTTTTTAACAGTGCGTATGTCCATGTCATGATCAACATCTTCCCCCATGAATTGTTCAGAGTAGTCCACACCTTCAATCTTCACTTTGACGTCTTCATTATTTTGATTTGGGATACTGAAATCAATAACATATATCCGAAATCATTAAACAGAATAATTTATATGAAGTTATGGAATTAATTAAGGTTAACCATATAATAAATACTTACGATTCAAAGGAAGCACACACGTCTTCACCTTCATAACGATTTAAAATGTCCATTCTATAAGTTTCAATATAGTTCGTTTCATTGACAATACTGGAATATAACCTTCAAATCAATAGGAGACGTCTATGCCAGTTTAAACTCTGACCACCAAAATAAATTTATAACATATTGATTTAATTATAATATTTTAGGTTTCCTAACAAATAGTAGCATATATTAATGTGATGAATATTTTGAAAACAACAAAATATATTGTAGCAATGGTGGAGTCACAGAACAATTCCAAATGTCATTAATACCACGTCAAATTCAATTACTTATTCAAATACTCAATGAGGCCTCAGCTTTTAGTTATGTTGGCAAATTAGATTAATACTATTAATATCAGCTTTCAAATATAAATTAAAAATATTTTTTATGCAACGAATCGCTGGTATATTAACAACGCACATTACAGCAGAAACACATTAACTTGTAATAATACATGTATATAATTTATCTATGTTCTAAAATAATTGAGAACTTGGACAAGTGAAAAGGGACTGGGTAAATAAGCATTGATTGAGCCCATTATTCTTACGTTAATATTATTTGACAGTTTTCTATTTTGTAAATAATTTTAACTCGAAGAATTTTAAAAATACTCAATTTTTTACAGCATAAAAACACATTTATTTAGTTCACAAATGATCTTTGAAACTTTTTCTGAACAATTCAGGTTGTTTTATTTAAAATTATCTTATTTAATTATTTTAAAATTATAATGAATAATTATTAATGCATAAAACTTAAATTACAAACAGTCATATCAACTCATATTCATCTCTATATGACAAACGATCTATTTATGACAGAAGATAAATTACTTTTTTTAACTGATATTAGTTCCCTGTATCCAGATAATGAACATAATTTTGAAAATGTCAAAGTGAAGATCCTTCTGCACTTAGTGAAACTCGAGTTCAAGACAAGGAGAAATACAATGTTACAAGTGATAATGATGTAAATATGACAGATCCAGCTCATTTAAATTTAAAAACAGAAAATCATATAGATTCTGTTGAAGTTGAGAAGCTGGAGTTACAAGGACGAATACATGGTGAATGGAGAATATGATCACCCGAGTGGTTTGTCGCAACAAGCTGACAACGAGAATCTTTACACCCACAAATTGGAAGAAAATTATAAGCAATATATCAACAGTTCTGATATTTGGAACCGAAATTTAGTTGTTGAAGATGAAAGGAAAGAACCTGAATTTAACTTACAAAATTATCCTGGAAATTTAAAAGAGGACCCAGAAAATCAAATAGGTCTAGCCCATTTCAGTTTGAAGACAGATGATTCAGTTAAATTTAATTTGAAGCAGCATTATTTTAAAATTTGTGATTATGCCACAAATCAGAAAATAAAATAGCATAAACAAACTGTTCATTTCAATTTAATGCTGCATAAATGTCCACAATAGGAATATTCCACAAAACAAGCTTATTTTTTCTTAAATCATTTAGAATCAGCTCATTTCAAATTGGAAAAATATAAATCTCAGTTGTGCGAATATGTTGCAAGTGATAGAACAAGTCTCAGAAGTCATATTTATGTAGTGCCTTCGTATTTAACATCCTATAAGTGTAACTTATGTAATTTTTCTTGTTACATGAAAAATATTTTAAAAAAACATATAGAAAAAGTTCATTACAAGAAACATAAATGTAAATTTTTGAAAAATTATATTAAATCGGGACACTCAAATTTGAAGCTAGAAGAATGCGGTCAATGTGGTTTTTGTAAACTACTACATACATTCAAAATGATATCTTAAGAATGATCTAGGTTCGGTTCATCTAAATTTGAAGTCACTTATGCGTCATACAGTGGAACCAACTTTTATAAACACACTCTTTCTATATGAAATATTTCCCTAAATTTCGACTGTATGATATGAATGAAAGTTGTATTTTTACTATTAATTATTATGAATAAAAATCACATTGACTTAATAATCTTATAATTTCAGTACAGCGCAAGATCTCGTGCAAAGCACATGTCACTTGATAAATCATTTAGAGAATCGAGAATTATTTACTATGCGGAATAAGAATAAAATAAAATTTCCCGTTCAAACTCGTAACTGACTTCGAGACGTTCTTCTCTGAAAAATATCTGATCAGGCCGGAAAATCATCACAAAAGAATACAGAAGATTTATCTGAAAAGGATCCATCATTCAAGAAGTCTACAAATAGAAAAAGCCAATTACACTCTTAAAGGTCATGTACGAAATAAGTAAGGCAGAATATAAGGAACTATTTAACCTCACAGTAAACTAAAACAGATGAGTGGAACAAAAAATTTCTTAAATCTACAGATATCGTAATCATTAAGTAGGTTATCTAATCAAATCTAACAACGAGGAAGAAAACCTAAAAGAAGCGTTGGAAGAAATAAAAAATGAGAAAACTGTTATAAAATATGAAGAAACTAAACCCTACACCCAAGGGAAAAAAAACAGTACCACAACAAACATTATCAGTGATAATAACAGGAGTCGAAAAATACATAAAGGACGAAGAAATCCGTCAATATCTAAATGAAATGGAGTTGAAACACAGATTTTGCAGAAGAATAATTTCTAGTGCATATAAAACACCAATAAAAATAGGCACTATTTGGTATACACAAGTCATCAACTGAATCTATGTGTTTCTTGATGTCTCTTTTGTGATATGTCACATTTATGTTGCTTGAAATTAAAGTGGACTGAATCTACATGTTTTTTGATATCTTTTTTGTGATATGAATCATGCGTCACATTTATGTTTCTTCAAATTAGAGAAGCACTCAACAATCACATAAGTGCAGTGCATTTGAATTTGATGCCACATAAATGCAATTTATGCAAATTTAAAACAAATCATAAAAGATGTTTAAGAAGTCATGTGACACGGGTTCGCGCAAACTCCTAATTTAGGATAAATAGATTTTGTTGCGATTCAAACGGAAAAACATAAAAATATCTGATCGTCACAAAGATTGCACCATATTCATTCTTTACAACTTGAATGAATCTATGTGTTTCTTAATGTCTCCTTTGTGATGTGCAACAGAATCACATGTGTCACATTTATGTTGCTTGAAATTAAAGTGGACTGAATCTACATGTTTTTTGATATCTTTTTTCTGATATGAATCATGCGTCACATTTATGTTTCTTCAAATTAGAGAAGCACTCAACAATCACATAAGTGCAGTGCAGCTGAATTTGATGTCACATAAATGCAATTTATGCAAATTTAAAACAAATCATAAAAGATGTTTAAGAAGTCATGTGACACGGGTTCGCGCAAACTCCTAATTTAGGATAAATAGATTTTGTTGCGATTCAAACGGAAAAACATAAAAATATCTGATCGTCACAAAGATTGTACCATATTCATTCTTTACAACTTGAATGAATCTATGTGTTTCTTAATGTCTCCTTTGTGATATGCAGCATAATCACATGTGTCACATTTATGTTGCTTGAAATTTAAGTGGACTGAATCAACATGTTTTTTGATATCCTTTATGTGATATGAAGCATGTGTCACATTTATGTTTCTTCAAATTTAAGTAAACTGAATCTATGTGTTTCTTGATGTTTCTTTTGTGATATGCAGCATAATCACATGTGTCACATTTATGCTGCTTCAAATTTAAGTGAACTGAATTTACATGCTTTTTGATATCGTTTTTGTGATATGAAGCATGTGTCACATTTATGTTTCTTTAAATTTAAGTGAACTGAATCTATGTGTTTCTTAATGTCTCCTTTGTGATATGCAGCATAATCACATGTGTCACATTTATGTTGCTTGAAATTTAAGTGGACTGAATCAACATGTTTTTTGATATCCTTTATGTGACATGAAGCATGCGTCACATTTATGTTTCTTTAAATTTAAGTGAACTGAATCTATGTGTTTCTTAATGTCTCCTTTGTGATATGCAGCATAATCACATGTGTCACATTTATGCTGCTTCAAATTTAAGTGAACTGAATTTACATGCTTTTTGATATCGTTTTTGTGATATGAAGCATGTGTCACATTTATGTTTCTTTAAATTTAAGTGAACTGAATCTATGTGTTTCTTAATGTCTCCTTTGTGATATGCAGCATAATCACATGTGTCACATTTATGCTGCTTCAAATTTAAGTGAACTGAATTTACATGCTTTTTGATATACTTTTTGTGATATGAAGCATGTGTCACGTTTATGTTTCTTCAAATTTAAGTGAACCGAATCTATGTGTTTCTTGATGTCTCTTTTGTGATATGTAGCATAATCACATAAGTTACATTTATGTTGCTTCAAATTTAAGTGAACTGAATTTACATGCTTTTTGATATTGTTTTTGTAAATATAAAAATATCTGATCGTCACAAAGATTGTACCATATTCATTCTTTACAACTTGAATGAATCTATGTGTTTCTTAATGTCTCCTTTGTGATATGCAGCATAATCACATGTGTCACATTTATGTTGCTTGAAATTTAAGTGGACTGAATCAACATGTTTTTTGATATCCTTTATATGATATGAATCAGGTGTCACATTTATGTTTCTTCAAATTTAAGTGAACTGAATCTATGTGTTTCTTAATGTCTCCTTTGTGATATGCAGCATAATCACATGTGTCACATTTATGTTGCTTGAAATTTAAGTGGACTGAATCTACATGTTTTTTGATATCGTTTTTATGATACGAAGCATGTGTCACATTTATGTTTCTTCAAATTTATGTGAACTGAATCTAGGTGTTTCTTGAGGTCTGTTTTGTGATATGCAGCATAATTCCATGTGTCACATTTATGTTGCTTCAAATTTAAGTGGACTGAATCTATATGCTTTTTTATATCTTTTTTATGATATGAAACATAATCTTTTGTCTTTCTCTTAAAGCGTCGGGCAATGTATCATCAGCTGTAAAGCCGAATATTCATGGTGAGAAAATTATTATGTGTATTTGGTGGTACCAGCTGGTTATAGTGTATTATAAGCTGCTACCATCGAAGGAAAAGATCACAGGAGAGGTCTACCGATGACAATTGATGCGTTTGCACAAAGAAAGACAGCCGCAATACGCAGAGATGAAAAAATTATTTTGCAGTGTGACACTAGTTGTGTCACCCGTTAAAATATATTTAGAAACACTCAAACATTGTTCCTTCCAAATACCATCTCTTCTAATCGATGTAACTTCATGGCCTGGCTGACCAGCAGTTCTCCAATTACCACGAAGTCAAAAAATGGATCGATGCATGGATAGGAGACAAAGAGCCGGTCTTGTTTCGTGATGGGATTCGTCAATTTCTAGAAAGATGGGAAAAAGTAGTGGCTAACCACCGACTATACATTGAACTTTGAATGAACAATTTTTCATAATAAAGCTTCAATTTTCGACAAAAAACCGCACAAACTTATTTATACTCCTAATAGTAAGACTAATCATAATCACTAAGCATAATCACACAAGTGACAGATGTATCCTTTCAACTTCAAATGGACAGATTCCATGTGTCTCTTGATATCAGCTTTACAATTTGCGGCATAATCACACGAGTCGCACTTGTACTCCCTCGTGTGAATCCGATTCATGTGCATCTCGACTTTTTCTTTTCGATTTCTCGTGAAATGGCAGAAATGACATTTATATTTCATCAAAACGAAATCACACTTTTGCTCGTTCAGTTTCAAGTGAACAGAATCTGCATGTTTCTTGGGACCAATTTTTCCGGTAGACGTAGAATTACATGAGTTGCATTCATATTCATTTAAATTGACTCGAAATGTACATCTTCTAAGGCCTTTTGTCCAATTCGCATCATGTTCGTGAATGTGAAAGGAATCGTCGGTGACTGATTATTTTTTAACATTCGTTTTGTCGTCTTTGGCACAAGAGTGGGACACATTTGATTTCTGGGGGAAATAAATGTGTTTAGCTTCGCCTTCGAGGACTGAACCACGGTTTGGACATGCTGTAAATATTTCTTCCATTTTAAAGGATGGATAAGTCATATCAATATCGCACTGCGTGGCCTGTGAAGCATCCTCACTCTTGACTCTGAATTCTTCTTTGTCATCTCATTTTGTGTTATAAATTGTTCAACAAAATCAATGTCCTCAATTTTTACCTCAGATCTCGCATCATCTGGATCGTGGACACTGAAACGTAAGATTTTGTTCAATCCTGTTGATCTTTGTGAATTTGATAATAAATTTGGAGGGTGTTTACCCATCCTCCACCAACGTAAGCCAACGGGCTACAAATTCAAATATCGTGCTATTATTTATTATTGCATTTTAAAGCTTCAAATACTTTTTTGTCTTTATCAGATGTAACTAGAGTACAAAGCATACAGTTCCTTCTTATTATGGACATGTTGGAATACTGTTAATAATGGAATTTATCCTTCTGAAATTATTCATTAAATTTCTTATTACTATTTATTTCCTATCATTGGCATACACTTTATAATACCATAGTTGCAATTTATAGATATACAGTGTTTGGATACTCACCAATTGCCGGAGTAATATATTTCTTTTTTTATTTGAACAATGCCATTTTTAGTATCCATCACAAAAAAAATAGTTTTCTTATTTCACAAAAAATGCATCAACCTAACCTAAACCGAAATAGAAAGCTACATAGTTCAACAAGACTACTCAGTAATCTGTGGTAAGGTATATCCATAGACATAATTATCTTTGTTAATTTGTCTACGGGTATTTCAATAAAAGATATGAGATTAAATAAAAAAACACTAACTGAATAAGATCATACGAGTGACAGATTCCCTTCATAGATTATATAAATCACTTCACTAATTCACGGTTTTTAACCACTAATTTCTATGTCAAATATTCTGTGGCACTGTAACTTGACGTGTATGCTTGGTGACAATAATTATCTTGAAGCGGGCGTGAGGAAGGTTCTTGAAAATAAAACTCCTGAGCGTCTCAAAAACATACTCGAGATAATAGTACTTATAACAGTCCCTATTGGTAACTCTTAGTTAGTAAACTTCTTTTAAATGCTTCTGATTAATTGCATGCTTTACTTTTTGAATACCAATGAACTGTCCCGTGTTATACGAAGTAATCTAAGAGATCTGGAATTTATCGGAGTAGTCTAAAGGATCTGGGATTTATCGGAGTACTCTAAAAGATCCGGGGTTACGGAGTACTCTAAATGATCTGTGGGTTTACGGAGCTAACCTTTTTATCGTGATCATCTAGTGGCGGGAGAATAGGACATTACATTGTGTAGACTACCCAAATTACACCTAACGAGAGCAAAGAAACAGTGACGGGAGGTTCAAATACACAGTAACGTCAGAATAATATGTTTCTACTATTAATATTGAAAAGCAACAACCCTCAATGAATGTACTACTCTGTCAAGAAAGTACCGGGAATTTTCAAAATTTATTGGGTCGCCTTCAAAATAGGCTCCATTTGCTCCTATGCCAACGGCACAATTATCGAAACATTTTTTATAGGCGCTTTCCGGGATGGACTTTAGCTCTCGCGCCGAATTTTGTTTTATGGCTTCAATCGACTCAAAACGGGTGCCACGAAGGGGCAATTTTAGTTTTGGGAAGAGGCAGAAGTCGCAGGGAGCCAAGTCCGGCGAATACGGTGGTTGCTGAAGCACGTTTGTTGAGTTTTTGGCGAGAAAGTCAGTCACAATCGTAGCTCGGTGAGAAGGCGCGTTATCGTCATGCAAAATCCATGAGTTGTTCGCCCACAAATTTGGCCGCTTCTTACGGATACGCTCACGCAAACGTTTCATAACGCCTAGGTCCTTGTTTACCGTCTGACCCTCTGGAACGTAGTGCACCACGCCACGGATATCGAAGAAAACAATGAGCATCACCTTCATTTTCGAGCGACTTTGGCGTGGTTTTTTCGGTTTCGGCTCATTTTTTTCCACCCATTCCGATGATTGCTGGCTTGTTTGCATATCGTACTCGTAGACCCAGGTCTCATCACCAGTTATAATGCGTTCCATGAATGTAGAATCGGAATTACAGCGATCCAGCATGTCTGAAGCAACCTGTTCGCGATGACGTTTTTGAAGAAAATTCAGGTCTTTCGGTACGAGTCGTGCGGCCACCTTTCTCATGCCCAAAATATCAATCAAAATCGTACGTGCGGACTCGTGGGATATCTTAAGATCATGTGCTATCTCTCTTAAGCTGGTACGACGGTTTTCCAGCACCCTATCCTTAATTTTATCGACGTTATCGAGGCAAGTCTTCGACCACTTCACGACCGTCCTTGAAGGCTCTGTACCACCGATATGCACGAGTTTTCGATAGAGCATTATCACCAAAGGCCTTTTGCAACATTTTCAATGCATCGGCACACGAAAATTCATTTGCAACACAAAACTTTAAACAAATTCTTTGCTCAACGTAATCACCCATAGTAAAAATCGCCACGCACTCTGACATCGACTGACTTAATCAGCTGTTGCAAACACACTAGTTGACAGATCCTGCTCAAGCTTGGCGAAGTAATTAAGGACAGTGATACCAACCTAGGAAAAAAATTTTTAAACTGCCTCATTGCCCCGCCAGATTTAAATCGATAATTCCCGGTACTTTCTTGACAGAATTTATTATTATTATTATTATTATTATTATCCTGATACTCCTAGATCTTCTGTGAAGATCCCTCAGAAGCTTTTTCAGCTTGTGCGAGTTAGGAGTTCAGTTGTGTTCTGTGTAGGCTTTGTTACTGCGATCTTGCGCCACTTTAGGTCACAGCACTGTTAATTTTTGACCCAACAGTGAAATGGTGGCAGATACCCGTCCAACTAGAAAATTTCTTTTCTACCTGAACAGGACTCGAACCTGGACCTCCCGGTCACGAGTCCGATGCTCTCCCGCTGAGCTATCCACTCACATAATGTAAACAAACATTTATCAGCCTGTGGTTAAATCTACTCTATGCAGTGGTTCACAAAGCTCCACAACCTAATAGCGCCCCGGGTCTAAAATGACAGAAAATTACTTACCCATACGACCTTTCGTTGAGAAAATTTTTTTTAAATTAAAATTGTAGGAGACTGACTGATCAAATCTGTTTGTAAGTTTGTAATAATCCTTCTGTCAAGTAAAAAACAGCTTATTATTTTACTTGTCAAATGTCAAAAGATGACAGCTGACCAGATAGCGGGCTATTTAAAATAAAACCCCCTATTGAAAAACCCTTTATAAGTTAATTTATATGTTTATCAGAATGAATCTCATTTTAATGATTTAGATCAAATTACTCTCTAAGGAATCAACTTATATTCAACAATAAGACCTTCTTATTTCAGTACAATTGTTTATGTTTTAATAATAGATTCCATGACAATATATACATATATGTTTTTATGATTTTTCGACTCTAAGTAATCACATAAATTTGCATTTTTTTCAGTTTGAATGCCTTTTAAAAGAATATTTAGGGTTTACATGAACCGAATCTATGTGCTTTCGTAGACTAATTTTATAATTTGTAGCGTAATCACATAGCCCGCACGAATGTTTTCTTATCTTTAAATGGACAGAATTTATGTGATTTTTTAGAGACGGTTTGAGATTTGCAGAATATTCACACAAATGACATTTATGTTGCTTCTCGTCGAGGTGAATTGAATCCACGTGACTTTTCAGACCGCTATTGCAATGTGTACTATAACCACACGTGTTGCATTTATATTTCCTGATATTCGAGTGAACGTATTTAATATGAGTCTTTAAAGTCGATTCAATATTTGCCGAATAGTCGCACAAATGACAATGATGCTGTTTCGCATTTATGTGAACCGAATCTATGTGATTTCGAACGGTAATTTTACGATTCGCAGCATAATCGCATAGGTTGCACGGGTGCCTTCTTATTTTCAGATGAACGCAATTTATATGATACTTCAGACCCGATCGATGATTCGTAGAATACCCGCACAAGTGACATTTATGTCGCTTCGCGTTTAGGTGAATCGAATCGAAGTGACTCTTAAGACAGCTCTTAAAGTTCGTGGTAAAATCGCACAGGTTGCATTCATGCTTCCTAACACTCGAATGGACGGAATTTATGTGAGCTTTCAGGTTCACTTTAAGATTCGTAGAAAATTCGCATAAGTGACACTGACGTTGCTTCGCGTTTATGTGAACCGAGTCTACGTGATTCTTCAGATCCGTCTTATTATTCGTGCCGTAATCGCATAAGTTGCATTCGTGCCTTCTCAAATTCAGATGGACGGAATTTATGTGATAATTTAGGTTTAATTTTATGTTTGCAGAATATTCACATAAATGACATTGATGCAGCTTTGCGTTTATATGAACCGAATCTATGTGATTTCGAAGACTACATTTACGATTTGTAGCGTAATCGCATAGATTGCATGCGTGTCTCCTCACGTTCGAATGAACGGAGTTTACGTGCTTCTGCAGGGTGCATTTAAGATTCGCCGAATATTCGCACAAGTGGCATTTATGTTGCCTTGCGTTTAAGTGAATTGCGGCCGTGTGATTTTTCAGACTACACTTATAATTCGTAGCATAATCGCATAAGTTGCATTTATGCTGCTTCATATTTAAATGAACTGAATTTATGTGAGTTTTTAGATTCAATCTAACTTTCGACGAATACTCACATAAATGACATTTATGCGGCTTCGCATTTCCGTGAGCCGAATCTATACGAGATTCCGGATTAGTTTTATTACTTGTAGAATATTCACATTTGAGGTGTCCCAAATTCGTGTGAACGACATTTATATGGTTTGCGAGATTGCCTTCTTGATTTGTAGAATATTCGCACAAATGACATCTGTATTGTTCCTGATTCGCAGGAAAATCTTCGTTCTTGAATATTTTGTCTCCAATATCTAAACTATGGTCAGCGATCATAAATTTGCTCGTTTCCCGTTGTTCTTCTCCTTCCGATTTTGGGAAATCAAATTTCTTGACATCGCTCTCTTGCGACGAATCGATAAAGTGACGATATTCGCTTTTAACGGTGTATTCTGATCTGTCACAAACTTCATTTTCGTTGATGAATTGTTCAACAATGTCCACATCTTCAATCTTGACCTCGAGATTTTCAACTTTCTTTTCGTTATCCATTATCCGAAATAATTGCCTACTGAGTGTTTTGTCTGAAATTCAGTTCCTCTTTTAAAACTATGGATTCGTTTTCCAGAAAGTTTTGACGAAGGAGCTGTAACAAACGAAACAACGGGTCTGATAGGATCCTTAAAACATTGTGACGAAATATGTTGTCATGTGGAAGCCACCACGAAATTTGTTTCATTAAAACTAAGAAAGAAGTTTACCTCAGTAGGCTGAATAAAGGGGCACAATAAATCATCAGATTCATACTTGTGCTGTTGTCTTAAATTATTTCAGGTAGTATCAATCCCAAGGTTGTTTAGATAGGTAGGCGAATTGTGGCCATAATCAGTTATAGTCCTTATTAAGGTTAGAAAAAATACTAAAAATGTAAATGAGTCAAATATCACCCTCGAATAATATGTAAGTAATAATAAGGAACGTACTTTACAATATTTTAAATGTGAATTTTATCACAAAATCGTATATAATGGATATTCTCATTGAAGGACTTATTGGAATTAATTCAAAAAAATATAACGAAATGAAGATACTTACGGATCAAAGGATTTATTTCTTTCATAAAATCACCATTATTCAAGATCTCCTTGCAACTAATTTAAGAGGTTCATAAGAGTCTACAGGATTTAGATAAACTTCAATTAAATTAGAGGCTTCAATACTTGCAATCCCAAACAAATTGATAAATCTTGAGTTATATACTTTTTGAGTTTGAATGTCGAAGTATTTAATTTGAAAAATATACATTTATCAAGACATATTCTTAGTATAAAACACAAATTAAGGAGGATGCTGTCAGCTGTCTGTCAGAATCAAACTGCTAAGGAACAACAAAATAATAATGATTTTGAGATCTTCTTCTTTCTCTTTTCTAATTATTATTATTTCCAGCAGTCAATTTTAATACATTAATCTCTATTGTTTCCTTGCATCAAATTTCTTCCAAATAAAAACTTTTACTATAATTTAATACAAACGTAAGCTCCGTATATCACAGATTACGGATAGAATTTTTACACGAGTATTCTGTGATCTGTTTCCTGCTCCAACATTTATTGATTTCGGTTGAAGATGTGAATCCTGATGCCTCCCTTTCTTGAGGATCAAGGGTGGGCGCATAAAGGAATCAGTTATAGATGAAAGTATTTTCTTTGAATATAGATAAACGAAGAACACTATAATCTGGGCACATGCTCCGGTGAGCTCAAGCTCTCCACATTTGGAAGAATAAATTACAAATATGATTTCTGTCAAAATTTTTATTATCTGTGGCGTATACTTGTATTCGGTGCTCCGCTTTTAACTGTCACCTGTCACAATTATTTCTGTACATAGATTAACTACAAACAGGAGATTTTATGCGCTTGGTCATACATATATGACCTAAATTTCAATTATTTTTATGAAATATCAATTATAAGTAGCCCTAGCATATACATTGTTCCGTATTTCAACACTAGGAACACTGGCTTGCGTCGAGTTGTTGCCTGATTGTTTTTCTTAAGGACGTCCATTTTAGACATCCATACCAAAATACTCGTGTTACCAAAAAACCTACCGAGTCGTTCAATGAACTGAGATTGACTGAAATAATAAAAAAGTGATCTATTATTGAAAATTAGGCACTTTAGAATTAATTCTAGTAATTCTACATTTGCAAAAAGTATATTGGTATATCTGCAATAATTTCATACCGTTACAGAGTTCTACAGCAAATTAACCTACCAACTACAGAAGAAGTATAAGTTTGTTCTACTAGATGGCAGCAATAATAAAAAATTATTATAATAATATGAACAAATGAAACAGAAAAATAAAACGAACAATGAATATATAACTAATCTGAGATTTATCTCAATAAAAATGAAGCTGATGTAGATTTAAAAAGTACGCAGTCTCTATTAGCAAGTAACGGAACACACAATAGAATAGAAGAGAGACAAAGACAAACGACAAGTAACTGCATTAATACTTCTGTCTTTGCTCTGTGGTAGTGAGACAATGTCACAGAGCAGATCCAGTTGACCGACCAAGACTCTGTGGTCACTGGTCAAAATACCACAGACACTGTGGTCCCCATACAGCAGACTTGGACTATTATTCAGCATTTTCATTAGGAGCCATAGATTAACAATAATGTATAGATGGGACACTTCCCTAACCCCCCACCTAAAACTAAGTTTTTAGTTGATGCACTAGTCAATAGATAGCGCTAACCATCAATTTATACTTTTTGATTTCGCCACTAGGTACCGCTACCAGCAGCCGTTAACCATAGTTGAAATAATGGTCATATATTTCGAAAAGAAGTGGTGTTTTTGTGTCATATTTCTTTTTGATTAAATTTCGTGAGAGTTAAGTTCAAAACAGTTTAGTGCATCTAAACTAGTGTATTTTCAAATATTGAGTTCAATACAGTACTTGAAAATGGGATATACTAAGAAATGTTGTGTACATGGGTGTCAAGATCTAACCAGCCCTAGACATCGTTTTCTCAAGAGAGATCCCTAGTTATTTAAGAGGTGGATTGAAATTATACAGCCAACTGATTGGCACAAATTATCAGGTGATCAAATATTGAGAGGAATATAATTTCTTCTAGACTAGTTTTATGTTTAGTTTAAAATATAAATCAATGCTATGTAACACACTAACAAAATACTCTGGATGATCTAATAATATTATTTTTTCTCTAGGTGATTTTCCTGAGGTAACAGATATTGATAGGGTATGGGCCAGTTTCTGGATCAGTGCCAAATGTTGATAGGAAAAAAACTTTAGGTTGAGTGGTGCAATTTGTAAAATTATATCAAAAGATTTAACTATTAGAAACTGTGTAATCTGTAGGATTAATTTACTTGGTCATAGTGAGTTGTTAAAAGATTTACATTTTATTGAGTGTAGGAAATATCAATTTGGTAATTTGATGAAACCGGTACACTATACTTACTTTTTATTTAATCAGTGTTTTAATTATCTCTTTCATTTCATTCCAAGACTTTGTGAGAGAAGAAAAATCTCAAAATGTCTTGAAAATGTCATATTGAAGAATTTAAATGTTCAAATTATGAAGTGTGCATCACATAATCTCTATTAAATTTTATGCTTGACTAGTCAGGTGTTCTTTATTCTGGTGGTGTAAGCAAGTGCATAAAATAACAACCTTAAATGATTCAAAATTTGTATTCAGTAATCCAGAGAAGGAATTTATTGACACGATTAAGGACCAAACTGGAAGACATTTTGAATCTTAAAGAAGATCTCATAAATTTATGTTCTCAAGGTTGAATTTTTGTCTTAACACCTAGGAATACTTTAAATATGTTAATTTTATCTCTTTTTTTTATTTAATAGTTTTTATTTTTTATAACCAATGAATAATTATTGTTCAAACATAATTCTGTTATTCAAATAGTGAGTTTGAACATTGAAACAAGTTTTTGGAAATTGCTATGTTATACTTCAGAAAAATTAAATATAAATATTGTAAATACATACGTTAATTTCATCCCTTTTTTTATTTAATAGTTTCTATTTTTTATAATGAATAAATAATTATAGTTCAAACTTGTATCTGTTATTCAAATAGTAAGTTTGAAGATTAAAACGAATATTTGAATCTTCTTTCAGTTTCTCCTAGGGTTAAAATTAAAACAAGTGGTCAGAAATTACTATTAATTTGAAATAAGGTTATTCTGATTTTCACAAATTTTTATTGTTAAACTCACAACAATTGTTTCGCTATCACAGTAGCATCATCAGGTAAGATCACATTTTCAATAACTAAGCTTGTTTCCGAAATCCGTGGCTATTTATATTACAGTAACTACAATAAATTTTTAGTTTATATTTGTAAACAAATAATTTATACATAGAATATATAAGATGGATGAAATACATATCAAAACGAACATGATATATAGTAACATTAAAATGAAAAATATGTCATAAAGGGTGATTTGCGTAGATTAGGCAGTAGAAAATTTTTAACCTCCGTAGGAAACTCCTTATCAGAGCATAATGAAAAACTTGATATACAAGGTTTTAGTCGGGTGAGATATATTTTTATTAATTACTTTTATTTTTTGGATACGAAGTTGGGGTGAAGAGTTATCGACGTGGTAATTCCAAATGGTCTTCTTGAAGATGTGTTGCATGTTTTTGGAGTTTTTTTTTTTAAGGAACTCTTTTAAAGTTATTCTCGAAGAAATTTGGTTTTCATAATACATCGTCGCGAAACAAAATTTTGCATCCTTCAAGTATTTGTTCAATATTTTTAATTGATTTGAATATTAAAACAAATTGAAATATGTTTATCTTCTACAATTTTAATTTCAAAAAATTTTTTTTTCATTCAAAAAACTTTTAGAATTAAATTTATGTCTAAAACAAGCACCGCTTACATTTAATAGACGTATATAATCAAAACTCAATATATAATGTCAAATGGAATAAATAAACCAACAGATATCATAAAGTCATTAAAATTAATAAATAAATATTTAAAGGAGACAAAATTTTGTTTCTGATCTTACCATTAAGAACACCAATTGCCTTTTAAAAACATGAACACACTTAAAGGACTTCTCAAAGAATATAATTTATTTGAAATATTTAATATATTTAAATATTCGAATAAATTATTTCAAAAATCTCTAAAAAATGTGCACTATATCTTCAAAAAACAAATATAATTCTAAGCAATTCCATCTTCAGTCCTCAATAATATTCCAGATATCAAAATTAAAAAACTAACCTATATCAAACAACGTACCACGTGTAAATGAATAATGTTTCGAGACATAGATCATCTTTATAATTCAAGATTGATCTATGTACTAACAGAATCAAAGAACAGTGTGAGTTATTTTTAAGGCTCTTTTAAATTCATTGACATTTACTTGATATTTACGAATTTAAATAAGCCTTAAAAATAACCCACACTGTTCTTTGATTCTGTTAGTACATAGATCAATCTTGAATTATAAAGATGATCTATGTCTCGAAACATTATTCATTTACACGTGGTACGTTGTTTGATATAGGTTAGTTTTTTGATTTTGATATTTGGAATATCATTGAGGACTGAAGACGGAATTGCTTAGAATTATATTTGTTTTTTGAAGATATAGTGCATGCTTTGAGAGATTTCTAAATTTACTTATTCGAATATTTAAATATATTAAATATTTCAAATAAATTATATTCTTTGAGAAGTCCTTTAAGTGTGTTCATGTTTTTAAAAGGCAATTGGTGTTCTTAATGGTAAGATCAGAAACAAAATTTTGTCTCCTTTAAATATTTATTTATTAATTTTAATGACTTTATGATATCTGTTGGTTTATTTATTCCATTTGACATTATATATTGAGTTTTGATTATATACGTCTATTAAATGTAAGCGGTGCTTATTGTAGACATTAATTTAATACTAAAAGTTTTTTGGATAAAAATTTTTTCGAAATTAAAATTGTAGAAGACTAACAGATTAAATCTGTTTTGATATTCAAACTTCGTTATATTTCTTCTATCAAGTAAAAAGTCTTTTTCTATTTTAGTCTTTTTGTTGTTATTTTAAATTTGAATGCTAAATTTAAACTCAGTCGAAGGAAACTATCCTACTCGTAGCTTTCCAGAATGACTTATTAATTCGGGATAGTTAACATAAATAGAGGTTAATTCTTGATAGAAGGTATATAAAATTATTTAAATATTTTAATATTAGCCTTCTACATATTTAATTTCAAAAATTTATATTTAATGATTATAACTTCTGAAAATAAATTGAAATAATGTCATATAAGTACCACTTATATCAAATGACATATAAAATAAACATTCATTATAAGATATCCGAATGGTATAACAAAATAATATTTGAAGGTTGATCATTTGACAATTTAATATCAAGGACATGCACAAGGTGATATATTATAGCTACAGGGTAATTGATTTAGTTCTTAATTATTGTGCAAATTAATGTGAACAGATATCTGATATTCTTTTTTTTTTTTATTATTTGCGGTTGTCCGAAGATAACGCGAAACTCAAGTCACAATTAAATGTGTAAAATATGAATTTATTGATGGTAAATAGTAATTTCTACAACTTGTTTTAATCATTCTGGTTGATATTAGAGACAATTCAATTCATTTAAACTACTACTATGTCAAGAAAGTACCGGGAATTTTCAATTAAAACAACATTTTTACATTTAATCGTCAAAATTTATAGGGTCGCCTTCAAAATAGGCTCCATTTGCTCCAATACATCTATGCCAACGGCACTTCCAATTATCGAAACATTTTTTATAGGCGCTTTCCGGGATGGACTTTAGCTCTCGCGCCGAATTTTGTTTTATGGCTTCAATCGACTCAAAACGGGTGCCACGAAGGGGCAATTTTAGTTTTCGGAAGAGGAAAAAGTCGCAGGGAGCCAAATCCGGCGAATACGGTGGTTGCTGAAGCACGTTTGTTGAGTTTTTGGCGAGAAAGTCAGTCACAATCGTAGCTCGGTGAGAAGGCGCGTTATCGTCATGCAAAATCCATGAGTTGTTCGCCCACAAATTTGGCCGCTTCTTACGGATACGCTCACGAAAACGTTTCATAACGCCTAGGTAATACTCCTTGTTTACCGTCTGACCCTCTGGAACGAATTCGTAGTGCACCACGCCACGGATATCGAAGAAAACAATGAGCATCACCTTCATTTTCGAGCGGCTTTGGCGTGGTTTTTTCGGTTTTGGCTCATTTTTTGCCACCCATTCCGATGATTGCTGGCTTGTTTGCATATCGTACTCGTAGACCCAGGTCTCATCACCAGTTATAATGCGTTCCATGAATGTAGAATCGGAATTACAGCGATCCAGCATGTCTGAAGCAACCTGTTCGCGATGACGTTTTTGAAGAAAATTCAGGTCTTTCGGTACGAGTCGTGCGGCCACCTTTTTCATGCCCAAAATATCAATCAAAATCGTACGTGCGGACTCGTGGGATATCTTAAGATCATGTGCTATCTCTCTCAAGCTGGTACGACGGTTTTCCAGCACCCTTTCCTTAATTTTATCGACGTTATCTTCGATCGAAGCCGTCGATGGGCGACCACTTCACGACCGTCCTTGAAGGCTCTGTACCACTGATATGCACGAGTTTTCGATAGAGCATTATCACCAAAGGCCTTTTGCAATATTTTCAATGCTTCGGCACACGAAAATTCATTTGCAACACAAAACTTTAAACAAATTCTTTGCTCAACGTAATCACCCATAGTAAAAATCGGCACGCACTCTGACATCGACTTACCTAATCAGCTGTTGCAAACACACTAGTTGACAGATCCCGCTCAAGCTTGTATAGGCTTGGCATAGTAATTAAGGACAGCGGTACCAACCTAGGAAAAAAAAAATTTACCTGCCTCATTGCCCCGCCAGATTTGAATCGATAATTCCCGGTGCTTTCTTGACAGAATGTATTAATTCGGGATAGTTATATTTGAAGGTTGATCATTTGACAATTTAATATCAAGGACATGCACAAGGTGATATATTACAGCTACAGGGTAATTGATTTAGTTCTTAATTATTGTGCAAGTTAATGTGAACAGATATCTGGTATTCTTATTTTTTTATTATTTGCGGTTGTCTGAAGATAACTTAGTTAATTCCCGAAACTCAAGTCACAATTAAATGTGTAAAATATGAATTTATTGATAGTAAAACAGTAATTTCTTCAACTTGTTTTAATTATTCTGGTTGATATTAGAGACAATTCAATTCATTCAAACTATTACTGTGATAGGATACAATATCAGTAGAGAACACATGAAAATCTACAAAAATCAGTGAAAGGAAACAACTAAAATTTAGGTAAGGTTACTAAATAATATTTTAATATTACTTAGAATATATTTAAATAAACATACATATTAATATCTCTTATATGGATGAAATCACAAAAGCAACACATTATTCAGATCTTACTAACCAATGAAATTTATTCAACCATTAACGTGATACGGTATTTAAGTGTCTTCGTAACATAAATTAGCGTTCGTTCTTTTTTTTAATTCGAATGAACCGATTTTACATGCCTTCTGAGATTAGATTTAAGGTTCGTACAATATTCACATAAATGACACAGATGCTGCTTCGCGTTTAAGTGAAAGGAATCCATGTGGCTCTTCAGACTACTCACATAATTCGTAGCGTATTCACACATGTCGCATTTATACCTCCTGACGTTCGAATGAACAGAAATTATGTGATACTTGAGACTTAATCTAAGATTCGCGGAATAGTCACATAAGTGACACTGATGCTGTTTTGCGTTTATATGAACTACATCTAGGTGAGCCTTGATATTAGTTTTATTATTCGTAGAATATTCACACAGGTTGCACTTATGCCTCCTAACGTCTGAATGTACGGAATTCACGTGATACCTCAGAGTCGACTTAAGATTCGCGGAATACTCGCACAAATTACACCGATGCTGCTTCGCGTTTATGTGAATTGAATCTATGTGGTCTCGAAGACCGACTCTACGATTCGTAGCATAGTCGCAAAGGTCGCATTTGTGTTTTCTCGTATCCGAATGAACGGCGTTCACGTGAACCTTCAGGGTGAATTTAAGATTCGCCGAATATTCGCACAAGTGACATTTATGCTGCTTTGCGTTTAAGTGAATTGAAGTCATATGGTTTTTCAGACTGCACTTATAATTTGTATCGTAATCGCACAGATTGCATTTATGTTTCCTGATATTCAAATGGACAGATTCTATATGATTTTTTAGGTTCGATTTGATATTCGTGGAATATTCACATAAATGGCATTTATGTTTCTTTGACTTTATATGAACGGTGTCTACATGGATTCTGAGGTGAGTTTTATTACTTGTGGAATATTTACACAAGTGGCATCTGTGTTGTTTCTGATTTCCAGGAAAATCTTCGTTTTTGTCTGTCTTACTTCCAATAACTAAGCTATGGTCATCAACGATAAATCTGCTCGTTTCCCGTTGACTCTCTTCTTCCAATTTGGGACAGTAAAAATTTTTTATATCAATCTGTTGCGATGAATCGATAAGGTGATGATCATATTCACTTTTAACAAGGTGATGATCATATTCACTTTTAACGGTGTATTCCGAACTGTCACAACCTTCGTTTTCATCAATGAGTTGTTCAACAATGTCCACATCTTCGATCTTGACCTCTTCAACATTTCTTTTATTATCCAAATACGAGACACTGAAATTAATCAAACAATCAATGAAGAAGCTCCAAGAACAAGGGACAAAAAAATTAACAATTTGGCAATACTTTCGAGACTCTTAAACGGCAATAGAAATCGAGCGACACGTGCATTTTCTGTTTGCCATTCGTTTCGGTGCGAAAACTCGGATAACTCCAATTTTGCGAAACATTTTTTCGTAACCGACCAAATCTTCCCAGAATTGGACAATCTCGAAATATTGCACGTGGAAGCGAAAGGAAAAAACTAGACATCCTGGAACTCATAGAAATCCACAAATACAAAAAGCACGTACCGACAATAAAATTATTAAATGAGCAGACGGACCTGTGGCAAACCCCACTTTTTGAAGTTTTGTCGAAGCCATCAAGAAATACATATATGTAATAGTTGAAACATAATTTGTTTATTCAGTTGAAAATGTGGTACCACTACGAAACTCGAGTCTGTATAATAGTGAATAAAGTGATAAAAACTAAGTAATTTCTCTTTTGATTCCAATTAATATTCACTAATTAATTATTTGGAAAGTTTTGAAGGTGCTGTAACAAACAAAACGAGTCTGTTAAGGTGATTTTCTTTATGCAATATATACTAACTGACAAAAAACCCAGAAGACTGTTTAAATTTTAAATTTTTTTTGGTAAAACATAGATGGTATAGCAAGGAGTAAATGATTGAAATTTGAAGAAAGGAACAATTTTTTATATGGTATTGGTATTGACGCAATAAGATGGTCTATTTCTTCTTGGGGGATACTTTTCGGATACTGAATTGTTTCAGCCGTTACTATTTGGTAGTTGATCATAATTAAAACAAATTGTAGAAATTACTACGTTTTACTACCAAAAAAATATATATTACACATTTTTTTGTAACTCGAGTTTCGGGAAATGAACTATCCCATCATCAGACAACTGAAGACCTAACAGTGGTATTTAAACAAAAGTGATAACTATTTTGAATATTTCAACAGATTCTAGGTAACACCTAATAGTGGTACAGAGGTTTACAATCGAAACGTGATAAAAAACGGGTTAAAAGATAGGGGCCTTTTAACAGATATCGGAATGTCGGCAATCGACAAAGAAGGTTGTTAAACAGATGGTACCCATTTAAATATCTCGAATAATTTTTGGGGTTACATAGCTCCGTACAGTCATTCATTATTTTGTTGTACATTCTGTCAAGAAAGTACCGGGAATTATCGATTTAAATCTGGCGGGGCAATGAGGCAGGTAAATTTTTTTTTTCCTAGGTTGGTACCACTGTCCTTAATTACTATGCCAAGCTTGAGCGGGATCTGTCAACTAGTGTGTTTGCAACAGCTGATCAAGTCAGTCGATGTCAGAGTGTGTGCCGATTTTTACTATGGGTGATTACGTTGAGCAAAGAATTTGTTTAAAGTTTTGTGTTGCAAATGAATTTTCGTGTGCCGATGCATTGAAAATGTTGCAAAAGGCCTTTGGTGATAATGCTCTATCGAAAACTCGTGCATATCAGTGGTACAGAGCCTTCAAGAACGGTCGTGAAGTGGTCGCCCATCGACGGCTTCGATCGAAGATAACGTCGATAAAATTAAGGAAAGGGTGCTGGAAAACCGTCGTACCAGCTTGAGAGAGATAGCACATGATCTTAAGATATCCCACGAGTCCGCACGTACGATTTTGATTGATATTTTGGGCATGAGAAAGGTGGCCGCACGACTCGTACCGAAAGACCTGAATTTTCTTCAAAAACGTCATCGCGAACAGGTTGCTTCAGACAAGCTGGATCGCTGTAATTCCGATTTTACATTCATGCAACGCATTATAACTGGTGATGAGACCTGGGTCTACGAGTACGATATGCAAACAAGCCAGCAATCATCGGAATGGGTGGCAAAAAATGAGCCGAAACCGAAAAAACCACGCCAAAGCCGCTCGAAAATGAAGGTGATGCTCATTGTTTTCTTCGATATCCGTGGCGTGGTGCACTACGAATTTGTTCCAGAGGGTCAGACGGTAAACAAGGAGTATTACCTAGGCGTTATGAAACGTTTGCGTGAGCGTATCCGTAAGAAGCGGCCAAATTTGTGGGCGAACAACTCATGGATTTTGCATGACGATAACGCGCCTTCTCACCGAGCTACGATTGTGACTGACTTTCTCGCCAAATACTCAACAAACGTGCTTCAGCAACCACCGTATTCGCCGGATTTGGCTCCCTGCGACTTTTTCCTCTTCCCAAAACTAAAATTGCCCCTTCGTGGCACCCGTTTTGAGTCGATTGAAGCCATAAAACAAAATTCGGCGCGAGAGCTAAAGTCCATCCCGGAAAGCGCCTATAAAAAATGTTTCGATAATTGGAAGTGCCGTTGGCATAGATGTATTGGAGCAAATGGAGCCTATTTTGAAGGCGACCCAATAAATTTTGACGATTAAATGTAAAAATGTTGTTTTAATTGAAAATTCCCGGTACTTTCTTGACAGAGTAGTACTATCTATGTTTTACCAAAATAAATTTAAAAAGCTTCTTCTGGGTGGTGCAGTTTCTTTGTCAGTTAGTATATCAAAGGAAATTTCATCATTATTCTTAGTTAAAACTATATCCAGAAAATTTACTGTTAACACATTGTTTCCATAGTGAATTTTACCTTATTGAACAAACTATTGAGATATCCTAGTGTGTTTTCTAATTCTGAATGTATTTCGCAGAAGCAAGCCAATATATCGTCTAAATAAAACACAAAAACAACTAATATAGACAAGAAATTCATGAAATTAACATATTTTGGACCAGTCTCACAAAAATTAGCTCAAATTTTGTCAAAAATTAACATAACAGCTCCCACACCCTCATGTAAAACTTCCAACCTCTTTTTTAATGCAAAAGACAAAAACAACCAGCTGAATAATTCCGGAGTCTATAAATTAAGTTGTCAATTGTCATTATAAAATAAAACACTTGTTTACATTTTCTACTTTATTTTTGGTATTGACGTACGTTTCGTCTTTGCTTGAAAGACTTCATCAGAATACGAAGTAACAGTTGTTGTACAATGAATTTATAAGATTTTTTTACAGAAGGTGTACATGTGTTTTTAAATTGTTCGTCGGGTTGGTTTTCTCAAAGAATATTCCCTTCAGAATCGTGTTCACTCGATCCCTTGTAAATATTGAATAGAGGGGTGTAATAAAAATCTATTTGTTCATTTACTAGGTTATTGCTGTTTTTATGTTTATTTATTTCGTAAATTTCCCATAAGTTCAATTTTAGACCTCTATTTTCAACATGTAGAATTTCTATTTCTTTTGTGAAAGAATGGTTATTTTCAAGAAGGTGTTTAGCATAATGTGAATCTTTTTTTATTTTTATCGAAACTTCTTTTATGTTCTGTTAGGCGTGTACCGAAATTTCTACCTGTTCTACCTTTTATTGTATGAAAAACAGTATGGATAAACTTCAATTATCAGGTGTATACAAACTCACTTGCCCAGATTGCCCAAAGATTTATATTGGTAGAACAGGTAGAAATTTCGGTACACGCCTAACAGAACATAAAAGAAGTTTCGATAAAAATAAAAAAAGATTCACATTATGCTAAACACCTTCTTGAAAATAACCATTCTTTCACAAAAGAAATAGAAATTCTACATGTTGAAAATAGAGGTCTAAAATTGAACTTATGGGAAATTTACGAAATAAATAAACATAAAAACAGCAATAACCTAGTAAATGAACAAATAGATTTTTATTACACCCCTCTATTCAATATTTACAAGGGATCGAGTGAACACGATTCTGAAGGGAATATTCTTTGAGAAAACCAACCCGACGAACAATTTAAAAACACATGTACACCTTCTGTAAAAAAATCTTATAAATTCATTGTACAACAACTGTTACTTCGTATTCTGATGAAGTCTTTCAAGCAAAGACGAAACGTACGTCAATACCAAAAATAAAGTAGAAAATGTAAACAAGTGTTTTATTTTATAATGACAATTACAACTGATTTCTACCAAGCAACGGCCCAATCTATCATAAATTTAAGTTGTCAACAGTGCAGTAGTGTAGGACAAATCGGAAGATCGTTCCACAAAAGGTACAAAGAACATCAATCTGCCTTTAGGAACCGGAAAGATACCTCCAATTTTGCGAAACATTTTTTCGTAACCGACCAAATCTTCCCAGAATTGGACAATATCGAAATATTGCACATGGAAGCAAAAGGAAAAAACTAGACATCTGGAACCCATAGAAATCCACAAATACAAAAAGCACGTACCGACAATAAAACTATTAAATGAGCAGACGGACCTGTGCCAAACCCCACTCTTTGAAGTTTTGCCGAAGCCATCAAGAAATACATATATATATATAATATTTGAGACATAATTTGTTTATTCAGTTTGAAAATGTGGTATCACTACGAAACTCGAGTATAATCAGAGAATAAAAGTGATAGAAAAGTAATTTATCATTTCAATCCAATTATATGAGGTTTGATTGAATAAATCACGGTTTTTTCAAATTCTAATGAATTGAATTTACATGCCTTTGAAGACTTCGTTTAAAGTATGAAACAAAATCGACAAATAGTTCGACCTCTTTCAAATTCACTTGGCTGGCGATAAATTCCGCGTACACGTGCTCTAGGTATTTTAACAAACGACTTTAGATCTCCTCGAACAGCTGGTTTGTTGTAAAATTTAAAACAATTTGGAAAAAACGACTAAATATAAGAACAGAAATTTTCTAGTTAGATGGATGTCGTGGCATTTCACTGTTGGGTCACAAATTAAGAGTGCTGTGACCTAAAGTGGCCCAAGATCGCAGTAACAAAGCCTACACAGAACACAACTGAACTCCTAACTCGCACAAGTTGAAAAAGCTTCTGAGGAATCTTCACAGAAGATCTAGGAGTATCAGGATAATAATAACATATTTAAGTAACAAAAAATGTTTACATGAAAAACGATCTTTTCTCCAAATTTTAATCATTTACTCTTTGCTATACTATCTATGTTTTACCAATAAAAATTTTAAATTTTAACAGTTCCTTGTGGGTGTCGCAGTTTCTTTGTCACTTAGTATAATTAGAAGGAAACTGACTCGTTTTAATCAACGTACTTTACAATATTTCTTAGATGTGAATTATATCTATAAAATAAAACATGATTAATATTGTTATGGAGGGTCTTATCCTTATTAAATATGAAATAGAGATACTTACGAATCGAAGGAAGCACATATTGTTTCTTTCATATGATCACTATTATTCAAAAGCTCCATGCTACCAATTTTAACACCTTCATAAGTTTCTTCTAGGAATAGATAGAATTAGATAACTTTCAATCAAGTCAAAGATTTCGAACTATTTGCAACCTCAAAAACAATTATAAATATTGAATTATATACTTTTTCAGTTTAAATGAAGAAATATTTCACATAAAAATTTTCAAATTTTTTAAGGTTAGGCTCTTAATAAAAATGCAAAATAAGAATGATGTTCTGTGAGTTGTCTGTCAAAGTAAAATATTCAAGAACCACGGTAACAAGAATTAAGTAGTGATCTCTCTTTCCTTGTTATTATTTCCATAATTTTTTTAACACATTAATCTATTACTTTCATGTCGTTGAATTTTCATGTAAAGGAAACTTTTATCTATGATTT
The DNA here is from genome assembly GCA_034642435.1 of Megalocaria dilatata. Classification (NCBI taxonomy): domain Eukaryota; kingdom Metazoa; phylum Arthropoda; class Insecta; order Coleoptera; family Coccinellidae; genus Megalocaria; species Megalocaria dilatata. The sequence continues at coordinate 10,448,700 of CM067862.1, forward strand.
AATATAAATGCAAGCTCCGTATCTTATCATTAAATAGGCTGAGGCCAATTTCTTACAATCTTTTTATTTTCTATAGTCAAAGGATACGTCGTTCCTTAATCATCCCCTAACCAACTTGTTTACGTGCTAAGCATAGATTAACAAGAATATATAAATGGGACACTCACTGCAAAACTCTGAATCAAGTTTGTCGCTTTTTTTGTAGCGACTAGTGCATGCAACAAATTCAACTAGAGAAAACTGTATTACCAACTCTCAAGAGAACCTTTGCATTTAGAATACTTCATTATCGACGCTTCGCGCGAATATTTGAATCTTCTTTCAGTTTTTCCTAGGGCTAAAATTAAACAAGTATTCAGAAATTACTACCAAAACATTGAAATCCTTACTTTCACACAACTTTAGAACAAATACATTTTAATTTTTTGACAGTAAAACATAGTAATTTCTGAACACTTATTTTAATTTTTGCCCTAGGAAAAAACTGAAAGAAGATTCAAATATTCGTTTCAATCTTCAAACTCACTGTTTGAATAACAGATACATGTTTGAACGATAATTATTTATTCATTATAAAATATAGATACTATGAAATATAAAGAGAGATTAAATTAACATATGTATTTACAATAATACAATTTAATTCTTTTGTAGGTCAACATAGTAATTTCCAATTCTCAATATTCAAACTCACTATTTGAATAACAGAAATATGTTTCAACAATAATTATTTATTGGTAATAAAAAAATAAAAACTATTAAATAAAAAACAGAGATAAAAATTAACATATTTACAATATTCCTAGGTGTTAATACAAAAGTTGAACATTGAGAACATTAATTTATGAGATCTTCTTTAAGATTAAAAATGTCTATCAGCTTGGACCTTAATATGATCAATAAATTCCTTCTCTGGATTGGTGAATATTTTTTTATCTATGGTGTTAAGTTAATACATTAATATCTGCAGGTAGAAGATGTTAGGGCAAAACCACCTGAACAAGTTGTCACCGATCTCTCATCGATGACAATAACAAAAAAAAACAAAGTCCTTATGGCATTCCCATTGTATTTTGAAGCGGCCGAGAGAAAGGTTCTTGGAAATAAACCTCCTGAACGACTTACAAACATACTACAGGTAAGAGTACTTATAACAGTCCCCCTTGGTAATTCTTAGAAGTAATTAAAACAAATTGTAGAAATTACTATGTTTTACTACCAATAAAAATATAAATTACACATTTTCTTGTGACTCGAGTTTCGGGAACTATCCCATCATCAGACAACTGAAGACCTAACAGTGGTACAGAGGTATTTAAACAAAAGTGATACATATTTTGAATATTTCAATAGATTCTAGGTAACACCTAATAGTGGTACAGAGGTTTACAAGCGAAACGTGATAAAAACCGGTTTAAAAAAGAGGGGCCTTCTAACAGATATCGGAATGTCGGCAATCGACAAAGAAGGTTGTTAAACAGATAGTACCCATTTAAATATCTCAAATAATTTTTGGGGTTACATAGCTTCGTACAGTTCATTCATTATTTTTACATTATTTTGTTGTATATCTCAAATATTTGGATTTATATAGCTCCGTACATTCATTCATTATTTTTTACATTAATTTTATTGTGAACAAATTTGACAATTTCAATAATCAAGTTTTTTTTCTTTTGAATCTACATGTGAAATTTTCTTAAGATTTTCTTTTGTCGAAAGGAATTACTGTTTTCTCAGGAATGAGTTCATTTCCCGAAACTCGAGTCACAAGAAAATGTGTAATATATATTTTTATTGGTAGTAAAACATAGTAATTTCTACAATTTGTTTTAATTATGATCAACTACCAAATAGTAACGGCTGAAACAATTCAGTATCTTAGTAAGTAAACTTCTTTTAAATGCTTCTGATTAATTGCATGCTTTACATTTTTGAATACAATGTGGGATGAGCGATTGCACGCTCGTTCATTGTACTTCCATTCATCGCTTTTCATTCTTGTATTTTTGCTTCGGTGTTATTTAATCCCACCGGAATATTTTAACTAAAATGCATTGCCTTTGTATATAACTAAAGCACAAGTTATTTATTTGTATTGTATACTTTCTCTCGGTGCCTAGTTGCTGTTTGTTGTATTTATTAATAGTGGTGCTTTATTTGTACTGTCCATGGTATTCGCAGAGCCTGATATGTAACTGATTTGTATGTACTATTGTGTGATCCCCCAGTTATCTATTTCTTTGTTTGTTCTTATTGTAACGTCCATAAACACGCCTAGGTGATGGGGTAATGTATTTATTTTAAAATGTCCTTGTGAACCAGTGGCGTTCTTTAGGGTAAATCACTTTTCAGAGAAAAATGAAACTCATCTATAATTTTCAAATGATCGTTATATTTTGAAAAAAATAACTTTTCAAAATGAGCCGGTCCTGTAATTTCTAGAAATTTTTCCAGCTTATGTTTTGAATTTCTGATAGTTCTAAGATCTAATAAAAAACATGATTCTTGTTTGTCCCAAAATATTATTTTTCATGTATTTTTGATCACTATAATTCAATTTTACTTTTGGGCGCTCGTCCCAGAGCACACTACAATGCCTGTATATTTTTTTAAATTTTCAGCCAAAAATTAACGCAAACGAGTAAAAGGAAAGACTTTCGATTTACAGGGCAGACTTTAAGACTAAATGGGAAGATAAAGTTCGAGAATACGCAAAATCCGCTTATGAGACTCGAAGATGTAACCATTGGAAATTATATTTTTTTGAGCACTTGTTCTAGGGAACAGTGTGCTATCGTTTTGCCCAAATGTCTGTAAGTTTTTATTTGAGCCGAAATTTGTCTCAAACGAGTGGGTTAATAAAATTCACATGTTCTGCGTACCACTGTTCGACAATCAGAAATGTGTTATGGTCCCTCGGAACCCAAAGTCGAAGACAGAGATCTTCGTGTTTTGAAGTATTATATCCTGTGCTGCCTGCTCGGTCTTCCGAAAACATGCTTGGCAAGCATAATAATAATAATAAATTTATTGATCCTTTCAGACATTTACAATGTATAGGACAAGTCTTACGAAGAAACATAGGTAAAAATAAACACATATAAAAATTAACAAACGGCATCAGCCAGAAACTCATCGACAGTATAATAACACTTATTGAGTAAAAGGGATTTAACTTCCCTCTTGAAAAACTTTCCATTCATTGATTTTAGTCGACTAGGCAAATGGTTGAACAGTTTGATACCCATATAATCGGGTGAGGATTCAAACTTGGCCGTAGAATGTCTAGGAAAGGCTATAATATCTGTTTTACGTGTTTCATACTTATGAAAGTCTGAACATCTCTTATACTTGCTTAAGTTTAGGCGGATATTCACAAGGCAGTTCAAAATGTACACGCATGGGAAGGGAAGTATACCAAATTCTCGGAAAGTCGGACGACATGAATCGCGAGGCCGAAGTTTGAAAATAAGGCGTATGATCCTTTTCTGAGAAATAAAAACTCGGTGAGATCCCCCCGCTGAACCCCAAAGAACTACGTTGTAGCTCAAGTGACTATATACCATGCTGTAGTAAACACTCAGCAATTCTTCGACTGGTAGACAGCCCCTGAGACGTGAAATAGCATAGCAAGCCTTGTTAAGCCTACCACAAACATGCTCTGCGTGATGACGCCACGCAAGGTTACCATCAACAAACAGCCCCAGAAACCTGACGACTTCCGTCGACTGCAAAAAACCTTTTTGGTGTTTAATAACAAGAGGTCCCGAAGTTTGGTTTTCCCGATTCTGAAACTTAATCAGAACTGTCTTCGATAAGTTGAGGATTAGAGAATTTCTGTGGCACCAATCCTCGAAACACAGAACAATTTTCTCGCAATGCAACCTCAACTCCTGCCAGCTGGAAGCTCTGATTGCGATGGAGGTATCATCGGCAAACATAATCAATATAGGTACAAGCAGATATGTAGGGAGATCATTAATGAATAAAAGGAACAGGAGCGGGCCCAAGACAGATCCCTGCGCAACACCCAGATCGCTGACGAACTCGTCGGATAAACACCCGTTCAGTCTTACGTACACTCTGCGATCTGAGACAAAGCTTCTGACCCACTCCAGAAATACACCTCTGAATCCCATCTGATACATTTTCTCGAATATGAACTTGTGTTGGAGCGTGTCAAACGCCCGGGATAAATCGAAGAATATACCTGCAACACAGTATCCGCTATCCAAGCTGGTGTAAACAAGGTCGAAAAACTCGCAACAGGCGGTCTGGGTTGACCTACCAAGCCTGAAGCCGTGTTGTCTGCTAGACAGAATCGAATATTTCGTCAAATAGTTGTACATTCTATTATATATGACCCTTTCCAAAACCTTCGAAATCTGGCTCAAGATGGAGATAGGCCGATAATTCGTTATATCCTCGATGTCGCCTTTTTTATGGATCGGTATAACTCTTGCCAATTTGAGGACAGACGGAAAGTATCCAGCAGAAATTGACTCGTTCAGCAGGCAGGTGATGGGCTCAGCAATTAGAGGAGCCAAAAATTTCAGTGACCTGGCTGAAACCATGTCAGGTCCGGCACCACTAGCGCTCTTCAGACCACGTATAGTAGAAGAAATTTCCTCTGCAGTAGCAGGAAAGAAGAAAAAATTATGGTCAAGGAGAACTTGCGTAGTGCACGAATCCGACAAGGAACCGCCGAAGTGCTCTTGGACAGAGACACGATTAACCTCGGTAAAGTATCGAGCAAAAGTTTCAGCTATCTTCTGAGGACTGGAAACAAGCAGATCATTGATCATCAGTGAAATATTCTTAGGAATTTTAGCGTTGGTATTGATTTCATCACTGACCATCTTCCAAACAGTTCTGCAGGTATTGTCAGAATTGCATAGGATGTTTTTATTATAATTAAATTTGGACGACTTTAATAATTGATTGTACTGAGTTTTTGCCCCACTATACAAGTGAGATGCCTCGGGTGTCTTCAAGTTCTTTGAGAGCCAATGTAAGTTCCTCAGATTGTTCCGTTCTCTACGTATTTTGGAATCAATCCAACCATGTTTCCGAGAAGTGGAAGAATGAATATATTTAAGTGGAAAGGCTTCGTCAACTGCAGACTTCAGCAAAGTGACGAAATGGTTGAACTTATCGTCAACTGGCAAATCGGAATAGATCACCCGAAAATCGCTGCTCCTGACCAATGAATAGAGAGTTTCCCAATTATCATCTGACATAACTCGCACCATCTCCCGTTTAGGGATACTGGGCTTAACATAATTACAAATGTATTCAAGCATAATCGCTCTATGGTCGCTTATAAACGGTTCAAACACATATGTATTGACAAGTTTTGAGTCAACATTAGTTGTTACATAGTCAACTTTGGAGGACGAGGTAATACCGTTCTTATTAGTAACGACTCTTGTTGGCTCTGAGGAGCTGACCACCAAATTGAAACATACAAACAAATCTTTTAGGGATTGAGATTGTGATGAAGGAGACAGATAATCCACATTAAGATCTCCGCATAAGAATATAATTTCACACATGGAGCTGCAGTATGTTAGAGCATATTCTAGAGTTTTTAAAAATAATTTGAAATCACCTGAAGGAGGTCTATATACACTTATTACACAGAGAGTGGTCTCATAACATTTAACTTTTGCTGCACACACTTCACAATGCATCTCAATCGAGAATCTTGCTACATTAAGCTGGTGCACTTGATGTGTTGACTTGGTATAAATAACAACACCACCATGTTCACGAGTTGGTCTGCTATAAGAAGCCGCCATATGATAACCCGCTAATGACATGTAAGGTAACCGCTCGGCCGAACACCAGTGCTCGGCCACACTTATGACATCCGGCCCGAAAGAACTGAGCAAAACCTCGAAGGATGTTATTTTGTTTATAATACATTGTGCATTTAATTGCATTATCTTGAACTTGGTGGATCTAACTTGATTTATTTGGTCATTTCCATAGCCTGCGATGGAAATTTCGGAATGGGACGCTCGATGGGCGGGCGTCTCCGAAAAAACCTATTGACTGTAACTCCCTCTGGCCAAAATGCTGGATCCATTAGCTGAGAAAAATATTCAAGAGGAAAAGTCAGTCTAAACGATGAGTAGATATCAGGCTGTTTAGAACTGAGCTTCTCGCAGATAGGATTTGGAACTTTTTCTCCGAGAAACTTTAGCACATCTTCAGCAGAAGTTTCGGGACTAAGTCTCGAAACATGGAGATGAGCCATGGATCTCTTCGGGGCACTTATCAAAGCTGTACTCTTCGATGAACCCACTATAGGTGACTTGGATTTACCCTGCTTTCTCGAATTGGTTACGGATTTTTCCCCATTATTTTTTTTCTTTTGTTTCTTCTCAACTATCTTCCATCCGCAAGTGTTACCAGTTGCCTCTGGCGCTCTCGAGTCTTCATTTACGTAGACGGTATCTTTCTCCTTCTCATGTGGACCAACTGTAGATACGTGAAGTTTATCAGCATTTGATGTATGATTCACAATATTATCCGAAGGGAGACTCCGCATGCCAGATGTAGGTCCGCGCGATTCGCCCACATCATTTGATGTATCTAGAGTCGGCTTATCAACCGGCGGATCCCGCACAGCTGATGGTGTTTGTGCGTTTTTTCCCTCGGCTATTGTTTGAATTATTTCAAGCAGAAAATCGATCTGTTTGTTTTGAGAAATTACCTCGTTTCTCAATTTCGACAATTCGGAATTCAGAGGTCTTATAGCGTCCTCAACAGCTTCGCGGACGATCAATCTCAAATCATCAATCTTGCGATCATCTTGGGGGCTCACAATGGAAATACTTGGAGATTTTTCACAGGATTGACAAAGCCACTCATCATGACCTACCTCAGCCCTCATTTTATTGTAGTCCTCAATGGAGATATTCACACACTTAATGTGGAAATTACTTTCACATGATTTACAGAATATTGGATCGTCGTATCGATCAATCTTATTTGAACACAGAGAACAGCTTATTCCGCGTATTCTCGACATGACGGCTAGCATGTTAAAATCCATCACAAAATTCAAAATAATGTTTGTCATAGTGGCAACTTGTTTGAAAAACAAACTGGCTTCCATAAAATTCACTATTATACTTCTATTCAACTCGCCAGGTTAATGGATATATTTGACCATCTACTTATTTCAGATGTAATTAAAACAAATTGTAGAAATTCCTATGTTTTACTACTAATAAAAATATATATTACACATTTTCTTGTGACTCGAGTTTCGGGAAATGAACTATCCCATCATCAGACATTGTTTTAATTATGATCAACTACCAAATACTAACGGCTGAAACAATTCAGTACTTCAGATGTAATTAATCGTTTAAACAGATTTTCTAACAAGGCATCACTCTGATAAAACCTTCATTTGAAGTTGAAATGTGGTTTCACCTACCGTGATACCTCTATAAAAACTGGGATAATAAATACTAATAACTTTATTTACCCAACGGGAAGATTCCCAATTACTAAATAGAATTTTTATATTTCAGCAGTACGTAAGAAAATTGTCCATTTTCACTCTGAATTTTTCCATTTTCACTAGACTATCTACTTTTCAGTAACAAGTAAATTGTTTACAAGTTACTTCACGCACGATTCTTCAGGTGTAAGTTGAATTTCATTATAATTTCCACCTTTATCTAACACTTGTGACAATTATTTATAAGTTTTCCAGGCATGCTTCTTCGATAGAAGTATATTTTCACTCAATTCTGTACTTTTCATTAACGCCATAAAATACTGTACTTACATATCCCACGCTTGATTTTTCCGATAAATTCATTTCGCTCCATTTTTCATTTCCACAACTTGAATGGGATCACTATGTTTACTTAATATTTTAGAAATTTCGTTCAATTCTTCACCAAAACTCGCGAAAATCGTTTTTCACGTAAGATATATCCAACCACATCACGCACACTTATCACTAGGTTTCACGTCACTATTCTAAATTAAACTAGAAAGAGTACAGAATTGCGATCCGTTCTTCGCGCTCTCGTATAAAACTGACTAAATACTTTGTAAACGAATGACGAGTCCAATATTCTATCAACATATACTGGGTGCATCCGAAAGTATATCGGTAAGTTTAATTAAGATTTTTACTTCAAATCTGGAAAAACATTATTTTGAGCTGAAATTGTACGAGGGATATTTAATAAATTTTGTTATTAGATTTATGTCATTTAATGTATTTTCTTGATTATTTCGGTCTTTACTTGACTAAAATTCATTGTATATGATTTAAAGTAAAGCACTTTATTTCCGCTAATATTTATTGTTTACACAATTGTTTCGTCAATTACATTTTGACTTCATCAGGTGAGTATAGTACTTCTACAAAATCGGTCTCCTTAAATACAATTTTGAGCAAAAAAAAACGTGATAACATGAAGGCTTGTTTTGGGAATTTTCAGAATTTATTCAAAAAGGTTCAGTAACGGGGATCGGTTTAAATCTGTCTGGTATTTAATTAAAATGTGTTTTTTATGATGCCGGATTATTTTTAGTGCTTTTAAAAGTTTAAGTTTGTTCTCTATTTGGAAAATTTCGAAATTATGGTCAAAATCATGTCCTGTTTCTTGAAGGTTGTTGACATAGGTAGAATTTTATTTATTTTTAACAAATGAATTCTGATGTTCTTTCATCCTATTGTTTACTTCACGCACGATTTTTCAGGTATAAGTCGAATTTCATTATATTTTCCACTTTTATCTAACACGTGTGACGAATACTTATAAATTTTCCAGGCTCGCCTCTTCGGTAGAAATTTATTTTCAGTAAATTCAGTACTTTTCATTAACGCCAAAGAATACTGTACTTACATATCCCACGCTTGATTTTTCCGATAAATTCATTTCACTCCATTTTTGATTTTCACAACTCGAATAGGATCACTATGTTCACTTGATATTTTAGAAATTTCGTTCAACTCTTCACCAAAACTCGCGAAAATCGTTTTTCACGTAAGATTTATCCAACCGCAGTAATCACTCTCACTTATCACTAGGTTTCACGTCACTATTCGAAATTAAACTAGAAAGAGTACATAATTGCGATCCGTTCCACGCGCTCTCTCGTATAAAACTGATTAAATACTTCGTTAAACGAATGAATAATCCCTGAATCACCCCTGACGGACCGTGTTACGTAACTGACCAGTCCAATATTCTAGCAACATATACGGGGTGCATCCGAAAGTATATCGGTAAGTTTAATTAAGATTTTTACTTCAAATCTGGAAAAACATTATTTCAAGTTGAAATTGTACGAAGGGTATTCAATAAATTTTGTTATTAGATTTATGTCATTTAATATATTTTCTTGATTGTTTCAGTCTTTACTTGTCGGAAATTCATCGTATACGATTTAAAGTAAAACACGTTATTTCCGCTGACATTTTTTGTTTACACAACAATTGTTTCGTCAATTACATTTTGACTTCATCAGGTGAGTATGGTACTTTTACAAACTCGGTCACAAAAATTCCTAATGAATTGTTGGTTCTATAAGGTATGTTTATATCTGTATTATTGAAGAATTTTTTCATTTGTGATGATGGTTTTCCATGGAAGTGAGGGAATTGTATTTTTTCCATTATTAATGACGAATAACTGTAATTAGTTGCTAATTGTTTAATTGAATCCGATTTTTGATTAAAATTATTTGGATATGAAGGAATTGTTAATTTACATAATTTATATACTGTATGTTACCAAATTTCAGACTGAAGAAGTTAACCATGCTTAACGAAACGCGTCATGTGAACAACTCAAGATAATAAATAGAAATCAACATAGTAATAAATTCGGAAAATTTCCAAAGCAAACCTTCATGTTATCACATTTCTTCTTGTTCAAAATTGTATTTAAGGAGACCGACTTTGTAAAAGTACCATACTCACCTGATGAAGTCATAATATAATTGACGAAACAATTTATGTGTAAACAATAAGCATACCGGAAATAAAGTGTTTTACTTGAAATCATATACGATGAATTTCCGTCAAGTAAAGACCGAGACAATCAAGAAAATATATTAAATGACATAAATCTAATAACAAAATTTATTGAATACCCCTCGTACAATTTCAAGTCGAAATAATGTTTTTCTAGATTTGAAGTAAGAATCTTAATTAAACTTACCGATATACTTTCGGATGCACCCCGTATATGTTGCTAGAATATTGGACTAGTCAGTTACGTAACACGGTCCGTCAGGGGTGATTCAGGGATTATTCATTCGTTTAACGAAGTATTTAATCAGTTTTATACGAGAGAGCGCGTGGAACGGATCGCAATTATGTACTCTTTCTAGTTTAATTTCGAATAGTGACGTGAAACCTAGTGATAAGTGAGAGTGATTACTGCGGTTGGATAAATCTTACGTGAAAAACGAGTTTCGCGAGTTTTGGTGTAGAGTTGAACGAAATTTCTAAAATATCAAGTGAACATAGTGATCCTATTCGAGTTGTGAAAATGAAAAATGGAGTGAAATGAATATATCGGAAAAATCAAGCGTGGGATATGTAAGTACAGTATTCTATGGCGTTTATGAAAAGTACAGAATTGAGTGAAAATATACTTCTATCGAAGAAGCGTGCCTGGAAAATTTATAAATAATTGTCACAAGTGATAGATAAAAGTGGAAAATATAATGAAATTCGACTTACACCTGAAGAATCGTGCATGAAGAAACTTGTAAACAATTTACTTGTTAAATAAAATAGAAGAAGGCTTTTTACTTGATAGAAGAAATATACCTAATATATAATATTATATATAAAATAAAATAAAAAGGAACGGTTTTTCACTTGATAGAAGGATTATTATTAAACAAAATTTGAATATCAAAACAGATTCAATCTGTTAGTCTTCTACAATTTTAATTTCAAAAAATTATATTTAATAATTATAACTTCAGGAATTAAATTGAAATAATGTCATATAAATACCACTTATATCAAACGACATACAAAATAAACATTCAAACATCCAAAATCTAATAAATAAAAATTGTTAACCAAAATCCTATAAATTAAATATTTTGAGTAGACAAAATTTTGTTTCTGCTGATCAATCTTATAAAAACAAATATCTTTCAAAAATGTTTAGCATAATCTTAAGAATTTCATCATAAAACTATCTTACTTAGAATATTCAATATTATTGGATATCTAACTAAGCTACTTTTTATAAAATTTCAAGATATGTAAAAACATTACTGAAAAACAAGTTTTAAGAGAGACTTTGCTTCGTCAGTATTCAAATAACGAACTAAAATTCAAAATTAAAGAAACAAAGGAAAAATCATTCAATAAGTATGACACATTTTGAACAATAAATTCTTTAATATGAAATTCTACGTCTTTTCAGTTCAAATTTAAATGAAAAGATCTATAAGAAGAGTTTTAAAATTTGTAGAATATTCACATATGTTGCATTTAATATCTTAAATATTAAGCAGAATAATTCTGTCACATCTATTCAACTTGGTTTAAAAAAAAACTGAATCAAATAAATTATCCTCGAAACACGGTTTTTAGTAGGCATATAGAACTTACCAAACATTGCAGTATTTCATAGAATTATTCAGCCTCAACATTTGGAATTTAGAACTGAAATTCTACGTCTTTTCAGTTCAAATTTGAATGAAAAGAACTATAAGGAAAGTTTTAAAATTTGTAGAATATTCACATATTGCATTTAATATCTTAAATATCAAGCAGAATAATTCTGTCACATCTGTTCAAACTACAGTTTAAAAAAAAAACCGAATCAAATAAAATGTCCTCGAAACACGGTTATTAGTAGGCATATAGAACTTACCAAACATTGCATTAATTCACAGAATTATTCAGCCTCAACATTTAGAATTTAGAACTGAAATTCTACGTCTTTTCAGTTCAAATTTAAATGAAAAGATCTATAAGGAAAGTTTTAAAATTTGTAGAATATTCACATATGTTGCATTTAATATCTTAAATATCAAGCAGAATAATTCTGTCACATCTGTTCAAACTACAGTTTAAAAACAAACCGAATCAAATAAAATGTCCTCGAAACACGGTTTTTAGTAGGCATATAGAACTTACCAAACATTGCAGTATTTCACAGAATTATTCAGCCTCAACATTTAGAATTTAGAACTGAAATTCTACATATTTTCAGTTCAAATTTAAACAAAAAGATCTATAAGGAAAGTTTTAAAATTTGTAGAATATTCACATGTTGCATTTAATATCTTAAATATCAAGCAGAATAATTCTGTCACATCTGTTCAAACTACAGTTTAAAAACAAACCGAATCAAATAAAATGTCCTCGAAACACGGTTATTAGTAGGCATATAGAACTTACCAAACATTGCATTAATTCACAGAATTATTCAGCCTCAACATTTAGAATTTAGAACTGAAATTCTACGTCTTTTCAGTTCAAATTTAAATGAAAAGATCTATAAGGAAAGTTTTAAAATTTGTAGAATATTCACATATGTTGCATTTAATATCTTAAATATCAAGCAGAATAATTCTGTCACATCTGTTCAAACAACAGTTTAAAAACAAACAGAATCAAATAAAATGTCCTCGAAACACGGTTTTTAGTAGGCATATAGAACTTACCAAACATTGCAGTATTTCACAGAATTATTCAGCCTCAACATTTAGAATTTAGAACTAAAATTCTACGTCTTTTCAGTTCAAATTTAAATGAAAAGATCTATAAGGAAAGTTTTAAAATTTGTAGAATATTCACATATGTTGCATTTAATATCTTAAATATCAAGCAGAATAATTCTGTCACATCTGTTCAAACTACAGTTTAAAAACAAACAGAATCAAATAAAATGTCCTCGAAACACGGTTTTTAGTAGGCATATAGAACTTACCAAACATTGCATTAATTCACAGAATCATTCAGCCTCAACGTTTAGAATTTAGAACTGAAATTTTACGTCCTTTCAGTTCAAATTCAAATGAAAAGATCTATAAGGAAAGTTTTAAAATTTGTAGAATATTCACATATGTTGCATTTAATATCTTAAATATCAAGCAGAATAATTCTGTCACATCTGTTCAAACTACAGTTTAAAAACAAACAGAATCAAATAAAATGTCCTCGAAACACGGTTTTTAGTAGGCATATAGAACTTACCAAACATTGCATTAATTCACAGAATTATTCAGCCTCAACATTTAGAATTTAGAACTGAAATTCTACGTCCTTTCAGTTCAAATTCAAATGAAAAGATCTATAAGGAAAGTTTTAAAATTTGTAGCATATTCACATATGTTGCATTTAATATCCTAAATATCAAGCAGAATAATTCTGTCACATCTGTTCAAACTACAGTTTAAAAACAAACAGAATCAAATAAAATGTCCTCGAAACACGGTTTTTAGTAGGCATATAGAACTTACCAAACATTGCAGTATTTAACAGAATTATTCAGCCTCAACATTTAGAATTTAGAACTGAAATTCTACGTCTCTTCAGTTCAAATTTAAATGAAAAGTATTTATGTGCCTTTTGAGATTAGATTCAAGATTTGCAGAATATCCACATAAATGACACCGATGTTGCTTTGCATTTATATGAACAGAACCTATATGACTCTTCATATCTGTCTTACGATTTGTAGCGTAATCACATAGGTTGCATTTATGTCTCCTCACGTTTAAATGAACAGAGTTCACATGATTTTTTAGATATACTTTAAGATTCCCGGAATATTCACACAAATGACACTGATACGATTTTGCGTTTATATGAATCGAATCTACATGATTCTTCAGATCTCTTATATAATTCGTACCGTAACCACACAGGCAGCATTTATGTTTCCTGACACTCGAATGGACGGAATTTATATGATTTCGCAGAGTGAATTTGAGATTTGCAGAATATTCACAAAAGTGGCATTTGTGTTGTTTCGCATTTAAGTGAATCGAGTCCATGTGATTCTTCAGGCTGTGCTTGTAATTCGTGGCATACTCGCATATGTTGCACTTAAGTGTCCTGACGTTCGAATGAACGGAATTAACATGAATTTTTAGGCCCAATTTGAGATTGGCAGAATAGTCACATAAGTGACATCGATGCAGCTTCGCGGAATAGTCGCACAAGTGACATTCGTGCTGCTTCGCGTTTACGTGAATCGAATCTATATGATTCGTCAGATCTGTCTTGCGATTCGTAGAATATTCGCATATGTTGCATTTATGTTTCGCCGTATCTGCATGAACGGATTTCACGTGGTTTTTTAGGTGCACTTTAAAATCCGCGGAATATTCACATAAATGACACTGATGCCGCTTTGCGTCTGTATGAACGGAATCTACGTAATTTTTTAGATCACTTTCATGATTTGTAGCGTAATCGCACTCGTCGTTTTTCAAACTTAAATGAACTGAATCTATGTGTCTTTTGAGACATGCTTTTCTTTTTGCCGAATATTCACATAAATGACATCCCTGTTGTTTCCGAGTTACGGGAAAATCTTCGTTTTGGTTCATTTTGTCCCCAATAACTAAACTACGGTCATCGATGATAAATTTACTCGTTTCCTGTTGGTTCTCTTCTTCCAATTTGGGGGAATGAAAAATCTTGATATCGGTCTCTTGCGATGAACTGATTATGCGATCAAATTCACTTTTAACGGTATATTCTGCTTTCCCACAAACTTCGTATTCACTGAGGGAATGTTCAACAATCTCCACATTTTCGATTTTCACGTTGGTGCTTTCAAAATCATTTTCATTATCCACAAATGGGGTACTGAAATTAATCAAACGATCAATCAAGATTAACGATAAAATATAAGTGCTATCAATCTTCAGTTCAAAACAAAAATAAAGCCATCGCATTTCCTATAGAATAAATGTATTCTGATTGCTAATAAAGTTTTAAATTGAAAAAAAAATTATGATCTTGAATCGGTGATTTCCAAGCCGAAAATAATCAGTTTTAAAACAACGAAACAACGCCGGAGTTTAACTCATGTGTACTATTTTGGTAATAAGATAAGTAACCAAAGTGAAGATACTTACGAATTGAAGGAAGCGCATATTCGTTCTTTCATATCATCACTATTATTTAAGTTCTCCATGCTATTAGCTTTAAGATCTTCAGGAATTAGATAACCTTCAATTGGGCTGAAAACTTCCAACTCCAAAAGATATATGGATATCAGAATTGAAATACTGTAATTCAAACTTTTCAAATTTAAGTAATAATATTCAATTTTAAAAATGTACAAATGAAGTTAATACTTGTGTTTATAGGATAGACAATCCATTGACACACTATAATCTTAATTCTTATTACAGATGATCTTTGACAGTTGTCTATGATTACTCCATAGATCAACTAGACTATTACTGTCAATCTATGGATTACTCACGAACCAATATTACGATCATAGACATATTATCCCATTAATACGCCTATAGAGTAATCTGTGATTCAGCTCTATGCCTTAAAGGATAATAAAATGAAATCTCAATATCTTACTATATTTTCAAGTATATTACTACTGAGCTATCCCGTACATTACAGAGTACTCTAAAAGATCCGGGATGTTACGTAGTACTCTAAGATCTGGGGGTTTACGGAGTACTCTAAAAGATCTAGGGGTTTACGGAGTATTCTTAAAGATCTGGAATTATACGAAGTAATCTAAAGAGCGCTAACCTTTTTATCGTGATCGTCTAGTGGCGGGCGAATAGGACGTTACGTTGTGTAGGCAACCCAAATTACACCTAACGAGAGCAAGGAAACAGTGACGGGAGGTTCAAATATTGGAAACACAATAATACCAGAATAATATAATTTTATTAATAATGTTCAAAAACAACAACCCTCAATAAATGGAAACACATTCATCAGCCTGTGGTTAAATCTACTCTACGCAGTGGTTCGCAAAGCGGCCCTGTGAAACCAATAGCGCCCCGGGTCTAAATGACTTATTACTACATATTGTTAGGTCGGTATTCGCTCAAATCAGATATCATTCTTGCGCAGCGGAAAGGGTAAAGTTATGCAGGAAATGGGGGATACAGCCAGCATGCGCACCTTCGACTGTACTTCCGGTAATCAGTGCTGAACCTCAATTACAAGGGGTAAGTCTAAATGGATAGTAAGGTAAGGGTAATTGTGGCATTCCCAGGAGATCTCCTTGAAGAGGGGATCTAACCTGATTCGAGTCGACCGGAGAAGTTACTATCAAAGGAACTGTATCTGACCTCCTCGGGCCCAGGAAGGCTCAGATATTACTGAAGAACGAACCGAACACTACCTGAAGGGTCACGTAAACTAATCCCTGGGGATATCACAATACCTCGGAACAATTATCTAGCAATCAGGATATCTGGAGTTATTTACTTTCTCTATACGATATGTTGTCCTCTACCAGGACTCCCCCGCAATTTACCCTAAAGGACGCCACTGGTTCACATGGAATACAATCTCTCAAAGTAAGCGGGCACATGCATATGACAAATAGGTAACACAAACTGACCAGGACATTATAAAATAGATTGTAGCGATCTACACGTCGAATTTATTCGCTGGTATATCACCTTTATCGAGATGACCGGTGAATGAAGAAATTGGGATATCTGTCCGTCAATGTGTCGTCACGTGCGCGTTGATATGAAGGAATTATTTCTTTTCCGGTTCACGATTGCAGAGTAAAGTTGAAATCGGAATGTCATAAAATTTATTTTCTCGTTAATTAATTTTTCTGGAAGATTAGAAGTAAAAACCCTCAAAGAAGGGTTTTTTTTTTGGACTATCTTTTCCTGGAATTATTTTTGGATTATCTTTTTCTGGATTTGTTTTATGGAATATTTTTCCTGGATTTCTCTTGGATTATTTTCCTGTTATTTGTTCCTGGAGTTTGGAAGTTTTCTTGGTGAGGAATAGTTACACGTACACTGGTTGCCCGAAGACGTTGAAGCTATTAAGTTCAAAGAACTACATAACAGCCTGCTTGAGACGACCTACAAAACCACCACCTGTTTTGATTGGCAAAACATTAGCCTGTATTCTAAACCAACCAGGGAAGTAATATTGAGAAATTTTGTATATATTCATATCACATTAAGGAACTTCAAATTTTTGTATATAAATAATAACATTCCCATTTTTATATATATATTTTTCTACTTTTATCGGTAATAATATTATTGAAACTTACTCTAGTGTAAGATAGTAAATTGTATATTTCTTTTAAATGTATATATGTAATTTGTAAGAAAAATTACTTGTGGTAAATTAAACGAGTGACTTGTTTGTCAGGGAGTTTTGTCCTTTCATTTTGTGGAATTGTGAGATCAGGCTCACGACCCAGTTAAACCGACTGGGCTCGGGCATTTTAAAATATAGTTGTAGCTGAATTGTTACACAAATTTTGGCGCCCAACGTGGGGCCATTGAATTCCTTTTTCGGATTTTAAATAAACTTGATCTCACTCTTTCCGGGTGGAAGTGACTTTGGGTTCCTGGTCAACCAAGGTGCTCGTTTCGGGTAGTTGTAAGTTTCTTTGGGTCATTGTGTGCAAGATTTTTCAATCGGGTTTCATTTTTCATTTTTTCTTTTCGGTAATATATAGAGTCATTAAATTTTTTCTTCATTTTCGGCATAATGGCGATTAATCCACAGTTTCTAAAGCAAAATGAACTTGCTTATGAGATTGCGATGAGAGGAATTGAAGTTCCGTCATCAGTAGATGACAAACGTAAAATTTTGAGGGGTTTGCTATCCCAAGAATCCTCTGATCGTAGTTTCATCATCTTATCTGATCCTTTCTCTTTTGAAGAAAATGTCGGTGGTATTAAAGAAAGTTTGACAGATTTGAGGGAGATTTGTGCCAAGTTCAACTCGGGTTCCTCTCAAGTTGATCACAGGCGTATACTCACTCGCCTAACTCATGTGACTGGTAGAATCCAACGGTTATCTGCTGACAAAGATGGTGAGTCTGCTGTCAGACAGAGTCTTTATAAGGAGGTCCTCATGCTGGAATCTGATATTGCGGAAAAGATGTCCTCTCCTGAGGCTCTTTCTCCTTGTACCTCAACTCCTGTGAAATCTACAGGTTTGCACAATCCTCTATCTCCTGTCAATATGGGAACTAATTATAAATGTATACCTGTGTACAAGTGGGGTTTAAAGAAATTTTCCGGAAGGGAACCATTAATCCCATTTTTGGAGTTAGTTGAGTCCCTAAAAGTTTCGAGGGGTTGTAAAGATTCAGACCTATTTGAATCTGCTGGGGATTTATTCGAGAATGATGCATGGACTTGGTGGCATAACAACTACATCAAAAATCGTTTCCTGAATTGGAACGAACTCGTTAAAGCTTTGAAGTCCACATTTTTGCATAGTAAATAAGATAATATCTTCACTTGTCTACAATTTAGTCGACTTATCTGGTAGGAATTTGGGAAATTTTCATATCAAAGATATAAAACCTGATTTAACTGAAGATGACCCCGATGATGATTTAAATGTCGAATCTCAGTGACTCAAAATACTGTTCTTTCATGTGTCCTTGTTAATAGTCTTATATCCCCACTATTTATTGCACCGTCCTCATTCCTCATATATATATTTTACGAATTCATTGACTTTTTTTGACATAATTTTTATTTGAAGTATTTAGGGGTAATTATCTTCCTTTTCCTTTCCTTTTCTCTTTTTAGCTGAGAGCATTTACCTTCCCGTAGTGGAGAGACAGTCTCTATGTCTCTTGTCTTGCCATTACGGTTATCTTTATCTTCTGCTCTGGCTAAATTTTTCCCTTAACCCCTAATGTAGACTTCTACCTTTTTTCGGATCAACATACAGTTATACGGTATCTGTATGATGTGCTGACATGTCTCTTTCGTGTGGCTGTTTAGTTGGTCTAGAATTCATAAATCTTTTGTGTCTTTCAGATGCAGTTTTATGTCTATTTGAAGTCATTCACCTTTATTTACCTTGTGATTCATAAATCACTGGCGCCCAACTTTTCCTGTGTAACTTCAACTTTTTGCAAAGAAAAAAAATCTCTTTGTGACAAGATTTTTTTTTTTGGGGGGAATGGAGGGTAGTGTAGCGATCTACACGTCGAATTTATTCGCTGGTATATCACCTTTATCGAGATGACCGGTGAATGAAGAAATTGGGATATCTGTCCGTCAATGTGTCGTCACGTGCGCGTTGATATGAAGGAATTATTTCTTTTCCGGTTCACGATTGCAGAGTAAAGTTGAAATCGGAATGTCATAAAATTTATTTTCTCGTTAATTAATTTTTCTGGAAGATTAGAAGTAAAAACCCTCAAAGAAGGGTTTTTTTTTTGGACTATCTTTTCCTGGAATTATTTTTGGATTATCTTTTTCTGGATTTGTTTTATGGAATATTTTTCCTGGATTTCTCTTGGATTATTTTCCTGTTATTTGTTCCTGGAGTTTGGAAGTTTTCTTGGTGAGGAATAGTTACACGTACACTGGTTGCCCGAAGACGTTGAAGCTATTAAGTTCAAAGAACTACATAACAGCCTGCTTGAGACGACCTACAAAACCACCACCTGTTTTGATTGGCAAAACATTAGCCTGTATTCTAAACCAACCAGGGAAGTAATATTGAGAAATTTTGTATATATTCATATCACATTAAGGAACTTCAAATTTTTGTATATAAATAATAACATTCCCATTTTTATATATATATTTTTCTACTTTTATCGGTAATAATATTATTGAAACTTACTCTAGTGTAAGATAGTAAATTGTATATTTCTTTTAAATGTATATATGTAATTTGTAAGAAAAATTACTTGTGGTAAATTAAACGAGTGACTTGTTTGTCAGGGAGTTTTGTCCTTTCATTTTGTGGAATTGTGAGATCAGGCTCACGACCCAGTTAAACCGACTGGGCTCGGGCATTTTAAAATATAGTTGTAGCTGAATTGTTACAAGATACAGTACCCCATTACCCAGGCGTGTTAATGGACGTTACAATAAGAACAAAGAAATGGGTATCCGGGGGAACACACAAGAGTACATAGAAATCAGTTACATATCAAGCACCGCAATTACTAAGAAAAGATAATACAAATCCCTATTGGCAAGTATTACGCAGATAAAGAACCACTATTTACAAATACAGCAAAAAGCAATCAGGCACCGAGAGAAAGTATACAATACAAACAGAAAACTTGTGAGGGTTGCTTAAGTTATGTACAAAGGCAATGCAATTTAGTTAAAACATTCCGGTTGGATTAAATAACGGCAAAGCAAAAATACAAGAATGGAAGCGAAGTACAATGAACGAGCATGCAGTCATTAATTTCACATTAATACAAAGGTGGTATTTAAAAATGTAAAGCATGCAATTAATCAGAAGCATTTAAGAGAAGTTTACTTACTAAGAGTTACCAAGGGACACTGTTATATCAAATGACATATAAAATAAACATTCATTATAAGACACCCAAATGGTATATCAAAATCCAATAAATATAAATTGTTAACCAAAATTCTATAAATTAAATATTTTGAATAGACACAATTTTGTTTCTGCTGATCAATCTTATGAAAACAAATATCTTTTAAAAATGACTAACATAATCTTAAGAATTTCATCATAAAACTATCTTACTTAGAATATTCAATATTATTGGATATCTAACTAAGTTACTTTATATAAAACTCAAGATATGTAAAAACATTACTAAAAAACAACTTTTAAGAGAGACTTTGCTTCGTCAGTATTCAAATAATTCATATTCAATAAATATAACATCAATCAACAACAAATATTTACTCACCCTTCAACCATTTAGAAAACTTCTGGTAAACTGAAAAATCTTTAAATGTAGTGTAACGGTTAACCATATATAAAAATGAAATAAAATAAACCTTCTTATTGGTTACAGAAGAATTATGAGATTAATGCAAGTAAAGAAGGATAGATTATTTCACAATTCCGAATGCTGTGTCATGTCAAATTAATAGGCATAAATATGTAAAAATAAAACTGTTATTTTTAGGGAAAACAACTTTGTAACTTCTATGTTCTATGTCTAAGATTTAAACCTAAAAAGTGTCACATGTCTATTTAGTTAGTTGTTAGAAATGTGAATCGAGAAATCCGAAGAAATAGCATTGTTTTTGATTTCTTCCAGGTTAGTAAGCTATTTTTTATTTATTCCTTTGTATGTTATTTTTCTATTTTATGTATGTTATTCTGGTATATTTTAAACTAAAGAAAATAAAATCTTCCAGAATCATGACATCAAATCGTCTATTTCTTTAATTATAAAAATAAGAATTGATTACATTCTTATGAATATATCAAAATTTCTAAATGACTTTCCATGTTTACTAAGGCCATATATAATCATTAGAAAACAAAGAATCTGAAGTGTAAACAGTTCGAACGGCAATTCTCAAAACTGCTAGATCGAAATATCAACGTGAAAGTCCTATAGTCTAGTCATCAAGTGCCTTTTGGGTCAACTTTTTTCAGCAGTCTCCGAAAATTATGATCAAGGTGTCATTCGATTCGGACTGGCATCTAGATGATTTTTGAAAAAAAAAAATGAAGTTCCGCTTGCAAAAATTATTAAAAATTATTAAGTTATTAACAATTAACTAAAAAAAAAGAGGGTTTAGTTTTTTGTAAATTTCTCAAAAACTAATAAAGATTTTTGACATTAAAAAAAAGAATCAAAAAGAGGAGGAAATTTCCTAAAAAAAAGTGTCGACTCCCTGAATTGTAGTCCCAATATTAATAATTTTACCCCAGGGATGAAAATACGGCCGAAAACGGGTACTCTGGCTTTCGTAATCCACGCCTACTTTGGACACTTTATTAATAAAAATTATTTTAACAGATTAAATATGAAATTTAATAAATGAAAAAATTCAGGGGCATACTGGATAGATGAATGAACAATAATCCGCAAAAAAAAAATTTTTTTATCTCAATTTTTCAATTAGTTATGCAATAGTTAATTAATAATTTTTTTCTTCTTGGACATGAACATTGCAAGTATGATAATTGTTAAACTATTAACTTGAGATTTTTTCCTCTCTTGGAGAAATTTTTGGAAGACTTCAGAATAGATCCCCGTTGGAAAAATTTTAAAATGTTTATTTTTCAAATTTTTATTAACAATTTTCGTTGTTGCAAAATTATAAACTTAGATTAACTATCGAAAAAATTTTTTTTTTCAAAATATTATTAATGGTCCGTTTTTATGTTGTAGGAAGCTAAATAGAAATATTTTTTCAAAATTTTCATCTCTTATTGTTTAAAAAATTGTTATAAACAAATGCGTTGTTTATAAAATAATTGAAAATTTTTTTAAGGAATATCAATCTTTGATGCAAATAATGATTTTAAAAAGAAAAAAATTTTCCTTAAAAAATTTTTTTTATTGCTTAAAAACGCATTTGTTAATTAACAATCGTTTTCTCTCACTTCTAACTAATATTAAGGAATCATTTTTCTTTAAAAATCATGATTTACTTTTCTTTTCCATATATAAAAAAAAATCTCGTTTTGTTTAATTTTTCATTGTTTATATAATAAACAATTTGTTATAAACAAATAAATTTTTACTTTATATTTTTTTCCCTATTCTTCTTACTGCCACAAATACAGACATAATATTTTTTTTATTATCTTTTTTTTATTTTTAAATATAAGTTCTCTTTAATTTCGTCAATCTTACCTGGTTTTTCATCTTTAATATTATTATAATTTATAAACTAATGGAGATACGATGAAAAAACTTATTTATTCTCCATTAGTTAAAGAATAAATTTAGCTAAAAAGTTGCTAGGGGATGAAGATTATGAGCCACCATCGACTAAGTATCGATGACAAACTAATGCCGAACGACAGGGCCGTCTCTAATGAGACGGAACACATCCTATAATAAGTGAGTATTTCATTAAAATCTTCATGCAACCATCCTAGTTCAAAGAGAATTTTCCCCTTTTCTTAATGGAGTACACTGAATTTTGATTAATATGGTAATTTCCAAGTTTTGCTATATTTTCAGTGAAAAAAGTGTGAAACATTACAAAATAGTAGAATCTTTAATAACTTCACAGCAAAAAATAATTGCACCATATTCTATATGAATATGGTAATCCAACAAGGTTTAGAATTCATGAAAGGGCTGTAATGATACAGGGATTAATTCATTGGAAAAAAGCAAAGGTTCAATTCCCCAGAATTAATTTGTTTATTCTAATCTCCAGACCGCTTAATGTTAAACTTAGGAATTCGCTTTCGAGGCACTCCCGAACGGCGGCTTCTAAAGGAAATTATTTTACTCTGGCCTATATATTATAATAACAAACTACACATTAAAAAATTCATGAGCTGATTGTACGAAACGTAACCATATTCCTTTAGATGAGTTTAGGAACGGAAATTTCCTGAGAAAAACGCTGACGTCGAAAATAACACGTGTGGCTCGACAGAGAGCTGAAATTTTGATAAAGTGCTAAGTTGCAATTTTGAGCGGGTGAACGGACCAAAAAAAGTCTTGACACGCCGGAAAAACTAGTAAGATCGTCGAGAAAGATCGAATTGGTCTCAGAATTTAGCATTATTATAATTATCTTGAATTGAGTCAGAAGAATTAGAGAAATTTAATATAGTGCTAAGTTCCGGGACCAAGGAATTAAAGAGTACCGGCAGTCGTTCTTTATCGTTTATTGTTCGTGTTAAATGGGTCGTTTCTTGTAGAAAATCGCCCAGTTTTGTTTTGAATCTATGGTCTTGGAGTCTAGGGGTGAGAAGTATCTGAAAATTTTGGTATATTATTCTATTTTACTCTTATTTATTATTATTGAGCGTGTCATCTTCATTTGAATTTTATTGAGTTAAGGATTGATAAAACTATTGTAGTTTGGCACACTTTATCATTATACTTCTTAAAATCCATAATTGAGTTTCATTATCACAGAGAAAATTCATTAACATTTTTGTTGCAAATGGCCTGTAGAATCACCTTGTGAAATTTGTCAAAAAGTCGAATAATCCTAGATTCTATGATAAACACATGTGACATACAATATGTTCACTCCTCCTCATTTGTTATTTGTTATTGTTTTTTAGTCCCAAGTACATTGCAAGTTTTAAGATTCAAAATTTCAAAAGTCTTTTCTTAGAGATATTTCTATTCTTCTATATTATAATTTAAAAATACGAGATACGAATTTGATAATTTAATTACAAGATTAATTTCATTACTTGGTGGATTTGTTTATTGTAAAAAAAATCTGCGTGTTAATGAAGGTTATGTTAATTCCTGTGAATATTTGTAAGAAGTCTAAAAAGTGTTGAGATGGATGTTTCAAATGAAGATGCTGCTGTGGGAAATAAAAATTGTGTTTGCTTCGATAAGTGAGTGTCTTTATGTGGTTTCCGTAATTTATTTAAATTTTATATCAGCCCGATTTATTTCCGTGAAACCATTTGAATGGGAAGTCTTTTCATGAAAGTTGTAGGTAGATACTTTAGTTACGAGGGGCGTTTAATGTGTTTTCGGTATAGACATGAAAGAAAATTTTGAAAACATTTTATTTTTCAATATAGTCCCCTAGAACTTCAATACATTTGTTAGGCCGAGAAATGAGTCCCCCTAAACCTTGTAAAAATACTCTTCCGACTTCTCCTCGAAATAGGTATTAATTGCTACCTTCAGTTCTTCATGGTCGGAAAATTTTATTTCTGAGCTCAACATCATTAAACAAATAGCTATTAATAATGACTATGATCCTTCGTTGATAGATGAATTGTTAATGAATAAAAATAATAAAATAGCTTTAAATATAAAAAAAAATTTTAAATACATTTCCTTAGAGTTCACTGAAGGTATTCTTAAGAAAATTGCTACATACCTCAAAAATAAATATGATTTCATTCAAAGCTTATTCAAACCTGAGTAAATTCATTGAAAATAATAAAGACATTACACATAAAGATGATAAATCGGGAGTTTATAAGTTAACCTAGAGTGATTGCACAAAAGTTTACATTGGACAGACTGGAAGAACTTTCCGACATAGAATTTGTAAACATTTGAAGAGTTTCTTCAATAACAAAAGTAATTGCATATTCGAACCATTTGTTAGAAACAGGATATACTTTCGATTTTACATACAGGCTGTCCCAGAAGTCATAATTGTCATCAGAAAAATATAAAGATAATCCAAGTCCTGTATTTTTCAAATTATATTGTACTTTCTTTTATTCAATAAAATGCACACCCTGTGATGATTTTTGAACCCCTGTTGCTACAATTTTTTACTTTTTTCAAATTTTATTTTTCCTGTGTTATACCGAATAGTGCTTCTGTAACCTGTAATCTTCAAGTCTAAGCCAATTGCTCCAGCCTGGAAAATAATGACACTTATTGCCGAACCAAGTATTCAAAATTAAAATTTCGCCCAAATTCAATTGACTGTACTGAAAAAAATTGTACTACATCAGTTTGACAAGTTATTTCAAAAGTTAGCAAATTTAATAGGGATTCTAAAATGGTATAACACCAACTACATTCTTTTTTAGATTGGACAAAAAAGGTTTTTCTTTTTTCTCTTTATCACGATACATTCTCGAAGTTGTACTAGCGTTACATAAGCATTCCCCATAAATGAGGTGCATTTTGGCATTTTCCTGTCCGATATATAAAGACATGATGGCAATAAACAATCACAGGTTAGTCCAAGTAAAATTAAAGTTCGTCGTAAAGAGATCAAAACCATCAAAATCACAAGTAAACAATCTAACAAACGGAGCCAAAAGTCGTAAGTACACAAATAACACGATCAAATACGTGAAAGAAGCGCAGTAGACCAAGGAGAGTAGCGTACTGATCTGTATTGCGTTTAAGTGTGTCAATACCAAATAATGGCGTCACTATCTGTCTCACTCACACTTTATGGAAGGACTCACCCCATCTCATTCGAACCAGATTCTTAAAATATTGGATACACTAGAATCATTTTTAGAAAGTTCATCTTCAGTTCATCTCATTCAAACCAGATTCTTAAAGTATTGGATACACTAGAATCATTTTTAGAAAGTTCATCTCATTCAAACCAGATTCTTAAAGTATTGGATACACAAGAATCATTTTTAGAAAGTTCATCTTCAGTTCATCTCATTCAAACCAGATTCTTAAAGTATTGGATACACTAGAATCATTTTTAGAATGTTCATCTCATTCAAACCAGATTCTTAAAGTATTGGATACACTAGAATCATTTTTAGAAAGTTCATCTTCAGTTCATCTCATTCAAACCAGATTCTTAAAGTATTGGATACACTAGAATCATTTTTAGAAAGTTCATCTTCAGTTCATCTCATTCAAACCAGATTCTTAAAGTATTGGATACACTAGAATCATTTTTAGAAAGTTCATCTTCAGTTCATCTCATTCAAACCAGATTCTTAAAGTATTGGATACACTAGAATCATTTTTAGAAAGTTCATCTTCAGTTCATCTCATTCAAACCAGATTCTTAAAGTATTGGATACACTAGAATCATTTTTAGAAAGTTCATCTTCAGTTCATCTCATTCAAACCAGATTCTTAAAGTATTGGATACACTAGAATCATTTTTAGAAAGTTCATCTTCAGTTCATCTCATTCAAACCAGATTCTTAAAGTATTGGATACACAAGAATCATTTTTAGAAAGTTCATCTTCAGTTCATCTCATTCAAGCCAGATTCTTAAAGCATTGGATACACTAGAATCATTTTTAGAAAGTTCATCTCATTCAAACCAGATTCTTAAAGTATTGGATACACTAGAATCATTTTTAGAAAGTTCATCTCATTCAAACCAGATTCTTAAAGTATTGGATACACTAGAATCATTTTTAGAAAGTTCCTCTTCAGTTCATCTCATTCAAACCAGATTCTCAAAGTATTGGATACACTAGAATCATTTTTAGAAAGTTCATCTTCAGTTCATCTCATTCAAACCAGATTCTTAAAGTATTGGATACACTAGAATCATTTTTAGAAAGTTCATCTTCAGTTCATCTCATTCAAACCAGATTCTTAATGTATTGGATACACTAGAATCATTTTTAGAAAGTTCACCTTCAGTTCATCTCAATCAAACCAGATTCTTAAAGTATTGGATGCATTAGAAACATTTTTAGAAAGTTCGAAGGAATTGTTCGTAACTGTATTTCTTTAAGAAAGACCGTTTCTTTTTTACCGATCTAAGAAATAAGGTAGTAAGTTTTATACCATTTTAGAATACCTAATAAATGCGCTAACTTTTAAAGTAATTTGCCAAACTGAGGTAGTACAGTTTTTTTTCAGTACAATCATTGAAAGTTGGGCCAAATATTAATTTTAAATACTTGGTTTGGCAAAAAGTTACATTATTTTCCAAGCTGAAGTAATTGGCTTAGAATTGAAGATCACAGATTACAGAAGCACCATTCGGGATAACATAGGAAAAATAAAATTCGAAAAAAGTAAAAAATTGTAGCAACAGATGTTCAAAAATCATCACAGAGTGTGCATTTTCTCGAATAAAAAATGCAATATAATTTGAAAAGTAAAGGAATTAGATTTTTTTAAATATTTTTACTATGATTCAGCCTGTTACCCGATTTCGACTTGACGTCGACTTCTTGGACACCCTGTATAGAAAGTGAAAGTAATGCATTAAACCAGTTAGAGTCCCTAGAGATGAATAAACACAACAAAATTGGAATATTACTTAACGAACAATTAGATTTAAAACTCATTCCCGTTAAACATATTAAGATAAGCTGGAGTTTACAAAGACCTTTTTTGGATTTTACTATTTGTACCTACTACGGTTTCGAAAACAAATTTAGTTATCCAAAATTTAAGATACTACCTACCTGAAGATGTTACTGTAATAGCGAAACAATCGTTGAATTAAATAACAATAAATATTTAGGAAAACCAGAATAATCCTTATTGTTTAATATGGATTTTCATCAAGTGAAGACAGTGGCTCGCCAGAAAAAAGCTCTGGAAAAAAAATGGGACAGTTTTGATTTGCAATCAAAATTGGCTTGTCACATGGGGTAGACTCTAAATTTTAATAACTATGCCAAATTTCAGTTGAATATCTTGTGAAATGCAGATACCATGAGAAAAAAACTTGAAAAAAATTCATACTTTAACACCCTTTATCTCAAAAACGAAACGTTTGCGGTCCCATGTTCATTGAACTTTTTTGTCATAAAATTATGGTCTTCGTTTGTACCTTTCATTTAGGAACATCCGATATATTCAGTAAAAAAACAAAATCTTCGAAAAGAAATTCATTTATAGATGACACAATTTTTGATTCCTAATGAATTCTAATTGTGCGACTTTGTTTTTGAATAACCGAATAATTTCGAATGCAAATATTACTTCTCATAAAGTTAACATGTATAAAAGAAGCAGGGCTTAAATTTTAAGACCATCGGCATAAGTAATCAAGTTTTTGTTTTAATGTAGGTCAAATGAAAGTGTAAATGAATTATTCTTAAATTTATGATAGATTGGGCCGTTACTTGGTAGAAATCAGTTGTAATTGTCATTATAAAATAAAACACTTGTTTACATTTTCTATTTTATTTTTGGTATTGACTTACGTTTCGTCTTTGCTTGAAAGACTTCATCAGAATACGAACTAACAGTTGTTGTACAATGAATTTATAAGATTTTTTACAGAAGGTGTACATGTGTTTTTAAATTGTTCGTCGGGTTGGTTTTCTCAAAGAATATTCCCTTCAGAATCGTGTTCACTCGATCCCTTGTAAATATTGAGTAGAGGGGTGTAATAAAAATCTATTTGTTCATTTACTAGGTTATTGCTGTTTTTATGTTTATCTATTTCGTAAATTTCCCATAAGTTCAATTTTAGACCTCTATTTTCAACATGTAGAATTTCTATTTCTTTTGTGAAAGAATGGTTATTTTCAAGAAGGTGTTTAGCATAATGTGAATCTTTTTTATTTTTATCGAAACTTCTTTTATGTTCTGTTAGGCGTGTACCGAAATTTCTACCTGTTCTACCAATATAAATCTTTGGGCAATCTGGGCAAGTGAGTTTGTATACACCTGATAATTGAAGTTTATCCATACTGTTTTTATTGTTTTTGATGTATTTGCTGATAGGATTGTTTGTCTTGAAAGAGACTTTAATATTCTCTTTTTTAAGTAGGTTTTTTATTTGAATACTAATGTTTCCGAGATATGTGAGGCTAACGTATTTGTGTTCAGATAGATCAGATGTTACTGGATAAATTTCTTTTATTGTGTTTTTATGTATACGTTGGTTAATTAAATTATCTATTAGAGATGTATTATATCCATTGTTGTAAGCTATTTGTTTATTTATACATTTTTCTTTTTGGAAATTGACTTGGTTTAGTGGAATGTTCAATAAACGTTATATCATACTATGGAGAGCTGCTAGTTTGTGTTGGAATGGATGAAAAGAATTACGGTGTATAATGGTATCTGTTTGTGATGGTTTATGATAAATTGCGAAGTTATGTTTATTGTTTTCTCTAGTTATCGTGAGGTCAAGAAAGTTGATGGATTCATTATGTTCTATTTCTGAGGTGAAAACTATTTTAGGGTGGAGGTTATTCATAAAATTCTCAAATGTTGATATTTGTCTGTTAGTACCTACGAAACATGCAATTATATCATCCACATACCTATACCAATAAAGGATGTATTTTTTGAACGGATGTTTATGAATTTTGTTTTCTAGGATATCCATGAAGATTTCTGCGAGTAAAGAGCTTAGTGGATTTCCTATGATTAAATCATGAACATGAACATCCGTTTAAAAAATACATCCTTTATTGGTATAGGTATGTGGATGATATAATTGCATGTTTCGTAGGTACTAACAGACAAATATCAACATTTGAGAATTTTATAAATAACCTCCACCCAAAAATAGTTTTCACCTCAGAAATAGAACATAAGGAATCCATCAACTTTCCTGACCTCACGATAAATAGAGAAAACAATAAATATAACTTCGCAATTTATCATAAACCATCACAAACAGATACCATTATACACCGTAATTCTTTTCATCCATTCCAACACAAACTAGCAGCTCTCCATAGTATGATATAACGTTTATTGAACATTCCACTAAACCAAGTCAATTTCCAAAAAGAAAAATGTATAAATAAACAAATAGCTTACAACAATGGATATAATACATCTCTAATAGATAATTTAATTAACCAACGTATACATAAAAACACAATAAAAGAAATTTATCCAGTAACATCTAATCTATCTGTACACAAATACGTTAGCCTCACATATCTCGGAAACATTAGTATTCAACTAAAAAACCTACTTAAAAAAGAAAATATCAAAGTCTCTTTCAAGACAAACAATCCTATTAGCAGATAAAAACAGTATGGATAAACTTCAATTATCAGGTGTATACAAACTCACTTGCCCAGATTGCCCAAAGATTTATATTGGTAGAACAGGTAGAAATTTCGGTACACGCCTAACAGAACATAAAAGAAGTTTCGATAAAAATAAAAAAGATTCACATTATGCTAAACACCTTCTTGAAAATAACCATTCTTTCACAGAAGAAATAGAAATTCTACATGTTGAAAATAGAGGTCTGAAATTGAACTTATGGGAAATTTACGAAATAAATAAACATAAAAACGGCAATAACCTAGTAAATGAACAAATAGATTTTTATTACACCCCTCTATTCAATATTTACAAGGGATCGAGTGAACACGATTCTGAAGGGAATATTCATTGAGAAAACCAACCCGACGAACAATTTAAAAACACATGTACACCTTCTGTAAAAAATCTTATAAATTCATTGTACAACAACTGTTACTTCGTATTCTGATGAAGTCTTTCAAGCAAAGACGAAACGTACGTCAATACCAAAAATAAAGTAGAAAATGTAAACAAGTGTTTCATTTTATAATGAATTATTCTTATTTTAGTGAAATAAATTTTATTCAACCCGTCTGACCCTTAAAAAATTTCATTATCAATGTTAATCGATTTTTCGTTTGGTTTCAGTTCAGAAAATTGGGGGACCTCTGATTTAAATATATTGGGGTTGGAATATATGAACAATTATGAACAATTCAAGGACGTAACTGAAGTTCATGACACGGAAGAACAGACTTTTGAGAGAAATAATGATAACCTGATTGCTTTTTCTCAACAAGGTGATACCGACAAATGTTACTCTTCCAAAATAGAAAAAAATCAAGAAGCAAACTCTTCTGAACTTTGTAGTCAGAATTTAGTTATTGGAGACACAAATGGAAAACGTACAGATTTGAAACAGTGTCATTTATGTGGATATTCTACGAATAAAGAAACTCAACTCAACTATCATTCAGATTTAGTCCATTTAAAGGTAAAGCAAAATAAATGTGATTTTGCCGCAAATCATTTAGATGCAGTTTATTCAAAATTGAAGCCATACAAATGTAAGCTGTGTGATTATGCTTCAAATTGCAAATATGGTGTCAAAGTTCATATGGATGCAGTTCATTTAAAATTGAAGCCCTATAAATGTAAGTTGTGTGATTATGCTTCAAATTGCAAAAATGGTGTCAAAGTTCATATGGATGCAGTTCATTTAAAATTGAAGCCCTATAAATGTAAGCTGTGTGATTATGCTTCAAATTGCAAAAATGGTGTCAAAGTTCATATGGATGCAGTTCATTTAAAATCGAAGCCCTACAAATGTAAGATGTGTGATTATGCTTCAAGTTATAAAAATTGTGTCAAAAATCATGCAGATGCAGCTCATTCAAAATTGAAACAATACAATTGTAAGCTGTGTGATTATGCTTCAAATAGCAAAAATGGTGTCAAAGTTCATATGGATGCAGTTCATTTAAAATTGAAGCCCTACAAATGTAAGATGTGTGATTATGCTTCAAGTTATAAAAATCGTGTCAAAGTTCATGCAGATGCAGCTCATTCAAAATTGAAACAATACAATTGTAAGCTGTGCGATTATGCTTCAAGTTATAAAAATTGTGTCAAAGTTCATATAGATTTAGTTCATTTGAAATTGAAACTACACAAATGTAACAAATGTGAATATGCTACAAATATGGAAAGTGAGCTCAAAAATCATTTAGTTTAGTTCATTCAAAATTGAAGCCATACAATTGTAAGCTGTGTGATTATGCTTCAAATCATAAATGTACTATCAAAGCTCATGTAGATGCATTTAAAAAATTAAAGCCATACAAGTGTAAGCTGTGTGATTATGCTTCAAATTGCAAAAATGGTGTCAAAGTTCATATGGATGCAGTTCATTTAAAATCGAAGCCCTACAAATGTAAGATGTGTGATTATGCTTCAAATTGCAAAAATGGTGTCAAAGTTCATATGGATGCAGTTCATTTAAAATTGAAGCCCTACAAATGTAAGATGTGTGATTATGCTTCAAATTGCAAAAATGGTGTCAAAGTTCATATGGATGCAGTTCATTTAAAATCGAAGCCCTACAAATGTAAGCTGTGTGATTATGCTTCAAATTGCAAAAATGGTGTCAAAGTTCATATGGATGCAGTTCATTTAAAATTGAAGCCCTACAAATGTAAGATGTGTGATTATGCTTCAAGTTATAAAAATTGTGTCAAAGTTCATGCAGATGCAGCTCATTCAAAATTGAAACAATACAATTGTAAGCTGTGCGATTATGCTTCAAGTTATAAAAATTGTGTCAAAGTTCATATAGATTTAGTTCATTTGAAATTGAAACTACACAAATGTAACAAATGTGAATATGCTACAAATATGGAAAGTGAGCTCAAAAATCATTTAGTTTAGTTCATTCAAAATTGAAGCCATACAATTGTAAGCTGTGTGATTATGCATTCAAATCATAAATGTACTATCAAAGCTCATGTAGATGCATTTAAAAAATTAAAGCCATACAAGTGTAAGCTGTGTGATTATGCTTCAAGTCATAAAAACGGTCTCAAAGTTCATGTAGATGCAGTTCATTTTAAGTTGAAACCACACAAATGTAACAAATGCGAATATGCCACAAATATCAAGAGTCAGCTCATGTAGACTCAATCCATTTAGAATTTGAAATGTAACGTATGCGAATATGTTACAACTACAAAAAGTAAGCTCAAAGTTCATGTAAATTCAGTTCGTTTAAAATTGAGGACTTGTCATTTATGTAAGTTTGTTACAAATTACCAATATTCTCTGGAATGGCACATTAAAGTGATTCACACAGATTTGAAGAACTGAAAATTTGTTTTGTATGTCTCTATTACTTATGTTTGATAAAACATGTTGAAAAATTCAAAATTACCGAAAATAATTTAGGATTTTTGACACTTGAGTTTTTAAAAAGTTGACAAAATGGTTTCTTTCTTGTATGCATTTTTTTGTGAAGCTGTTTAAAATATTTGTTATGACTCGATGACTAATGTATATCACTGTTTGAAATATTTATATATATATATATATATATATTGTTATGGAATTATATTAAAGAAATTTTAGAATTTAAATACTTATTAGATCACCCTTGTATGTATGTGATGTATTCTATGTTTCCGGCTAGCTCTTAATATTATAATTTTGAATAATTGAAATTAAAATATTATAAAATCTGATTTGATATTTGAGGGAGGGTTCAATTTGAATTTTCTAAAAAAATTGAATTTTAAATTATATTTTATGAAAGTAATTTGAAATATTATAATCAGTGATCAATAACCTAAATCTAATTCTATGTTAACCTAACCTTATCTAAATATCCTAACGTAATTCTAATGTAAACACTGATTATTATTTCTAAACTTCTTTGGGAAAAGATTAACAGTACTGAATTTTAATACCTTTGGTAAGTTTGTTCATCAATTTATGATTGTTCCTTTTAATTGTCCCTTCTTCGTTTCAGGAATAACACTGGTTTCGTTGGAAACAACACTTCTAGAACGTTCTGAAATTCACAGGCTACTTTGTTGATTTTCTTCAATATATCCAATTCGTTTGAAACTTGATTTCTATGTGATATTTTTCCATTCACATTCAGGTAATGTATTTTCTGGATTCAATTTCCATTCACAATAACCAAATAATCTTCTTTTTTCAGATGATGTTACTTTTTTGGCACTTTTTAAATTATGAACCGACAAGGATTCTACTCTGCATATAACTGGAGACTGCCGACTTTTTCTGTGTCTGCCCTATTTATAGTTTTCAAGAAAAGTTGAATTTCGAAGCTTACTAGCTTCTGTCAAAATTATATAAAAATGATGCTTTTGATGATTTTACAAAATTTACAATATTTCCTGGTTTGAAATTACTTTTGAAAATTAGCTTATTTTTTCAACTACATTTTGATGTATGTTTCATGTTAAACAGAACAGTGAAAGTCTTGCTTTTCGTTCGTAAAGTATTTCAAGTGTCAAAATTTAACAAATTTTAACTTCTAATGCTTATAACTTATAAAATACTTAATATTACTTATGAAATTGATTAAATTTCTTTAGCTTAGATGCTATTACAATACTATTGATGCCTAAACATTTTCAAGGATCTCTCTTACATTAATCATTTGAAAATATCTGACGTAGATGCTATCTTTCATTGAATTAAGTGAATTTTGATCAAATTTGTCCTATTTACATAATTCTGGTAAGTTATATTCAATTTAGCTTGTTCTTTGTCAACAATTTCACTAAAGTTTATATGTGATTCATTATAATAACAAATCTTTTCAACAAATTCTTCATCAATTTCAAATTGGATATCTAAATTCAAATTACTTCTATTTATTGCAACTTTGGCTGGTTTTATATTGAATAATTGTGAATTGAAATCTCCCTGTGAATTCTATTTATAAACTGTCAACAAAATTACTGTGTTTTGATTATCGTTCAAAGAATTTTAATTTGAGTAGTCGTTATGTATCCTGTATATGCTTTTTCTTCATAATTTTTAGCTTGTGAGTATTTAAATGAATTGAATTATTAATATTTGTGTCAGAGTGAATATTATTTAATGAATTTTGCTCTAGTTATACTCTAACGAGTCAACTTATATACAAAGGTGAGTCTTTTCCTTAATATATTTATGTATTTATTTATTTTAACTGTAAATACCATGACAATATATATGTATATCGTATTTAACAATAAAAATCTATTTTAAATCAGTCTATATTACAAAACACAAAGAGTCAGTAGGTACAAGATTTCAGTTTTGTATACCATAATCTTTTAACGTGTATGGTTCCATATTAACCAACATTTTGTATGGTTGGATCTATTTGTTCATGATTGTTATTTGATGAAACAACCCTTCAACGTTCTCGGCCAGTGAGCACACCTGAAAATATTGCTGCTGTAGCCCAGAATGTAGCTGAATATCTATCAACATCAACTTGTCATGGTGCTCAAGAACTGAATATTTTTTGGAAAAATAGTATCAAGGGGAACTCTAGATATAGAGCTACCCAAATCAACCCCATGTATGTTAAACGGTTCTTAGTAATTTTCATATTTTTATGTCTAACCTTTTCTCATATTAGACATTTTTGGACACAGAGGCATGGAATATTGGGAAATATTCGTTTTTTCAGAATATGTGGACATTATGCCTTTCAGACGTAAAATCTGATGCCATAGCACTATGAAAAAGTTAAATATTAATGTCTCATGTATGAAACCCGGAACCTTCGCCATTTTGCAACAACGCCTCATCTCTGTTGCCGCCTTTTTCAGGGTTCAGATTGTCCTCTAATGGATTTTGTATATGGAAAAATCCTATATATACAAAAATGGACGTGAAGTCAGCGCGCTTGTTCACATCATCCACAGAATTTTGCATTAGCCTTTTTGTCGTTATTTTAAATGTGAATGCTACATTTAAACCCAATCGTAGGACTGTTGCTATGGTATAGTTAGTACTTAATGCTGCTCTGCTCTGGATTTTTTTACCAGAAACTAGTAGCTTGCCGGAATGACTCATTAATTCGGGATACTGTGAAAAAAGCATTTCGTCTTGTAGTTAACCGTATTATCCGATCATGTGCGACGGTTGTAGCTCTAGCTCTTCAATCCCCATGAGAATCTCCAGCACTTCCATTAATACGATAACGATTCCACGCTCTACTAACTATATTTTGCGGAAACCGGAGACGGTTAGCA
Organism: Megalocaria dilatata; assembly: GCA_034642435.1. Classification (NCBI taxonomy): domain Eukaryota; kingdom Metazoa; phylum Arthropoda; class Insecta; order Coleoptera; family Coccinellidae; genus Megalocaria; species Megalocaria dilatata. Next base: position 10,484,990 of record CM067862.1, read on the forward strand.
ACTTCTTGCAGAGTTAAACCTTCGTTTAACCAACACACTAATTGTTCGACGACTTCTGAACGCATGTTACGCGATACTATCGCACATACAGACCACAAAAAAAGAAGATTGTAGCTCTAGCACTTCAATCCCCATGAGAATCTCCAGCAGTTCCATTAATACAATAACGATTCCACGCTCTACTAACTATATTTTGCGGAAACCGGAGACGGTTAGCAACTTCTTGCAGAGTTAAACCTTCGTTTAACCAACACACTAATTGTTCGACGACTTCTGAACGCATTTTACGCGACATTATCGCACATACAGACCACAAAAAAAGAAGATTGTAGCTCTAGCTCTTCAATCCCCATGAGAATCTCCAGCACTTCCATTAATACGATAACGATTCCACGCTCTACTAACTATATTTTGCGGAAACCGGAGACGGTTAGCAACTTCTTGCAGAGTTAAACCTTCGTTTAACCAACACACTAATTGTTCGACGACTTCTGAACGCATTTTACGCGACATTATCGCACATACAGACCACAAAAAAAAAGATTGTAGCTCTAGCTCTTCAATCCCCATGAGAATCTCCAGCACTTCCATTAATACGATAACGGTTCCACGCTCTACTAACTATATTTTGCGGAAACCGGAGACGGTTAGCAACTTCTTGCAGAGTAAAACCTTCGTTTAACCAACACACTAATTGTTCGACGACTTCTGAACGCATTTTACGCGACATTATCGCACATACAGACCACAAAAAAAGAAGATTGTAGCTCTAGCTCTTCAATCCCCATAAGAATCTCCAGCAGTTCCATTAATACGATAACGATTCCACGCTCTACTAACTATATTTTGCGGAAACCGGAGACGGTTAGCAACTTCTTGCAGAGTTAAACCTTCGTTTAACCAACACACTAATTGTTCGACGACTTCTGAACGCATTTTACGCGACATTATCGCACATACAGACCACAAAAAAAAAGATTGTAGCTCTAGCTCTTCAATCCCCATGAGATTCTCCAGCACTTCCATTAATACGATAACGGTTCCACGCTCTACTAACTATATTTTGCGGAAACCAGTGACGGTTAGCAACTTCTTGCAGAGTTAAACCTTCGTTTAACCAACACACTAATTGTTCGACGACTTCTGAACGCATTTTACGCGACATTATCGCACATACAGACCACAAAAAAAGAAGATTGTAGCTCTAGCTCTTCAATCCCCATGAGAATCTCCAGCAGTTCCATTAATACGATAACGATTCCACGCTCTACTAACTATATTTTGCGGAAACCGGAGACAGTTAGCAACTTCTTGCAGAAATAAACCTTCGTTTAACCAACACACTAATTGTTCGACGACTTCTGAACGCATTTTACGCGACATTATCGCACATACAGACCACAAAAAAAGAATATTGTAGCTCTAGCTCTTCAATCCCCATGAGAATCTCCAGCAGTTCCATTAATACGATAACGATTCCACGCTCTACTAACTATATTTTGCGGAAACTGGAGACAGTTAGCAACTTCTTGCAGAGTTAAACCTTCGTTTAACCAACACACTAATTGTTCGACGACTTATGAACGCATTTTACGCGACATTATCGCACATACAGACCACAAAAAAAGAAGATTGTAGCTCTAGCTCTTCAATCCCCATGAGAATCTCCAGCAGTTCCATAAATACGATAACGATTCCACGCTCTACTAACTATATTTTGCGGAAACCGGAGACGGTTAGCAACTTCTTGCAGAGTAAAACCTTCGTTTAACCAACACACTAATTGTTCGACGACTTCTGAACGCATTTTACGCGACATTATCGCACATACAGACCACAAAAAAAGAAGATTGTAGCTCTAGCTCTTCAATCCCCATAAGAATCTCCAGCAGTTCCATTAATACGATAACGATTCCACGCTCTACTAACTATATTTTGCGGAAACCGGAGACGGTTAGCAACTTCTTGCAGAGTTAAACCTTCGTTTAACCAACACACTAATTGTTCGACGACTTCTGAACGCATTTTACGCGACATTATCGCACATACAGACCACAAAAAAAAAGATTGTAGCTCTAGCTCTTCAATCCCCATGAGATTCTCCAGCACTTCCATTAATACGATAACGGTTCCACGCTCTACTAACTATATTTTGCGGAAACCAGTGACGGTTAGCAACTTCTTGCAGAGTTAAACCTTCGTTTAACCAACACACTAATTGTTCGACGACTTCTGAACGCATTTTACGCGACATTATCGCACATACAGACCACAAAAAAAGAAGATTGTAGCTCTAGCTCTTCAATCCCCATGAGAATCTCCAGCAGTTCCATTAATACGATAACGATTCCACGCTCTACTAACTATATTTTGCGGAAACCGGAGACAGTTAGCAACTTCTTGCAGAAATAAACCTTCGTTTAACCAACACACTAATTGTTCGACGACTTCTGAACGCATTTTACGCGACATTATCGCACATACAGACCACAAAAAAAGAATATTGTAGCTCTAGCTCTTCAATCCCCATGAGAATCTCCAGCAGTTCCATTAATACGATAACGATTCCACGCTCTACTAACTATATTTTGCGGAAACTGGAGACAGTTAGCAACTTCTTGCAGAGTTAAACCTTCGTTTAACCAACACACTAATTGTTCGACGACTTATGAACGCATTTTACGCGACATTATCGCACATACAGACCACAAAAAAAGAAGATTGTAGCTCTAGCTCTTCAATCCCCATGAGAATCTCCAGCAGTTCCATAAATACGATAACGATTCCACGCTCTACTAACTATATTTTGCGGAAACCGGAGACGGTTAGCAACTTCTTGCAGAGTTAAACCTTCGTTTAACCAACACACTAATTGTTCGACGACTTCTGAACGCATTTTACGCGACATTATCGCACATACAGACCACAAAAAAAGAAGATTGTAATTCTAGCTCTTCAATCCCCATGAGAATCTCCAGCAGTTCCATTAATACGATAACGATTCCACGCTCTACTAACTATATTTTGCGGAAACCGGAGACGGTTAGCAACTTCTTGCAGAGTTAAACCTTCGTTTAACCAACACACTAATTGTTCGACGACTTCTGAACGCATTTTACGCGACATTATCGCACATACAGACCACAAAAAAAGAAGATTGTAGCTCTAGCTCTTCAATCCCCATGAGAATCTCCAGCACTTCCATTAATACGATAACGATTCCACGCTCTACTAACTATATTTTGCGGAAACCGGAGACGGTTAGCAACTTCTTGCAGAGTTAAACCTTCGTTTAACCAACACACTAATTGTTCGACGGCTTCTGAACGCATTTTACGCGACATTATCGCACATACAGACCACAAAAAAAGAAGATTATACACCTATTACGAGTGAGTTTTCTTTAATTAGGCCATTCAGTGATTCTGTGTGTTTGGGATACGCCAACATGGGTGTTTTTTTTAGAGTGATAGAACTTTAAATTGAAACAAAACACATTCAAATTAAGATTGAAGCCAAATTTTATTTTATTTGAAAGATAATTCTAGTACTTTATATTTTGAAAATAATTTCCGGCATATCGATTTGAACGTCATATACGAGATATCAGTGAAACATTGCCTTCGTTTGAGTTCTAATAAATCCATGTGCCAACTCTTTGGGAGAAAAAATCAAAGGAAAATGTTCTTGAAAAATTATCGCCTTGTCTGACCTGAGTATTGTCGTGTTCTCTTTTACAAACGGGCAATCTTTGTTCCACCTCATATGATCTGCGTCTGCTAGCGTTTTAGGGTCAATTCGTTTGTTGGGCCTGTTCTTTAATGTTTTTAATCTATCTCTGACTGTATGTACTTGCAATTTTGGACTTAATAGTGTCGTGCCGTTGTCTATTACGTCTTTTCCCAATGAATGATTGTTGTAATGCAGAAGCGACGTCATATTTTTCAAATCGTGTTTCTTACTTGGAAAAAAAGTTCTCTGCCGACCAGAGAAGATCCTCATGTGACCTCCGCTGACCGGCAGGTGGCGCTTCATCGGGGTAGAACGCTACACATCGGTAGGAAACTGTCTTCACATAGGTAACCTCCTACCAACAGATGGCGCAGGTTCGGAGAAGCAGCGCCCTTTATCGGTTAAACTAGGATTTGGAGGAGAACCGTCAACTCACCAACAGACTGCGCCTGTTTACGCTTTGTTACCATAGATAAAAGAATGTATAGATAGGTGTCGCCTAAACATCACCTAAAACTAAGTTTTTAGTTGATGTACCAGTCAATAGATAGCACTAACCATCAACTTATACTTTTTACTTTCGCCGCTAGGTACCACTAGCATGAGCCGTTAGCCATATTTGTAGTTATTTATAATCATAGATAAATAAGAAAGAATACAGTCTTGAAAATAGCATACTGAAGAATTTAAATTTTCAAATTATGAAGTGTGCGTCACATAATCTTGATCAGATATTATGCTTCACTAGTCAGGTGTTCTTTATTCTGGTGATGTAAGCAAGTGAATAAAATAGCAACCAGAACCTATTCAAAATTTTTATTCAGTAATCCAGCGAAGCAATTAATTGACCTGATTAAGGTCCAAGCTGAAAGACATTTTGAATCTTAAAGAAGATCTCATAAATTAATGTTCTCAAGGTTCAATTTTTGTCTTAACACCCAGGAATATTGTATTTGTGTTAACTTTATCTCTTTTTTTATTTAGTAGTCTTAATTTTTTTATTTCTGTTATTCAAATAGTGAGTTTGAACACTGAAACAAGTTTTTGGAAATTACTATGTTGTACTACAAAAAAATTAAATGTAAATACTGTGAATACATATGTTAATGTCATCTCTATTTTTATTTAATAATTTCTATTTTTACAATGAATAAATAATTATAGTTCAATCATGTATCTGTTATTCAAATAGTGAGTTTGAAGATTGAAACGAATATTTGAATCTTCTTTCAGTTTTTCCCAGGGCTAAAATTAAAACAAGTGTTCAGAAATTACTATGTTTTACTACCAAAAAATTGAAATGTATTTAATAATATTTAAATAAGGTTATTCTGATTTTCACAAATTTTTATTGTTATGTTTACAAGAATCGTTTCGCTATCACAGTAGCATCATCAGGCAGGTTTACATTTTGCCTGATGATGCTACTGTGATAGCGAAACGATTGTTATAAATATAACAATAAAAATTTGTGGAAATCAGAATAACCTTATTTAAATATTATTAAATATGGATTTTCACCAAGTAAGGCCTAATTCAATTCAATATTGAAATGTATTTGTTGTGAAATTGTGTGAATGTAAGCATTTCAATGTTTTGGTAGTAAAACATAGTAATTTCTGAACACAAAAATGTCAATTAAAATTAATAATTAATTTTAATTGACATTTTTTGTTTCGTTCCAGGCATGCGCACTGAACTCTTCAGACAAACGTACGAATCCCTTTTTGTTACAAAATGTATTGTTTTCTGATCTTACATTTATGAAAACTAACTCTTTCTCAAAAATATAAAACATAATTTTAAGAACTTCTCAAAAACTGATTTCTTTGAAATATTTAGTATATTTAAATAAATTACTTCGAAAAATCTCAAAACATGTAGCACATCCTCAAAAAATAATTAAAATTCAGATAAGACCAGTTCAACTTTACATATAAAAAATAATAAAATCAATTAATTAACAATAAATAGACTTACCGGATGCAATCTCCAGAAATATGTGATTTTCTTGAACATTCACATAGGTACATCTAATATACAAGGTACTCTATGTTCTATGCTCACAAAAAATCACACAAAGCTTATAAGGCACTTTAATGGTCTTAGTTAAAAACATTCCACACTGTATAATAAATTTCTTTATTTAAAAACCTAATATATAAATATTATATATTATATAATATATATATTATATATAAAATATATAATATATATATTAATATAAAATATATATATTTTATATGAAATAAAATAAAAAGGAACGGTTTTTTACTTGATAGAAGGATAATTACAAAATTTGAATATCAAAACAGATTTGATCTGTTAGTCTTTTACAATTTTAATTTGAAAAAATTATTTAAGAAACTTTAATAATTAAATTAATGTCTTTATAAGCATTGCTCATATTTAATGGACATATAAAATCGAAATTCATTATACAATATCAAATGTAATTAAGAAAAAAAGTAATTTATTTAAATATATTAAATATTTCAAGTTTTCGAGAAGTTCTTAAAATTATGTTTATATTTTTGAGAAAGAGTTAGTTTTCATAAATATAAGATCAGAGAACAATACATTTTGTAATAAACAGCGCTTCATACGTTTGTCTTAAGAGTTCAGTATGCATGCCTGGAACGAAACGAAAAATGTTTATTTATTTATTGATTTTAATTGACAATTTATATTTGTTGGTTTTTCTTAATTCCATTTGATATTGTATAATGAATTTCGATTTTATACGTCTATTAAATATGGGCAGTGCTTATAAACACATTAATTTAATTCTTAAAGTTTCTTAAATAAATTTTTTGAAATTAGAATTGTAGAAGATATTAAAATTTTGTAATAATCCTTTTATCAAGTAAAAAACCGTTCCTTATTATTTTATTTTGTATAATTCAATATTTGTGAGTGGCAATCCAAGTTTAAATCGAGACTGGAGGAATCAAGGAATGAAGGAAAGGATAGATTGGAAATAAAGAGATGGGCTTTAGAGGTGCACTGCACTCACTAAACGTTGATGAATAACAACAAATCGAATCTAAGAATTCATTTAAGTTTTTTTTTTCAAAAATATAATCATAAAATCGTATGAAGGTCAAGCTGAATTGGACACACTGTTTGTTAAATGGCAATTAACAATAATGTTCTAAATGTACGACTCGACGTGGCTGAAACCAAAACTAGTCCTTCGAATGGATATTGACAAATGACAATCTCATAACCTGCGGGTTTGAATGGGAACTAAATGATATTGCGATAAGGCTTACGAACATTCGGATTGGTTACAGCAACGTTGACAAATGACTTAAGTATTGTAGGGGTTTTCAAAGCTGCAAAAAAAGGAAAAAATCACAGGAAATTGTGGATAACTAAAATCGTTGAGATTCTGCCTAGTTGGCTGTTCTTGTTTTCTAATTTCAACTTTCTCAACGATTTTGGAATCGACAAAGAATAGTGTCTTTACACATTGATAAATAGATAAAAAGAAAACATCTATAAACATATATACAGATAATATACAAAAGGTTCAACGTATCATATCCACAAATATATATTTTTAAAAAGGGTCTTTATCCGTAAAATGTTAAAACGGCACACAGGGTGCATAATATCGTTTCATTTCAAAAATGTTTATATTTTACATATGCTTTTTATCACAAAGGAAAGAGAACTTGCACTGTAAATAAAATTACCCAGGAATCCACAAAAAAGAAAAAAAAACGATCCTATTCGAATAGTTTTCCTTCCAATAATCAACATTCTTTAAAATCTAAATTTTCTGGTCTATATACATAATTTTATTGGTAAAATAGATCTTTTTCTTACTTGTATACCTTCTTTCTTAAGTTCATTTTACATCCCTCGATAAAAAAACTTGAGTGGAATCGTAGGAAATAAGGACAATTCCTTTCAGCTGAGAATTTAACAGTCTTTTTTCGTCCTTTCTAGCTAAAATACGGCTTAAGTACGACACGATTCAGAGGCGAGAAAACGACTTTACATGAAATAATCATTAACATGGTACGAATTCAACTATTCGGTCGGTCAGTTGGATTCGCTGATGCTGCTGAAGTTACAAATATACATAAGTATTTCCTAACTAGTCTTTTCGTCTTTTCTTTCTTTTAGAATTATCTCTAGAATATTCGTTTCCGATAAGGGAGCAACATCTAATTAATTAATACAAGATTACATTCAAAATAATCCCAATGCTCCTTCAAATTATCGAATATTTTTCATGTTTTTTTTATTAGCCGCCCGTTTATCCGTTTTACATCACAGATCATGAAAACAGCAGAAAACTGTGTGGATACTTGGAAATATAAACAAATTTACATCAAGTATCCTCACTTAAAACACACCAATCACTCTCTTTCATTAAGGTATGATAAATATCATTCGATTATAATTATTATAATTAAGAAAATTAAATGTAGGTGAAAACGTTTCGTTGTATTATTCTAAGCTCTACTAATCTCCGGATTATTTCCAAATGAAAATTCTTCTTCTTAGCTGGTTATTTGAACGGATAATTTAGGATTCAAGCTTCCTCTATGAGGTGTCTTCCATTTTCTTTTTCACAAATTCAAAGTGAATTTGAGATATAAACACAGAACATTTTGTAACCTTTATAGCATAGTCAATCGTTCTACCTACTTCCTATTAATCAGTAATAATAGAATGATCATTTTTCGGATAGTTGAATTGGGCCAGTTAGTTAATTGAGTAGTTCAATTGTATCGGTAGCTCAACTGTGCCGCTAAGTCAATTACCGATTGATCAGTGGAACAAATTGATCAATCAATATGTGTGTAAGATATAAACCGTATTTCTACGACATCGTTACTATTATTACTTAATTATATAAAGATTTTTAGAATGTTCTGTTTTTATAATCAATTTAAATATTGAACCTCATCAAGTGAAAACTCAATAAATTATCTTCTACTTATAATCCCGCTATTCAATTTTGTGGAATCGCAAATTTTCAATTGACCGGACATCCTTTCATTATTTTGGATATTGGAAATAACGATTTTGAAACGAGCGACGTGAAAAACACTCCTGAAAGTTATCGAAACAGAAATTTTGTGAAAGGTGGAGCGTTTCACAAGTCGAGATAGTGATTGAGAATTATTGACGGTTATCCGTCATTGAAAAATTATTTTCTAAAACACTGAAGATTCTGAATGAAAAAATAAAATTTGGTATAGTCTCTTTCATCATCTCATAGTGAAGATCAAGCAAAACAGAGACAACAGAAGACCCTCTGCTGCTACGGAATTTCTAGCTGAATTGGATTGATCCGTTGCCTTGCAGGCTCCTGCAAATAAAAATTAGATAGATTTATTGGTATTAAGAAAATCAATTACAATTCATAACAGCATCACAGATTAAGCAGAAGTGTCGTTTCGCTTTAGGTGGGTCTCTCGCTCATTCAACTTTGAATTTTACTACGACTAGAATGTAGAGATCGATAGAAATCTACTTAGACAATTAATTAATATATAACCGCTCTTTTCCTGGTTAGTTCGAATAAACCAGTAGTTCTTTAATAACAGTTGTTAAATTTAGCCGGTACGTCAATTGTGCCCCTGGCTCAATCGAATCGGTAGGTCAATTGAACAGACAGAAATAGCCTTATCATATTCTCCCTCTTTCAGATTGAAAATTATGAAAAATTGAAAATGCTGTCAAATTTGAGTAACTAATCTGATTTGTTGTCTCAAATAATCATTAACCTGTAATTTAATACTCATTTCATACTTTTTTCTGGAAAGTAATATATTGCTAAAATAACCGCTTATAAAAAGTTTTTCTAAAAACGATATATCGTTGAAATAATCAATTATGAAAAGTTTTTCCGAAGGAGATATTTGGTTAGAATAAAAGCTTATAAAACGTTTTTCAAAAAGGTTATATGGTTTAAATAACCGTTTATAATTAATTATAAGAAAATAGGATATACGAGGGTGGTTCAAATATGATCGAGACAAATACTCTAACACGTTTATTTATCATATAATAGAAACATTTACAAAAAATCACATTTTTTCTAGGTAATTCCCCTCACTATTTACATATTTTGTCCACCTTACCGGAAGTTTTTTGATGCCGATATCGAAACATTCCTTGGGCAACTCTAACAGCCATGTGCGCACGAACCCCTCTACATCGTCGTCGGAGTTGAACTTTTGACCTCCGAGGGCCTCTTTCAATGGTCCAAACATGTGGTAGTCGCAGGGCGATAAGTCTGGACTGTAGGGGGGGTGTTCCAGTACCTTCCACTCCAATTACGATTTTGTATCGAATGCGAGACGAGCAGTATGAGGGCGCGCGTTATCCTGAAGGAGAATCGCACTTCGTGCTGGAATGCTCCTCCGTTTCGAGCGATAAGCGGTTTTCACGTGTGTTTTCAGAAGGTTAGAGTAGTATGCAGCATTGATGGTACGTTGAGTGCGCAGGAAATCGACGTACAGCACGCCCTGCCGGTCCCAGAACATAGTACACATTACCTTACCCGCGGACTAGGTTGCCTTCGCTTTGACTGGCGCCCCTTCCTTCTTCTTCCTCAACTTTTTACTTGACACCTTGCTTTCGGGAGTGTAATAGTGCACCCATGTTTAGTCTGTAGTGAAGATTCGCGTTAAAAAACCGTCCTCCTCCGCCTCGTATCGCGTCAGTAAGCGGCGACAAACTTCCAACTGCTCAAAATTCAACAGTTTAGGAACCCATCGCTCCGTTATTTTGCAATATTGAAGGTGTTCGTGGATGATAGACTCTACACTAAATGTCTTGAAAATTCCTCCTACGGTCCTCCAAAATGAGTTGTTCTACACGGCGTGACGCTGGTTCGCGGTCGACGATCATGGGGCTCATTCTTGTCGGTTTCGCGGCCATCTTTGAACGCTTTGGCCCATTTAAATACGGCAGCCCTACTCAGGTACTCACTACCGAACTGCTTTTGCAAACGCACAAAAATATCCGTGTTTTTTACGTCTTCTTCCACTAAAAAACGAATGATAATACGTTGCGCAACGGTAGTCGGCACTTGACGTACACTAATGGTCGTAGGATACGCGTGAAACAAGTGCTCCGATGAGAACAAATGCAACACTGTTCGTAAGAGACCCAGCTATCTCATACTCAAGCCACGACCTTCGAAACATACATGCGCGCTATCTACATGGTTTGTCTCGATCATATTTGTACCACCCTCGTATACATCACATAACCGCCTATAAAAAGTTTTTCTGAGTAGGATAAATACGACCAAACTTCAAAGGGAGATCATACAAGTTATTTGCAACAACAAATGTCATAAAACATATGGTCGAAAGGTTGATGGTTATTCTTCAATTTGAAGACGTTCGACACATAGACTGCGTTGTCACACAATCTGAGGTATTGCTGTTTCGTCGTTTTGAATTCGTGTGTATCCTCTCCCGTCCTGACTACCTCTATCCCAATCTTTCTTAGTGGCCCAATAAAGTGAAGAACGTATCAATGTTTGTTACTCCTTCACCAATGTCTCGCTCCTTGAGAAGTATCGCCTCCAACAGTCCCTCATCTTCTGGGGATAATGAAAACCATTCAGGGAATGCAAATTCAATAACCCTACATTACTTCAATACTCATCATAGAAAAGATTAATGAAATTACTACGAGTGTTGTTAGAATAGACAAACGACATGAGGATATACTAAGCCAACTTGCGAGCTGCAACGCTTCCATTAATGAACATTCTAAGATACCCACTGTGCATCAAACTTCAACCGACCAAAATACATCAGATATAAACCTTCTTTCAGAGTCCCAATCCAACCTCACATTATCTGTCTCGGAAATCGAGACACAACTCACCACCCTTGAACTCAATTCTTCGGTGACGACAACAGCAGATAGTAGTATAATTCCGGAACTGCTAGATCGAGTCAAAAAGGCACACAATATCATGATTGCCAACGTACCAGATGGCGGAGACACCTCCAAGGACTCTGCCCTAGCCACTGAAATTGTTGATGTTGTCTATGGGAATTCCAGTAAATGTTTGGTCAGCGCACAGCGGCTTCCATCTAAAGACCCTACTCGCCCTCGCTGGTTGAAAGTTAGTACCTCAAAAACAGAAGTTGTGTCGAACTCATAAAATGCCGATATAAAATGGCCCATAGCTCAATGCTCTGTAAATTCACCCTCATATTCCTACGCCAGGTTATTGACGAATACTGATCTACATCAATTGTTTTCTGGTCGCACAAGGTTTAGACACGGTCAGACCCCTTCCATACTCGATCTTAAGATAACTAACGATCCCACCTTATTTTCGCCTATACAATACCTTCCACCATTTGGCAAATCTGACCATATAGTTACAGCTTCAGAATTACAATTCAATTTAACCACCTCCTCCCAAACCAGTCGCAAAACCATCCGGAAAATAAATTATAAAGGAGTCAAGGAGATGCTGTTGAAAGAAGACTGGAATCCACTTCTTCCTGAAGACACAGATGTCGATACATTATGGTTACCATTCTCGAATATCTTTAACGAAGCCGTATCCGTGTGCTCAGAGGAAAAAACTGTTAAATCAAATCCCTCTAAACCTTGGATTAATGACCAGGTTCTCAAAATAAAAAGAAAGAAGAAATCACTGTGGCAGAGGTATCTTAGAAGTCGTTCACGAACCGACTACCAAAACCAGAGATCCTTTTCTAATTCTATGTCTGCTGTGATACGGAACGCTAAAACATCATTTAAACACAAATTAGCCAGCTCTAAAAACCGGAAGGACCTGTGGGCCCAGTGCCAATTCCTGATATGGCTCGTGTAACGACGGAACTTAAGAACGTTGTTTTCGGTGAAGACTCAATAAAAAAACACCTTTCTATCTTGAAATCTTCCTCAGCTCCTGGCTAGTGTATCAGCATTTCAGTTGAAGCAGTGTTCAGAAGCACTTGCATTGCCTCTGTCAATAATATATCGCTAATCCTTCTCTACTTCTAGGCTGCCTTCGGCTTGGCTTTTCAAGAAGGGTGACAAGCCTATTCCTAATAACTACAGGTCTATTAGTCTGAACCAACAAAATTCTGCCTGAACAACAGCATGGTTTCGTTCCAGGGCGCTCCATTTTAACCAACCTACTCCCTTGTATCGGTATATTGACGAGAGCTTGGGACTCTGATGTGCCGGTGGATGTCATCTACTTAGACTTTGCGAAGGCGTTCGATCGTGTACCTCATCGTCGCTTAGTTACCAAACTCGAACATTTGGGTATTATAGGCGATTGTTTGTCCTGAATAAGTTCATTTCTACATGATAGGACTTTTCGGGTAAGAGTTGGAAATAGCATGTCATCAACTGATGCCCGTGTTATCCGCGGTATTCCTCAGGACACGGTCCTCGGACCCATTTTAGTCCTCTTGTTCACATCAGATCTTCCACCCTCCATAAAATCGAACTGTGCATTATTTGCCGATGACATGAAATTGTATAGTTGTCAGTTGTCCTCCTACCGACGCCACAGTTCTTCAGGATGACCTGAACACGTTGGTGTGAAGGATGGATGCTGCCTCTCAACATTGATAAGTGCTGCGTGCTTCACATAGGCAGAAAAAATTGACTATTTCATCGAGGGGAGATTGCTGAGAACTGTAGACAAGCACTGCGATTTAGGAGTAACAGTTACCTCTAATTTATCCTGGTCCCGTCATATTGCCAATATATGAAGTAAAACCAAGCAATTATGCTACTCCTTCCTTGAATGCAGTCTACCAACGTGCAAACTATGGTATACCTCCTATGTCCGTCCGACAATGGAATTTGCCGGTCCAGCTTGGTGGCCTTTACTCAGGGGTGATTTGGAAGGATTGGAGGCTGTTCAGCGCACATGTACACGATTGCCATATGGCCGCAACCGCCCTGATTATGACTCCTGACTCCAACTCTTGCGCATCCTTAGATTTGCACATCGACGTGAGCGGGGTGATCTTATAATGACCTACCGGGCACTCCATGGACATGCTGATGGTTGTCTGCAAGACTTATTCACAGTGAACCAAAATCACCTAAGGGGCAACGAATATAAGCTTGCCAAGGAGAAATTTGGAACTTCGGTTCGCCAAAACTTCCTATCCAATAGGATATTTGAGCGCTGGAATCGATTACCGCCTGATGTTGTTGGTGCTCCTTCAGTTAACGGATTCAAGAATCGCTTGGATCTTTTCTGAGACAATAGTAATTTGATTGTTTCAAATCAAACATTTGAAGGTTGCAGAAACTTCAGTTCTTATAGTTATTATACATTATATATCAATTTATGATTCATATAAAATTTCACGTTCACGTAATTTTTGTAATGGAAGATTAGCCAATTTTGTTATGTGATTCTATAACGTTGATGGCGGCCCAATGCGATCATTTCAAAGTCGGAGGAAAAATAATTTCATTCATATATTGACCAAATGATGCAGCTGTTTTATCTGTGATAGCAGTATTTAATTGTTACCTGTATTGGTGAAATTGTAGGCCCAGTTACCGAATCCCGGCACCACGATCCGATGACAGCTGTCAGTGACTCTGGACAACCTAAGGGTTGCCTGACCCAGCGCCTGCTTGTCAGCGACCGTATGGGAGTCACTATGAACTGGATGTTGCGGCAATTCGTGTCCTATCGTATAGATGAAACAATAACGCATGGGATCTCCCACCGCGGATTTCTTGCTAGTCACAGGAGTCGCTATTATGTAATTCATGCCATTCTCGCTCCAGCTGCCGTGACAGGAGTAAGCTGGAAATGTAACAACAATATAACTACATGTAAAACATTCACTTTATGGGAATAGAGTAAAACAGATTACACAATATAATATATTCCAAGACATGCTCACTACAGTAAAGCAGCAGGAGATGTCTTCCGATTCAATTTGGTCACGAGCTTTCTTTGCTGCTCTATCAACTTTTCCATTTCTAATAATTCCACAGTGGTCCTTAATTCAAACCATTAAAATTCTGCTTGTATTAGTTGATATTTTATGGAGCAGATTCTTGATTTTGCATTTAACTTTGTGATCAAAATAGGTCTTTACGTCTGTAATTCATAATCCTCAAACTTCTAAAATGCTCTCCCATTCACGACGGCCGCAACTGTTAAATTGTTGCAGTGGCTGGAGATTTAATCTTTGGTAATTAATCGCCTACCTGTACGAAGGAGTCCCGTATACAACACCCACAGCAACATACGGGATTTTATTGGGTCTCATCCCGCACCACATATATATGAAAATAGAAGGTCTGATGAGTGCTCTTAGAATGTCAGTTAACAATGATGCCAACTATAAAGTAATCATAGGTGACTGCCAAGAAGGCATGGAAAGGATAGTTCAACTTTTGAAGAACCATCTCATCTGATGTATTGGTGGTTCCCTAGGGAAGCAACGAGCACAATATATGGTTCCAATTCTATGTCTTTGGAAAAGCCTAAAACACCACTCCAAAACGAAAATTGCGGCTATAGAGATGTATCCAAGAACTGACGGGCGTTACGTGTAGGTCAATGACCATCTGGCACTCTCAAAAATCCCTCATATCACTTGCGAAACGCCACAAACTAGTCCTTGGGAACCAACTCACCAGGGCATTGAGGAAAATAAGAAAGCAGACGCCCTTTCAAAAAGAAGAGAGTCCTACCAGATCGGTACCAGGGATGAAGTCGATAAATATGAAAAGAGAGAGACGAGTTTTTCACTAGATTAACACCCCTTACCAAGGCGTTCATCGCGCCTTTTAAGGAGTATACCTATCTAACCAATAATGACCATCCACCACACACACATCCTATAAGAAAGGGTGGTGGACTCAGGAGCTAAACCGAAACAAGTCAAACCTCAACCGACTAAGGAAGAGGTTACGACAAGCAATGAAAAGAGGCTATTCAAAAAATTTGTACGAAGAATGACCATAGAAGTGAAAAGTACTAGAAACAAATATGAAGGTACCAGGATCAATTGAGGCATCGTATCTTATGATTTTTCTTGTCCATCTATATTGCCTTGCCCGGGCTGAGGAATGAAGAAAGTGTTCTATTTAATGAGGAGGCTGCGAAGGGCCGTCCGCAGGGAGGTATTCTCTCACCCTTACTGTGGACCCTCCTCGTTGATGACCTGCTAGCCATCATTTCGCTGTGGGGAGTCGACGTTCATGCATTTGCTGATGACCTGGCAATCATAGTGAAAGGTAAATCGGAGATGAAGATATCGGCCGTCCTTCAAGAGATACTGAACACTATTGACAAATGGTGTACAAAGGAAGACATGTCTCTTAACTCACAAAAGATAGTTATAGTACCATTCACTAAAAAAGGGAAGTTGAATGGTTTAGAACCGCTGACTATAAAATAATGTAAATAATACAATTATCATTTGGGGCAAAATACCTGGGAATAGTCCTGGATAAAACCCTCAGTTGGAATGCACACAGATAAAGAGTGTCATAAAGCCAGAATGGGTTTCTGGACTTGCAGGCGGATCTGTGGTAAAACCTGGGGCCCAAAGCCCAGGCAGATGTACTGGCTATACACTATGGTAATAAGACCAAGAGTAGTGTATGGCGCTGTAGCGTGGTGAAAGAAAGGCCAACATAATCTCACCCGACTACAGAGACAGGCTTGCCTTGCAATTACAGGTGCGTTTCGCACCACAACCACGGCAGCCATGGATGTCCTACTAAATCTATCACCCCTGCACCTACTCGTGCAGAGGGAGGCGAAACGGACCACATACAAACTATATCAATTGGCGATCGACAGGCGAGAGGCAATAGTGATAGGAGGCACAGGACTGCTGGACGAGCTTTTAACGAACAGTAACCTATAGATGCCCTCGGATCTAATGTCAAAAGTCACGAGTCAAGAAAGGCATTTCAATGTAATCGTCCCCAGCCGGGACGAATGGACCCAGCATGCTGAGGTTTTACTGAGGACCGACCTTGGCTTGTTCACAGACGGCTTGCGAACGACGAACGGAAGGGGAGCGGGAGTCTATGGCAGCAAACCGAGAATCAACATCTCATTAAGTCTTGGTCAAAACGCAACCATATTACAGGCACAATTATTTGCCATTGAGACCGCGGCAGAACTGCTGATAAAGCGGCAAATACACTACGGTAAAATCAAAATATTTGCTGATAGTCAGTCAGTACTAAAAGCTCTGGAATCCAGCTGTTTTACATCCAAAACAGTCTGGAGTTGCCGCACGGCTTTAAACAGGCTCGGTATGTATAACGGAGTCACTCTGGTTTGGATACCAAGCCACTCAAACTATTTGGGTAACGAGGAGGCGGATCGGCTGGCATTTGCTGGAGCTGCGGTGCCTCTGGTAGGACCGGAACTATTCCTGGGAATACCACATGACGTGGCTAACGAGGCGATAACAGGCATAATGAACTCAAGGCTGGAGTCTTTCTGGCGGAGTCATTCTGACCTGAAATATTCGAAGGAGTTCCTTGGAACAACTTCGAACAAAAAGATGGCGAACCTAGCTCTAGGTCTGGATAGGGCCAAACTAAGAACACTTGTCGGAATTATGACAGGTCACTGCAGACTGAAAGCGCATTTGCACAAAATCCGTCTGGCTGAAGACGATGAATGCAGGCTGTATTTTGAGGACACTGAAACAGTCATGCACATCGTCTCAGAGTGCCCAGCGGTGAGTCGCATCAGATTCGAGGTCTTTGGCCAGGCCTTTATAGCCCACAGCGAACTGAAAAAATTACCCCTGAACAAGATTATCGGTTTTATCTAAAAACTGGATCTCCGTCCGTCCGTGCGTACGCAGTGATGGGGTGGACAGACGCCCGCTCGCCATAAATAACACAACATATTTGATGGGGGAAATCTTCAGTTAAAATTAATGTACAAATTAAAGAGTACACGTATTAGTGTTCAAGAGCATCTTATCTTCTTACGTCCAATCCTACCGAGTGAAGCCAAATAGTCCAACTCATCTAATTAATCATAACAATACTCGAAACACAAAAATTATCAATATAATCATGTCACAACTGTATGTTAAAACTAAATTTCTTTCCCCAATGATGAACCAATTGAATCGGCGTTATCAGATTCCACAAAGATTTCAATTCTCAAGTAGAGAAAAATTTCGAATGCTTTATGACGAACAAGATAAAGACATCGTTTAAATACCAACCATTTGGGAGCTGCTGATTACAGCCCGATTTGAATTCCATCTCGTGTTGGTTGACGCAGCCAACGGTCAAAGTTTCATAGTCTTGAGAAAGGCATTCTGGCGTCAATTCGGACCCCATCAGGTCGGACTGGTCCCTTTTCTTCCTTCTTTCTTCCAAATGCTCCTCCTTCGGTGGTACCTTGTATCGTCCGAAATTAGGACATTTTTTCGTATGAAGAGTGGTCGCTGTGGAAGAATTATATTTCAATTTTTCCCCATGATGCACTACCGGTCGTATACTCACTGACTAAAGTACTAAAAGGCGTTGTTGAAGGATCGAATTTTCCACAAGCATCGTCTGGATTTTCCTCGAATTCGCTTGTTTGTTGTATCTCTATAACATTCGTGTCTCTCTTGTGGAACACCATGCAGACATAACCGCTATCGCTGAAATAAGAATAATATCATTATTAAAACAAATTGTAGAAATTACTATGTTTTACTACCAATAAAAATATATATTACACATTTTCTTGTGACTCGAGTTTCGGGAAATTAACTATCCCATCATCAGTCAACTGAAGACCTAACAGTGGTACAGAGGTATTTAAACAAAAGTGATAAATATTTTGAATATTTCACTAGATTCTAGGTAACACCTAATAGTGGTACAGAGGTTTACAAGCGGAACGTGATAAAAAACCGGGTTAAAAAAGAGGAGCCTTCTAACAGATATCGGAATGTCGGCAATCGACAAAGAAGGTTGTTGAACAAATGGTACCCATTTAAATATATCAAATAATTTTTGAGGTTACATAGCCACGTACAGTCATTCATTATTTTTACGTTATTTTGTTCTACATCTCAAATATTTGGATTTACATAGCTCCATAAAGTCATTCATTATTTTTTAAATTATTTTTATTGTGAACGATTTTGAAAATTTCAATAATCAACAATTCAGAATAATATCATTTCATCATAGATGAAATTAAAGTCTCCTTTAATGATAAAACGTGTTTCATAAGCAAATTTTAAGGTTAAAGGGAACTTAAAAGAGTCCTTTATCTTAAAGTGAGAAAATCGACCCTTTACGGCTGGAAAAGAATCCTTTAACGAGAAGCTGTCATATCCATAACCTTCCTCTGTCACATTTGCCCATTTTGTTTGATTTTAGCGTACTACGAAATATGTTGCACCAAATTTTGAATGTTGATTCAAGCTCTAGTTGCTCATCAGATGATGAAGAAATAATTGTGAAAAGACCAAAAATTCACAGAAGCAGTGAACAACATTTTTCCACGTTAAATGATCTAGATTTCATCGATCGTTTTCGCCTGACAAAAGCAACTGTTTTATCTTTGCTTCAAAAAATTGCAGATCAATTGTACTCCACATTTAACAGGTGAACAAATTTCGATTTATTATTTTGCTGATATAATTTTCTGTATACCAAATCATTAAATTGACAATTTTCACTTTTGACATTGAGATTCTATGGAACTGGAAATATGCTGATAAAAAACAGCCGGAGATTTCATCGGAATTTCTAAACCTTCTGCTTCTAGAATTATTCGAAGAGTTTCTTTTGCAATCGCATCCCTGTATCCCTGTGACCACAATACATAGAGATGTATGAAGGTGATCATGAAATGCAAGTAGCAGAAAAGTTTTATGCAATTGCTAGTTTTCCACGTGTCATTGGTGCTATAGATTGCACATTAATTAAAATCACTTCTCCGGGTGCTGATGATGCAGAGATCTTTCGATGTCAAAAACATTATTTTGCCTTTAACGTTCAAACCATGTGTGATTCAGATTTAAGAATCACAAATATTATAGCTAGATGACCTGGCTCAACACATGATCAAACCATCTTTAATAATAGTGTCTTGAAGAAACAATTTGAGAGTGGTAAATTTGGATACTTATTTGTTACTTGGTGATTGTGGATATAGTTTGCAGACTTATCTTATGACAAAGTTACCGAAAGCTATAACTGCAGCTGAAAATTTATATAAGCAGTCAATTATACGAACTAAAAATGTGGTGGAGAGAAAGTACAGAGTTTGGAAATGTCGTTTTCCTATACTTTCTAAAGGAATTAGTGTTAAGTTAACGACCATAAGGACAATTATTGTTGCTAGCGCTGTATTGTACAATATAGCTGTAGATATGAACGAAATATTTCCAAATGAATGATTGCTTGATGTGCAGGAGGAAGAGGACTTTCAAACAAATTCAACTAATGTTAATGCAGTTCGTCAAGTGAGACAGTCGATTATTAATGAACAGTTTGCTAATTTACAATTTATATTTGTGTGATAATTGAAAATAAATTTGCTTGTCACTTGTGAAACTGTTCTTCATATTTAAATTGTGTCCTCAACATGACAAGATTTCATATAATTTTCATAATATTTTTTACAAGGTATGCATTTTGATAGGTTTCTATGTTTGTATTTCTGATTCATTCTTTTGCTTTAAGTAAAATTTAAAAAAGTTTCAAGTGAAAATGAAGAAATAAAACTATTATGTGTTATTGAAATTTCTGTTTTTAATTCAAATTGGAGAGGATTTCATAGTCTGCAGCAATGCTGACAGAATTCTAATACCGCTTTTCCCAGAAAGTGCATACAACATAAAAAAAAATTTAATTATTATTATTTAATTTTCTCTTCATCTCCATAATTTGCAAATCCAATAATATTTTAAGCTTCGAATGCTCCTTTCTTCTCTTTTATTCTCTTTCTTGGTGCCACTATCTGAGCTTCTACTAGAGCTGTTTTTTTTTTATAATACATCTTCTTCGCTTCGGAAAGTGGGTTCGTAACAGTTGGGCTCAACTGTTTGGAAATAAGCTCCCTCAATTTCAATGGAGCCCCACCATCAGCCTCTTTAATATGACTGCGTTGAGCTGCTAACACCTTTATAGTTTTAGTTTTTATATTTTCATATTTGGATTTGAGCTGGTCCAAATTTCACCAATGAAGAACTGTTGCATTGAAAGCAGTTGCTATTCTCTGCCAGACTTTATCCTATAACCTCTTTTTCAATCAGTTTCAAGAGACGTAGTTCTTCCTCAGGTTTTAAAGTAAAGCTTTAAGTAAAGGACGGTCTATGTGCGTTTATGAAACTGATGGTCCCATTTGAAGGATCCTTTTTCATAAGAGAATTTAGACATAAAGGACTTTATTAAGAATAAATTTCTTAGAGGTTGGCAGAAAACGTTGAATTTTCATATAAATTACTCAAATGAATCGTTTTTCTTCTCTATAGTGAAATGCTACGGTTCCTATTTTTTCAATTATGCGATTGTTACTTTTAAATGTTACCGGAAATTAGCTTCACTCGAAATCTTGATCAAGAAGGATTTCGGTCAAGTAAGGAATGAGACAATCAAACATTTATTTAGAAATCTGTAACAGGTCAGGAAAACTCACCACCCAGAAGTGATATGTGCCACTATCTGCACCCGCTTCTGATCCTGCGACTGGAGGATTCCGTGACAAATCACCCTCATTTCTCCGTCTGATCTTCTTTGGTCCTGACTCTCGAAACCGAATTCTTCGTAGCCGAACGCCGGAGTCTGCGAGCCCAGACCAAAGTTCGGCCTGTTTGGTCTCTTTGGCTTAGGTAGTTCCTCGTCGACTATCTTCAGTGTTGCGTTACGTTGCGTGAACTTGTAGATCTTCTTGTGGTCCAAACTGAGCCAAGTGTGATGGTCCGTTATCCATTTTGGGAACTTGCAGCGATTGTGATGATTATCGACTGAAATGTTTGATGGGACGTTTGAAAAATATACTTTTGAAGACCGAGCTGATACACACCTGTAGTTAATCTCATAGTTTTGCTGCCTTCGTAGGAGTTGATGATGCCGGTACAAGTGGCGTCTGCAGACTGAGCTATGCTATACGTTGTCTTGTCATTGCTCTTATCCCTCTGATAGATGAAACACCGATATTGATCTTCGTCTGTTATTAGATTCCTCCTATTACCCTGTGATATTTTTCCTATGAGATACCTTAAAGATCCTTCTTTCCATGTGGCCAAACACACGAGCTCCTCAACTGATAATTTAATTTGCGTATTAGTAAAATTTATATGAATAAATCATAACGAATTTTCACTTATATTATTCCCCAACTTACCGTTACTTTCAGTTGATGGTACATCAGGACAGGCCTGGTACTTGAAAACTATTCTGGAATCATCAGTACAACTTTCAGCTTTGCTGGGAGGATTGGAGCATTCGCCTGCACCTCTATTGTAGCTGAACGTAAAAGGTGCACTTTTAAATGGACAGGGAATAGATTTGGTCTCTGGATATTTCCTGAACATCGTGTGCAGGGGATCATCACCTAACATAGAACTGCATATGTCGATCAAGGAGCCTTTTTTCTCTTCACATATTGCTGTAAATAAATCAGTGAATCAATTCATAAAATAAAAAGAGGCTTTTCACTCGATAGAAGAATATAACAAAATTTGAATATCAAAACAGATTTAATCTGTTAGTCTTCTACAGTTTTAATTTCAAGAAAATTTTCATTCAAAAAACTTTTAGAATCAAATTAATGTCTACAATAGGCAGCGCTTATATTCAATAGACCTATATAATCAAAACTCAATATATAATGTCAAATGGAGTGAATAAACCGACAGATATAAAAAAGTCATTAAAATTAATGAATGAATATTTAAAGGAGACAAAATTTTGTTTCTGATCTTACCAACACCAATTGCTTCTCAAAAACATGAACACAACTTGAGGACTTCTCAAAAAATATAATTTATTTGAGATATTTAAATATTCAAATAGGTTAATTCAAAAATCTCTCAAAACATGCACTATATCTTCAAAAAACAATTATAATTCTGATAATATCTTCGTCGGCCCTAAATAATATTCCAAATATCAAAATCAAATAACTATCACTATATCTTACCTACACGTGCCAACAGGACAAATTTTAAAACTTTAAAATTCAAGATAGTCTATGTTCTTAACAAAATCACAGAAAAGTGTAAGGTATTATAAGGTTATCTTTAAACTATTGACATTCCATAATGAGATTTATTAGAGCCTGAATATAATTATATATTATGTATAAAATAAAATCGAAAAAGGCTTTTTACTTGATAGAAGAAATATAACAAAATTTGAATATCAAAACAGATTTAATCTGTTAGTCTTCTACAATTTTAATTTAAAAAAAAAATTATTCAAAAAACTTTCAGAATTAAATTAATGTTTACAATAAGCACCGCTTATATTTAATAGACGTATATAATCAAAACTCAATAAACAATGTCAAATAGAATGAATAAACCAAAAGATATAAAATACTTTGTGAGTATATGCACAATACCAAGATTGAACAATTCCTATATTAGGATAATAAGTCTGTGAACAATTCAAAGTTCCTAGTCGTTAAAAGAATGAAACTACCTAGATTGTTATCTTATAAATATTTACTTTTCATTTTCAGAAACTTTTGTAACAAAGAAAAAATGTTCAAATTAACACAATTTTAAGAGCTCTTTTTACTATGAGAAATTATTACTTCCTTGATAAAACAAGATAATTATTCAATAAAATGCAGTTGCAAAATTGTAAGCGAGATTTGTTATAATATGAATTGATAAAATTTTTGAGTAAGTTCTCTACTCAAAAGATCAGTCTTAAAATCAACATATTTGTATACTACCTTCATAAAACATTTAAAAAATTATTTAACGATTAAATAAAATAAACAGTCAAATTTATACAATAGATAAATGTATATTTTACATTTTAGTTTTGTGTACTTTCAAGTTGTCCTAATACCTTACACTTACATCCTGTTACCACGTGTAGGTAAGATATAGTGATAGTTATTTGATTTTGATATTTGGAATATTATTTAGGGCCGATGAAAAGATTATCAGAATTATAATTGTTTTCTGAAGGTATAGTGCATGTTTTGAGAGATTTTTGGATTAACATATTTGAATATTCAAATATATTAAATATTCCAAATAAATTATATTTTTTGAGAAGTCCTCAAGTTGTGTTCATGTTTTTAAAAGGCAATTGGTGTTCTCAATGATAAGATCAGAAACAAAATTTTGTCCCCTTTAAATATTTATTTATTAATTTCAATGATTTTTTTATATCTGTTGGTTTATTCATTCCATTTGACATTATATATTGAGTTTTGATTATATACGTCTATTAAATATAAGCGGTGCTTATTGTAGACATTAATTAAATTCTAAAAGTTTTTTAAATGAAATTTTTTTTTTAATTAAAATTGTAGAAGACTAACAGATTAAATCTATTTTGTTATTCAAATCAATTCATATGTTTACTTCAATGCCGATTTTAACAAGGTAACAGACAGCCAGTTTGGTGTTTCGTTGGTATATTTTTGACAATATCCATAGATCGTTTCTATTTGGTTGTTCAGTTTTTGAAGATCTTTATAGATTTTTTTCCTCTCTAAACACTCCAATAAATTCATTTTGGTCGTAGCACACGCGTACGAAAACAAATGCCACACTGTTCGTAAGAGACCCAGCTATCACATACTCAAGCCACGACCTTTGAAACATACATGCGCGCCATCTACAGCGTTGGTCTTGATCAAATTTGAACCACCCTCGTAGATATGAACAACCTCAAAATTGTACAAAAATATCACAATACTAAAAAATGAATTTGTTCGAGTGCTTGAAAATTAACAAATTCGATTAAGATTCTTAAACAACCAATTAGAAATTAACGCAGTTATATAGGTAGTAGATTGTAGAACTGTTCATATTTTATAATAATAATATTACTCACATTCTTTATATTGCAGCACCCCTGGGAATTTTTCATGTATTGCCAAGCAGCGGTAACAGTTGTCTTGCCTATAAGAAACGATAAGCAAAACATCATTAATCAAACTCATTACAGTAATTAAATAAATTTTGAATCTACTCGGTGAATGTTCTACTTTGGAATTAAAATCTTATATCCAAAATTCGTATAGAGATAGTTGAAAAGAAGAATTCAGTTGCTTTTGTGACTTGTGCCATATCAGTTGATAAGCTTGAAATAAAATTCTGTATTTTAATTTCAAAGTTATTATCAGGAGTCACGTGCTCATACCTGTCAGTGGTTGGGTTTTTGTTCAAAAATATTTTTGGATGAGTAGGTTTCTAATCTAATTGTTTGCCAGATATGTTCGCAAAATTAGGAAAACCAATCGCAGAAAAAGACGAATCATTTTCCACCACTGTATTTACACATCAGCACAAACAAAAACGTTATTAATGAGTCAAAATACATCTTAAGAGATTAGTGTCCATGGCAACGACAAATTGCCCTGCTTGTAACTTCTATTAGGCGATTTTTTCTGAAATGGTTTATTCCGATATGTCACACCCCCTGGCTTTAAACGAGCAACTTCTAAAATCACCCATATCAAAAAATTTAAAATAATCATGTAGGAATTTGATTTCTTGTGGGAAGAAATCTAATTTATACTTGTATATAGTGTTAATTAAAACGGATGGAATCCTCTAATAAAAAAAAAATTTTAAATAAGAGATAGGGTGCTATAAATCTTGAAGATCTATAAAAGTTCAAATCTCACTGTCAGATGTTGAATGTTTGGTTCCATCATTTTGTCAAACTTTCTTTAGTTGACAGTTTGAAGACGCTTTTCAGATGAAATATATGTGATGAAGACTATTTGACCCGAGCATCATTCTTCAAGTAATTATCGTGATTCCAAACGTTTAAGAGTAGATTCCTCAATTACGCTAAGTCTTCTGCTTGCCCTTCAAGACTTTAGATGAGACGTTGTAAACTCTAAGTAAAATTGGGGTTGAAATCGTGAACTCTTATAGAAGGTGCGATACGTAAGCGAGACAGTACAAGGGTAGGCGGTTAGAAAGTCACGACGTTGAACACAAAGTTTCAAATACCACTGATTGGTATTCGAGAGTTAAAACGTTTTTCTATTTCTATAAACACCTGTAAATATGCGTTTTAAATAACTTTATTATCAGATGAAATTGAAATATGTCAAATTCAAATTATGGGTGAATAACTTTGTCCCCTTTAATATTTTTTAGAAGCGGTTTTTGTTCAAATAACGTCACATCTTCAGGAGGGTATATGACTCATATTGAATTTATAGATCTTCAAATTGTAGATGGAAATGGTACGTGGAATAAAAAATATCTTCCAATATACTCACCTATTATATACTAAATATTTATCGGCTTGATTTTCGAAACATTCTCCTTTGGTTTCTATGTGTGTGCTGTTGATGAACACCAAACTTTGTAGTCCACTTTGAAACCATCGCCCACTCCACGTCTTGTTGAAGGTACATCCTCCTGAAATAATATTTTGATTAATTTCCGTATCCATCGTACATGTTATTAATTAATTTTATGTATTTCTACTTTGCGGAGTATTTCATTACCGAGTTGCTTGTAATGTTTATTTTATTTGCCGCCGCAATAATTTAAAACGATATCGATAGAATTCTCGTCCATAATGTCGAATGGAATATTTTCGTCGGCACAGAGAATGATTTCATGTTACGTATTATATTCGGAAAATTGAGAATAAACCAACCTGAAATGACTGGAATTGTTGTTTTTCTACCCGTTAGGTTAATTGAAAATTTGAAACGATTTCCCATTAATTGCGATATAATATAATCTAGAAATAATCCATCGCCAAGCGCTGTGATTACAACTCCATTATGGCGTTGTTTTCACATATCTCGTTATGGAATGGCGCAACTAAAAGGTGCTAAAATTCTCTACTCATCGTTTCACATGTACAATTTTCAATCACTATTAGGGATTCAAACATATCAACAATTTTCTTCCTTTAAAACTTCCTTTAAAAATTTAACGTCAGCCCTTATCACTGGTCATGTGAATATTTAATTTCATTGTTGGAGGGACATTCGACTTTTGACTTGTGCACAACATTTCTTGAGTGCTCGTGAAGCTCTTGGAGTTTCAAAGTGTTTTTTTCGTTAGAAGAAAGTACTGACGTAAAGTCAGTTCTTGTTTAACGGTACATTGTCCCTGATAGTTTCAAACCTGTAAATTATCCAATGATAATAATTCATTCATTCTTTTAGAGAAATGAATGTATGGTTAGTAAAGTTTCACTGTGTAATAAAATTGATCATCAACAAACCCTTAACTATATTCTGGAATTCCTTAAAATAGTTGACAAATAGTTGTAAAGTTCAATACACTGGAGACTTACATAAAGAAATCTCAAATTTCCTTGATTTATGTTTGAGTATATATGTACATACAGGGTGTTTCACGAATGATTGTACAGGCTTTCAGGGCAGATGCAGGACATTTTGATGAGTCTGAATCAGTGCTCGAAATATGTCCTAATCATGTTCGTTTAAGAGTTACAGGATGTTTTATATATTTTATCAAAAACTTTCTTGGACGCCTTCATGAAAACTTGAGGAAATGAGTATAAACCAATGCCAAAAATTTGCCCATAATGACTTATCGATAGCACAGGTCCGTACTGAGAGAATTACATTTTTTACCCCACACCCTGTACATCCAATTTTCAAAAAGCGAAATTCTCTTCAGAACCTACAGTAAATACTCTTTCAAACAAGTCTATTAGGATCAATGGCACAATTCGCATCATCATTTTATGAACCATTGAATGTTAGGAATTTTCAATTTATAGTAAACACGGACCTGTGAATCTCCGAATAATGCGTCTATTCATATTGAATCGTTTGAAATTTTCAGTAACATGACTAAGGTATGAATGCACTAAATTTAACCGAGAGCTCGAATTTACATTGAATATTTCATTGGACTATTATAAAATGAACTTAATAATAAAAATATAAAATGTATCTTATAAACATGTGTTCAAGAATATATGGTCCAATTAGGCAATTATTGTAAATTCCACACCAAATATTGACTGAAAAACGGTATTGTAAATTGCGTTTCCTATTCACTTTCGGATTTACTCTGGACCAAATATGTGCATTGCGTACATTCAAAATGCCATCTTTTGTGAAGGTCGCTTCATCAGTAAAAAGCGTTCTGAAGATAGCTCGCTGGTTCCGCAAAACCATCTGCAAAATCGGCTCCTCGGTAGTTCATCGCCTGGCTCCAAGGTTTGGACGGATTGTAAATGAAATGGATGCCACTTTTCACTTTTCACGGTGCAGAACTCGCCAGACCTGACAATGTGGCAAACCTGAAACTGAACCAAGACGCCGAGTGCTGGTTGAGGGATTTTCTTGGACAGCTTCTATTATCTCTTCATGGTTTATCATCGAACTTGCTCGTCCTCGTTTACTTACTGACGGAAAGTATCCAGTTTCACGAAGTGAGTCGCGTCAGTAAGCGGGGACAAACTTCCCACCGCGTTGATTTTCAACAGTTGAGGAACCCATCGCACCTTTATTTTGTGATATTGAAGGTGTTCGTGGATGATGGACTCTACACGACCAATACTGATGCCAACTTCAGCCGAAATGTCTCGAACATTCATCCTACGGTCCTCCAAAATGAGTTGTTCCTCGCGGCGAATGTTGTCTGGTGTGACGCTAGTTCGCGGTCGACGATCATGTGGCTCATTCTCGACGGTTTCGCAGCCATCCTTGAATGCTTTGGCCCATTTGAACACGGCAGCCCTACTCAGGCACCCACTACCGAACTGCTTTTGAAAACGCATAAAAATATCCGTGTTTTTAACGTCTTCTTCCACTAAAAAACGAATGATAATACGTTGCGCAACGGCAGTCGGTACTTGACGTTCACTCATGGTCGTAGCACACGCGTCAAACACGTGCTTCGACGAAAACAAAGGCCACACTATTCTTAAGAGACCCAGCTATCACATACTCAAGCCACGACCTTCGAAACGTACATGCGTGCCATCTACAGAGGTTGTCTAGATCATATTTGAACCACCCTCGTATATCTTTCTACTTCTATTTCTTTTTTTTTTAATTTTTGTTTTTATTCTCTATTTTTGTATTTAAGTTTTAGTTTGAAACTTAGTTAGTTGAACAGACGAACACCATAAATAGTAAAATATCTGTAAATACTGTGACGTCGCATAAAAGGCCTTATTATTATATATTCGGATGAATTTTTCGGTCCTCATGAATAGGCTGAATTATTTGGCGCTTTCGACAGAAAAATAAAAGGTCTGAATCGTGGAAGCGACGTATTGACTGGAAGCAAGCAGAGCGCGGAGTTGTCGGCATAATAGGCTTTAGTCACAGGGGTGGGGAGTAGTACGGGGGCATCGATTTTCAGATTAGGCACCTCCGGTAATTCCCCCGATGTGCCGTGACGTAAGAGGCTTACAGATGTGATTCTGCAATCGGCTCGTCGACTTTCAGTTGTTTTGACGGCAGATCTACATCTCTAATCTGTCGTCGAACAACCCTCGGTAATCGCTCGGACGATTTACGGCTTTCCGATCGCGACTATGAAAATGCCCGTCACATGTATGCCTGAAATGCCCACTTCCTGTGAACGCGGCTTTAGGATAAAACCTTATTTTCTGTATTTCGTCTTCTCTTTCACAATTGCGACCGAGAGGTTTTTCGTTGTTATCTATCCAACAACTGTCAGTAGACGATTCAGGAATTTATTCGCTATCAACTTCCAATTTTCAATATTTCACGTGAGAACGTGGGTTCGTGACACTTCTGTTAATAAAGGAACGAACCACTGAGGAAAGAAAACGAAAAATATTCGAAAGTGTTCCTTCGAGACCACGATTAGTATTTCGTGACCGCGGACCCAAAATCTGGACGCGTGTCGGTGTGTTCCTGTTAGGGAAGACCCGACGGCCATTGTACGTTCGTGCATCTCCAACCCAAGAAAGAAAGAGACTACAGCTGAGCGTGCCGAACTGGATCGAATTAGTCGGACGAACAGTTGCAAAATGAGAAATTGCTATTACAAAAACGCCATCTTCTCTGAATTCAACACGAAGAATATTTTCTCTGCAATTTTAATAAGAGATTGCTACTTAAGTTCACATGTCTGATCATCTGGCACAAGTACTTTTCCTGCTTCGGATAATGAACCTGAAAATAATGCCAAAATCATAAAAAGGAGGGATATAACTGAAGAAGGTACTTTAAAGAAGGACATATCTGATATATCTTGGGAAAATTTGTACACCAAAAAAAATGCAGAAATCTCAGTTTTCCATAAGTACATCATGAAGGTGCTAGATCAGAGAATTCCATTAAAAGAAAAGAAGGTGAAAAACTCTTTCGACAGACAAATGTTATGAAAAACCCAAAAAATCATTGAAGTGAAAAATACCCTTGAATCACTATACACAGTAGCAAAAGTAAAAGGAAACGACTCATCATTTATAACTTATAAATCGTATAAGAAACAATATTGTATTGAAATAGAAAAAACCATAAAAGAAAAAAATGAAGAATACTTGAACAAGGCGGAAAATAAGCAGAAAGCACTATGGAAAATTTTAGGAAGCAACAACTCGAAAACAACAAAGGAAAATGCAAGCACAGAACTTAATGCTGATTCAATAAACAACTATTTTGAATGTGTTGGCTAAATTTAGTTATGAATCTAGTAAGATACCACAAAATAAATTTTTGAATAATAAAAAATCGTGTTTTTTCTCTGAGTGCACTGTAAATGAAGTAAAAAAAATAATAACATCTTTTAAACCCAAAACAACAGTTGATATTTACAACATTACCGAAGACATTCTGAAAAATAATAGTGAAGAAATTGCCAATCCTATTTCAATCATAATAAATAAATGTTTCCGAGAAGGTTATTTTCCAGAAGAACTTAAAATTGCAAAAGTTATTCCAATCTACAAAGGAAAAGGAGACAAAAACGACTGTAATAATTATCGACCCATCGCAATTCTTCCCTGTATATCGAAAATATTTGAGACTGTGATTAAAAACAGAATGTTGAAATGGATGGAGAAGAAAAATATTTTAAACAAAAACCAGCATGGATACAGAAAAGGTCGAAGTACAACTACTGCACTAACGGAATTGTTGAATAATGTGATAGAAGCTATGGATGAAGGAGATTTTGTAGAGATGCTAAATTTTGACTTGACTAAAGCTTTCGATGCAGTCTCACATGTGACCCTGCTTAAGAAACTGAACTCCTGCGGTTTCAGAGGAAACATTCTAAAACTGTTGGAATCGTACATGGGAAAAAGATTTCAGAAAGTACACTGGAATGACGTTATGTCAAAAGAAAAATAATTAAGGTATGGAGTACTTCAGGGTTCTATACTGGGACCTGTATTGTTCTTGGTGTATTTGAATGATATCATTATCAAAAATTGTAACTGTCTATGCTTGAACTGCGATGACGCCTCCATAATAGTAAAATCGAAGGATGGAAAAGATTTCACAGACAGGTTAAAGCTCGCACTGATTGAAGTGGAAAAATGGTTCTCCTTGAAGGGGCTCAAATTAAATAGTTGAGTTAGCATTTGGTAGCAGAGGGAACCCAGCGTAATCCTAGATAATAAATTGAGTTGGGCTGCTCATATTGATTACACTTTCAACAAATTGTCCAGATTGAAAAAGTATGGTATTCTCGAAACTAGCAGAATGCATATTTTCGGAACTTTGAAAGTTTGCTATTATATGGAATACTTCTGTGTGGAAACGCGTCTGATGCTACCAGGATTTTTCTTCTACAAAAAAGCTCTCCGAATTATTTATGGAATAAGTCACCGAGAATCTTGCAAGCCGACTTTCATGAATAGTGGGATATTTACCTCTTCATCCCTTTATATAAAGGAGTGTCTCAAATACGTGCACTACAACAGATCCAACAAACCAAAAAATGGGAAACATCACTTATTTAACACCAGATATAAGAATGATTTTATTACACCATTGCACAAGAAGAAAAATACGCAAAATTTCTCGCACTACTGGGGTATCAAAATGTTCAATAAATTACCTACAGACGTGAAAGATTTACCAGAACGTGTTTTTAAAAAGAGGATTCATGAATTCGTGGTTAAAAATGCATTTTATTCAGTAGAAGAATTGTTGAGTTTTTCACTTTGAATGATTTATTATTGACGAACTATGTAAAATTGATGGCAATAAATTATTATTATTATTAAGTTTTGATATATGGCAACACTGGTGTGCATAAGTCAAATCTGACACTGTCATCGTGAAATCTGAAATTTATTAGGGTGAACCTACTCAGAACGTGACGTCACATTGGTGCTATTTGGTTTACAGATAATTAAAAAAATTCACATCGAACTGAATTGTGAACAGTTTCGGGCGATGATTTTTTACATTCATACATAATTGTATCTTTATAGAAAATTTGGTCTAGTGCTATTGAAAATCTTCAGGGGTTATTATTTAACCTAGACTTCAAGTGAATAGGGTACAAGATGAAAATGACATAACTAGTAATAAATAAGTCTCTCCCTGCTGTGGAAGATATCACCCCTTTATGTAGCCGGGGTATTCGCAGCAACCCCGACTTCATTACGATAATCATATCAGTTATAATAAAATCTGTGCGGAGAGAAAGAGGAGGGTTAAAACAGCGCGTGGTGCTGTAATCATCCCCTCATCTGCGGTTAGTTCACTGTGACCGTGTAAACAATATGATTCATTAAACCTGTCGTAAAAGAAAAATAGTCACTTTGCTATTGTCAATTCTTCGCCATTTGGACCTTTTTGCCGAATTCCACGCTTTGTACTGGATCGGCTGTAGGAAAGGTTAATCAAGATTCGAGATTTGTTACTGAAAAATATAGGCTGTTCCGGAACGTGAGTGATAAACTTGGTATGGGGTTACAGGACATTAATGCGAGTCTGAATAACCTTCATGTCATGGACCTATATTTTTCCCTCGTGCCATTTATCGAAAAGTGCCCAAGTATTAGATTGAAATATTTCTGTATCGATTTAATCAAATCAGCTAAAATTTCGAATTATAATTCATTTTTACGACTCAAAAAATCGATACATTTTGGATGAAAAAATATGAACCCACCCATTCTGATGAAGTTTTGCTCCCTTTATTTTCATAAGATAACTTCGCCCTTTATATAATTTTTTTAATTTAATAATAACTGAATAACAGTTATTCAAAATATGATCTTGCCTGATGATGCTACTGTGATAGCGAAACAATTGTTGTGAGTTTAACAATGAAAATTTGTGAAAATCAGAATAACCTTATTTCAAATTATTTAATATGGATTTTCACCAAGTAAGGACTGATACAATTCAATATTTTCGCCCTTTATGTCCAGTATTACTAATAATAACAATCTTTATTTTCAGAATTATCATCATACATGGGAACAAAATGAAAAAAGTCACAAAAAGCAATATTTAACCCCTACACAACCACAGTACATGCATCTTCGAATTCTGTAAATGAATATGGTACACAGTTCAATACAAACAAATAAATTGCCCTACCGTGTGAGTTATAACTTTGATATATTGAATTGAATCAGTCCTTACTTGGTGAAAATCCATATTAAATAATATTTAAATGAGGTTATTCTGATTTTCACAAATTTTTATTGTTATGTTTACAACAATCGTTTCGCTATCACAGTAGCATCATCAGGGAAGATTACATTTTGAATAACTAAGCTTGTTTCCGAAATCCGTTGCTTTTTATATTACAGTAAGTACAATAAATTTTTATTGAGCACTAAAACCCAAAAAAGGGTCTCTGCAAATTCCAGCTTATCTGGAATTTATTTAACAGAGGTGACTTATTTAAATCTATTTGTTCGTTAAGTAATATTCCAATTTTATTATGTTTATTTATCTCTAGGGATTCTAACAGATTTAAGGCATAACTTTCACTTTCTATATGTAGAATTTCAAAATTATGGTTGAAAGTATGTCCTGTTTCTAACAAATGGTTGGAATATGTAGAATTACTTTTATTATTGAGGAAACTCTTCAAATATTCACAAATTCTATATTGGAAAGTTCTTCCAGTCTGTCTTATGTAAACTTTAGGGCAATCACCGCAGGTTAACTAATAAACCCCCGATTTATCATCTTTTTGTGTACAGCCTTTATTATTTTTAATAAATTTACTCAAGTTTGAATTGGTTTTAAATGAAGTTCTTAAATTATATTTATTTTTGAGGTATGTAGCAATTTTCTCAGAAATACTTTTAGTGTATTTTAAGGAAATGTATTTAAAATTTTCTTTTATATTAGGAAACGCCATATTTAAAGCTATTACATAATTTTTATTCATCAACAATTTGTCTATCAACCTAGGATCATAGTCATTATTAACAGCTATTTGTTGAATTATGTTAAGTTCTGAAATATAATTTTCTCGATTCATTCGAATATTAACTAATCTAGGGATCATACAATTAAATGCTGATAATTTTTGATTTAAAGGATGATTTGATTTATTGCGTATAATAGAATCCGTATAGGTTGGTTTGTGAAATATTGAAAAATCATGTGAAATATTTATTCGAGTAAAAGTTAAATCAAGAAAATCCATAGAATTATTATTTTCGGTTTCCATAGTGAATTTAATTGTAGGATGTATTTCATTTATCAATAAAAAGAATTTTTTCGAAAGTCTGTCTGTACCTGTGAAGCAACAGAAAATATCGTCTACATATATACCGATATAAAAATAATTTCTTCATTATAATAACATTATGATCCTAGGTTGATAGACAAATTGTTGATGAATAAAATTAATAAAATAGCTTCAAATATGGTGTATTCTAATATAAAAGAAAATTTTAAATACATTTCCTTAAAATACACTAAAGGTATTTCTGAGAAAATTGCTACATACCTCAAAAATAAATATAATTTAAGAACTTCATTTAAAACCAATTCAAACTTGAGTAAATTTATTAAAAATAATAAAGGCTGTACACAAAAAGATGATAAATCGGGGGTTTATAAGTTAACCTGCGGTGATTGCCCTAAAGTTTACATAGAACAGACTGGAAGAACTTTCCGACATAGAATTTGTGAACATTCGAAGAGTTTCCTCAATAATAAAAGTAATTCTACATATTCCAACCATTTGTTAGAAACAGGACATACTTTAAACCATAATTTGGTAATTATAATAGAAAGTTGAAGTTATGCATTAAATCTGTTAGAATCCCTAGAGATAAATAAACATAATAAAATTGGAATATTACTTAACGAACAAATAGATTTAAATAACTCACCTCTGTTAAATATATTCAGATAAGCTGGAATTTGCAGAGACCTTTTTTTGGGTTTTAGTGGTCAATAAAAATTTATTGTACTTACTGTAATATAAATAGCAACGGATTTCGGAAACAAGCTTAGTTATTCAAAATGTAATCTTGCCTGATGATGCTACTGTGATAGCGAAACGATACAAACAATACAAATTTGTGAAAATCAGAATAACCTTATTTAAATATTATTCCTCCAAGGTCTTGTTTTGACCGGTAATAAGTTTTTGTTCAAAGCTATTTTTATTATATTTCATATTATTCTCAATATACATTGTATGAAAATCTAAAGTATAAGTATGAAACTACATGAAATTACCAACAAACCGACACCAAAATTTCTCTTCGCACCATCACACATGTTGGTAAAATTTTTATGTTATTCGAATCCACAAGTTAGTTTTCACCAATTTCAAATAAATTAATTCGGCTGATCTGTACCAAATATCATTAATAAGGTGTGTGAGCTATGGTAATAGAAAGTTTTACAAATCGAGACAGTGTAACATACTTCTGTATAACAATTCTAAACTCAATTCAGCTATAATGCACTGAAAAAGAACCAACAAGTTCGAAAAGAGTGCATGTCAGTACTTTTGTCTTAGTGATCAACAAAACCTTATCGGGCTGGTTTGAGTTTAGAATTGTTATAGATAGAACTTTATATTTCCATACCTCACAATCCTTGATTTTTGGTACAGATCTGCCGAATAAATTTATAAGAATGTAATCAATTCTCATTTTTATAATTGAAGAAATAGACGATTTGATGTCATGATTCTAGAAGAATTTATTTTCTTCAGTTTAAAATATACCAGAATAACATACACAAAACAAACTGATAACATACAAAGAAATAAAAAAATAGCTTGCTAACCTGGAACAAATCAAAAACAATGCTATTTCTTCGGGTTTTTCAATTCACATTTCTAACAGCTAACTAAATATGACATGTGACAGTTTTAGGTTAAAATCATAGACATAGAACATAGATCATAGAAGATAGAAGTTACAAAGTTGTTTTCCCTAAGAATAACAGATTTATTTTTACAAAATTTATTCGAAATAACCTCACCTATATGCCCCCTAACCTAGTAACAAGTTTTTCCCTCTCGTCGTAGAACATCTGTATAATAATGATGACTTTTTTATTTTATGAAAATTTAATTGTATATTAGAGAATGAAATATTTGACAATTATGTAACTATCGAAACGCGTCATGTTTCACATGTGAAAATGAGATAAAATGTGTTTTATTCTCCGATACAGAAAAATAGTGACTTTGATTTCGTTAATTCATTGGACCCTTCTCTTGTATTACAAGGGAGGTTAAACCGAATTCGAGATTTGTTACGAGAATATATTATCCAATATTCATCGCGTAATTCTTTTACAACGTTTATTTATGTGGCAGAAATTCGTCGATTATTTTTTGCCATTTATCGAAAAACGCGCTCTGGATCGGGTGGCGCATTTCGGAGATGATTTAGGGGACATTTCTAGATGTATATTGTTGGAAGAGAACCTGGGGGACACAGGTGTATCGTCTTGCTCGGCATCAATTTAGCAGGGGCGTAATTTAATGCGTCTCCTTGTATATCTCAGATTTATTACCAAACGTGAGAGGCTCACTGGGGTTGACACAAAACACTCCAATAATTAGGCAACGCCGCCACCAGGTCAGGGCCCAGTCGAAAACTACATAACATATTCCAATTAAATGAAGAAAGCATATCCTTTTTGATCAGAGTTGATTTTATCCATCAACAAAATCTTCTTTAGGAGCGATTCAATCATTCTAGCACTTCTCTAACCTTCCAATACTTTTCTTGAACAACAATTCCTCTTAGGCCTCAAAATGGGCGTTTATTTCAGTCATCACCTCCACAATTCGAGCCAAATGTCGAGCATTTTTTTAGGTCTGAGTACAGGTTAAATTATTTTTGATTCTCGAGGAT
The DNA here is from genome assembly GCA_034642435.1 of Megalocaria dilatata. Classification (NCBI taxonomy): domain Eukaryota; kingdom Metazoa; phylum Arthropoda; class Insecta; order Coleoptera; family Coccinellidae; genus Megalocaria; species Megalocaria dilatata. The sequence goes on from CM067862.1 coordinate 10,522,160, forward strand.
CTACCAACGAGAATGAGTTTTCAAAGCTTCCCCTTGTCTTCAGTTGGTTCTCAATTTTATTTAAACCTTCGATCAGTCTACCTTATTACTCTTTTTACTCAATTTCAACTAGATTCAAACTCTATTGAGAATAGAAAATTCAATCTGAAGCAAAATAGAGGAATTTGATCACTCACAAATGTAACGGTTGGATTTGATTAAAAAAATGCTTAAATTTGTACGAGGGTAGAAAGTGCTAAATGAGGCGCATCCGCCATTCTCATTCGGGATTCGTCCTGTAAGGGAGGGATCGAATGAAATAGTTGGTAAAGAGAATATCTGATGGCAAAGTAATGGATTAGAAGCTTCCGACTGCACATCGAGTCATTATGTGTAGTAGATTTTGAGAGATTTATGTAATAAACACAATATAATATTCCGTCTGAAGCGAGTTAGAGCGGCATCCATTACTGGGCCGAATACACCCCCGTCGTTCATAATCAATTAACGGATCGAGATATTTTCTACACGAAATAAAACTGCCTCTTTTCCGATATAACGTCATTTCGAATTTTCAAAAAAACAGAGACGTTTCTCGAAGGAAAAACTTTCCTTTATAACCTAATTTTGTTCATTTGAAACTTCGTATCGTTTTGGTCTTCACTTGATACAAATCCATTATTGTACATGTATGCAGGGTGTACAGGCTTTCTGAATCAGTGCTCGAAATATGTCCTAACTGTATTCGTTTAAGAGATACTGGATCTTTTATGTATTTTATCAAAAACTTTCAATCAGCAATCCTCTTGAACACCTGCATGGATCTTCATGAAAATTCGAGGGAATGAGTATAGACCAATGCCAAATATTTGCCCATAATGACTTATCGATAGCACAGGTCCGGACTAAGAAAATTACATTCATTATCCCACATATTGTAAAACACCCTGTACATCCAATTTTCAAAAAGCGGAATTCTCTTCAGAATCTACAATAAATACTCTTTCAAACAAGCCTATTAAGATCAGTGGCACATTTCGCATCATCATTTTATAAACCATTGAATATTAGGAATTTTTAATTTATAGTAAACACGGACCTATGAATCTCCGAATAATGCGTCAATATGCATATTGAATCGATTGAAATTCTCAGTAGCATGACTTAGGTATTGTGCTGCATCTTTTTCCATCCAATACATGATTCTAAGGGCAACATCAAATATTTTTTGCAAAACTAAATTTAACCGAAAATTCGAATTAACATTGAACATTTAATTGTACTATTATAAAATGGACTTAATAAAAATATAAAATGTATCTTAAAGACATGTGTGGAACTGAAAAAAATCTACAATATATAAGAGAAAAAATTGCAACTTGTTTTCGTAAATACCCCCCTCTCTCTTCTGAACATTTTCTAGCTCTTGTGATCAAATGAGCTACAGCTTTCTTCAAAATTTCCGGTCGATTTCGTTTTGTTTCACTGCAGCTTGAATACGATTAATCAAATGCTCCCTGTCTATGATTTCTTCAGAGTAAACTTCATTTTTTGAGTGTCCCCAGAGAAAATAATCCAAGCATGTAAGATCTGAGGATCTTGCAGGCCAGTCAAGAGGTTCCCCTCTACCAAACCAATGATCTGAATAAACTTCATTCAAATGCGCTACAATTTCAAGGGTAAAATGTGCCGGAGCTTCATTATGTTAGAAGTACATTCCTCTTGGAATATTGTTCATATCATTCAGCCTGTGTGGAAGAATATATGTTTCAATTACGCGATTATTGTAAATTCCACGCCAAATATTGACTGAAAAACGGTGTTGTGAATTGCATTTCCTAGTCACTTTCGGATTTTCTCTGGACCAAATATGTGCATTGCGAACATTCAAAATGCCATCTTTTGTGAAGGTCGCTTCATCAAAAAAAAAAAGCGTTCTGAAGATAGCTTGCTGGTTCCGCAAAACCCATCTGCAAAATCGCATCCTAGCTAGTTAATCGCCTGGCTCCAAGGTTTGGACGGATTGTAAATGAAATGGATGCCACTTTTCAGGGTGCAGAACTCGCCTGATCTGACTATGTGGCAAACCTAAAACTGAACCAAGACGCTGAGTGCTGGTTGGGAGATTTTCTTGGACAGGTTCTATTATCTCTTCACGGAACCATCGAACTTGCGCTTTCTCGTTTTGTTACTGACGGAAAGTGTCCAGTTTCACGAAGTCAGCGATTAACATGTTCGAATGTTTGGTGGTTAGGAATTCGACTATCCGGAAATAGCCTTCGCTATACCGTAGCAGCTTCACGACCATTGCACTTACAAAATCCATAAACTAACAACATATCAGTATACTCAGTATTCGTAAATGACGGCATTTCGATAATTCTCTTACTGAAAATTTTATGAAAACACAACAATTTACCAGTTGCGTATTTTATTATTTCAATAATTACCCGACAATGGTTTGACATGTCAAAATTCTTAGCATGGGTCACTTAGATTTTGAAATGGGTTGAATTCGGAGTAAACGAATTTCTTCTGTGTTCTTTCACATAGCATTGAAAATAAATGATATCTTGAGCTTTAGTTCGATACAAGCAGCATGTGAGAAGATAAATAGTGGACCAGAAAGAAAAGCAGAACGTTCGATACAAGAGCTAGCAGGTGTCGAAAAGAAATAGAGAAATTTTCGAGAACAAATCACATACGAAAATTGATGAGGGAAGGGGTATAAAAGAATTTATTTGCGAAAGTGTAAATAAGATGTCGAAAAGTATTTCGTTTTGTATGCGTGTGTCTATGAATCGAAAATTCCAGATATTCAACAGCTTATGAAATATTGATGCGGAGTGTGCCATTATTTCAAATGAGCTTGTTTGAAAGAGCATTCATTGTAGATTCTGAGGAGAATTTCACTTTTCGAAAATTCGATGTACAGGGTGTTTTACAAGATGTGGGATAAAGAATATAATTTTCTCAGTCCGGACCTGCGCTATCGACGAGTGACTAGAAGCAAATATTAGGCATTGGCCTATGTTCATTTCCTCAAAATTTCATGAAGATCCATGCAGGCGTTCAAGAGTTATACCGATTGAAACTTTTCGATAAAATACATAAAACATCCTGTATCTCTTAAACTAATATAGTTAGGACATATTTCGAGCACTGATTCAGACTCACCAAAATGAAAGCCTGTACAATTCGTGAAACACCCTGTATGTGTTTCATTCAACTAAAGTTTATTAATTTATTCAAATTAATGTATCTTGATATCAGGGCCACAAATACCGAGCAATAAAGAACAAAAATCGAGGATACAATAAAGACAGAATTATAAAGTTGATCTGTGTTTCGAAGCATTAGTCCTTTACACGTGGTGAGTTTGTTGATATAGGTTAGTTTTTTGATTTTGATATTTGGAATATTATTCAGGACCGAAGAAGGGATTGCTTTGAAATATATTTGTTTTTTGAAGATATAGTGCATGTTTTGAGAGATTTCTGAATTAACTTATTCGAATATTTAAATATATTGAATATTTCAAATGAATTTTAATTCTTTGAGAAGTCCTTTAAGTGTGTTCATGTTTTTTAAAAGGAATTGGTGTTCTTAAAGGTAAGACCAGAAACTAAATTTTGTCTCCTTTAAATATTTATTTATTAATTTTAATGATTTCCGTATATCTGTTGGTTTATTTATTCCATTTGACATTATATATTGAGTTTTGATTATATACGTCTATTAAATGTAAGCGGTGCTTGTTTTAGACATTAATTTAATTCTAAAAGTTTTTTGAATAAAAAATTTTTTGAAATTAAAATTCTAGAAGATGAACATATTTTAATTTGTTTTGATATTCAAATTTTGATCAAATATAGTGTATTATTCTAGGATAGACGATGGATTTTCATGAAATGAACAAGTCATCAATATTATGTATCTCTTTTTGGTGCTGGAAAAGAACCAATGAGACGAAATTCCCGTGGAGACTTTGACGTCAATATTCCGTCATTAGCGCGTTACTTTCCACATTTCCCAAGAGTTGCTAGAAGCAAGTATCAATTTCCTTTCACTTTCATTTTCCCAGTAATTTTTCTCTCACCCACCCCCCACCTGTTCGGATTTCCGAAGTATACTCGATCCGCGGAAGTTTTCCTAATTGTTTTTGACAAGTTGAAAATTATTTTCGGCGTTGGCAAGTTTATTTTCCGCAGGCGGGAAATTCCCCTCCCCGAATGATTAATCGAATACGAAGTTTTCCGTGATAAATCAAGAAATTATTATATTGGGAAAGGATGCGAGAAAATCGGTAAGCGCAAAATAAACGGACTATTTCGTTCCCAAATGCAGCTTTGCTCCTTCTTTACCGTATTGTTCTACGTATACAGAGTGGTCCACATAAAAGAGTTCAGTGAGATATTTCTGTAAGATGAGTTTTTCCGAAAAACACCGAGGAAGGTCAATTTTTCTTTGTGCTCTGTTTTTATTTTTATATCATCAATAACTTTTTTCTAATTTATTTATTGTTGAATTGAATCAGTCCTGTGAAAATCCATATTAAATAATATTCAAATAAGGTTATCCTGATTTTCACAAATTTTTATTGTTATGTTTACAACAATCGTTTCGCTATCACAGTAGCATCATCAGGCAAGTTTACATTTTGAATAACTGAGCTTGTTTCCGAAATCCGTTGCTATTTATATTTCACTAAGTACAATAAATTTTTATTGAGCACTAAAACCCAAAAAAGGGGGTCTCTGCAAATTCCAGCTTATCTGAATATATTTAACAGAGGTGAGTTATTTAAATCTATTTGTTCGTTAAGTAATTTTCCAATTTTATTATATTTATTTATCTCTAGGGATTCTAACAGATTCAAGGTATAACTTTTATTTTCTATATGTAGAATTTCAAAATTATGGTTGAAAGTATGTCCTGTTTTTAATAAATGGTTAGAATATGTAGAATTACTTTTATTACCGAGAAAACTCTTCCAATGTTCACGAATTCTATGTTAGAAAGTTCTTCCAGTCTGTCCTATGTAAACTTTAGGGCAATCACTGCAGGTTAACTTATAAACCCCCGATTTATCATCTTTGGTCTTAATTATTTTTAATAAATTTACTCAAGTTTGAATTGGTTTTAAATGAAGTTCTTAATGTATATTTATTTTTGACGTATGTAGCAATTTTCGCAGAAATACCTTTAGTGTATTTCAAAGAAATGTATTTAAATCTTTTGTTGTTTTATCCTAGTATAAAAGAAAATTTTGAATATATTTTCTTAAAATACCAAAGGTATTTCTGTGAAAATTGCTACAACCTCAAAAATAAATATAATTTAAGAACTTCATTTAAAACCAATTCAAACTTGAGTGAATTTATTAAAAATAATAAAGACTGTACACATAAAGATGATAAATCGGGGATTTATAAGTTAACCTGCGGTGATTGCCCTAAAGTTTACATAGAACAGACTGGAAGAACTTTCCGACATAGAATTTGTGAACATTCGAAGAGTTTCCTCAATAATAAAAGTAATTCTACATATTCAAACCATTTGTTAGAAACAGGACATACTTTCAACCATAATTTTGAAATTCTACATACAGAAAGTAAAATTTATACCTTAAATCTGTTAGAATCCCTAGAGAGAAATAAATATAATATAACTGGAATATTACTTAACGAACAAATAGATTTAAATAACTCACCTCTGTTAAATATATTCAGATAAGCTGGAATTTACAGAGAACCTGTTTTGGGTTTTAGTGCTCAATAAAAATTTATTGTACTTGCTCTAATATAAATAGTAACGGATTTCGGAAACAAGCTTAATTATTCAAAAGGTAAACTTGCTTGATGATGCTGCTGTGATAACGAAACGAGTGTTGTAAACATAACAATAAAAATTTGTGAAAATCAGAATAACCTTATTTAAATATTATCTAATTTATTCGTTTAATTTCCTTCTTTCCATGAGACTGAGACTTTAGAAATAGTATTATATTCCATCAAGGTGTACGCTGCGAATTGCTCATTTTGAACTCGGAATTTTCCAATGTCCCTTGCGATCTCTTTGTCAACTGTACAAGTATTCACTTTTCCTTGCCATAATTCAACCAAACGGCTGATATTTCTAGCAAATCACTCTTAAAGCCCTTTCTTAATGAAAGTGAAGTATCGACCATCTGCGTCTCTCGGAAAATTTGTTATTATGCGATAAACTTGACAGAAATACAGGGGAGCTGAAGATCTGTTGCTCACCTAAGTAAGAAGGAAGACATTTTACTTCAAGATATCGCGCTTGAAATATATTAATTATACCTTTTTGTGTTACAACAGAAATACTGAACAGTAATGGACTGAATGCGCTTTATTTCACGAAATGTTCACATTTTATTCCATTGAGAATGTGATACATGACCTGCTTCGGCTCTTGTATCATTGTCATGTGTATAGGAATACAGTAGTGCTCTCGTTAGGACGATTATGGCGTCCGTAGAACGTTGCTCGACCGGAACACACATATTAATAAAATAATATTATCACTTGAATGCTATATCTGTCCATAGTGATTCGGAAAAATAGGCTGAATAAATTACAATTCGACAAATGTAGCTTTAATAATAATGACTTGGCTATCAACTGCCAAAGTTCGGAATTCCCTGTTGAAATTTTATAATGTATTTCAATATAACTTTTCCAATTATAATTATTGCTGAAAAATGTTACAACTTATTCGTTATATGAATTTCCTTACGAGTTTATCGATATTTTGATCTTTTTCAGTTGAAGTTCCTAGTGTTCCTAATGAGTTTACTATAAACGGATTCGATTAAACCAAAGAATTTTATACCGAAGGCATAAATGCTGTTGACTAAACGAAACAATGAGAAAAGAGCGCTATAAACCCTTTATGTTGAAGCAGATAAAAAATTCCATCATGCGGAGAGATTTTCCTATTTCCTTACATTTCCCAGAGCCCCTTTCGCGCTGTATAAGCCTCTAGAAATATATGGACCCACTAAACTCGTAGTAGTAAAATACGAAAGTAAAATACAAATAGTACAATAAACATAACAATTCCGTGTAATATTGTCCTGGGAAGGGAAACGCAGAACCGGAAACATATGATAATGCCTTTTCCCTCCTCACAATTTCAACTTTGACCATTAAAAATGTTTGTTTTTCCGATACGGGTTTCCGATATTTGAATAAAAACGGGGTGTTAAGGAAAGATGTTACACGGGCGTTAAATGCATTTGCGGGCGCGTAAATATCGGCAAATCTTTTTCCCTCGCTTCTCCCAACTTTTCCATATCGATGTGTTTGTTTCGAGACGGAACTTTGTTAATGTGAGTATAGTCGATTGATCAATACAATCGATTGATCAAAATTTTCCGGGTACTTTAAATGGGCTGATAGAGCAAATGAACCGGGGGTAGGGCGTGTTTGATTGTGTAATCTCCGAAAATCAGGTCAAATGGAGAAATATCACATTTGGTTAATTAGTTATTTATGGCGAGCGGGCGTCTGTCCACCCTACCACTGCGTCCGCACGGACTATTGTGGTTCACCCCTAATTTATATCTCCCCGACGAGATCCAGTTTTTGGATAATATTGATAATCTTGTTCGTGGTGTTCGCAGTAGGCTATAAAAGCCTGACCAAAGACTTCTAATCAGATGCAACTCACTGCTGGGCACTCTGAAACGATGTGCATGGCTGTTTCAGTGTCCTCAAGACACAGCCTGCATTCATCGTCTTCAGCCAGACCCATTTTGTGCAAATGCGCTTTCAGTCTGCAGTGACCTGTCATAATTCCGACAAGTGTTCTTAGTTTGGCCCTATCCAGACCTAGCTCTAGGTTCGCCATCTTTTGGTTCGAAACTGTTCCAAGGAATAATTCGAATGTTTCAGGCCAAAATGGCTCCGCCAGAAAGATTCTAGCCTTGAGTTCATTCTGCCTGTTATAGCCTTGTTAGCCTCGTCTGTGTGGTATTCCCAGGAACGGTTCCGGTCCTACCAGAGGCAGCGCAGCTCCAGCAAACGCCAGCCGATCTGCCTCCTCGTTAACCAAATAGTTTGATTGGCTCGGTATCCAAACCAGAGTGACTTCGTTATACATACCGAGCCTGTTTAAAGCCGTGCGGAAACTCCAGACTGTTCTCTAGGTAAAAGAGCTGGATTCCAAAGCTTTTAGTACTGACTGACTATCTTTAAATATTTTGATTTTACCGTGGTGGATTTGCCGTTTTATCAGTAGTTCTTCCGCGGGTTCAATGGGAAATATTTCTGTCTGGAATATGGTTGCGTTTTGACCGAGACTCAATGAGATGTTAATTCTCGGTTTGCTTCCAAAGACTCCCGCTCCCGTTCCATTCGTCGCTCGCGAGCCGTCTGTGAACAAGCCAAGGTCGGTCCTCAATAGAACCTCAGCATGCTGGGTCCATTCGTCCCGGCTGGGGACGATTACATTGAAATTCCGTTCTTGGCTCGTGACTTTTGACATTAGATCCGAGGGCATCGATAGGGTACTGTTCGTTAAAAGCTCCTTCAGCAGTCCCGAACCTCCCATCACTTTTGCCTCTAACCTATCAATCGCCAGTTGATATAGTTTGTATGTGGTTCGTTCCGCCTCCCTTTGCACGAGTAGGTGCAGGGGTGGTAGATTTAATAGGACCTTCATGGCTGCCGTGAGTGTGGTGCGAAACGCACCTTTAATTGTAAGGAAATCCTGTCTCTGTAGTCGGGTGAGATTATGTTGGCCAACCGTTTGTTGATCTTTCTTTCACCAAGCTATAGCGCCGTACACTATCCGTGGTCTAATTAATATAGTGTATAGTCAGTACATCTGCCTGGGCTTTAGGCCCCAGGTTTTACCACAGATCCGCCTGCAAGTCCAGAAACCCATTCTGGCTTTATGACACACTTTATCTAGGTGTGCATTCCAACTGAGGGTTTTATCCAGGACTATTCTCAGGTATTTTGCCTCAAATGAGAATCGAATTATTTCACTACGGATAGTCGGCGGTTCTAAACCATTCAACTTCCGTTTTTTAGTGAATGGTACAATAACTACCTTTTGCGGGTTAAGAGACATGTCTTCCTTTGTACACCATTTGTCAATAGTGTTCAGTATCACTTGAAGGACGGCCGATATCGTCACCTCTGATTTACCTTTCATTATGATTGCCAGGTCATCAGCAAATGCTTGAACGTCGACTCCCTACAGCGAAATGATCGCTAGCAGGTCATCAACGAGAAGGGTCCACAGAAAGGGTGAGAGAATACCTCCCTGTGGACAACCCTTCGCCGCCTTAAACTCGAAGAACTCATCCTGATACGAGGTAGTTATTATTCTGCCGCATAGTATCCATCTACAAATGAGCGGGTCGATTCCTCTCGCAGAGATAGCCTCAGCGAGAGAAGCCGGCAGCGTTAAAAGCACCTTCAATGTCCAGAAACGCTGTTAGTGCTATCCCTCGATTATCGAGAGATTGGTTTAATTTTCCGACCAAATTGTGTAATGCAAATTCTGCCGATTTGCCAACCTGGTAGGCGTATTAATGAGGGCTAGGGGGACTGTCAATCAACACCTTCCTCCTGATATGGACATCAATCACCTTTCCCAGACTCTTCAGCAGGAACGATGTCAAACTTATTGGTCTGAACGAAAAGGGTTCTGGTTCTATTCGTGCCACCTTTGGTATATAGACCACTTTAGTTAGTGTCCCGCTTGTAGGGATAACCCCGCAAGCCAGACTTGTTCTAAATAATTTTACCAGATGCGGAATCAACACATCCATGCCCTTTAGAAGTAGGGCCGGAAAGATTCCGTCTATACCCGGTGTTTCGAAAGGTTCAAAAGACTTTATTGCGTCTCTGACCGCTTGTGCAGAGACTTTGTTTTTGGATATTCGCCAGTTGCCCCTCCCAGGCCAGATTGAATGATCAGGGTTGGATCTGGCGTGTATATCTTCCAAGGTTTGAAGTGTTTGTTCGCAAGGAGCTCCAATGTTTCTTTTATGGAACCAGTGAAACCACTGTCCAATCGTTTGAGCGAACCGGTTGTTCTCACTGGCTCTCTGGCGAGAATCTTGTGTATTCTGGCAGTTCCGGGGGCATAATTTATACCCTCACAGAACTTGCCCCACAAGTCCCTCTTGACCCTCCTAATGCTCTTATTGTAGAAGAATAATCTCCGAACCTCCTTTCTTTGTTTATTCAGGTTGTTATTCCACCAAGATGAATTTCGGTAATCCTTTTCACATCTTAGTGGGCAGTTTTCGTGATAAGCGGAGACCATGGTGGTTTTGATTTGCTCCGCCAGGATCTCCAAGTGATTCTTTTTGAATATTTCAGATATCAAGGTGCTAAGGTTAGCTCTGAGGGTTTAATATCACATTTGCTTTCCTTGGTGGAAAATAAACGAAAAATCATACTGGGACGAAAATATTTTTGCAAGATGAAAAGCAAGAACATGCGTCTCTTTATTCTACTTCTGACACCAAATTTCAGATCGCTCGTATCTGTTGTTTCGAAAATATTGGAAACAGGCGAATGAAAATGCTTTCATCCGTTAAATCGGGGTGGACTTTCTTCTTGTACCTTTTTTTTTCAAGCCTCACCGGAAAAAACCTTTCGACTCACATTGCTTCTATGGTCAGTTGCAATGAATCTTACTGCTTCAATTGTAAGTACAGAAAACATAAAGTGTGCGAGAAATAAGAATTGAAATTCAATATTTAAGACGAGCTACGTCAATATTGTCGACCGAATTGTTAAGCGGTAAACTATTCACTTTGGCGGTATTAAGGGCACATGCTGAAGGTAAGTAAGTCTATTCAACCGCGGGAATTACCAATTCAAAGGGCCGCAAAGGCTCCAGACGATTACTGGCTCTAATTTATGTATTCTCCGAGCGGAATTAGACCGTGTAAAGAGGGTTGCGTCGCATGAATTACTAAATTTAAACCAAAATACGCCATTTGATAATTATAATATTCTCGGTAAAGGAGCATCCTGCCAAAGGAGGTGTTTTCTTGTACACGATTAGGGATTTTCTAAACGTGAACACTATTAGAACCGTTCAATAATGTACTTAGTTACGAGAAACTTTAGCCTATGATTAATTTAAGATATCGACACCGTCTTCCTCCATTAGATGGACTTATTTATGGACACACAGAAGTTGGCCTGACGAGAAATAACGTCGGAAACTTTTCCATTAGTCAGATTTCAACTACTGACTTATTCTTATTGGCTACACGGACTTAGCAGTACTCCAATAGGTCTAATCTTGATATTGTTGGAAAAACTCAATTGGAGTCCGACTATTTCAAGCGTAAACAAGCGGTCGACGATTCGGATCATTTTCCGCTTTTCCACTAATGCTTAATGACGACCACCTAATGATCGAGTACACGGTACGAAGAGACAAAGAAAAAACAGGCAATTACCGATGAATTGATCATTCGTTAATGATACGACCCAGAAAAGTTGTCCGACAGATTCATTTTTAATGAAGTGAAATGAATGATAAATGAAATGGATTTTAGATGGAAAATTGTGCATTTTTTATGATACCACAACAATCGGTTATGGCACGCGAAATGCTCGTTAGATTATGTACTGGATGGTTGAAAAACTTGTCTGTTTTTGCAATGGAGGAACAAATGCGCGGCAATCCATTCTGGATTCATGTCGGCCGCCCCTTCGCACACTGGTACGACCAACAGTAATTATTAGTTTAAGGTAAAATTGGAACAACATTCTGAATCAAATATGGGCAGATTTCCACTCGCAGCCATCTCTTTCTACACACTGAGAAAAAAGTGCCTTTAACTTTTTTGTATCGTGTATCACCCTCATTAGGACAGCTCGGCTTATTTATGATTCCATCGTCAATTAGGGAGATACCAATTAATTCGTAGCACTTTTAACAATAGCAATCATGATGAAACATTTGTGAACTAATACAGAGCAAATTCTCTGGCAGAATATCCTTAATTATGATTGTGCTCTGCTTCTTCACGTTCTCTATTTCCAGCTCTTGATAGAGTATCAGATTCGACATCTGCGATATCGGAATCTTCAAACCCCTCTTCGTATGCGTAATCAAAGCAAGGGTGAGACAACAAAACATCTAATTATACTAACGAAATCGCTGATACTCTGTTTCGGGAATATTGTCAGAAAATTTCTTAATCCTGGACACCATTGTTGTAGGATATAAACTGATAAGACTATTTGATTTTGATTAAATTAAGAATTTTCTGGAATTTATTGAATGCACTACTATTGTTCCGCTAACACTGTAGCTACGTCAGGTTACTTACTCTAAAAAAAGTAACTCACATTCAATACAGATGTTAAAAATTAAAAATTGGATTTCTGAAAAATTTATTCATCAATGTGAAATGAACAATTTCAATTTAGAAAAAAAAATTTTTATTCAAAAACCTTTTAGAATTAAATTAATTTCTACAATAAGCACCGCTCATATTTAATAGACGTATATGATCATAACTGAATATATAATGTCAAATGGAATAAATAAACCAACAGATATAAAAAAGTCATTAAAATTAAGAAATGAATTTTTAAAGGAGACAAAATTATGTTTCTGATCTTACCATTATGAACACCAATTCCCTTTCAAAAACATGAAACACAACTTAAGGACTTCTCAAAAAATATAATTTATTTGAAATATTAAGTATTCAAATAAGTTAATTCTAAAATCTCTCGAAACATGCACTATATCTTCAAAAAACAATTAGAATTCTGATAATCTCTTCATCGGCCCTAAATAATATTCCAAATATCAAAATCAAACAATCATTATATCTTACCTCCACGTGGTAACTGAATAAATTGCTTTAAACAGACTAACTTTCAAATTCAAGATAGTCTATGTTCTTCACAAAATCACAGAAAAGTGTAATATATTATAAGGTTTTCTTTAAACCATTGACATTCCATAATGAGGCTTTTTAATACTAAAAGTTTTTTGAACAAAATTTTTGTTTTCTAAATTGGAATTGTAGAAGACTAACAGATTATATCTGTTATTTGTATCTGTATTTCGGAATCAACGTAGGATTTGAATCCCTAAGATATACTCGATATAAGTAGTCTGTGTGTAGACTTGCTGTTCGAATTATTATTAGATATAACTAATAGTATAGAGCAACAAACTAGATAAGAATTAAGTGGACTGTATTAAATGATTGTATTAAATGTTGAACCTAGTTTCAACGATTGAAATAATACTACAAGTATAGAAAATATATTGAAGTATAAAAAATATATGTCATAAAATGATAATGTATACAAAATTAACTTACTGTACTTCTTCTGTGTGTGCTATGTCCTATAATTTCTGGGAGACCGTTTGGGAATACTGAATTGTATATTGGTGGTTGTGGATATTGCATGAATAGTTGACTTGGTACATCAAGAATTACACGAAATTTCATCTATGGTTTCTGTGGTTATTCTTCTTTCATAGAGAAATTAAGTTAAATTGGAAGCAACCACGGTACAAAGATTATGCTTAATACAACAATATCAAAATACTATAGAATGTACATGCGCAAACACATTGCGCATGAGATTACATGTTGTGGCGGTAGTTTGTGCCTTAAAAACTCCCAACGGGTTGTTTCATCAAAACGATCGCCAAAAAGGAATTCTTTAACGCATTTTTAATAGAATTGCAAAAATCTTAAAAATTATGTGTCACTGGACGTCTATTGTCATTTAAGATTCTTGAGGGCGTTGCCACCCCACTTAGGGAGATAATAATACACCCACGAATTTACAATCGAAAGTTTGCCCCTCCAAATAAGAATTTGCCTCTTGGGGCGTTTTACCGGAAAAACTTATACTTGCCAGCTGAACTCTTCAATGTGTACATCAGTAGATGTGGGTTTTATTTTATTTACTAGCTGACCCGGCGAACTTCGTACCGCCTTAGCGAAGCTTTGATGCACTACTTTATTTCGTATAGCTGACCTATCTTATGTATGAGTACCTACTCAATTTGAACTGGAATCTATAATATCCTCCATATAAAAATGAATCCTTATTTCCCTGGTCTCGCCATACCTGAGGACTTTACTAATTTTTATTAAATAAAAAACAACATATATATTTTCATAATAGTGTTTATTCCATAGGGTTCAATTTCACTCATATTTTTACAAATCGCTATTGAACAACTTTGCACTTTGAAGTAAACACTGAGCTCAACACCACGCGCGCTCTAGAAAGCAACTAATAGCCTCTATACCCTTCTATACCTGATAAACTATATTTTTAGTTTTATGTTCTGGCGCATAAATAAAAAATGTTGATGGTTTTCCGACACGGGAACAGGCGACATATAATTGGCCATGTGAAAAACATGGATTTTCTAAGTTGATGCCACATACACTTAGCGACTGCCCTTGCGATTTATTTATTGACATTGCAAATGCAAGCCGCAGTGGAAACTGTAAACGTTTAAAGCTGAATGGCATGTCGTTCGGTATCATAGGGATGCGTGGGATTAAAACATCTTCGCCTTTGTACTTCCCTTTCAAAATTGTGGCTTCGATGACGTTGTTCAATAATTTCTTCAGCGCAAGCCGGGTGCCATTACACAGACGTGGCTGGTTTATGTTCCGTAACATAATAATTACTGATCCGATTTTTAATTGCAGATTATGAGGTGGTAAGCCGGGCAATTCCTGAGAATTTAAAAATTCTGTTGTATAATTGACAACTTCATCTTCATTAGTAATGGAATCAACTGATTTGTAATTCTTCAATTCGCCAGCTATTTTCTCTTGAATCTGAAAATTCATTTCATTCACATCAACATTTTTTGCTGCCAATATAACACGTTCGCTTAACCAAACGTGATTTACGTAATTTTGAGCAATGTTTGGGAAAACCATCTCCATGAGTTCGGTCTTTGATTCACAAAAGTTACAAAAATTGGTAGGGAATGTAATGTATCCAGATGATGTATCAACAGCAATAATACCATTACCAATATCGAGCAGTTGTTTGGAAAACACTTCTCCAGACTGGTCTTCCTGCAATTCGACTCTCATGTTTATACTTAATTTAAGTGTTTTAATGTATTTCCATAAAATGGACGACTTCAAACATGCATTCAGTTCATCAGCAGGCGTTGAGCGTGGAATAACTGGCAATATTTGTCGAAAATCACCTGCCAATAGTATCATTGCACCACCAAACCGTTTTTTGTTATTTCGTAAATCTTGCATCGAGCGATCTAATGCCTCCAAAGATTTTTTGTGTGCCATCGTACATTAATCCCAAATGATCAATCTGGTTTGCTGCAGCACTTTGGCCATCGCAGAATTCCTCGAAAGGTTGCAAGTTCGAGTCTCATTAATTTGAAGGTTCAACGGCAGCTTCAGAGCTGAATGAGCTGTTCGACCGCCTTCCAACAACGTAGCTCCAATACCTGATGAAGCTAAGGCTAGTGCAATACCATTTTGCGATCGAATCGTTGCCAAAATCAATGATAACAAAAAAGTTTTCCCAGTTCCACCGGGAGCATCTAACAAATAAAATCCGCCAGATCCATCGTTCACTACTTTCATGAGCGTATCGTAGGCATATTTTTGTGGTTGATTTAAAAGGGGAACTGTTCTATCAACCATTTTTCGTAATGTTTCGGAATCGTATTAGGCTTCGCGTCTCAATTCTTGATCAAATGAGTCGTGCATCGGGCGATTGGGTGCTATCAATCCTATTTGTGTTAATACTTTGTTGGTAAGCATCAAGCACATGTCCTCAATTAAAATTAATGCTTCATTGTGAATTTCTTCGTTCATTTGCAAATCTGCATTCGATGTTCTGAGACGCATCTGATGCAATATATCTTCCGCCATATGATCTTTGTATTTATGCCATAAATCAGTCGGTGTTGATGAGAAGCATTTAGACAAAATTATAGAAAATAATGTTCGTATTTGTTTAGCATTTGACGAAATCACAGCATCTTCGAGAGTGTGGTCCCAATGAGTGTCATTCTCTAACAATCCCAACTGTTGACAGGCTTCTCTGTATGTGCCACACAATACACCATTAACAGTTCGCAGATGTTGGAATGATGTTGGACCACGAACATTGACTAACAGTAAACGCAAATAAAAACACTCGTCTTGACTGGGATGGACTGCATAAAGACGGCCTAGTGCATTGGTGGAAAATACTCGTGGGTAACCTGGAACTGGCTGTCCTCGTTTTCGTCGTTCAAATTTTTTTGATGATTGATTCCAGGTATAATATCTTTGCATTTCGGAGTAAAGTAACGTTCTGGCAAAATCATCATTCTGGCACATTTCAAAGAAGCTGGTTAATGTTATCGATGATGGCCTGTCAACTCGTTGTAATACGTTTGCATCTGTAAAATATACCCGTTGACCATTTTCCATTATACTTACTTACCTTGAAAGTAGGTATAAAATTGTCTCGAATAACTTTTGTTGCGCCAAATGACGTCATTTGAAAACAATTATTGTCTTGCTGGATATGAGTCAAAAAATGATTAGAATCTGGCCCATTTCCGGAAACCAATGAATGTAGTGGCTCTGGTGGTGGTACCAATGGCGTCAATTTGACTTGGCCGCTGGCGCAACACAATCCAGGGGCTTCATTTTTGAATTTCAATGCATTGCAATGTGGACACACAATATTCATTAGTCCAATAGCAACAATTTTCTCTGAACTGTAATCAATTGCAACATTATAACTGAATGCAGCTCTGTGGGGATTAAACACAACATTTCTATGTTGATTTCGATTCCGTTGAAGTTCATTTCGCGCTTCGCGTTGCTCATCAGTTTGATTTGCTCTTATATTTCTTTGACTTGCCGTATTTCGAGTTCTGCGGCCTAAGTTTGTACGTCTGGTTGGTGGCATTGTTAAAAACGAAAATCCAAGTGAAAATATATTTTCTGTATAACCATGTAAAATTGTAATATTGTGTTGTCACCAAAAATCGATATGAAGTGAAGTGAACTTACCGTGATTAACAAACACTTATTAGCAAACAAAAAACTTCTTAGTCATTAAAACAAAACGAACTTTATCAAAAACTTAATAAAATTATTGTAAGCGCGGTTATACATGTGTTGTCACAGATTACCACAGATTTTTTTGTTTTAAATTGAATGACGTTGACATTTGTTAGCGCGGTTATCGATGTGGTGTCACACATTACCACAGATTTTTTGTTTTAAATTGAATGACGTTGACATTCGTTACGCGCGTTTTTTAAAATATGCAAAATTAAATGTATATTTTTCAATCTTTCTGAGAGATTTTCTTTATATTTTTTTTCGTAAGAACCTTGTACAGAGTATTAGAAAACTACAAAAAAAATCAGCCAAATCGGTCAAGCCGTTTTCATGTTATGTCGTGACAACGGAAAACGGGTTTCATTTATATATTATTACTTGATATTCCAATATCTGAAATGTAATCCATTCAATTAAAGAAGTTTTGCAAAATCAGCACATTCTCGTTGTGTTACTTATCTCTCTTCGTTTATGCGAAAGAAATGTGAAGTTTAAATTTGCATTCATTTAAAAGGAGAAAGCTCCAAAAGCCACTCGTGGATCGATAATATGGGACTCCCTGTATACGGCGAGATCCCGAAACCCCGGGCACAATGGGGAGAGTGGTCCGAAGGCGGCGTTTCCGCGAAAATGAAAACAAAAGAGGTCGCAGCTGCCGGAGGATCCCCTGCGGAATAATAAGTGCCAACCTAATTGAGAAAAAAACACCAGTATGTTTTCTTAGCGGGTCGCTTTAATTAAAACGGGGTTTAGCCGGTAATTGCTAGAGATTTAAACAGAAAAGAGTTTAAATCCGTCTTCTTAACGTAACGGAAAGACCGATCGGGCTCTCTTTAATCCCCAAAACTGGTCATTTTGAGGTAAATTCTCGATTTCAAATCAAAAAGTTGAGGAAGAATAGATTTGAGTCAATATTACTCAGCCGTTCTATTTGGTAGTTAGAGTCTATAGGAATACATACGTGCATGTGACTTTTTGAAAAAAATAAATTCAATTCTATTATTTCAATATTATATCAAGAAATCCACAAATGTAATTCTTTATTTCATGAATTTTCGAATTCGAACTTGTATCTTTTTATACATTTTACTTTCTATATCATTTATACAGGGTGTTTCACGAATGATTGTACAGGCTTTCAGGGCAGATGCAGGACATTTTGGTGAGTCTGAATCAGTGCTCGAAATATGTCCTAACGATATTCGCTTAAGAGTTACAGGATGTTTTATGTATTTTATCAAAAATTTTCAATCAGCAATCCTCTTGAACGCCTGCATGGATCTTCATGAAAACTTGAGAGAATGAGTATAGGCCAATGCCAAATATTTGCCCATAATGACTTATCGATAGCACAGGTCCGGACTGAGAAAATTACATTCTTTATCCCACATCTTGTAAAACACTCTGTACATCCAATTTTCAAAAAGCGAAATTCTCTTCAGAATCTACAATAAATATTCTTTCAAAAAAGCCTATTAGAATCAATGGCACACTTCGCATCATTATTTTATGAATCATTGAAGATTGGAATTTTCAATTTATAGTAAACACGGACCTGTGAATCTCCGAATAATGCTTCTATTCATATTGAATCGATTGAAATTCTCAGTAACATGACTGAGGTATTGTGCTGCATCTTATTTCATCCAATACATGAATTAAGGGGCAACATAAAATAGTTTTTGCAAAACTAAATTTAACCGAAACCCCGAATTAACATTGAACATTTAATTGGACTATTACAAAATGGACTCAATGATAAAAATATGAAATGTATCTTATAAACGTGTGTGGAACTGAAAAAATTTGACAATGAGTAAGAGAAAACATTATAACTTATTTTCGAAAATACCCCCTCTCTCTTCTAAACATTTTCTAGCTCTTGTGATCAAATGAGAGCTTTTTTCCGGTCGATTTCGTATTGATTCACAAGCAGCTTGAATACAATTAATCAAATGCTCCCTGTCTATGATTTCTTCAGAGAAAACTGCATTTTTGAAGTGCCCCCAGAGAAAATAATCCAAGCATGTAAGATCTGGGAATCTTTCAGGCCAGTCATGAGGTCCCCCTCTACCACACCAAGGATCTGGATAAACTTCATTCAAATGCGCTACAATTTCACGGGTAAAATGTGCCGGAGCTCCATCATGCTTGGAAGTACATTCCTTTTAGAATATTGCTTCCATCATTCAAGAGCCCTGGCAAATTCTCGATTAAAAATTGTAAATACGTCAGTCCATTCACCCTGTGTGGAAGAATATATGATCCAATTAAGCGATTATTGTAAATTCCACACCAAACATTGACTGAAAAACTGTGTTGTGCATTGCGAACATTCAAAATGCCATCATTTGTGGAGGTCGATTCATCAGTGAAAAGCGTGCTGAAGATAGCTCGCTTGTTCCGCAAAATCCATCGCAAAATCGCATCCTCGGTAGTTCATCGCCTGGCTCCAAGGTTTGGACGGATTGTAAATGAAATGGATGCCACTTTTCACGGTGCAGAACTCGCCAGACCTGACAATGTGGCAAACCTGAAACTGAATCAAGACGCCGAGTGCTGGATGAGAGATTTTCTTGGACAGCTTCTATTATCTCTGCATGATTTACCATCGAACTTGCGCTTTATTGTTTACTTACTGACGGAAAGTGTCCAGTTTCACCATGTTCGAATGTTTGGTGATTAAAAATTCGACGATCCGGATATAGCCTTCGATATTCCCAAGCAGCTTCACAACTAATGCACTTATGAAATCCATAAACTCACAACATATCAGTATACTCAGTATTCGTAAATGATGGCATTTCGATAATTCTCTTAATGAAAATTTTATGAAAACACAACAATCTACCACTTGCGTACTTTTCTATTTCTATAATTACCCAGCAATGGTTTGAAATGTTATAATTCTTAGCATGAGCCACTTGGATTTTGAGATGGGTTGAATTCAGAGTAAACGAATTTTTTCTGTGATCTTTCACATAGCATTGAAAATAAATCATATCTCAAGCTTCAGATCGATTCAAGCAGCATATCAGAAGATAAATAGAGGACCAGAAAGAAAGGCTAATGAAAGCTGCAGAACGTTCAATACAAGAGCTAGCAGTTATCAGAAAGAAATAGGGAAATTTTCGAGAACAAATCACATACGAAAATTGATTGGGGAAGGGGTATAAAAGAATTTATTTGCGAAAAGTATTTCGTTTTGTATGCGTGTGTCTATGAATCGA
Organism: Megalocaria dilatata; assembly: GCA_034642435.1. Classification (NCBI taxonomy): domain Eukaryota; kingdom Metazoa; phylum Arthropoda; class Insecta; order Coleoptera; family Coccinellidae; genus Megalocaria; species Megalocaria dilatata. The sequence continues at coordinate 10,542,479 of CM067862.1, forward strand.
AAATTCCAGATATTAAATAGCTCATAAAATATTGATGCGAAGTGTGACATTATTTCAAATGAGCTTGTTCGAAAGAGTATTCTTTGTAGGTTTTGAGGGGAATTTAACTTTTCGAAAATTCGATGTACAGGGTGTTTTACAAGATGTGGGATAAAGAATATAATTTTCTCAGTCCGGACCTGCGCTATCGACAAGTGGTTAGATGCAAATATTAGGCATTGGCCTATACTCATTTCCTCCAATTTTCATGAAGATCCATGCAGGCGTTCAAAAGTTATGCCGATTGAAGGTTTTTGATAGAATACATAAAACATCCTGTATCTCTTAAACTAATATAGTTAGGACATATTTCGAGCACTGATTTGGACTCACCAAAGGGTCCTGCATCTGCCCTGAAAGCCTGTACAATCGTTCGTGAAACACCCTGTATATCTACAGCTTTCTCAAACACAGGAAATTGCGTAGAGGAATTTTCGTAAGGTTTTCACGGGGTGTGTTCAGTGCAAGTGAAATTTCAAAGTGTATATTTTCATATTTTTTCCAACATTTTTAAACTACAGATTAGATCGTTCCGAAATTCCGTACATTCAAAATGAGAAAATAGTCAAGAAAAAATGTAATCAAGAATCCTCAGACTTATTCTGGTTTTCCGACTCAGCCCATGGTGCAAGAATTTCAATTTCTCGTATCGCATTACATCAAGCCATGAATTTTCGCCTGAAATTTCTCGGTGTTTGGGCCAATCCGGAAACTTGGCTAGATGAAAATTCATAAGGTAAGATTTTTTCATTTTTCCCGCCCCGGAAAATCTCATATATGTGTACATGGAAGGCGAAGGCTCAGTGGAAATATCAGCTCTATTTCATATATCTAGAGTAATGGTCTTCCTCAGATTCCCCAACTCACCTTCTTTTCAATCTCGAACGTGCGAGGAACGTCTGCTGCGCTATGAAATTTTATTACGGTTCTTTTTCCAAAATAATGGCAAACATTCAGTCAAAGGAACAACCGCGTACGCGTCAATTACAAAAAGAAGTTGAGAGGAAAACTTGGAACACTCAAATAAGGTAGTTCGTTTTCCACTATTCTCTTCGGTCCTAGAGAAAACTCGAGAATCATTGGACACAAGGACCCTTTGAAGTCAAGTTTTTCACCTCAGTTTCAAGCTAAATAAGTAGAGTGGAGGGAAAATTGAAAGAATAGCAACTACTTGTTACGTCGCGGCCTCACGAGAGTGCCGATGCAGCTTCGTTTTCACCCTTTTCGTTGCTGTAATTATTTTTAAGAGCCTACGGGAAAACACGGGATCTTTCAAAGTTGACTCTGCTTCCTTCTGGGAGGAGCGCTGTGAGAACGAAAGTAGGACAAAGCGACCTTATTAACATTTTTTAAGTGTTCCTCTTCAATTCATCCATTCCGGCTTTCTGTTCTTATTGGTTTAAATATTTGATGGTTTCGATCTTTACTCGATGGAGGCACATTTTCAATGAATATTAAGTGAAATTCGAGTCCCACAAACTTTTCATTAATACACAACAATTGTTTCACTGCGATGTGGCTTAATGGGGTTCTGTTCAGGTTAAATTTCAATCCTGCCACTGACGATGAAGCCAATAAGCATCGAAACATTTATTCTACTGCTTAGGTCCCTACGATCAACGAAACCTATTCAGGTGGATTTAAGCTTTGAATATTCTAATGAATTAATTCGGTTTATCTGAAGCAAACATCATTAATAAGGAGGGTGAGCTCTGGTAATAGAAAGTTATAGAAATCAAGACAGTGTAACGTACATCTGTATAACAATTCTATGCTCAAACAGACTCGAATTTAAATAATATTGAAAAAAGGTTATTCTGATTTTCACAAATTTTTTATTGTTATATTCACAACAATTGTTTCGCTATCACAGTAGCATCATCAGGCAAGATCACATTTTGAATAACTAAGCTTGTTTCCGAAATCCGTTGCTATTTATATTACAGTAAGTACAATAAATTTTTATTGAGCACTGAAACCCAAAAAAGGGTCCCTGCAAATTCCAGCTTATCTGAATATATTTAACAGAGGTGAGTTATTTAAATCTACTTGTTCGTTAAGTAATATTCCAATTTTATTATGTTTATTTATCTCTAGGGATTCTAACAGATTTAAGGCATAACTTTTACTTCCTATATGTAGAATTTCAAAATTATGGTTGAAAGTATGTCCTGTTTCTAAGAAATGGTTGGAATATGTAGAAATAATTTTATTATTGAGGAAACTCTTCAAATGTTCACAAATTCTATGACGGAAAGTTCTTCCAGTCTGACCGGAATCCAGCCTCTTTCGGAATATCCCAAAAAATAAATTAATTTTAATGAATCCACAACCTCCAAAAATGTATTCTTTGATTAAATTACACAAGGGAGATTATCATATTAGACCGGTTGTTTCGTTCGTTAGTGACCTTCATTTTAACTTTCGAAAAAACTTATTCAGATTATTTTAAAAGAAACTAAATTCCAAGCTAAATACTCGATAAAAAATTCACTATAGCTAATAAATAAAATAAAGAATATCCACTTACCACATAACGCTAAATTCATTTCATTTGACGTACAAAATTTATTTCCAAGTATACCACCAAACGAAACAATTAAACTAGTAGATAAACTATTAATCAACAACAGATGTAATACAATTATCAAAGAAGATATTTTAGAATGTCTAGATATTTGCACTAAACAAAATTATTTTCAGTTTAAAAATAAAATCTATAAATCTGAAAACGGTTTGATTATGGGAAATCCCATAAGTCCTTTATTAGCAGAAATATTCATGGACAATATTGAAACTAAAATTCACCAAAATCCCCTTAAGAAATACTTTTTATATCGATATTTTCTGTTGCTTCACAGGTACAGACAGACTTTTGAAAAAATTCTGTTTATTCATCAATGAAATACATCCTTCAATTAAATTCACTATGGAAACCGAACTTAATAATTCTATTAATTTTCTTGATTTAACTGTTACTCGAATAAATAATTCACATGATTTTTCAATATTTCACAAACCAACCTATACGGATTCTATTATACACAATAAATCAAATCATCCTCTAAATCAAAAATTATCAGCATTTAATTGTATGATCCATAGATTAGTTAATATTCCCATGAATCGAGAAAATTATATTTCAGAACTTAACATAATTTAACAAATATAGCTATTAATAATGACTATGATCCATAGTTGAAGAACAAATTATTGATGAATAAAAATAATAAAATAGCTTTAAATATGGTGTTTTCTAATATAAAAGAAAATTTAAAATACTTTTCCTTAAAATACACTAAAGGTATATCTGAGAAAATTGCTACATACCTCAAAAATGAATATAATTTGAGAACTTCATTTAAAACCAATTCAAACTTGAGTAAATTTATTATAATAAAAATAATAAAGACTGTACACATAAGCATGATAAATTGGGGGTTTATAAGTTAACCTGCGGTGATTGCCCTAAAGTTTACATAGGACAGACTGGAAGAACTTTCCGTCATAGAATTTGTGAACATTTGAAGAGTTTCCTCAATAATAAAAGTAATTCTACATATTCCAACCATTTGTTAGAAACAGGACATACTTTCAATCATAACTTTGAAATTCTACATATAGAAAGCAAAAGTTATGCCTTAAATCTGTTAGAATCCCTAGAGGTAAATAAACATAATAAAATTGGAATATTACTTAACGAACAAATAGATTTAAATAACTCACCTCTGTTAAATATATTAAGATAAGCTGAAATTTGCAGGGACCCTTTTTTGGGTTTTAGTGCTCAATAAAAATTTATTGTACTTACTGTAATATAAATAGCAACGGATTTCGGAAACAAGCTTAGTTATTCAAAACGTAATCTTGCCGATGATGCTACTGTGATAGCGAAACAATTGTTGTGAATATAACAATAAAAAATTTGTGAAAATCAGAATAACCTTATTTCAATATTATTTAATATGGATTTTCACCAAGTAAGGACTGATACAATTCAATATTGATTCGAATTTTGTTGATCACAGGAGCAAATTGCAGACATGCGCACGTTTCAAACTGGTTGATTTACATTCTTTATCCCACATCTTGTAAAACACCCTGTACATCAAATTTTCAAAAAGCGAAATTCTCTTCAGAATCTACCATAAATAGTCTTTCAAACAAGCCTATTAGAACCAATAGCACAGTTCGCATCATTGAATATTAGGAATTTTAAATTTATAGTCAACACGGACCTGTGAATCTCCGAATAATTCGTCTATTTATATTGAATCGATTGAAATTATCAGTAACATGACTTAGGAATTGTGCTGTATCTTATTCCATCCAATACATGATTCTAAGGGCAACATCAAATATTTTTTGCAAAACTAAATTTAACCGAAAACTCGAATTGACATTAAATATTTAATTCGACTATCATAAAATGGACTTAATAATAAAAATATAAAATGTATCTTAGAAACATGTGTAGAACTGAAAAAAATTGACAATGAATAAGAGAAAATATTATAAGTTGTTTTCGAAAATAACCCCCTTTCACTCTTCTAAACATTTCCTACCTCTTGTGATCAAATGAGATACAGCTTTCTTCAAAATTTTCGGTCGATTTCGTATTGCTCCACATGCAGCTTGAATACGATTAATCAAATGCTCCCCGTCTATAATTTCTTCAGAGTAAACTTCATTTTTTAAGTGCCCCCAGAGAAAATAATTCAAGCATGTAAGATCTGGGGATCTTGCAGGCTAGTAATGAGGTCCCCCTCTACCAAAACAATGATCTGGATAAACTTTATTCAAATGCGCTACAATTTCACGGGTAAAATATGCCGGAGCTTCATTATGTTCGAAGTACATTCCTTTTGGAGTATTGCTCCCACCATTCAAGAGCCCTGTCAAATGCTCGATTAAAAATTGTAGTTATGTCACTTCATTCAGCCTATGTGGAAGAATAATTGGTCCAATTAGGCGATTATTGTAAATTCGACACCAAATACTGACTGAAAAACGATACTGTGAATTGCGTTTCCTAGTTACTTTCGTATTTACTCTGGACCAAATATGTGCATTGCGAACATTCAAAATTCCATCTTTTGTGAAGATCGCTTCATCAGTAAAAAGCGTTCTGAAGATAGCTCGCTGGTTCCGCAAAACCCATTTGCAAAATCGCATTCTAGGTAGTTCATCGCCTGGCTCCAAGGTTTGGACGGATTGTAAATGAAACGGATGCTACTTTTCACGGTACAGAACTCGCCAAACCTGACAATGCGGCAAACCTAAAACTGAACCAAGACGCCGAGTGCTGGTTGAGGGATTTTCTTGGACAGCTTCTATTATCTCTTCATGTTTAACCATCGAAATACTCTTTCTCGTTTACTTACTGACGGAAATTGTCTAGTTTCACGAAGTGAGCGATTAACATGCTCGAATGTGGTTGTTAGGAATTCGACGATCCGGATATAGCCTTCGATATTCCCTAGCGGTTTCACGATCATTGCACTTACAAAATCCATAAACTAACAACATATCAGTATACTCAGTATTCGTAAATGACGGCATTTCAATTAATGAAAATTTTATGAAAACACAACAATCTACGAATTGCGCGTTTTTCTATTTCAATAATTTCCCGACAATCGTTTGAAAGTCAAAATTCTTAGCATGAGCCACTTAGATTTTGAAATGGGTTAAATTCAGAGTAAACGAATTTCTTCTGTGGTCTTGCACATAGCATTGACATTATTTTAAATAAGCTTGTTTGAAAGAGTATTCATTGTAGATTCTGAGGAGAATTCCACTTTTTGAAAATCGATGTACAGGGTGTTTCACAAGATGTGGGATAAAGAATATAATTTTCTCAGTCCGGACCTGCGCTATCGATTAGATGCAAATATTAGGCATTGGTCTATACTCATTCCCTCAAATTTTCATGAAGATCCATGCAGGCGTTCAAGAGTTATGCCGATTGAAAGTTTTTGATAAAATACATAAAACATCCTCTATCTCTTAAACTAATATAGTTAGGGCATATTTCGAGCACTGATACAGACGCACCAAAATGTCCTGCATCTACCCTGAAAGCCTGTACAATCATTCGTGAAACATCCAGTATATTCGCTATACACGGAGACACTGAGATATTAATCATACACTAGCGCCATCTGGAGTATGGAAATTCCATACCTTTGCGAGCTAGTTCAAGTGTGGATGTCTGCAATTTGCTCCTGTAATCAACAAAATCTTGTCAAGTTTGTTTGAGTATAGAATAACATACAGAAGTATGTTACACTGTCTCGATTTGTAGAACTTTATATTAACATAGCTCACACTCCACATTAGTTTTGAAGTGTTACATAGATGCAAGGTGCACTGTTTTGAATTAATTCATGAAGAAGAGTAAGCCGGTATAGCAATAGTGACTTGCCCTGAATTTAACTCATGCTATTAACGGGGGCAATACCATATCGATATACCAAATTCTTTATTCGATAATTTTCTATGCCACGATCGGTCCAAAAGGTTGTTTTGTTGAAATCTACACGTCATTTTAACACTATAAACGGTTCTCTTTCACGCATCCTCAGATCACAAATGCAAATAATACCTTATGTACCTTGTTAATTACGAAAACGCTAATTAATCTAATATTCGGTTACAGAGTGCTATCAAAATGTCACGTGTCGAGCGATCCAACCGGAAATGATGAAGATACCCGTATTTCCTGATCCTTCGCCGTTTCTACCCCAATTTCGGCTGTCATGATCATTATGGAATGGAGGTTGATCTCAAACGAATCCCTGCTCTTCTAGATTTTTCAATTGGTCAATTTGTTTTTGATATTATGGGTATATATAATATACAGAGTGAGTTTTTAAGTGAAACAACAATTTCAACCAGAGATTCTTCTCTTTACCTAACTATTTTTTCTAATTTTTATCTCAGCTCAGGTGAAATGTTTAAAGCTATTGAAGATTTAAGAACGTGCCAACACACTTCTGCATTTTGTTCACACGTTCAACATAACTCTCTAATATTGATTTCAGAATGACCTAGAGAACAAGAATTGTAGAGATTCTGAAAAAGAATGATCCCACGGAAAACGTTTTTTTTGAACGAGATGTCACTCAGTGAGCCCAAGTACGTGACTTAACTAACTATAGACCCATAGCTGTTTTGTGCAACTTTGCTAAAATATTTGAAATTATTCTATATGACACTATATATCGTTCAGTTCGCAAACAGTCTACAGGGTGATCCTTATACCATAATAAACGTGGTTGTGATTACAATCAATTCAAAACACTGCGTGGCAAAATCAAACGGAAAATAAATGCATCTTATTCGATCTATATAGGCGTAAAGAGGCTAGAGTTCGTGAAGACCCAAGTAGCTTCTGGTCTTTTGTGCAGACAAAGAAGTCTAAATCCCGTATTCCTGAAAGTGTGAACTACCAGAATGCTGAGCTTAATGATTCTCAGAGTATCGTTGACGGATTATCCAGTTCCTTCTCTAGTGTCTTTACTGCCTCTGACGTAGATTTTGTGCAACTTTGCTAAAATCTTTGAAATTATTCTATATGACACTATATATCGTTCAGTTCGTCCACTCCTTTCACCTCTTCAGCATGGATTCAAGAAGAATCGCTCAACTGTTACTAATTTGGCGTGTATTACTCAGTCGCTGTCTGAATCATTGAACGACCGTGGTCAGATGGATGTTATTTACACAGATATTCAAAAGGCCTTTGACCAGATTGATTATAGATTATTGTTGATGAAACTTAGGTCTATTGGATTTTCGCACCAGTTGTTGGTGTTGATGCAGTCATATTTTTCGGATCGTCTTCAATATGTTGAGTATGGGGGATGTGAATCTGCACCCTATCCTGCCACATCCGGTGTACCGCAGGGGAGCAATTTGGGCCCATTATTGTTTCTCATTTATATCAACGATCTGTCTCTTCAACTTGACTGTATGCATCTGCTCTTTGCTGATGATTTGAAGATATAAATTCTGTCAAGAAAGTACCGGGAATTATCGATTTAAATCTGGCGGGGCAATGAGGCAGGTAAAATTTTTTTTTCCTAGGTTGGTACCACTGTCCTTAATTACTATGCCAAGCTTGAGCGGGATCTGTCAACTAGTGTGTTTGCAACAGCTGATTAAGTCAGTCGATGTCAGAGTGCGTGCCGATTTTTACTATGGGTGATTACGTTGAGCAAAGAATTTGTTTAAAGTTTTGTGTTGCAAATGAATTTTCGTGTGCCGATGCATTGATAATGTTGCAAAAGGCCTTTGGTGATAATGCTCTATCGAAAACTCGTGCATATCAGTGGTACAGAGCCTTCAAGGACGGTCGTGAAGTGGTCGAAGATAACGTCGATAAAATTAAGGAAAGGGTGCTGGAAAACCGTCGTACCAGCTTGAGAGAGATAGCACATGATCTTAAGATATCTCACGAGTCCGCACAAACGTTTTTGATTGATATTTTGGGCATGAGAAAGGTGGCCGCACGACTCGTACCAAAAGACCTGAATTTTCTTCAAAAACGTCATCGCGAACAGGTTGCTTCTGACATGCTGGATCGCTGTAATTCCGATTCTACATTCATGGAACGCATTATAACTGGTGATGAGACCTGGGCCTGCGAGTACGATATGCAAACAAGCCAGCAATCATCGGAATGGGTGGCAAAAAATGAGCCGAAACCGAAAAAACCACGCCAAAGCCGCTCGAAAATGAAGGTGATGCTCATTGTTTTTTTCGATATCCATGGCGTGGTGCACTACGAATTCGTTCCAGAGGGTCAGACGGTAAACAAGGAGTATTACCTAGGCGTTATGAAACGTTTGCGTGAGCGTATCCGTAAGAAGCGGCCAAATTTGTGGGCGAACAACTCATGGATTTTGCATAGCCTTCTCACCGAGCTACGATTGTGACTGACTTTCTCGCCAAAAACTCAACAAACGTGCTTCAGCAACCACCGTATTCGCCGGATTTGGCTCCCTGCGACTTTTTCCTCTTCCCAAAACTAAAATTGCCCCTTCGTGGCACCCGTTTTGAGTCGATTGAAGCCATAAAACAAAATTCGGCGCGAGAGCTAAAGTCCATCCCGGAAAGCGCCTATAAAAAATGTTTCGATAATTGGAAGTGCCGTTGGCATAGATGTATTGGAGCAAATGGAGCCTATTTTGAAGGCGACCCAATAAATTTTGACGATTAAATGTAAAAATGTTGTTTTAATTGAAAATTCCCGGTACTTTCTTGACAGAGTAGTATGCTGAGATTGGTCATCGTTGCGATCTCAGGTTACAATTTTCCTTAGACAGGGCCAATTTATGGTGTCCTAACAACTCAATATTGGTAAGTGTAGAGTGTTATCATTCTCCCACAAACTGTATCCTTTATTACAATTGTAGAAGATAAACATATTTCAATTTGTTTCAATATTCAAATTTTGTTATATTTCTTCTATCAAGTAAAAGGACTTTCTATTTTATTTTATATATAATATATAATTATATTTTGGCTTCAATAAATCTCATTCTGGAAATTGAATATTAAAACAAATTGAAATATGTTTATCTTCTACAATTTTAATTTCAAAATTTCAAAAATATATAATATATAATTATATTTTGGCTTCAATAAATCTCACTATAGAATGTCAATGAATTTAAATAAACCTTAAAATAACTCACACTGTTCTTTGATTTTGTTAGAACATAGATCAATCTTGAATTATATAGTTGATCTGTATTTCGAAGCTTAGGTCTTTGAACACGTGAGAGATATAGGTTAGGTTTTTGATTTTAATATTTGGAATATTAAATGAGTACTGAAGACGGGATTGTCTAGAATTATATTTGTTTTTTAAAGATATAGTGCATGTTTTTAGAGATTTCTGAATTAACTTATTCGAATATTTAAATATATTGAATATTTCAAATAAATAATATTCTTTGAGAAGTCCTTTAAGTATGTTCATGTTTTTAAAAGGCAATTGGTGTTCTTAAAGGTAAGACCAGAAACAAAATTTTGTCTCCTTTAAATATTTATTTATTAATTTTAATGACTTTCGTATATCTGTTGGTTTATTTATTCCATTTGACATTATATATTGAGTTTTGATTATATACGTCTATTAAATGTAAGCGGTGCTTGTTTTAGACATCAATTTAATTCTAAAAGTTTTTTGAATAAAAAATTTTTTTGAAATTAAAATTGTAGAAGATAAACATATTTCAATTTGTTTCAATATTCAAATTTTGTATCCTATTCATTATGAATATACGTTGGATGGTCAGATCGTGGATAGATGTGTTGGATTCAGGAATCTGGGAGTTTTTTTGACCATAAGCTTTCCTTTTCGGAACATATAGGTCAGATCACGGCGTCAACCTCTAAAACACTGGGTTATTTTGTCAGAAACTGGAGTGGCTTTGTGAACCCTTGCACAATGAAAATGCTGTACTATTCTTTCATACGTAGTAGGTTGGAATATGCCTCTGTGATTTGGACTCCACTATATACTAATTCTGTCGTCGACTTGGAGGCTGTTTAAAGACGGTGTTTGAAATATATCTATTTCAGATGTTATGGGAGGTATCCTGTGAGAGGATTCGACCACTCTGTCCTCACCATTAATTTCGGGGTTGAGGTGTTGAAGTTGTGTCGTGAACGTTTCACCTTGACTTTCCTTTACAGGATTTTGCATGGTACTATTGACTCGCCATTTCTTCTAAGCAAAATAAATTTTCACGTACCTAGGCCTGGTCTGAGGCGGAGTTATACCTTTTCTGTTGATTACAGCAGATTAAATGTCATGTTACGTTCTACTATAACTTTTATGTGTACTATATATGATCGATATTGTAGTCAATGTGATATTAATTTTGATAAGTTATCTTCAATTTTAACATGCCATTTAGAACGGCACACTGGGATATTGTAGATTTTTTTTCTTCATTTATTTCTATTGTGTAGACGTGTTTAAGCCGTGGATGCTAATTTGATTTATATGCGCATATGTTTATATGGGTATGTTCCTACATAGTTATGTGTTTTTTACTCACGACACGAATTTGATGGATTACTTATGAGTTTCTTCATTGCGTTAGCATAGGAGTCTTTTATACATATATTTGTTTTCCTATTTTGTATTTTCTATTTTTATTTTAAGATTTTCTCTGTAATTGGGTGTAAACCTGTTGGGAATAAATGTATTATCATTGTTATAATATTAAAAAATCATTGTAATCCAGAAAATTGGATTGGAATGAGAGGTCCTATTGAACGGCCTCCAGGATCTCCTGATTTGACATCTCTAGATTTTTTGTGAGATAATTTAAATGTCATGTTCAAGGGAGTATCTATTTCTGAGAAGGAACTTACGAATACCGACTATAAGAAAGAGACAACTGAAAATACGGAACAAAGAGAGGATCAAATACCTAAGACTAACGAGAGATAGACGTACTTAGCACACTTGAATGGGACAAGACAAAAGTTAGGGAGGGCAGCAACAAAAATAATGGAAAAAATGAACATACACAATAAGATATATAACAGAAAACGTCTGAAATATGAGGCATCAAAGCAGAAAGACAACAAATTAGAACCTACTAAACAAACGTCAGTGGACACAGCACTGATAAATCATACCGGCATTACAATACAGCGTAATTATACAGGCTTTCCAAAATATTCCTTTAACAGAAGAGCGAAGTTTCCGATATTGCGCTCGACCAACCGTCGTTCCCATCTATCTAGATTAAAATGTTTCCAATACTGGAAACGCAATCAATCTGCTTCAAGAAACGTGTTTCCATTCACGATTGGCTTACTCACAATGCGATATCCGAGAAATCCCTGCACATCTCCATATTTCCCAACGTTTTTCAATTTTCCGTAGGTTGTTGTCCATTTTGCTAGTCATTTTCAATATCCTCCCGTTCTGTATTCACAACTAGTCTCATCTAGCCAATAATATCCTGACAGGATACTACTAATGCTCTACATTTTTGCTCATTTCCTCATATTTTGCTACGTTTAAGGATATGGATCACAGAATATCCATAATTTTTATTCATATCATATCTAAGAATTGGAATCAAATGAGATATTACCTTGTTTTCTATCACTTTTAACAAAGTATTTTCTGATTTCTTTCCGATTAAAATGAGCTATCACAAAGTAACTACTCCATCATATTTAAATATTTTAATATTAGCCTTCTACATATTCAATTTAAAAAAAAATTATATTCAATAACTATAACTTCAGGAATTAAATTAAATTAATGTCATATAAGTACCACTTATATCAAACGACATATAAAATAAACATTCATTATAAGACATCCAAATGATATAACAAAATCCAATAAATAAAAATTGTTAACCAAAATCCTATAAATTAAATATTTTGAGTAGACAAAATTTTGTTTCTGCTCATCAATCTTATGAAAACAGATATTTTTTAAAAATGTTTAACAAAATCTTAAGAATTTCATCATAAAACTATCTTACTTAGAATATTCAATATTATTGGATATCTAACTAAGTTACTTTCTATAAAATCTCAAGATATGTAAAAACATTACTAAAAAACATGTTTTAGGAGACACTTTGCTTCGACAGTACTCAATTAATTAATATTCAATAAAATATAACTTCAATCAACAACAAATATTTACTAACCTTTTAACAATTCAGAAAGTTTCTGGTAAATGAATATTGATAAATTTAAATGGAGTGTAATGTTAACTCAAATAAAAAATTCTGTGGTTTACCATTGATCTATCAAGTATTAACCTATTTATTTTACTCCATCATATCTAATATTTAACTGTTGAGCATTTTAATATCTAGTCAACAAAACAATTGTTAACAATTACGTTTCGTTTTTGTCCGAATTTACATTTTTTTTTGACACATGACACAATAATCATTAGATAATATTGAAGCTTCATTTATTTAATGAAAATCCATTGTAAATTTGAGAATGAAACAGTTAATTCACTAAGAATGTGATACAAAACAAATTTCAATGGTTACATATTGTCAATGTGAAGGAATACACAGAGTTTATTGAGATATATGAGGTATTATTTTGTCGTGAAGGAGGGGGGAATTTACATGTTAAATGGCAGGGATCGGTTAGTTAAAAAATGGTTATTCTGTAAAATAAAAAAGGTTTATACTTGATAGAAGGTATATAAAATTATTTAAATATTTTAATATTGGCCTTGGACATATTTAATTTCAAAAAATTATATTTAATAATTATAACTTCAAGAATTAAATTAAATTAATGTCATATAAGTACTACTTACATCAAACGACATATAAAATAAACATTCATTATAAGACATCCAAATGATATAACAAAATCCAATAAATAAAAATTGTTAACCAAAATCCTATAAATTAAATATTTTGAGTAGACAAAATTTTGTTTCTGCTCATCAATCTTATGAAGACAGATATTTTTTAAAAATGTTTAACAAAATCTTAAGAATTTCATCATAAAACTATCTTACTTAGAATATTCAATATTATTGGATATCTAACTAAGTTACATTTTATAAAATCTTAAGTTATGTAAAAACATTACGAAAAAACAAGTTTTAAGAGACTTTGCTTCGTCAGTACTCAATTATATTCATATTCAATAAAATTTAACATCAATCAACCAAAAATATTTTCTCACCTTTTAAAAATTCAGAAAGCTTCTGGTAAATGAATACTGAAAATTTAAATGGGCTGTAACGTTAACTCAAATAAATAAATACTAATGAAGCAAAGTCTCTCTTAAAACTTGTTTTTTAGTAATGTTTTTACATATCTTGAGGTTTTCTAAAAAATAACTCAGATATCCAATAATTTTGAATATTCTAAGTAAGATAGTTTTATAATGAAATTCTTAAGATTTTGTTAAACATTTTTGAAAGATATCTGTTTTCATAAGAGGGATAAGCAGACACAAAGTTTTGTCTACTCAAAATATTCAATTTATAGGATTTTTGTTGAGAATTTATATTCATTGGATTTTGTTATATCATTGGGATGTCTTATAATGAATGTTTATTTGATATGTCGTTTGATATAAGTAGTACTTATATGACATTAATTTAATTCCTGAAGTTATACTATTAAACTTAATCTTTAGAAATTAAATATCTAGAAGGCTAACAGAATATACCTGTAAATATTAAAATATTTAAATAATAGGTTTATCTTCACGTAGTAGTTCAATTGATCTGCTAGTTTTAGTATACGGGTAGTTCAATTGTATCGGTAGGTAAATACGCCACTACGTAGGATCAGAATATTCATTTGAATGACAAAGAGGGATGATCAGATATCAGCGTAGTGAAATGCTTTTGTTTTGAAGGTTAACAGAACATATGAGAAAGAATGTGCCGATAAAAATTCCTTAGGGTCTTTTCCCTGGCAAATATCGAACAGAAAATGATAAGTGGTTAAGTGTCTGTTTGAAGTTTTCGCGCATGGAAAATCACGATTTATCCAAGGGAACTGAAAAATTCGCAAGCTTTACAAATTACATCGATAGTGTTCGAAAAGAAGAGTCTTGGAGCTGGAAAATCAATAACTTTCGCTGAAGTGGAACTCGTTGATGCCCTAGAATATTGTCTCATTCGATTTTCGCGGACGTATACGTAGAGACATAATCGAAAATGGCAAAAAGCATAAGATCTTTATTCGTAGCGTAGGGTGGCGTTAACGGCCAATCTCGCGATGCGGCAATTTGGGGTAAATAGAAAGAGGAATTAAGGTTGTCTTTGTGAGATTCGAGTATCTGTAATTTCTTAAAAGGAGTCGGTTTTATCGGGTAGACATAAATGTAACCGTAAACCGGTCTCGAGAAGCCGTTTCCTGAAAATATGTCCGTTAACTGCTCCTGTTAGTCAGGATGGAAGTATCAATTTTTCACCGGACGACATTTCCGAGGGACTTTTATCGGGGAATTCCGAGTCGACCAAATAAAAATCGAACAACGCTCATTTGATGATCGGCACAACTTGCTGCCTATTTCCACCCCTATCGAGGAAAAATGTATACAAAATATCTGCGAAACCTATCGATTTGAATGAGAAAGTTTTAAATACTAGTGTTTAAATATTGAATTGAATCAGTCCTTACTTGGTGAAAATACATATTAAATAATATTTAAATAAGGTTATTCTGATTTTCACAAATTTTTATTGTTATGTTTACAACAATCGTTTCGCTATTACAGTAGCATCATCAGGCGAGATTACATTTTAAATAACTAAGCTTGTTTCCGAAATCCGTTGCTATTTATATTACAGTAAGTACAATAAATTTTTATTGAGCACTAAAACCCAAAAGAGGGTCTCTGCAAATTCCAGCTTATCTGAATATATTTGACAGAGGTGAGTTATTTAAATCTATTCAAATGACTTTAAATTCAGAATTATATATTCTAACTTCTACATCATATATTGAAACTATATACAAAAACTATCAAATTGATATCCTTATATATAATCAATATAAAATATTTTTCAATGTCTCGGAAAAAACCTTTTTACACTTGACATGTATTAATACAAATGTATTAACAAAAACTATGTAAGTATGTATATTAACATACAAATACAAGAAAATCCACTATTCCAATATTATCTAAAATTATCAAAATGAAGGATCAAATAAAAATAATTTTACTTACTTTAATTTACTTCTATCAAGTATTGACTCACATTAAAATTGGTTTTTTAAATTATGAAATAATTTCATATAGAGTCTTTATATCCACAATATATTCCTCAATTATTTATTATTTTTGGAATTCTGGTTATTTTTCTTATCATGGGACATTATTTGGGGTGAATAAGTTTTGTTATTGTTTTTCTGTGTTCCGAGTACAAATAGTTATAGGTTATATGTAACAATACGTTGATCATTTCTGTTTTATTTTGGATACTTTAAAGCTTACTTCAAGTTTATTCGTTCCATGTTTTATCTTATTTTGGTAAGTTGAATTTTGATCTTGTTATATATTTGAATCTGAACTCAATACATTTCTGATGATGCCATATAGGCCGAAATAGCTATCAAATGTTCGAGTTCTCGTTCAATTATTTTTATTTGATCCTTTATTTTGATAATTTTAGATAATTTTGGAATAGTGGATTGTCTTGTACTACTCTGTCAAGAAAGTACCGGGAATTTTCAATTAAAACAACATTTTTACATTTAATCGTCAAAATTTATTGGGTCGCCTTCAAAATAGGCTCCATTTGCTCCAATACATCTATGCCAACGGCACTTCCAATTATCGCAACATTTTTTATAGGCGCTTTCCGGGATGGACTTTAGCTCTCGCGCCGAATTTTGTTTTATGGCTTCAATCGACTCAAAACGGGTGCCACGAAGGGGCAATTTTAGTTTTGGGAAGAGTAAAAAGTCGCAGGGAGCCAAATCCGGCGAATACGGTGGTTGCTGAAGCACGTTTGTTGAGTTTTTAGCGAGAAAGTCAGTCACAATCGTAGCTCGGTGAGAAGGCGCGTTATCGTCATGCAAAATCCATGAGTTGTTCGCCCACAAATTTGGCCGCTTCTTACGGATACGCTCACGCAAACGTTTCATAACGCCTAGGTAATACTCCTTGTTTACCGTCTGACCCTCTGGAACGAATTCGTAGTGCACCACGCCACGGATATCGAAGAAAACAATGAGCATCACCTTCATTTTCAAGCGGCTTTGGCGTGGTTTTTTCGGTTGCGGCTCATTTTTTGCCACCCATTCCGATGATTGCTGGCTTGTTTGCATATCGTACTCGTAGACCCAGGTCTCATCACCAGTTATAATGCGTTCCATGAATGTAGAATCGGAATTACAGCGATCCAGCATGTCTGAAGCAACCTGTTCGCGATGACGTTTTTGAAGAAAATTCAGGTCTTTCGGTACGAGTCGTGCGGCCACCTTTCTCATGCCCAAAATATCAATCAAAATCGTACGTGCGAACTCGTGGGATATCTTAAGATCATGTGCTATCTCTCTCAAGGTGGTACGACGGTTTTCCAGCACCCTTTCCTTAATTTTATCGACGTTATCTTCGATCGAAGCCGTCGATGGGCGACCACTTCACGACCGTCCTAAAAGGCTCTGTACCACTGATATGCACGAGTTTTCGATAGAGCATTATCACCAAAGGCCTTTTGCAACATTTTCAATGCATCGGCACACGAAAATTCATTTGCAAGCTTGGCATAGTAATTAAGGACAGTGTTACCAACCTAGGAAAAAAAAATTTTTACCTGCCTCATTGCCCCGCCAGATTTAAATCGATAATTCCCGGTACTTTCTTGACAGAATGTATTTGTATGTTAATATATTATACATACTTATAAAGTTTTTGTTAATACATTTGTATTAATACATTTCAAGTCGGGATGTAAAAAGGTTTTTTCCGAGACATTGAAAAATATTTTATATTGATTATATATAAGGATATCAATTTGATAGTTTTTGTATATAGTTTCAATATATAATGTAGAAGTTAGAATATATAATTCTGAATTTAAAGTCATTTAAATTTTACTTCTATCAAGTATTGACTCACATTAAAATTGGTTTTTTAAATTTATTTGTTCGTTAAGTAATATTCCAATTTTCCAATTTTTCCAATTTATTATATTTATTTAGCTCTAGGGATACTAAGACATTCAAGGCATAACTTTTACTTTCTATATCTAGAATTTCAAAATTATTGTTGAAAGTATGTCCTGTTTCTAACAAATGGTTAGAATATGAAGAATTACTTTTATTATTGAGGAAACTCTTCAACTGTTCACAAATTCTATGTCGGAAAGTTCTTTCCGTCTGTCCTATGTAAATTTTAGGGCAATCACCGCAGGTTAACTTATAAACCCCCGATTTATCATCTTTATGTGTATAGTCTTTATTATTTTCAATAAATTTACTCAAGTTTGAATTAGTTTTAAATGAAGATTTTAAATTGTATTTATTTTTGAGGTATGTAGCATCTTTCTCAGAAATACCTTTAGTGTATTTTAAGGAAATGTATTTAAAATTTTTTTTTATATTAGGAAACACCATATTTAAAGCTATTTTATTATTTTTATTCATCAACAATTTGTCTATCAACTTAGGATCATAGTCATCATAAATAGCTATTTGTTTAATTATGTTAAGTTCTGAAATATAATTTTCTCGATTCATGGGAATATTAACTAATCTATGGATCATACAATTAAATGCTGATAATTTTTGATTTAAAGGATGATTTGATTTATTGTGTATAATAGAATCTGTATAGGTTGGTTTGTGAAATATTGAAAAATCATGTGAATTATTTATTCGAGTAACAGTTAAATCAAGAAAATTAGTAGAATTATTATGTTCGGTTTCCATAGTGAATTTAATTGAAGGATGTATTTCATTGATGAATAAAAAGAATTTTTTTAAAAGTCTGTCTGTACCTGTGAAGCAACAGAAAATATCGTCCACATATCTATGCCAATATAAAAAGTACTTCTTAAGGGGATTTTGGTGAATTTTAGTTTCAATATTGTCCATGAATATTTCTGCAAATAAAGGACTTAAGGGATTTCCCATAATCAAACCGTTTTCAGATTTATAAATTTTATTTTTGAATTGAAAATAATTTTATTTAGTGCAAATATCTAGACATTCTAAAATATCTTCGTTGATAATTGTATTACATCTGTTGTTGATTAATAGATTATCTACTAGTTTAATTGTTTCGTTTGGTGGTATACTTGGAAATAAATTTTGTACGTCAAATGAAATGAATTTAGCATTATGTGGTAAGTGGATATTCTTTATTTTATTTATTAGCTATAGTGAATTTTTTATTGAGTATTTAGTTTCTCTTAAAATAATCTGAATAAGTACTTTCGAAAGTTTAAATGAAGGTGCACTAACGAACGGAACAACCGGTCTAATAGGATAATCTTCCTTGTATAATTTGATAAAAGAATACATTTTTGGAGGTTGTGGATTCATTAAAATTAATTTATTTTTTGGGGTGTTCCGAAAGAGGCTGGATTCCGGAGTTATTAGGGATTTAATTTGATTTTGGAAAATTGTCGTTGGATTGTGTTTGATTAATTGAAAATTATTTAATTCTAGGAAAGTAACTGATTTGCTAATATAATCACTTTCCGTTAAAGCAATAATACTTTTACCTTTATCGGCTCGGGTGGAAATTAAATTATTTTCAGTGATTTTTTCAACGATTGTTGTAAACATAACAATAAAAATTTGGGAAAATCAGAACAACCTTATTCAAATATTATTTAATACTAGTGTTTATACTGGGTGTTCCCATATGGAAGATGCCCTATGAATCATGAAAATAGGAGCAGCAGATTTATGACTTGAAGAATTTCGAGGAATCATTGCATCCGCGAATGTACCTTTTCTGAGGATGTTACAACTTAATAGAAGGTCATTTCAAGAAATTGTTAGATCCAAGAAATTCAATCTATTAGGTGTATTTATTTCAACTATTAATTCGATTTTGGGGTGGATAGAGTTCAGAAATTCTGGGAACTAACCGGCCCGTTTCTTTAAAACTAGCAATTATATCGGTCAAATTAAAAAATGTCCCATATTGTGTTTCTTTTTGAATAAAATTTAGAGAATAGATTATTTTTTAATTATCCTTAAAAATGTTTGTTTCTGACCTGAATTTTTTCGACTATCAAATTCCCTTCGCCATAATCGATCTTCCCGTTCGATGTCGTAATCCGAAACGGTAAAACTTAATGAAAATCGACAAGGGTTCCGCAATTGTTGCGATCGAAATTGGCGGAGCCCCCAACCGCGCCGGTTTTAATCGGGCAAAACCAATCACAATATGCATATTGAGTTCTTCGGTTGTTTTTTCCCAACCGTCACGTTTCCCGGCAAATTATGCAATCCTGATACGGTCCCAATTTTCGGTTCATTCAAATCGGGGACCGAAATTGGAAACACGTTTATGACTCCGACGTCGGAGTTATTCAAAACGTATTCCGACCTCCCTTTTAGGGACTAATATTTAATTATTTAGATTGTTTTGAATATTGATCAGGTGGTTGCAGCCCCGCTGTCGGTTTGAGGGATGAGAGGTTACACAAAGTGAGGGACGTGCGGAAGGTTCGCGCTCTGTCGAGGTGTAGATGGCACAGCTCACTTGATTATTTCGACGTGATTTGCCTGGACAATTGCAGGATTCATCCAGCATGCCTGGCGTGTTCTCGAGAAGGGCGCTAAATCTTCGATTTTTCCCACGCCCATCGCTCCCTGAAATATGCCATTATACAGGGCGAGTCTTCAAGTTGTACATAGCATTTAGCCATAGATTCCTCTCATTAATAGAAAAGGTTTTTGCATTTGCAATTTTTTCAGAGTCGTTCAACACAACTTTTATTGGAATCTATACAAAGTGTCTATGAGCTCTATGACAAACTCTGATCAATGATACAGGCTGTTGAGATTCCGTTAAAAAAATCAGTCTTTCTTTTGTAATAATAATAATTATATCCTTTATTTGATCAAATATCAACAGATGTAGATCACGTCAATACATATCAATACTATAAAGAAACAAAACCCCTTTCATTCAAAAAATCACCAACACTATAATAACTTTTTCTAACCAAAAACATTTTCAACTTTTTTTTTAATTGCAATAGGCATGCATTTAAAATTTTGAGGAAATTTATTCCAGACTGATTATAAAATAACATGAATAGAGGTTAATTCTTGATATAAGGTATATAAAATTATTTAAATATTTTAATATTAGCCTTCTACATATTCAATTTCAAAAAATTATATTTGATGGTTATAACATCTGAAAATAAATTAAAATAATGTCATATAAGTACCACTTATATCAAATGACATATAAAATAAACGTTCATTATAAGACATCCAAATGGTATAACAAAATCCAATAAATAAATATTGTTAACCAAAATCCTATAAATTAAATATTTTGAATAGACTAAATTTTGTTTCTGCTGATCAATCTTATGAAAACAAACATCTTTCGAAAATGTATTTATGTTATTTTATTCATAATATATAATTATTTGGTTTCCTTAACATTCTTTATACAGATAGTCCTTGTGCTATAACAGAGGCCGTCTTTCAATCTTTTAGATCAAGGGTAAACCACAGAAATATTTACATATAGTTAACCGTTACACTACATTTAAAGATTTTTCAGTTTACCAGAAGTTTTCTAAATGGTTGAAAGGTGAGTAAATATTTGTTGTTGATTGATGTTATATTTATTGAATATGAATTATTTCAATACTGACGAAGCAAAGTCTCTCTTAAAACATTTTTTTCAGTAATGTTTTTACATATCTTGAGTTTTCATATAAAGTAACTTAGTTAGATAATAGATATATAATATTGAATATTCTAAGTAAGATAGTTTTATGATGAAATGCTTAAGATTATGTTAGACATTTTTGAAAGATATTTGTTTTCATAAGATTGATCAGCAGAAACAAAATTTTATCTATTCAAAATATTTAATTTATAGGATTTTGGTTAACAATTTTTATTTATTGGATTTTGTTATACCATTTGGATGTCTTATAATGAATGTTTATTTTATATGTCATTTGATATAAGTGGTACTTATATGTCAGTATTTCAATTTATTTTCAGAAGTTATAATCATTAAATGAAATTTTTTGAAATTAAATATGTAGAAGGCTAATAGTAAAATATTTAAATAATGTGATTATTAAATATACTGCATTGCTTTCTATATAACTAAAATTAGTTTTTTCTCTACTAAGATAATTTTTTCCTCTGGTATTGTTTTCATGACTTAGGAGTAAATCTTTGAAATCATTGAAGTTATTGTTTGCATACATTACACATTCATAAATAAACAGAATGTACAATGTCAATATGTTATTACTAATAAATATATTTCTACAGCTCTCATAGTTTTTCATTTTGAAGATAGTTCTCAAGCATCTCTTCTGCATTATGAATATTCTTTCAGCCTCAACAGAATTACCCCAGATAATTATTACGTACCTCAGTTTTGATTGTACACAGGCATAATAAGCTGTCAGGGCCGCCTCTTCACTGATTGTATTGGTCAATATCCTCAAAGCATAGCAATATCTTGCAATACCCCTAGACAGATGTTCAGTTTGTGTTTTCCAACTCAAATCCCTATCGATATATCCCCAAGAAAGGTAGTACATTTTCTGTCCTGATTATTTTACCATGATATGTCAATTATGGCATCTTGATTTCTTTCCCTAAAGACAAGCAGTTTTGTTTTATCCATGTTTATTACTAACTCATTGCTTTTAAACCATTTATCAAGATTTTCCAAGTCACATTCAAGCTGATCTTTGCATTCAGTCACAGTCTTACGAGACAAAATCATCGATACAGCATCAGCAAACATACACGTATCATTGGATGTTACATGAATTAAATCATTGGCATAGATTACGTAGAGTAGAGGACCCAATGTTGAGCCTTGTGGTACACCTCTCTCAACATGTAGGGCATCTGATATTACTTGTTTGTCATTTCTTCCTCGCTCTGTGGTTTTTTGAGTTCTTCTTGTTAAATATGATATGAAGAGATATAGTGCAACTCCTCTTATTCCGTATTCACACTATCAAATGCTTTTGTCAAATCAAGACAAAGAGCTGCAATGATTTTATGATGGAATTTAGTGCCTGATACATAGCACTTATTGTAGATTTTCCCTGCCTGAAACCACATTGCTGCTTAACCAAGATGTTATTTATTTCAAAAAAATGTAAGACCTTATCAAAAATTATTCTCTCGAAAATCTTGTTGATATTAGATAATATTGATGTAGGGCGATAGTTATCATAGATGTTCTTATTTCCCTTCTTATAAATTGGTTTAACCAAAGCTGCTTTGAGTGCCTGTGGATACTCACCTACTTGCAATATTCGATTGATTATATGAGAAAAAGGTTTCACAAGTATTGATGCACAGGTTTTTAGTAAATCAACAGGTATCTCATCATATCCAACTGTTTTCTTGTTTTTTAAGCGCATTATATAACCTAGCATTTCCTCTTCCACTACTGGACCCAGAAAAATTCTACTATCGTGTGGCCTAATAGTCTCTGTGTCCGTTTTATAGCTCATATCATGACTTGGAGCTGACTTCAGAAAGAAAACGTTCATCTCATTTAATAGATCCTCCTCTGATTTTTTTGGAAATGTTTTGAATGATAATTTGTCTTTATCACTTTCATTGTTCATTGTCTTATTTATCAATGCTCAAGTGGCTTTGGTTTTATTTTGAGAATTTGTTATGAAGGTCATTTCTGCATTTTTTTGGATTGTCTAACTACTTGCTTCAATATATTTGAGTATTGCTTGTAGTACTTCTCTGATATTAGACCGTCCAACATTTTGTCATAAAGATCTCTTTTGTTTGCTTGATTTCTGTATTCCCGAAGTGATCCACATCCTTTTGAGCCCTTTTTTTAGGTTGCATTTTTTCAATGGAAATATTTGGTTCATTCTTGAATTCAATGTATCAAAGAAAAGTCATTAGGATCTATTTGGAATAATCTCCAACATAACATTGTCCCAGGTGCAATCTTGAAGACAGTAAAAGAAATCCTGGAGCTTTGATTTTGTGAAAAATCTTTTTTCAATGATCTCTTTCACGTTTGTTCTACGGATCTTACAGTCTCCACTGTCTTATGCTGACCCATATGATATGACAAGGCCGATATGAGGTTTTATTATTTCTAAATTTTGTTGTATTTATGAATATGTTGTCAATTAGGGATTTTGTGGTTTCTGTGATTCTAGTTGGTTTGAAAATTGTCCGTTCATAGTTGAAAGATGTTAACAGGTCCAGAAATGCCGCCTTCGAGTAGTCATCACTCAGTAGGTTAATGTTGAAGTCACCACATACTACAACATCATCGTTGGCAAAATTACAAGGCATCAAGCACTTCTTCAAAAGTGGCCATAAAGGTTGATAAGTTTCCCAGGCCGGTTCGATAGATAGACATCACAACCAGCTTTCTTATTTTACTCATGGTGCATGATATCTCAATCTCGCATTCCACATTAATATCTTTTATGAATGGTACATCCTCAAATCATGCAGAGTATTCCTTAGCAAAATACATGAACCCCCATGCACAGACGTCATTCTCGAACAACATGACACGACCTGATAATGTTCTATTTGTAAAAAATTCTCTTCTTCCTTGCTGAGCCACTGCTCAGTCAAACACACAAGGTCTCGGATTTCTTCGTAGCTGAACGGGAGCAAATCATGTGACAGTCCCCAGAGCGATATGTTATTGGAAATAATAAACCCAAGAACAGTTCCGGAACATCACAATTAGTTTTTGAACCCTAAAAATCGATCCATTCCGCGGCGACATACCTGAGATAGTTGTATCTGATTCTCCCCTTTCTCATTACATCCGCCAGTCCCTCGTCGACCCCGCAAGCCCGGCTTACTTGATACATAGTTTAACTCGGCACATCGCAACGTTTGTATCTTTTAGTTAATTAGGGAATTTTGTCGCCGAGATGTCAGCGCTTTAAGGCGGAAATTACGACAGGCCGGAAATGAGGTGGTAACCATGTTGCATGGCTCTGGAATTGCGGGAATTTACAGGTGTCAGATGATGGGATTTTTGGAATTCAGAGACTTGACGCGTAGGGGGCTCTACTCCCCTCGAACACCACATGGAAAGTTCCAGTCGATAAAATTTCGATGGCCACTTGGCAACGCCGAGGTTTTCCCTCCTTTTCGCATATACATTTTCAGACGTTGGCACGTTTGTTGTGTTGACCAAGACACGAGTGCTATTTGTAGCAAACGCCGGTCGTTTCTCCATAGCCGCCTCCAGTGGAAATCCCGGAGGATCCCTTCCCGACGTCAGTAATCGAAATGATCGAAGTGGGACGCTCCCTCGAGATGTCCGCACGTTTGTGGAAATGAAACGACACGTGAGAAAGCAGAAATGTGCATATTCACATCTTTTGCGATCGATATGGCATATCGTTAAGTTTTCTTCAGTATGGCGAAAGGAACGACAGTTTTTGACCGAATCCTACCTTATTTATCAACATCAGAGTCTCTTTCAGTAGCGATGCAATAATTCCATCAAATAATTCTATGGCTTCATCGTTTGATAAGTTTTCTTCAGTATGGCGAAGGGAAAGCTAGTTTTTTGACCGAATCTTACCTTATTCATCAACATCAGAGTCTCTTTCAGTAGAGATGCAATAAGTCCATCAAATCATTCTATAGCTTCATCGTTTGATAAGTTTTCTTCAGTATGGCGAAGGGAAAGCCAGTTTTTTGACCGAATCTTACCTTACTCATCAACATCAGAGTCTCTTTCAGTAGAGATGCAATAATTCCATCAAATCATTCTATAGCTTCATCGTTTGATAAGTTTTCTTCAGTATGGCGAAGGGAAAGCCAGTTTTTTGACCAAATCTTACCTTATTCATCAACATCAGAGTCTCTTTCAGTAGCGATGCAATAATTCCATCAAATCAGCTTCCTTGAAATACGATTTATCTTTGATGACTAGCCTGCAAGATCCGCAGATCTTACATGCTTGGATTATTTTCTCTGGGGATACTTCAAAAATGAAGTTTACTCTGAAGAAATCATGTACAGGGAGCATCATGATTAATCGTATTCAAACTGCATGTGAAGCAATACGAAATCGACCGGAAATTTTGAAGAAAGCTGTAGCTCATTTGAACACAAGAGCTAGAGAATATTTAGAAAAGAGAGGGGGTATTTTCGAAAACAATTTATAATTTTTTCTCTTATTCATTGTCAATTTTTTTCAGTTCCACACATGTTTATAAGATACATTTTATATTTTTATTATTAAGTCTATTTTAAAATAGTCTAATTAAATGTTCATTCATGTTAATTCGAGTTTTCGGTTAAATTTAGTTTTGCAAAAAATATTTGATGTTGCCCCTTCATTCATGTATTGGATGGAATAAAATGCAGCACAATACCTCAGTCATGTTACTGAGAGTTTCAATCGATTCAATATAAATAGACGCATTATTCGGAGATTCACAGGTTCGTGTTTACTATAAATGGAAAATTCCTAATATTCAATGGTTCATAAAATGATGATGCGAAGTGTGCTATTGATCCTAATAGGCACGTTTGAAAGAGTATTTATTGTAGATTCTGAAGAGAATTTCGCTTTTTGATACAGGGTGTTTCACAAGATGTGGGATAAAGAATGTAATTTTCTCAGTCCGTACCTGTGCTATCGATAAGTCATTATGGGCAAATATTTGGCATTGGCCTATACTCATTCCCTCAAGTTTTCATGAAGATCCATGCAGGCGTTCAAGAGGTATGCCGATTGGAAGTTCTTGATAAAATACATAAAACATCCTGTATCTCTTAAACGAATATAGTTAGGACATATTTCGAGCACTCATCACGAACCTCTTTATAACAAGTGATTCACAGAAAATGATTTTTTTTCTATAAATAGACAGAATTTCACAAAAATCTTCAGTAAAGTTAAAGAAAAATAATATTATATTTACATGAAATTGTTTCTTATGAAGAATGTTTTAATGGAATTATTCTCTACAGAATGCTAGGATGTCTCTTGTACAACCGCAATGAATGTCTAACGGGAATTAATTGTATAAAAAATCAAATCAGGGCCGCTTAAATGCTATTTTCAGAGGAAATACAAAACAGAAATTAAAGGACGTACTCCGATATTTCTCAATTAACAGTCTACATGAAACTTAGCAGGGCGGCTCCATAAATTTGCATTTGCAAAATTGCAGACGATGCGGAAGTGGCGAAAAATAACCCTGCTAGGACTAACAAGGGAACGAAAGGAAAGAAAAACGACATTAATATCAATTTGGCGGTGTTTTTCGGTAATTAAAAAAAAAGTCTGTTTGCTGCCGCGATATTAATATCAATTTTAAACGATAAAGAGGCTACCAAATCCTCCTAGAACGAATCATCTGAATCCATCCGGAAAAGCCTTGGTTAATATTGATATTGGATATAAGGAATTAACAAATGTAAGAGAATAAAGTTTGTAAAAGTGAAGAAGTTTACAAACTTTTTTCTCTCACATTTGTTAATGTCCAATAATATCCAATATCAATATTAACCAAGGCTTTTCCGTAGATTAAATTATCTACAGTTAGTATAAACATCCAATTCAAGGAAAGGAGTCACTTCATGTTAGAAACTTCAGTTCGTGTGGGTAATAAAAAATAAACTATATGTATTATTATTTAAAGATTTACAGATATATTCTGTTAGCTTTCTACATATTTAATTTAGAAAAATTATATTTAATATTATAACTTCAGGAATTAAATTAACGTCATATAAGTACTACTTATATCAAACGACATATAAAATAAACATTCATTATGAGACATCCAAATGATATAACAAAATCCAATAAATATAAATTGTTAACAAAAATCCTATAAATTGAATATTTTGAGTAGACAAAATTTTGTTTCTGCTCATCAATCTTATGAAAACAAATATCCTACAAAAATGTTATATATAATCTTAGAATATTCAATATTATTGAATATTTAACTATGTTACTTTTAAAAAAAATCTCAAGTTATGTAAAAACAAAACTAAAAAACAAGTTTTGAGAGAAACTTTGCTTAGTACTCAGTACTCAATCATATAATTCAATAAAATATAACAGCAATAAAAAAAAATTTACTCACCTTTAACAATTCAGAAAGTGGTAAATGAATACTGAAGATTTAAATAGAGTGTAATGTTTACTGAATTAAATAATTCTGTGGTTTACCATTGAACTAAAAGATTGAAAGGCAATTTGAATCTGTATAAAGAATGTTAAGGAAACCAAATTTTTATATATTATGAATAAAATAAATGGAGGTTTATACTTGATAGAAGGTATATAGAATTATTTAAATATTTTAATATTTACAGATATATTCTGCTAGCCTTCTACATATTTAATTTAAAAATATTATATTTAATATTCAGGTATTCATTTACCAGAAGCTTTTTGAATTGTTAAAAGGTGAGAAAATATTTTATGTTGATTGATATTATATTTTATTGAATATGAATATAATTAGGTACTGACGAAGCCAAGACTCTCTTAAAACTTGTTTTTTAGTAATGTTTTTACATATCTCGAGATTTTCTAAAAAGTAACTAAGTTACATATCCAATAATATTGAATATTCTGAGTAAGATAGTTTTATGATGAAATTCTTAAGATTATGTTAAACATTTTTGAAAGATATCTGTTTTCATAAGAAGAATAAGCAGAAATAAAGTTTTGTCTACTACAAATAATCAATTTATAGGATTTTTGTTAACAATTTATATTTATTGGATTTTGTTATATCATTTGGATATGTCGTTTGATGTGAGTAGTATTTATATGACATTAATTTAATTCCTGAAGTTATAACATCAAATATAATTTTTTGAAATTAAATATGTAGAAGGCTATATCTGTAATATTAAAGTATTTGAATAATTTAATATACCTTCTATCAAGTATAAACCTCCATTTATTTTAAAATATGTATTATAACGAAATCCTTTTTAATTGTTATATGCATTGTAGGTTGTTTCACCTTTAATACTTTAATGATGGAAAATGAGTTCCAATGAATTAAGACCGAATCCATCGAATAAATAAACTATAGGTAATATAAACGGTGTCCAACTTGCGGAAGAAGTCTATCTTACCTATTGTTTATGAATTCGGTTCTTACTTGATGATGATTTTCAACCAATAAGCAGTAAATAAAAGCGAAACACACGTTATCAAATAACACCACTTCTAGTAACTCATTTTGTATGAAAAACTTCTGAATAACCCTTATATTTCATCCGAAAAATTTCGCTATCTAAAAGTATTCTAGAAAGTAAGCCTGAATTTTCCTCTATATTTGGTTACCAAGGTTCTGAATGTGATTAAATTAAAGTAATAATATTCATTAAAATTTCATCTAGATGTTACAATTATATTTTTACCTCAAATGCTTGTGCTGAATACTTTTTAACTTTTTTGGTCTTATTTTTCTATGGTCAGTTACCTTCTCGCCTACTGTTTTAATTATATGTACAGATAAGATTAATTTTTAACGGTAAGAATTTACTGTATTTTGCTATGCTAGTTGATTCTATAACAGTATATGAGCATCGCAAATCATGGCATTGAGATAAAAATTATTTTGTACATTTATCCATTCCTATTTATTTAGATTATTTTTCCTTCAAATTTGAAGGCACACGTTTTGCATTTGGTCATATTTCTAAACCAACCTGTCAAATCCTAGAAATTCGTTGAAATTCTGCGTTAACCTACTCCTTTTAAGGCGTTCAGAAGGAATGATTTTATTTCCGACGATTGGTCAGAAAATAGACGACATCGAAGATCGCAATTATCGACGAGTACAGGAGAAATCCGCAAGTGAAATAAATGAATTGAACACGACGAGGTGTTCCTTTGTAGAAAGAGGAAGGCAAAGAGAGAAAAGCTCGGAAAACTATAAATCGGATCACACATCAATCGGTGAAAATGGGAATCAATTAAACGAACTCGGCCGATCACAGTGTTCGAGAATTGATCGCGGTCGCCTTTGATTAAAACATCTGCAAGTGACAAAAGGGAACAAATACGCATCGTCGTCTCGGTCACGGCCCACTCCGTCATTCCCACGGGAAATACGGAATATAACCCTCCTGGAGGGAAAACAGGTTGAAAAGGGACGATTTTTCCTTATTCCGACGTCCCTCCGTATGTTTACCAATTTGAGGTTATGGTCGCACAGATGGTTCGGTTGTAACTCAATTTTCATATTTGATTTTCCACCTTATTGGCGCGAATCCATAAGGCCTTTGGGCTTTTATACAGGCTTGCCACGGGTTTTGCCTAAAATGATTAAATTAATAATAATTTAATCATTTTAGGCAAAACCCGTGTTAAGATACCGAATATAAATTCAGTATCTTAAAGTAGCTCTTCATGTGTAATTTCAACAATTCATTAATTAAAATAAAAAAGGCTTTTTACTTGATAGAAGAAATACAACAAAATTTGAATATCAAAACAGATTTAATCTGTTAGTATCCTACAATTTTAATTTCAAAAAAATTTTTATTCAAAAACCTTTTAGAACTAAATTGATGTCTACAATAAGCACCGCTCATATTTAATAGACGTATAAATCAAAACTGAATATATAATGTCAAATGGAATAAATAAACCAACAGATATAAAAAAGTCATTTAAATTAATGAATAAATATTTAAAGGAGCAAAATATGTTTCTGATCTTACCATTAGGAACACCAATTGCTTTTCAAAAACATGAACACAACTTAAGGACTTCTCAAAAAATATAATTTATTTGAAATATTTAATACATTTAAATATTCAAATAAGTTAATTCAAAAATTTCTCTAAACATGCACTATATCTTCAAAAAACAATTATTATTCTGGTAATCTCTTGATCGGCCCTAAATAATATTCCAAATATCAAAATCAAATAACCATCACTATATCTCACCGCCACGTGTTTAACAGGATAAATTGCTTTAAACAGACTAACCTTAAAATTAAAGTATATATTACCTTAAAGTGTAACCGGAACTTGCTTAAACAGACTAACTTTAAAAATCTAGATAGTCTATGTTCTTAACAAAACCACAGAAAAGTGAAGGTGTTATAAGGTTATCTTTAAACCATTGACATTCCATAATGAGATTTATTTAAGCCTAAATATAATTATATATTATATTATATATAAAATAAAATAGAAAAAGGCTTTTTACTTCACTAACACACACTGTGTACCTTGTTTGCATATTAAAAACAAATAGTTTTTAGTGTAATTATATTATATAATAATCAAAAATCTGATCCTTTAAATTCAATGAAAATTGTTGGAAAAAACGTATTTGCCCGCTGAATTCTTTGGATTTTATGCTTATTGCAACGGTTGTAATGAAAATATATCAAAGGAATTAATATGAGTAATATATAATAATTAACATGGTAAATAGGAAGTTTTTCGAATCGGGACAGTTCAACTTGCCCCCATGTTACAGTTCAAAACTCAAATACTCAGAATAACTTTTTGGCCAAAAACCTATGAAACATGCATGTCTGCTCATTGTTTAAAATTTATTTTCTATAAATTACTTTTGTCGAACTGTTCCATTGATTAAAATTTGATTTGTATTTGATCTATTGAGTTGTATATGAGTTGTTCTATCTATTACAAATTTCATTTTTATATTAGACTTAATGAATCAGTTTTTTAGGTAGTCGTAAAATATTAAACGGTAGTTTGTTTTTACTTAATTATCGTTTATCTTATAACCGATCGCTATTATTCAATATAAAAACATAACTACCCTTACGATTTTCAACAACACACTACAAATGAAGGTAGTTTTTCACTGGATTTTCCACTACTAGAAAAACATAAAAAAGATATCGGCAATCAGTGGTAAACCGAGGAAGTCATTTTTAAGTCACGGCAAAGGAACAAAGTAAGCGAACAAAAGATGCTTTTCCAGAAAATTGATGAAAAATAATTCGATATGGGGTGGAGAGCTGAAGGCAGGAATTTATACATGTGTACATAAAACCGAGGGTTCTTCCAGATCCACTCGAAACGCAATATAGAAAATGCCGGTTTATGCGCTCGTTTATTGGAAATCTCGATCCCTCAGATGTGTTTCCGCAGGAAGACCGCTTTTCCTGTATGCCTTTTTCACACGGTCACGTATTTCCACGGCCGTACGCGAATTTATCCACTTATCTTTGGTTTTATTGGCGACCCGCCGCAGTTTACCGGAGAGTCAATACAAGAAATCCGCCGGTTCACCTTCATTCTACTTTTATTTGCTTCCGTATCTTTCCGGATATCCGATCCGACAACTTCTAGTTCACGTTTCTCATCTTCGTCTTTTTTCGAAGTCAATGAAGCTTTAAAATTACCACGATATTTATCTTAAAATTTCAACGAACTAGAAGTAAAATATTCCCTTAGCTTAAAGCTCTTAACACACCGAGAATTCAGTCGCATCCATCAGGAAAATGGAAAAGACTGTCGGAAATATAGGAAATTCAATGTTAAAACCTCAGCGCGATGCGATGACGAACAAACGACTGTTCTCTATCAATTGCAGTGGTGGGGAGGCTTCGATGGAAACAAGCAGTGCAGAACCTTGAGGTCCACCAACTTCAATTGAGAGAGAACAGTCGTTTGTTCTGATTCTTCCATTGCTCCACTGGATATTCTTGCTTATTTTCCATACCTACTCGTAGATAAATGTAAAAGTTTTCATACATCAATCGCTTCGAGGTTTGATTGATTTCTAAACACCAAACACTTCTTTATTCTCGTTTCTATAAATTAAAACAAACGATGTAAAACGGCTTTATTCACACTAATTATTTACACTATATGGCAAAAAAAAATAGCCAAAAGTCTTAACTGTGTAATAAAATCGGTGTTATTATTACTGAACTTCAAGAAATTTACTTTCCGAAGTTTCCGTCTTCAACGCATAAAACCTCTAAGTGTTGAGTACCATTGCTTTGTGCCTTGCTACGGTCTCTAAGCTTAACTTGGCTTCAACTGACTGTTGTCTCTATCGCCACTGTGTTTAGAAGTTCACGATTTCCACCCCACTATGTACTTCAGGGTGAACAAGCCTCCTTTAACGTCTAGTTGGAAAAGCAACAAACTTAGAGTAATTCAGGAATCTATTCTCAAATGTTTGAAATCGTGAGATATACTTTATGATTCATAGTTGGGTCAATTATTTTCTATCATGAATAGCCTTTTAAGGCCAGTTTCATAAACGAAATTGAAGGCTCCTTTTTCCCAAAAAGTCTCCTTCAATAATAAAACGTGTTTCATAAGTAAATTTTAAGGTTAAAGGGAACTTAAAAGTGTCCTTTATCTTAAAGTGAGAAAATCGGCCCTTTATGGCTGAAATCCTTTAACGAGAAGCTCGACACTGCGCAGTGTCATAAACATAACCTTCCTCTGTTACATTCGTCCATTTTGTTTAACTTAAGCCTACTACGAAATATGTTGCACCAAATGTTGAATGCTGTTTGAAGCTCTAGTTCTTCATCAATTGATGAAGAAATACTGGTGAGAAGACCAAAAATTTACAGAAGTAGAGACATTTTTCCATGTTAGATGATCTAGATTTCTTCGATCGTTTTCGCCTGACAAAACCAACAGTTTTATCTTTGCTTAAAAAGTTTTATCTTTGCTTAAAAAGTTTTATCTTTGCTTAAAAAAAATGCAGATCAATTGTACTTCCCATATAACAGGTAAACAAATTTCGATTTATTATTTTATTGATATAATTCTCTGTATACCAAATCATTATATTGACAATTTTCAGAGGCAGCTATTGAACCGATGAACCAACTACTTTTGACTTTGAGATTCTATGGAACTGGAAATATGCTGATATCATGGTTTCATGGGAATTTCTAAACCTTCTGCTTCTAAAATTATTCGAAGAGTGCTTTTTGCAATCACATCCCTGTGTCCACAATAAATCAAGATGTGTGAAGGTAATCATGAAATGCAAGCAGCAGAAAAGTTTTATGCAATTGCTAGTTTTTCACGTGTCATTGGTGCTATAGATTGCACATTAATTAAAATCATTTCTCTGGGTGATGATGATGCAGAGATCTTTCGATGTCAAAAACAATATTTTGCCCTTAACGTTCAAACCGTGTGTGATTCAGACTTGAGAATCCGAATAATTGTAGCTAGATGACCTGGCTCAACACATGATCAAACCATCTTTAATAACAGTGTCTTGAAGAGACAATTTGAGAGTGGTAAATTTGTACGGTATTTGTTACTTGGTGATGGTGGTTATAGTTTGCAGCCTTATCTTATGACAAAGTTACCGGAAGCTATAACTGCAGCTGAAAATTTATATGAGCAGTCAATTATACGAACTAGAAATGTGGTGGAAAGAAAGTATGGAGTTTGGAAACGTCGTTTTCCTATAGTTTTTAAAGGAATGAGTGTAAAGTTAACGACCATAAGGGCAATTATTGTTGCTAGCGCTGTATTGCACAATATAGCTGTACATATGAACCAAATATTTCCAAATGAATGATTGCATGATGTTCAGGAGGAAGAGAACTTTCAAACAAATTCAACTAATGTTAATGCAGATCGTCAAGTGTGACAGTCGATTATTAATGAACATTTTGCTAATTTACAATTTATATTTGTGCGATAATTGAAAATAAATTTGCTTGTCACTTGTGAAACTGTTCTTCAAATTCAATTTGTGTCTTCAACATGACAAGATTTCATATAAAGTTTATAATATTTTACAAGGTATGTATTTAGATAGGTTTCTATGTTTGTACATCTGATTCATTGTTTTTCTTTAGGTAACATCTGAGAAAGTTTCAAGTGAGAATAAAGAAATAAAAATATTATGTGTTATTGAAATTTCCGTTTTTAATTCAAACTGGAGAGGATTTCATAGTCTGCAGCAATGCTGATAGAATTCTAATACCGCTTTTCCTGGAAAGAGCATGCAAAATAAAAAAGATTCAATTATTATTATTTAATTTACTCTTCATCTCCATAATTTGCAAATCTAATATTTTAAGCTTCGAATGCTTCTCTTCTTTTCTTCTATTCTCTTCCTTGATAACCACTATCTGAGCTTCTACTAGAGCTTTTTTTTATACTACATCTCTTTCGCTTCGCCAAGTGGATTCGTAACAGTTGGGCTCAACTGTTTGGAAATTGGCTCCCTCAATTTCAATGGAGCCCCACCACCAGTCCCTTTAATATGAGTGCGTTGAGCAACTACCAGCTTTCTAGTTTTAGTTTATGATGGTTTTTCTGAGGGTTAACATGCACTAGAAAGTTCTTTGTTTTGAAGATTTATTTTAACTTTAGGCATATTTGTGTTTGTTCAGAGAGATTGAAAAATTCATAATCGACTTTTTCTCTTCAATATTCTCCGAATACAATTTTGGTGTTCTTTATTGTTGTCTTATTTTAAATTTTACAATAGATACATATGGGATCGCTTGGGAGTGAATATTTGAGATGCCCTGTCTTAGTCAATTGAAATGAAGAAAATTCCGACAGAGCCAAATCTTCGTAGAGACCTTAGGTTTACCACAAGGAATAAAGTGTCAAAAGTCCCAATCAGTCCCATGTCGTTAAGAGACTTATTAGGGGCCCAAGGTCAAAATTTTAGGTTTTTTGGATTTTCCTCGAAAACGGTAAGTTTTATCGAAAAAGTACCTCGGAGCAAAGTTGTAGATCTTAAAATTCTCTATGAAAATGGTCCTCATGATTTTTTCCCTAAGTCCCACTCTTTCCCAGATATTGCGATTGTAGGAATCATGTTCCACATAGTATGCACACATATGCCACGTATATACATATTTAGGTACTCAAGCAAGCAAAAATGCCTACTCGTGTCTCTTTTATGTATACATTATACTATTCTAAGAAAATATACTCCAAAATGACCGCCGGTCCCTTACCGAATCCCCTCTACTTGAATAATATCTGGCCTTGAATAACATCTGTCTATTCTTTTGTCCGTGTGGTGTCGTTCACGTATACCTGCTTCTATTAGTGTTGAACGAGCAGTTCGAGTGACTATACGTATTTATTACAAGCGTCTACTATTGTAGTTAGTGCTAGTATTCAAATTATTTGAAGAAAAAAGATTTGATTGACTGCGCACAAGTATTTACAGAAATTAATTCTTCACCTCAAATACTAATTACTAAAATAATTCGGTTTCTTCTTGCGGTTTATGAAGCTCCAAAAAAAATTGATTGCATAGATACGTACAGATATTTAAAATTTGTAAAAAATACACGAAACAAAGAGCAAGTACAACTATCTTCCTCCAACATCGGCATCTGCTACTCAACATTTGTTTCGAGTATACTATCAAGTTCAGACATGGCAAGGCAATGAACTGAACCCTGAAGACTAGGGTTGGAAATTGATAAATAATACTTTGGAACAGATTCGAACTTTACTGCCCCCTGCTTCCGAAAAACTTCTTAACACTATTTTTTGCCATTGCAAGAAAGGTTGTAGTGCCAAATGTGGCTGTAAAAAAGTAGGGTTGCAGTGTTCTCCAGCGTGTACCAATTGCCAAGGTGTCCCTTGCTCAAATGTTCAATTAAATACAAGAGAGGAAGATTAATATGATTTTGATGAAGATACAACTGATTCATCATCATTTGAACAATTTCTAAGCATTCATCAACAGGAAGGAGAAGAAGAAGAACAAGAAGAAATTGAAGAAAACATGATTGTTGAAGTTGAATATGAAGAGTATAAGTAAGATTAAAGAAATAAAAAAATGTTAGAACGACAGATAAACTCAGTAACCCATATCAATAATCTTCATACTATTAAATAATTATTGTGCCTGCAAATAAGGTCATAAAGGTTCATGGAATAGGCCTACTGGGCATACCACGTTGAAAAAACGCGCCGAGTACATTACCTCATAGGTGGTGTGGAAATGTGTGCATATTATGTAGAACGTGATTCTTACAAGCGCAATATGTGGGAAATAGTGGGTCTTAGAGAAAAAATCATGGAAATCATTTTTATAGAGAATTTTAAGATCTACAACTTTGCTCTGAGGTACTTTTTCGATAAAACGTACCGTTTTCGAGAAAAATCCAAAAAACCTTGGGCTCCGAATAAGTCCCTTAGCGCACATGGGACTGATTGCGACCTTTGACACTTTATTCCTTGTGGTAAACCTAAGGTCTCTACGAAGATTTGGCTCTGTCGGAATTTTCTTTATTTGGTCACTATTTTTATGTCTAAATTGACCGGTCTATCTATAGTGTATTCAGAAATCTTATATTAATTTTTAATTTAGTTATTTATCGTTTTTTTTCAATTACAACCTTCGTTATTTGTTGATCTATTATATTGATCAATCGATTAACCAATTGAGAACCTATTCAATTAAATCGAGATCGATTATTTGTGAATTTCAAGTAGTGATAAACGATCACATAGACATTGAAGAAAAATTATTACACAGCTCCACTTAATAGTAATCGGTTATTCAATATGGCGTGTCGGAATATCAATAATTCGAAGATTAGTTTCGAAGGAAGGTGCGTTGTACGGTCACGTGTCAATCAAAACCTTGCTCGAGGACATCAACGGCGGCCTGGGTAATCCGTCAAGCGCTGTTACGGCGCCCTGCTCATGTTCTGGACGGATTGTAATTCAATTATCTATATCGTTCGGCAAATATTAGCTCTTCGCGCTTCGGGCACGATCAATGCCAAAACAAGTTTGTCTGAAAAGTCATCATCGTCAATATCGAGCCTGAACGCAACTTTGATCGTAAAAATTCCGCCCATATTGTAATTGAAATCCGGTCCGGACTTTTCGAAATTGAATTTTCTGATAACAATCTATGAAGCGTCGCTTAATTCTCTATTTATTGGACTAGTTCGATGCGATCAAGTGCGCGAGAAAAGCTTCTCTTCCATTTCCTCCCACGAGTAAACATTTATATCTTGTTATCTTTGGTTTGATTTACGCGACCTTGCGACTGGAAAACCATGAAAGATGCTTTAAATTCCTCTCGGACCGATTTCCCACAGTTTTATTTTTCTTTAGCCCCTATAACGTACTTGGGAACGTTTTAAATCTGATAGTTCCGTCCATGGTCCATTACGTCGCCAGAAAAAACCGTCATTTATGAAATTTACCGTTCGGACTCCACATAAATCGAACGAATATCATCGTCCCAACCTACGAATCTAAACCATCCGCAATCCCCCAAGAATATTTCACCTCCAAAAAATCGCCCACTGGAGAGGTTTAAAAGGCGTCCTCGGGACACAGAGAGCGGCTACTTGAAACACCGAGGACGCCGCGATGTCACACGTCGAATTTTGATTAACGGGTCCCGATTCCGGAGGGAATAATCTGTGCTCCAGAACCTTCATCCTAGTTTTTGCGGTCTTATCGGTTTTCCAACTAGAGGGTTAATAAAGCGCGATTGGGTCGAAGATCACCGTTGCCCTCGATTCTTTTCTACTTGTTTGATATGCCGAAGATGTGTACTTTTCAACGTTTGCCAACTAGCTCATCTAGACAAAGACGAATTCAGTTTTCTGTTCGTTCAGAATTGAAAGTTTCACATGCTGAATGTATAACGATGTACAGCTGAACAGAAGTTATCAGAAAATTGTGATTTAAATGACATAACATAAATAGAGGTTAATTCTTGATAGAAGGTATATAAAATTATTTAAATATTTTAAAAATTTTAAAATTAGCCTTCCACATATTTAATTCCAAAAGATTATATTTAATGATTATAACTTCTGAAAATAAATTAAAATAATGTCGTATAAGTACCACTTATATCATGACATAAAATAAACATTCATTATAAGACATCCGAATGGTATAACAAAATCCAATAAATAAAAATTGTTAACCAAAATCCTATAAATTAAATATCTTGAGTAGACAGAATTTTGTTTCTGCCCATTTTATCATTTGGATGTCTTATAATGAATGTTTATTTTATATTTCGTTCGATATAAGTGGTGCTTATACGACAATAATTTAATTTCTGAAGTTAAAATTATTAAATATAGTTTTTTGAAATTAAATATGTAGAAGGCTAATATCAAAATATTCAAATAATAATAATCGGAATTACGAATCTACGATTTGTGCCATTCAGTCATTAATAAGTGAATATTTCTGATCTCCCCGTTTTCCCCCTTTTTGATAGACAGAAAGTCGTTTGTTCTCAACTTATACAGAGCGGTACATATTTTATGCGAAAAAGTTGGAGACGGGCGGATCGGGAAGCGAACCGTACTCCATATAAAAACTTTATATACACTGTTGTATTTCCCGTTACTTATTCATACCGGATCCCGAAGGAATGCAGACAACCTTATGGCTCGCAAGTTCCTACTGATTTGCGAAAGAGAAATGGAAGAAAACTCCTGATAATTCGCTGTGCTACGGCACTTAATTGAACTTCCATTTTCTATTACGCCTTGCCGGATGTTATAAATTTCGAATTTCGTTCGGTTTTTTCACCGCCGGAGTTTTCGATATCCAAGCGAAATTCGCTCACATGAACAACAAAATTCAGTTTCGAGACATGAAGATAATTCAGTTAGAACTCTCAAAAACAAGTACTCTTAGAAACTACTTTGCCAAACAGAAAATTCCATCCCATAATTTGCCTGATGAAGTCATGGTATGACGAAGCAATTGTCGTGTAAATCAATAAAATAGCGGAAGTTAACATTTGTTTTTCTTATATTAAAGATGAATATCCGCCAAGTAAAGACCGAGACAATAAAAAAATTAAAAAAAAAAAATGTAGGCGGAGTAGTGTTAATCGGTACCGAAACCATAACAAAAGTCGCTCGATCGAGTTTGAATTTATCATTTAGATCTAAAATTAACGACATAAGGCATTATGCAAAATTTTGTGCATATTGTATAATCAGGAAATCTAACAAAAAATTATTTTATGACCTGAGCAGCGTTAAATGCTACCGAAATCATAGCAACAGTCTTAGGATTGCGTTTAAATTCTGCATTTAGATGTAAAATAAGTAATTCCTCAGAACTACCAGCCAGTAGATCGATGAAACGCTACATGAATTGAATCCATAGATCAACTGAATTTGTAGATTATTCGAACAGGTAGATCAATTGCTGATAAGTCAATCGAGCAGATGTATCAACCGAACTAGTAGATTCATATCTTCTGCAATTTTTTATTTGATTTCTTGTCGTTATTTTATATCTAAATACTGAATTCTCTACTAATTTAAGAACTTCAATTAAAACCGATTCAAACTTAAATCAATTTATTGAAAATAATAAAGACTATACATATAAAGATGATAAATCAGGGGTTTATAAGTTAACCTGCGGCGATTGCCCTAAAGTTTACATAGGACAGACTGGAAGAACTTTCCGACATAGAATTTGTGAACATTTGAAGAGTTTCCTCAATAATAAAACAAATTCTACATATTCTAACCATTTGTTAGAAACAGGACGTACTTTTAACCATAATTTTGAATTCTACATATAGAAAGTGAAAGTTATGCCTCAAATCTGTTAGCATCCCTAGAGATAAATGAACATAATGAAATAAAATAGAAAGGCCTTTTACTTGATAGAAGAAATATAACAATATTTGAATATTAAAACAAATTGAAATATGTTTATCTTCTACAATTTTAATTTCAAAAAAATTTTTTATTCAAAAACTTTTAGAATTGAATTTATGTCTAAAACAAGCACCGCTTACATTTAATAGACGTATATAATCAAAACGCAATATATAATGTCAAATGGAATAAATAACCCAACAGATATACGAAAGTAATTAAAATTAATGAATAAATATTTAAAGGAGACAAAATTTTGTTTCTGGTCTTACCTTTAAGACCACCAATTGCCTTTTAAAAACATGAACACACTTAAAGGACTTCTCAAAGAATATAATTTATTTGAAATATTTAATATATTTAAACATTCGAATAAGTTAGTTCAGAAATCTCTAAAAAATGCACTATTTCTTCAAAAAACAAATATAAAATTCTAAGCAATCCCGTCTTCAGCCCTCGATAATATTCCAAATATCAAAATCAAAAAACTAACCTATATCTCTCAACACGTGTAAAAAGACTAATAACTAAGACTAATAATAAAATTGGAAAATTACTTAACGAACAAATAGATTTAAATAACTCACCTCTGTTAAATATATTCAGATAAGCTGGAATTTGCAGAGACCCTTTTTTGGGTTTTTAGTGCTCAATAAAAATTTATTGTACCTACTGTAATATAAATAGCAACGGATTTCGGAAACAAGCTTAGTTATTCAAAATGTAAACCTGCCTGATGATGCTACTGTGATAGCGAAACGCTTGTTGTAAACATAACAATAAAAGTTTGTGAAAATCAGAATAACCTTATTTAAATATTATTTAATATGGATTTTCACCAAGTAAGGACTGATTCAATTCAATACTGAATTCAAACCCAATCGTACAACTGCTGCTATGGTTTCGGTAGCGCTCAACGTAATTTTTTCTTAATTTTCTGATGACACGATCCTCGCGAAATTTTGCATTGTCATTTGTGTGGCTATTTAACATCTAAATGCTAAATTTAATCTCGATCCTATGAACGTTGCTTCTGTTTATATAGTGCTCACTCAATGTTGTTCCGTTCACAAAATTTTCGTTTTTGTTTAGAATCTAGTCTCATGAAATTTTGAAGAAATATATGCACCAGATTTCAGAGCACTTGTAAGATGGAAAATATTGATAAAAAGAAGAGAAAATTTAAAATGTGAATAACTGCAAAATCATTACACTGAATCTACCCTATAACGATATAACGAACTCAACCGAGCTATTCAGGCCTATATTAATTCTTTTATTATTAAAATAATAAAGAAATTAATAAAAAAATCATGTCTGTGTTTGTGGCACTAAGAAGAATAGGGAAAAAAATATGAATTAAAAATTTATTATATTTGTTTATAACAATTTATTCATTATATAAACAATGAAAAATTAAACAAAACGAAATTTTTTTTTTATATGGAAAAGAAAAGTAAATCATAATTTTTAAAGAAAAAATGGTTCCTTAATATTAGTTAGAAGTGGGAGAAAACGATTTTTTTAAGGAAAAATTTTTTTTTTAAAATCATTAGTTACACCTAAGATTGATATTCCTTAAAAAAACTTTCAATTATTTTATGAACAATGCATTTGTTTATAACAATTTTTTAAACAATAAGAGATAAAAATCAAAAAAAAATATTTTTATGTAGCTTTCTACAACATAAAAACGGACCATTAATAATATTTTGAAAAAAAATTTTTTTTCGATAATTAATCTGAGTTTTAAATTTTTCAACAACGAAAATTGTTAATAAAAAACTGAAAAATAAACATTTTTAAATTTTTCCAACGGGGATCTATCCTGAAGTCTTTCAAAAATTGCTCCAAGAGAGGAAAAAAATCTCACGAATAGTTTAACAATTATCACTTGCAATGTTTGTGTCTAAGCAGAAAAAATTATTAATTAAGTATTGCATAACTAATTGAAAAATTGAGATAAAAATTTTTATTTGACGGATTATTGTTCATTCATCTATCCAGTATGCCCCTGAATTTTTTCATTTATTAAATTTCATATTTAATCTGTTAAAATAATTTTTATTAATAGTATCCAAAGTAGGCGTGGCTTACGAAAGCCAGAGTACCCGTTTTCGGCCGTATTTTCATCCCTATGGGAAAATTATTAATATTGGGACTACAATTCCAGGAGTAGACACTTTTTCTTAGGAAATTTCCTCCTCTTTTTGAATCTTTTTTTTTTATTTCAAAAACCTTTATTAGTTTTTGAGATATTTACAAAAAACTAAACCATCTCTTTTTTTAGTTAATTGTTAAAAACTTTTGCAATTTTCGCAAGCGGAACTTCATTTTTTTCAAAAATCATCTAGATGCCATTCCGAATCGAATGACACCTTGATCATAATTTTCGGAGACTGCTGAAAAAAGTTGGCCCAAAAGGCACTTGTTGACTAGACTACTAAGTGTTAAGGAACAAGCGAAGAAAAACATAAAATAATATTTTTAAAATCATAGATATATCATCAATGAAGGATATGTTCCAAAAAATTTATAATATGAAAAATAAATTGCACGACATGAAAAATAGAAACACAAAGTAAATAAATTTCTACTTGGATTGTTGGGCGGTAGAGTTGATTTTCATGATATCCTGCATTTCCCTCATCTCCCTTGATGGAAATGTCTCAGCAAATGAGGATTTTCGTTACTTCAGAGTGTCTCTTTCATCGTTTAATTGTCGTATTTGCGAAATGTCAATGGTATAATTAGAGGAAAAAGAAATCTCTATGTATATCATGTATAGGGATGGAGAACGGGGGTAGGAAGAATGAAAGGGCAGCCATTATAGGAAGAGATCGTCTTGCACTTGCTCAGGAACCCTCGTTAGGACCGCTTCTACCACGCAGGATCTCGCACAAAGAAATATAGCAAATAAACGATGATAAAATACTCCCATTTTGATGCTTGGCATGATTTATAACCGTGGCAGTTTGCCCCGAAAAACTCGGAAAAACTTCAAACATTTCCCTTTAATACCCTCGCATCCTCTTCTAGTTTACTCACAACTCGATTCGTTTCTGAGGATTTCCGCTGCTTTCACATCGAACTTGTCCGATTTTAACGACCTTCTCATTTTTACCGATCGAAATTCATTCATCACTCTCCAATTAACCGATTTAATAGATTCTTTACATAAAATAAATAGAGGTTTATACTTGATAGAAGGTATATAAAATTATTTAAGTATTTTAATTTTAGCCTTCTACATATTTAATTTCAAAAAATTATATTCAATAATTATAACTTCAGGAATTAAATTAAATTAATTTCATATATCAAACGACATATAAAATAAACCTTCATTATAAGACATCCAAATGATATAAAAAATCCAATAAATAAAAATTGTTAACCAAAATCCCATAAATTAAATATTTTGAGTAGACAAAATTTTTTGTTTCTGCTCATCAATCTTATTCAAACAGATATCTTTCAAAAATGTTGGACATAATCTGAAGAATTTCATCATAAAACTATCTTACTTAGAATATTGTTGGATATCTAAGTTACTCTTTATAAAATCTCAAGATATGTGAAAACATTACTGAAAAACAAGTTTTAAGAGAG
The DNA here is from genome assembly GCA_034642435.1 of Megalocaria dilatata. Taxonomy (NCBI): domain Eukaryota; kingdom Metazoa; phylum Arthropoda; class Insecta; order Coleoptera; family Coccinellidae; genus Megalocaria; species Megalocaria dilatata. Next base: position 10,586,448 of record CM067862.1, read on the forward strand.
GCTTTGCTTCGTCAGTACTCAATTATATTCATATTCATTAAAATATAACATCAATCAACAAAAATATTTTTTCACCTTTTAACAATTCAGAAAGCTTCTAGTAAAGGAACACTGAAAATTTAAATGGAGTGTATATGACATTAATTTGATTCCTAAAGTTATAATTATTAAATACATAATTTTTTGAAATTGAATATGTGGAAGGCTAATATTAAATTATAATATTTAAATAATTTTATATACCTTCTATCAAGTATACACCTCTATTTATTTTATGTTATTCATAATATATAATTACTTGGTTTTCTTAACATTCTTTATTAGACTGGGCCAAACTAAAATCTCAATTTTTTTCAACGATACTGTGAAAACATCATTCATGATAAAAATAAATTATCGTGAAAGTTTAAGTCCTTAATAATAGTATTAAGGCGTATATCGTTTACGATTATTGGTTTTTAACAGTAATCGCATTGTTTTACTCAAAACTCGTCAATTATTGATCTGAAAAATTCGAGCGATGCGTATTCTTAAAGGAAATTGAATTCCCTAGAAAAAAAGTATCATTGTGAATTTATGTAAGACTAGCCGTTTGCTTGTAATCGTGCCGTAAACATTGATTTATTTTTTCAATTTTGCGTTTCGATTTTACATTTTTGTAACTACCAGAAATATCAATGTTTTTATGGTTCAAAATACTTATTTTTAAAGGAAATTTAATACTCTACAAAAAAAGTTTCTTAACATTTTTAATTAAGTTCACTCCTTTCAAAGTTATTCGAAGTTGAAGGTAAATTCAAAAGTAATTTATCCTTTTTTTTTTGGCGTTACATATGATTTGTTCGATAACGATAAATTACTATTCAATTTACCTTCAAGGTCGAGGACTTTAGAAGAAGTGAACTTAATTAAAAATATTAAGGAACTTTTTCTGTAGAGTATTGAATTTCCTTTAAAAGTAAGTATTTTGAACCATAAAAATATTGATATTTCTGGTAGTTACAAAAATGTAAAATCGAAACGCAAAATTGAAAAAATAAATCAATGTTTAAGGCACGATTACAAGCAAACGGCTAGTTTTATAATACATAAATTCACAAAGAAAGCTTTTTTCTAGGGAATTTAATTTCCTTTAAGAATACGCATCGCTCGAATTTTTCAGATTAATAATTGACCAGTTTTGAGTAAAAAAATTCGCTTACTGTTAAAAAACCAATAGTCGTAACGATACACCCCTTAATACTATCATTAAGGGCTCTAACTTTCACGATATTTCTTTATATTATCATGAATAATATTTCCACAGTATCGTTAAAAAATATTGACGTCTTTTTCTTTATACAGATAGTCTTTGTGCTATAACAGAGGCTGTTAAATTGCCTTTCAATTTTTTAGATCGATGGTAAACCACAGAATTTATTATTTGAGTTAACATTACACTCCATTTAAATTTTCAGTCTTCATTGACCAGAAGCTTTCTGAATTGTTAAAAGGTGAGAAAATATTTTTGTTGATTGATGTTATATTTTATTGAATATGAATATAATTGTGTACCGACGAAACAGTCTCTCATAAAAATTGTTTTTTAGTAATTTTTTTACATATCTTGAGATTTTATAAAAAGTTACTTAGTTAGACATCCAATAATATTGAATATTTTAAGTAAGATAGTTTTATGATGAAATTCTTGAGATTATGTTAAACATTTTTGAAAGATATCTGTTTTCATAAGATTGATAAGCAGAAACAAAATTTTGTCTACTCAAAATATTTAATTTATAGGATTTTGGTTAACAATTTTCATTTATTGGATTTTGTTGGATATCATTTGGATGTCTTATAATGAATGTTTATTTTATATGTCGTTTGATATGAGTGGTACTTTTATGACATTAATTTAATTCAATTCCTGAAGTTATAATTATTAAATATAATTTTTTAAAATTAAATATGTAGAAGGCTAATATTAAAATATTCAAATAATAATAGATTTTTTTGTCGTAATAAATATCCGTCGATTCATTTAATTCTTTTTTTTATTCAAAATGTAAACCTACCTAAAGATGCTACTGTGATAGCGAAACAATTGTATTAAAAATTTGTGAAAGATCAGTATAACCTTATTCAATATGGATTTTCATCAAGTAAAGACTGATTCAATCAAATAATACATATTTACTGTTCTCGGCACTTTTGGATACTGCAGTATGGTTTACCATATTCAGAAATCGAACGTTATTGTCACATAACAAAAATCCCATGTTCAAAACGAGCAATCTTGTTTTTTATATATTTGCTTGGAAAAGCGTTTGAAGGGGCCGACAGAACTCGAAGTCTGTTTTCCGTTCATTCTCTTTGTTCCTAACAGAAGCCAGAGACGTGGTAAATATTGAATGTGCCCAGAAAAATCAATCGGGTACACACAAAGAAGAACGGCTTTGTCCGATGTCAAAGGAATATATGAATATGTTCCAGTTTCGGACCGAAGAAAGGATGATTCGACAGGTTTTGAATTCTTTACTTGGTCTACAGGTTGCCGCGAAAAGAAGGCGACTTCCACCCATTAAAATGAAAATTCATTAAGTTTCCATCAAAGGGAATATTCGAGGATGAAAAACACTGTAATCAGAACAAACGACGCGGCATCGATCGATCTTAGATTGCGAGGCGTGCATGTTTTCCATTGATGTTCAACTTGAAGAGTACGCCCAACAGGCTTCGGTTGGTTATAATAAATAACCATCCTATTAATAACCCCCAAAGCTGTCAGACGTGACGTAAGCGATAACGATCTATCGTTGGAACTCTTCAGACAATGAACAGCTTTTGTGTCGGTCTGTGAATCTCCGGGTTCTCCAACATTGATGGCGCGATAAGAAGGCGGATTATTAAACGCCGTTACGATTGTTGATGGGATCATAGAGGATGCGTTGTGTTCTCCAGATAGGATCGCCCGGTTGCATCTGCAGCCCGAATGGTGTTGAATGAAGAATACTCCTGTTTCGACCCGAGTTAGATGGCTGATAACAACGTCAATCTAATAATGAGATCTAACCTAAAATTACGCCGAGGTCACGAAACTCAATTGGCGTCTACTCGCTAATAGAGAAAGTACCTACGAGGGTGGTTCAAATATGACAGAGACAAATACTCTTACACGTTTATTTATTATCGAAAAATTTACAAAAAAATTACATTTTTTGTAGGTAATTCCCCTCACTATTGACACATTTTGTCCACCTTTCCGGAAGTTTTTTGATGCCGGTATCGAAAAATTCCTTGGGCAACTCTGACTGCCATGTGCGCACGAATCCCTCTACCTTGTCGCCGGTGTTGAACTTTTGACCTCCAAGGGCCTCTTTCAGTGGTCCAAACATGTGGTAGTCGCAGGGCGAAAAATCCGGACTTTATGGGGGGGTGTTCCAGTACCTTCCACCCCAATTCCGATATTGTATCAATCGTGAAACGCGCGGTATGAGGGCGCACGTTATCTTGGAGGAGAATCGCACTTCGTGCTGGAATGCTCCTCCGTTTCGAGCGATAAGCCGGTTTCCGTGTGTTCTGAAGGTTATAGAAGTATGCAGCATTGATGGTACGTTGAGTGCGCAAGAAATCTACGTACAGCACGCCCTGCCGGTCCCAGAACATAGTACACATTACCTTACTGGCGCCCCTTCCTCCTTCTTCTTCCACTCTTTACTTGACACCTTGGTTTCGGAAGTGTAATAGTGTACCCATATTTCGTCTGTAAGGAAGATTCGCGTTAAAAAAAAGTCCCCCTCCGCCTCGTATCGCGTCAGTAAGCGGCGACAAACTTCCAACCGCGTTAATTTTTGCTCAAAGTTCAACAGTTCAGAAACCCATCGCGCCGTTATTTTGCGATATTGAAGGTGTTCGTGGATGATAGACTCTACACTACCAAGACTGAAGCCGACTTCAGCCGAAATGTCTCGAACATTCATCCTACGGTCCTCCAAAATGAGTTGTTCTACGCGGCGAATGTTGTCTGGTGTGACGCTAGTTTGCGGTCGACGATCATGTGGCTCATTCTCGACGGTTTCGCAGCCATCCTTGAATGCTTTGGCCCATTTAAACACGGCAGCCCTACTCAGGCACCCACTTCCGAACTACTTTTGAAAACGCATAAAAATATCCGTATTTTTAACGTCTTCTCCCACTAAAAAACGAATGATAATACGTTGCGCAACGGCAGTCGGTACTTGACGTTCACCCATAGTCGTAACACACGGGTCAAACACGTGCTCCGGCGAAAACAAAGGCTACACTATTTGTAAGAGACCCAGCTATCACATACTCAAGCCACGACCTTCGAAACATACATGCGTGCCATCTACAGAGGTTGTCTGGATCATATTTGAACCACCCTCGTATATCTTTCTACTTCCATTTCTTTTTTTTTAATTTTTGTTTTTATTCTCTATTTTTGTATTTAAGTTTAAGTTTGAAACTTAGTTACTTGAACAGACGAACACCATATAGAAAAATATCTGTAAATTCCTCGCGGCGAATGTTGCCTGGTGTGACGCTAGTTTACGGTCGACGATCATGTGGCTCATTCTTGACGGTTTCTCGGCCATCCTTGAATGTTTTAGCCCATTCAAACACGGCAGCCCTACTCAGGCACTCACTACCCAACTGCTTTTGCAAACGCATAAAAATATCCGTGTTTTTAACTTCTTCTCCCTCTAAAATACGAATGAAAATACGTTGCGCAACGGCAGTCGGCACTTGACGTTCACTTATGGTCGTAGCACACGCGTGAAACATAAGCTCCGACGAAAACAAATGCCACACTGTTCGTAAGAGACCCAGCTATCACATACCATGACCTTCATAACATACATGCGCGCCATCTACAGAGTTTGTTTCGGTCACATTTGAACCACCCTCGTAAAATATCTGTGTTCCTTTCTTATTCTCGGCTTCTGCCCTTCCTTCGATTCGATGACTCCGTCACGTCAGGAAAACCATATTTGGATTAATCCATGATTCCATTTTTAGTTTTTTTTGGCTATTTTCTCGATCTATGGCGATGGTTCATGAAGATTCAAATATCATGGCAAAATTCAAGATTGATTAGATGTTTTCTTTGAATGAAACAACAGAGGTTTGACATATCAACTTAATTCTTGCTATATGTAAAACTTCAAACAACGCATCATGAAGATTCAAAAATCATGACAAAATTCAAGATTAATTAGGTGTTTTCTTTGAATGAAACAATAGAGGTTTGACATATCAACCTAATTCTTGCTATATGTCAAAACTTCAAACAACGCAGTTGTGTTCAGAACAAGATATCGTTCGAATGTCCACTAGGGCTTCGTTGATCCTGACGCACCCGAACGCTCCAATTTTTGATCACTTTGTGTGATGATTCCGGCTGTATTTCGTCACTAATTTGACGAATATCCTCCCAAGTGATCCAAAGTCTGTTCAAGATTCAATTCTATCCAAGAAATATTGCGTGCATGTGTGGAAAAATGATACATTGGTGTTACTGTGCAGAGCGAATATAAATGCGTAGCAGATTTGTAGTCGATGACATAACAGGGCACTGACGATTGAAACCAACAAGTTTCGAAACATGTGCATGCCTTCTGCTTATGTTCCAGCGATCAGCAAAACCTGATCGGGCTTGTTTGAGTTCAGAATTGTTATACAGATGCAAGGTGCACTGTCTCGATTGGTAGAATTTTCTATTACCATAGCTCAAACTTTTTATAAATGACATTTGGTACAGATAATTAGCCGAATTAATTAATTTGAGTAGAATTACTCTGCTTGATATTTAAAATATTGTAGCTGGTTTATTACATAACATCTATAACAGTACGTAAATTTTCTATGTTCCTTTCTTCCTCTCGTCTTTGGCCGCCTTGGTTCAAGTCGATGACTCCGCCACGTCATGGGGGACAACTCGGCCAGATTTATAACCTCATCTGTTTGAGCACATTCTTCATTTTCATCCAGTGTTTGCCGGGAATATGGGACAACGTCACGGGATAGAAATTTACGAGCGGGATTACACGTCGTCGGAAAAAGGGTCGCAGGTATCGAAACAATATCGAATATTTGTACATACAAGCATGGAAACGTATATACGGGACGATTTAATGACGAATAGGTGGAGCGGCAGCGGAACTCGCATAAATCTTCACCCTTGAAACTCCCGTTCGTAAATTTTCTCGCAACATTTTAAGGTATTGTTTGGAAACTAACTGCATGTTTAATCCCCTAGACCGGAACACCCTGTAGACTGGGATAATGAAAGGTCATCGATATTCCGCATGAGCGCGACCCGAGTAGAAACATAACTAATTTTCCCGTTCATTCGTGTAAACAACCATAGAAATATAGCAATAACTCCGCGTTACGTGTCTGGAATCGAGTTCCGAGACTTGGAAAATGAGTTTTTGGGCAAGAAAAACAAGAAATAAGTCCGGCGAAAGCCCCCGCTCGTCTTTCGTAACGGGATAGAAGGAAATATCCGAGTCGGAGTAATTCTGCTGGTTAAGTCGGTGCCCTGTTCGGGCCATTGCGGGGAAGAGGAACTGAGGGGAGCTGATGGGTTAAGATAACTATATTTGTGAATTCGAGTCGTATTTCGTACCGAAACTTGCTATAACTATCGCAAACAACGTTAAGAGATTCTAGAACTTTCTGTTAATCTATTCCGATTGTTTCAGAGGTCCCCGTATTGAATTCGATCTGAGAAATTGGCGATTTATAGGGTCCAGCCTTCCCTGATTCGATTTGCTTATTGAATCATTTGTTTAAGGAACGATCTGTTACTACTGACACTAATCTACGACGAATAGTTGCAGACGCCTAACAAAAAAATCGCTTATCTGAACAAATACAAAATAATCTCACCTCTCGATCAGTTCCTTGACTTATTCCGTATATCCCTACATTTTTAATGTACGTGAATAATCACTGAAAGCCGAAATACAGTCTTAAGCGCAGTTCATTAATCAGCTCTATGATCGCGACCGGAAATTATTACACCGTGCAATGCGCTCGTTTGCATTAGGCATTTAAATCCCTAATTTACCGACCCGGTTATAAATTGTATGTATATATCAAGCTGCTCGAGATGTATTGTGGCGTTATTAAGTTTATTGTCGTTATTATTCATTACTCAGTGTATTCAAAGACAGGATGTTTTAATTGTGTTTGTTCGTCTCAATTGCACCGCTTAATTTGTCGACAAATCCTTTTGCGAACGATTTAATTTAATAAGAAAGCTGTATTTTTATTCTGTTATCATTTTGTGTTATGTTCTAATTCAACCTATTTTTAAGGCAGGTAAAAAGTATTTGACTGAAAATCACAAATTTCAGAAGATTTTCTGATTTTGACTAACGTTTTGAGAATCTTTCATCGACTACTTGATGCTTATTACAAAAAGGCTTCTTCTTCAGACTGTTGGCTTATTATAATTTTGATAAGTTGGATTCTAACTATTTCTGTCAGAATGAATCGCATTTTCATGATTCATGTCAAAGCACGTGTCAAGTCAGTGTAATTTTTTATCTTAATGATAGTCACTTTGATCTTAGTTTGAATAACTATCAGAATATTTATAATACGATATTTAAAAAAACATCCGTTATTTCAATTCAACAAAATTGGTTCTCTACAATTACCAACTTCTTAATTAATTAGTCCGATCCATCATTATTGTTGCCGCAAATTCCAATTAAAAAAGCAATTAAGTAGAACGCGCATAATTATAATAGGGCAACATTACACGTGATGCCAACCGTGAAAAAATGAAATCCGAGCCCAATGAAGCACAAAAGGTTAATAGTCCATTAGGCGTTAATTAATAATTTTCTGGAACGCTTGTCTTCGAGATATAAACACGTTAAAATTCCAATTATCACCCACACACCGCAAGACGCCAACGGCGTTCCGTATGGAAATCGATTTCCCGTCGATGATTTTCCATGAAAAATTCAGACTTGTATCATTTTCTCGGCTTATAAAGTCTCATTTGGAAGGATGCTCCATCGACTTTCGAATTCATCAATCTTGTTGCGCCGACTTTCGGTTAATTTATTTCTCGGCCGGGAAAATTCAATCGATTTTCGTGTCTTAAACGCCTTAATGATCTCGATGAGTGTCTATCGATGTCGGAAAGCGGAAAATGTATTTTCATTTGCATCAGTTTCACATTCATCATAGTCGTTGCAAACTCGAAGGTATCTTGGGTTATTGCCAATTTCGATTCGAATTATACTTCTCATTCTTCAACACCGGACGTGATCGTGGGCTAAATCCGATATTTTCCGATATTTCATGATTATTTATTCCTTTTTTAGTGATGTTTTTTAACGATTATTTTGATACATACTAATAAGGGGAGTCTGTATCGAATAAATATAGGACTCCCGTGCTATGTTGCCTTTCTTTGTACACAGCTTGTGTTTTAGAGTGCCGTGGTAGAAGACTCAATGAATCTTTTTGTTAATAATTTATGAGAGTAACTAGTAATTTTTATTCATTCAAGTCGAACACGGGGCGCCCTAGAAACCCTAAAATTTTCCAGTCCGAAGACGAATCGGCGTTTTTCAGGATTTTATGTGTTTTGCATGTTACATTTATTGTATGGTGATTTTCGTTTTACAACCGGCTCTCCTATAAAATGTTTAATAATGTCAAGTTTCACGACGTTCTCGTAAAAATCTTACTTAGCCGGGACGAAAATAAGGGTATAAACCCACTTTTGTGGCGGGTCCTGAACGTTCCTCTAATTTCCTTTTACGTCTATTGTTGTTTTGAATCTGTTCGAGCCGATAAAAGACTTATTTTGAATTATTGGCCTCGTTTATTGCTCCACTAAGGAAATTTGTCAAACGTTTTCGTAATTGCTTTATTTCCTTCGTTGCCTGCAAGACGTGGACGACAATTTTCCATCAGAATCAACAATTTGTATTTAAATCCGGAAAAAATCTGAAATTTTCAGAATTGGAAGAAAATATCCAATGCGAATTTTTAAAAGCGGAATGTTACCTAAAAGGGAGAATGTTAAATTTTCGAGGAAGCTTTTTTCCGTTCTCCGAAGCTGATGGCAAGAGAGCGATTAAATAAAATCCGGGTACTCGGTATATAGCTCATTTCGTTATGAAAACAGGAAAAGTGGATGTCGCCCTTATTGAAAATTAATCCGAATTTATTGCACGTTTAATTTTAAAAGGTTTTCGATCCTACTTAAGACTTAGATGGTGGAAAACTCCTCGGAAAATATGGCAGTCACGTTTTGGCCTGATGAAGTTTCTCTTAGACGGCGCCTGGCGTTATTCTTCTTTCTTTCTTCTTGCACCGCTGCTGACTCTTTTCCCCATTTCCGATCCGCTCTCTAAGCTGACTGGATTTACTTAAAAGGACTCAGGAAGACCCTTACACCTTCCCCTTTGCCATATTTGAAAAACTTCCATTATCAATTTCGGAAAAATATTTTACAGGAAATGCAATTGGGAAACTTGAATTAATCGTTCTGAATTACAGTTTGAGTCAATTTTTAGGAAAAAGATACACGAGTACTCTCGACGGTAACAAACTACCTTAAGAACTTAGAAGTCTTTGAAGATAACTACTAACAACTTGCAACATATTAATCAGGGAAAATGAAGATCTTGGGTAATGATGACTCGGTACAATACAATTCTCTCCAACTGACATCCAATGTTGAATACAGGCCTCTTCTAGAAATTTTCATGTTTTTCTATCTTGTGCTGTTTTCATCCATTGATTTCCCGCGATCTAATTAATTACAACATATTCATCAGGAGAACAATATGACACCATGGGGGAAAGTACAGTAAAACTGTAAAACTTCTTTTTTTCCCCCAAATATGACATCAAAACTACAACCACTGGATCAGGGTGTCATATGAAATGTGAAGTGCCATTATCGCCGAAGAATCTTGATAAAAACTCTGAATTGTTTAATTATTTAAATATTTTAAAAAAAAATTTTTTAAAATTAGCCTTCTACATATTTAATTCCAAAAGATTATATTTAATGATTATAACTTTTGAAAATAAATTAAAATAATGTCATGATATAAGTGGTACTTATACGACATTAAATATGTAGAAGGCTAATTTTAAATTTTTTTTAAAAATATTTAAATAATTTAATATACCTTCTATCAAGAATTGACCTCTATTTATGTTATTTTATTCATAATATATAATTATTTGGTTTCCTTAACATTCTTTATACAGATAATCCTTGTGCTATAGCAGAGGCCGTTAAATTGTCTTTCAATCTTCTAGATCAAGGGTAAACCACAGATATATTTTTGTGTTTTGTGTTTCCTCACTGCACTTAAAAGATTCATTTCGGTAGAACCAATTCTAGAGGACTGAAAGGGAAGTGAATAATTTTTGTTAATTGATGTTATATTTTTTGAATATGAATATTTGAATACTGAAGAAGCAAAGTCGATCTTAAAACTTGTTTTTCAGTAATGTTTTACATATCTTGAGTTTTTTATATAAAGTACCTTGGTTAGATATCCAATAATATTGAATAGTCTAAGTAAGATAGTTTTGTGATGAAATTCTTAAGATTGTGTTGGATATTCTTTAAAGATATTGGTTTTCATAAGATTGATCAGCAGAAACAAAATTTTGTCTATTCAAAATATTTAATTTATAGGATTTTGGTTAATAATTTTTATTTATTGGAGTTTGTTATACCATTTGGATGTCTTATAATGAATGTTTATTTTATGTCATGATATAAGTGGTACTTATACGACATTATTTTAATTTATTTTCAAAAGTTATAATCATTAAATATAATCTTTTGGAATTAAATTTGTAGAAGGCTAATTTTGAAATTTTTTGTTTAAATATTTAAATAATTTTATATACCTTCTATCAAGAATTGACCTCTATTTATGTTATTCTGAATTATTTCGAAAAAAACGAAAAAATGAACATTTTTCTAATGGGCTGCGTTGATGAAATATCCAATGCGTGGAATATCGATGTTAAATCTGAGACAATTTCTAATTGCTTAAAAAAATCTGGCTTTGGTCAATAATCTGAATGGAGAGAAGAGGATGAAATTAATTTGATTTTCCTAAGTGAAAGCTTGAAAGAAACAGGTGAGGAAGAAATTCAATTGCAGCAACAACATGAAGCATGGAAAAATGTGCAAGATTCACAACATATGAGTTTCCCACATATGAATATATTGTTCAATAAAACAGATACGAGTCAGAATTCGTACAGATCAATGGCAAAGTTGACAATGAAAACGATATGATCGATGATGACTTGGATGATGATTTGCAACAACCTGCTTCTAATGAGTCAATTGAAAATTCATTGAGCATTTTGCTTTCATTTTTTAAAACAAACCAACATACAACCGACTCGTTTTATAATTTTTTCGAAAACCAAAATAACAAATCCTCTCGTCAGACACATATAGCACAAATAATAATTTTTCACAGTGAAATAAACGAGAATGTTTGTTTGAATATCAAAACAGATTTAATCTGTTGTCTTCTACAATTTTAATTTCAAAAAATTCTTTGAAGAAACTTTAAGAATTAAATTAATGTCTTTATAAGCACTGCTCATATTTAATAGACGTATAAAATCAAAATTCATCATACAATATCAAATGGAATGAAGAAAAATCAACGAATATAAATTGTCAATTGAAATTAAAATATGAATAAGCAAAATTTTTTGTTTCGTTCCAGGCATGCGTACTGAACTCTTCAGACAAACGTACGAAGCCCTGTTTGTTACAAAATGTATTGTTTTCTGATCCTATATTAATGAAAAATAACTCTTTCTCAAAAATATAAAACATAATTCAAGAACTTCTCAAAAACTAATTTATTTGAAATATTCAATATATTTAAATAAATTACTTCAAAAAATCTCAAAACATGTAGCACATCCTCAAGAAATAATTAAAGTTACGATAAGATCAGTTCAACTTCACATACAAAAAAATAATAAAATCAATTAAACAATGTATAGACTTACCCAGTGCCATCTTAGAAATACATGATCCTCAACAAACATATAAGTAGGTACCTTTATATCCAAGGTACTCTATGTTCCATGTTCACAGAAAATCATACAAAGCTTATAAGGCACTTGGCCTTAGTTAAAACCATTCAACACTCTATAATGAATTTCTTTATTTAAAAAACCCAATATAATTATATATTATATATAAAATAAAATAAGAAGGAACGGTTTTTTACTTGATAGAAGGATTATTACAAAATTTGAATATCAAAACAGATTTAATCTGTTGTCTTCTACAATTTTAATTTCAAAAAATTCTTTGAAGAAACTTTAAGAATTAAATTAATGTCTTTATAAGCACTGATCATACTTAATATTTAATTTATTTTTTATTTTATATATAATATATAATTATATATATATATTAGGTTTTTTAAAAAAAGAAATTCATTATACAGTGTTGAATGGTTTTAACTAAGGCCAAGTGCCTTATAAGCTTTGTATGATTTTCTGTGAACATGGAACATAGAGTACCTTGGATATAAAGGTACCTACTTATATGTTTGTTGAGGATCATGTATTTCTAAGATGGCACTGGGTAAGTCTGTACATTGTTTAATTGATTTTATTATTTTTTTATATGTAAAGTTGAACTAATCTTATCGTAACTTTAATTATTTCTTGAGGATATGCTACATGTTTTGAGATTTTTTGAAGTAATTTATTTAAATATATTGAATATTTCAAATAAATTAGTTTTTGAGAAGTTCTTGAAATTATGTTTTATATTTTTGAGAAAGAGTTATTTTTCATTATTATAGGATCAGAAAACAATACATTCTGTAACAAACAGGGCTTCGTACGTTTGTCTGAAGAGTTCAGTACGCATGCCTGGAACGAAACAAAAAATGTTTGCTTATTTATATTTTAATTTCAATTGACAATTTATATTCGTTGATTTTTCTTAATTTCATTTGATATTGTATGATGAATTTTGATTTTATACCTCTATTAAATATGAGCAGTGCTTATAAAGACATTAATTTAATTCTTAAAGTTTCTTCAAAGAATTTTTTGAAATTAAAATTGTAGAAGACAACAGATTAAATCTGTTTTGATATTCAAATTTTGTAATAATCCTTCTATCAAGTAAAAAACCGTTCCTTCTTATTTCATGTTATAGAGAATATATGTTTCTATTAACGTATATAAGAACATGTAGCTCTGAGGAACCGCATTCGACCAGACCATTTTTGGACCATTTTTTCGATTAATTCAGGCCTTATTTCATCAATATGTTATGTCGATTTCCAAAGCGTCTATTGCTTCTAGTTTATCAGCATAAACTAATGACTTGACATAACCCCAAAGAAAATAATCCATTGGAGTTATGTCGCATGATCTTGGAGGCCAATTAATTGGACCATTTCTCGAAATAATGTTGCACCATCTTGTTGGAACCAAAACACTTGTGGGTCGATACCATTCAGATTTTGAAACAAATAATCAATGATCATCGATCTGTAACGAGCACCATTCTCTGTAACATTAGCTCCAGCATCGTTTTTAAAGAAATAGGGACCGATGATGCCTCCAGCGTTTAAAGCACCCCATACAGTGCGTTTTTCAGGATGCAATGGAACCTGCAGAACTTCTTGAGTATTGTTTTCACTCCATTTACGACAATTTCGCTTGTTTACATAGCCTTGCAACTGGAAATTAACTTCATCACTAAATACAATTTTATCGCTTATTATGGTGAAGAGGTTTTAGTTTTTGAACCAGTTGGATCTTGTGTGGGTGTAGGTCAAGATCTTTACGCCAAATTTTCCATGTGGTGGATGCAAGGAGTCCAACTCATTGTAAACGTCGACGAATAGACGAATCTGGATCATCATTAACACAATGACTTACAGCAGCGATATTTTCTTCTGTACGTACAGTTCTTTGTCTTGTTGTTGTTGTTGCATCGAATAGAGAAAATGTTGTCCGAAATCTATCGATATTTCGACGAATAAGCTGCTCTGATGGACGATTATGTGAACCATAAGTTTCACGAAGTGCTCTATAAGTTTGGCTTCTATTTACCTTCTGTGAAATCACAGTTATTCCTATAGAAAGTTCTATCACTCCAAAAAAAACACCCGATATACGGAAATTTATCAACCTGGACAGTGTGAATATTGTCTGAACTTCTTCACTATCATGTTACATTATATTTCCACATAAACAATACATGAAAAAATTTTAATTTTTTTTTAAATAACTCGAAGTATTGATAACTTGATTTTTATTTTGTCAGATCATGATTCGAGTTATCGAAGATATAAGTTTTGATATTCGTTATGAAATGAATGAGCTTGAGTTAGAATCACTCCTCTGTGTTTATCGAACTTCATTTTCTGTAGTAATTTTATTTCCGAGATGAAAACAGTATTTTTATCGATCGATCGTCCCGATGCTATCTTGTTTCTTCCCTCGGTAAAAGCAATTAAGCGCTAGATCCGGAAAACTTTTCAGCCGGAGTTCCGATAAAAATGTCGACCAGGGCTAATTATTATTCAATTTGACGAGCTCTCGAAAAAACTCCATATCAGATCGAAAGTTTCGGTTTTCTCCAGACTCTCGAAACGAAAAAAGTTAAATTTTTAATTAATCCATCGGATATCTATGAATTTTCATCCGGGGTTTCGAACGGACGCGGACAGAATTACGATCCGCAAAACTCCGAAAATGAAATATATTACTTCCTTTTTTCTCCTCTTCCAACAAGACAGAATTGTATGATTATACTTCTATATATTTTTTTTCATATTATATTAGGCATACAAAAAATTTAAAATATTCATCCACGGAACAGGATGTAGTCTTCAAATCATGCTTTTATTTTAAGCATAGATCCTCCCCCAATTTTTTTTATTTGTCATATTTCCAGATCTGGCTCAGGTGGAAAGTTATCAGCGTTTAAACATTTCACAATGTGCTAATACGTTAATGCATTTTGCTTTCACTATAAGCTATATCTGAATATAAATGTGAAAACTGTTTCAGAAAAGTAATTTACTTAATCAATTTTTCATGACTTGGTGGTTATTGTAGCAGTTTTCTTGAAAATATTTCACTATTATTGACTGTTTAAACACTTAATTTCCACCAAATTTCCAATACGCAATTGCTTCCACTATGAAAATATACACACACGTTCTCTTTATCAATTAAATTCTCAACATAATTAATATTCACATGAATGTATTTCGTCATTTTCATCGAGTTTATGAATAAATTATATAAAATTACTCAATAATCATGAATGCATAACTTCGAAATATAAAAACGGAAATCCTAGATTTTGGATATTTTCGGATATCGAGTGTAATTCATAGTTCAATAAATATTAAACCAATCAACAGACACAATTCAAAGTTTGCAGTTATAGCACCCTTTCCGACTGTTCACCCTTTCTGATATTGAAAGGAATGAACATTTTTAACACGAAAACTGATAATTTTCGGAATTTTTGAAAAACGCCCCACCCTGATTTTTATATGTTTCCTTAAGTTGTACCGAAATTATTCAATCTGAATAAATTTCATTCAAATGATATAAATGTAAAATAATTTTTTTAAAAGAGTCATGAAATTATTAACAGTAGGATGGTTCAACTAATTATTGCTTTTCATTAGGATTCTGATTTTCACAAACTTTCATTGTTATGTTTGGTTAAATCGTTTCGCTATCACAGTAGCATCATCAGGCAGGTTTACATTTTGAATAACTAAGCTTGTTTCCAAAATCCATTGCTATTTATATAACAGTAAGTACAATAAATTTTTATTGAGCACTAAAACCCAAAAGAGGGTCTCTGCAAATTCTAGCTTATCTGAATATATTTAACAGATGTGTGTTATTTGAATCTGATTTTTCGTTAAGTAATATTCCAATTTTATTGTGTTTATTTATCTCTAGGGATTCTAACAGGTTAAAGGCATAACTTTTACTTTCTATATGTAGAATTTCAGAATTATGGTTGAAAGTATGTCCTGTTTCTAACAAATGGTTAGAATATGTGGAATTACTTTTATTATTGAGGAAACTCTTCAAATATTCACAAATTCTATGTCGGAAAGTTCTTCCAGTCTGTCTTATGTAAACTTTAGGGCAATCACTGCAGGTTAACTTATGAACCACCTATTTATCATCTTTATGCGTACAGTCTTTATTATTTTCAATAAATTTACTCCAGTTTGAATTGGTTTTAGATGAAGTTCTTGAATTATATTTATTTTCGAGGTATGTAGCAATTTTCTCAGAAATACCTTTAGTGTATTTTAAGGAAATGTATTTAAACATTTCCTTTATATTAGGATACTCCATATTTAAAGCTATTTTATTATTTTTAGTCATCAACAATTTGTCTATCAACTTAGGATCATAGTCATTATTAATAGCTATTTGTTTAATTATGTTAAGTTCTGAAATATAATTTTCTCGATTCATGGGAATATTAAGTAATCCATGGATCATACAATTGAATGCTGATAATTTTTGATTTAAAGGATGGTTTGATTTATTGTGTATAATAGAATCCGTATAGGTTGGTTTGTGAAATATAAAGGAAAATCATGTGAATTATTTATTAGAGTAACAGTTAAATCAAGAAAATTAATAGAATTCTTATGTTCGGTTTCCATAGTGAATGTTATTGAAGGATGTATTTCATTGATAAATAAAAAGAATGTTTTTAAAAGTTTGTCTGTACCTGTGAAGCAACAGAAAATATCGTCTACATATCTATACCAATATAAAAAGTACTTCTTAAGGGGATTTTGGTGAATTTCAGTTTCAATATTGTCCATGAATATTTCTGCTAATAAAGGACTTAGGGGATTTCCCATAATCAAACCGTTTTCAGATTTATAAATTTTATTTTTGAATTGAAAATAATTTTGTTTAGTGCAAATATCTAGACATTCTAAAATATCTTCTTTGATAATTGTATTACATCTGTTGTTGATTAATAGATTATCTACTAGTTCAATTGTTTCGTTTGGTGGTATACTTGGAAATAAATTTTGTGCGTCAAATGTAATGAATTTAGCATTATGTTGTAAGTGGATATTGTTTATTTTGTTTATTAGCTGTAGTGAATTGTTTATCGAGTATTTAGCTTGGAATTTAGTTTCTTTTAAAATAATCTGAATGAGTTCTTTAGAAAGTTTAAATGAAGATGCTGGTTTACTACGTAAAATTCATAATAATATATATCTCGTCCGAATCTGGAAAATAGTGTTCATTGGATGGAAAAAATCTATGATTAAGATTAATTCATTAATGTTCAACTTAAAGTCGCACCCTATATAGACGTGTATTTTATTTGCATTGAGCTCAGTAGAATACTGTTTGAGTTATTCGTAAAAAAATATCTATGCAAATCAAAAGTTTCCATCGGATTCTTCATTTTCTTACGTATTGGGAACCACGGTGTCGAGCAAAAGCAAACGACGAACCCTCGTAGAGTTTTTTCGATCGTCGTCGACGGCGGCGGCGGTAAAATCTCCGGGAAACCGTAATTGTTTTCGACGGCGACGTCCTTCGATCAATCAGAACGGCGTAGCGTAGAGAGAAAAGCTGGCTCAATGGAGGATTCGCTAATCCTTTATTTTGCATCTGGATTACACTGCGCGCCCGATTTAACCAATTTGCTTGCCAAACAACTCTCTTCTTCCATTCTTCTAATTCGCCACCGTCTCGACGACGACGACGTCGTCCGACGCTTTCACCGAAGAGGAAATTATGCCATTTCCAGCACCTCGTCCTTTTGTATTCTTCTCTCCGACTTGATTGTTTCAACGAGAAATAGAGGTGGTTTTTATTAACTTGAGCTGTGGTCGATGTATTATGATAACAAAGAAAATACCAGCCAGTTCACAAATTAATTCAGGATCTGATAAAACACTGTCGATTAGGTATCGTTCTTATATTTTTCTTCAACAAATTCAGTAATTTTGATGATCTGGAGAATATCGAGAATACTAGAAGGCTCTTTTAATCGTAATATGGTACCTTTCACGACTCCAACAATCGACCCTAATAGTTATCGTCGATTTTCGAGACATGCAAATCTTGAAAATGGTTCATTCATATTCATATTCATTTATTTCCCCAAAATTTACAGGAGATGTCAAAAAAGTGAATAAAGAAAAAAAATGTTTCACATAAAAATAGTTACTCTAATAAATCACCTTTGACAAAAATATGAATATATTTACATATTATTTAAATTTTTTTATATTAGCCTTCCACATATTTAATTTAAAAAAATTATATTTAATAATTATAACTTCAGGAATTAAATTCAAATAATGTCATATACGTTCCACTTATATCAAACGACATATAAAATAAACATTTATTATAAGACATCCAAATGATATAACAAAATCCAATAAATAAAAATTCTTAACCAAAACCCTATAAATTAAATATGTTGAGTAGACAAAATTTTGTTTCTACTGATCAATCTCATGAAAACAAATATCTTTCAGAAATGTTAAACATAATTTTAAGAATTTCATCTGAAAGCTATCTAACTTAAAATATTCAATATTATTGGATATCTAACTGAGTTACTTTTTAGAAAATCTCAAGATATGTAAAAACATTATTAAAAAACAAAATTAAAACAAATTGAAATATGTTTATCTTCTACAATTCTAATTTCAAAAAATTTTTTATTCAAAAAACTTTTAGAATTAAATTTATGTCTAAAACAAGCACCGCTTACATTTAATAGACGTATATAATCAAAACTCAATATATAATGTCAAATGGAATAAATAAACCAACAGATATACGAAAGTTATTAAAATTAATAAAAAAATATTTAAAGGAGACAAAATTTAATAAATATTCAATTATAAAAGTTTTTTGAATAAAAAATTTTTTTGAATTGTCATTATAAAATAAAACACTTGTTTACATTTTCTACTTTATTATATATTATATAAAGTAGAAAATGTAAACAAGTGTTTTATTTTATAATGACAATTACAACTGATTTCTACCAAGCAACGGCCCAATCTATCATAATTTTTTTTAAATTAAAATTGTAGAAGATAAACATATTTCAATTTGTTGTAATATTCAAATTTTGTTATATTTATTCTATCAACTAAAAGGCCTTTCTATTTTATTAAAAAACAAGGTTTGAGAGAGACTTTGCTTCGTCAGTACTCAAATAATTCATATTCAATAAAATATAACATCAATCAACAACAAATATTTACTCACCCTTCAACAATTTAGAAATTTCTGGTAAATGAATACTGAAAAACTTAACTACAAATAAATAATTCTGTGGTTTACCCTTGATCTAAAAGATTGAAGGACAATTTAACTGTTAACTGTTATAGCACAAGGACTTTCTGCATAAAGAATGTTAGGGAAATCAAATAATTATATATTATGAATGAAATAACATAAATAGAGGTTAATACTTGATAGAATTAAATTATTCCTTGTATCAAGTATTAACCTCTATTTATGTTATATTTACATATAATGACAAACATGCTAAAATTTGATGTGCAATGAATTAATAAGGGGTTTGTTAAAACTTTTGAAGTATAAATTCTTCCACTGGGTAGAATACACCTTCTACTACAATTTTTCTGACTTCATTTTTGAAGCGCACTCTAGATAGTGTTTTTAAATGCTCGAGTAGTATGTTGAACAATTTCAACCCGTTATATATGTGTATATTTTGGGGTTTCATCAGACGGTGAAATGATGGCACATATTTGTCCTTTGTTCTGGTGTGGTGGTCATGAACTTCTTGATGTTTATGTAATTTGTCCTTGTTTTTAAAGATGTACACAAGATCGAGTATGTAACATGACGGAGCTGTAAGTATACCATATTTCCTGAACAGTGGTCGACAACTTGCAATTCGGTCCGCACCAGCGATCAATCGAACAGCTTTTTTTTTTGCTTTAGGAAGATGCTGCCGGCCTGTGAAGATGCACCCCATAGGATAGTGCTGTAGGTCATCCTTCCATGAAAATATGCACGATACGAGTGCTTAGTTTTCGGTAGGTGTATTCTTTATTTGCCTTATCGCTGTAGAAAGTCTTTTACCTAATCCGGTTAAGTGATGTTCCCAGGTTAGATTTGCACCAATTGTTACCCCAAGTAAGGAGACAATATCCTTACTGCGACGTTTCGTGGTGATAACTACCTCCTGTGTCTTTTCGGTATTGACTTTCATTAGATTTCCTTCGAACAATTCCACTGCGTCCTTTATTGTTGCCGCTGATTTTTCCTCGAGCACAATGTTAGTGCCAGCCCTGTTCAAGAATGTTGTATCATCGGCAAATAGGATTTGATCATCCGCAACAACGTTATACATCAAGTCGTCTATATACACTAAAAACAGAACAGGTCCGAGCACTGATCCCTGAGGCACACCCACGGTGATTCTCCTTTTTACTGATAGTTTTCCCTCAAAATCTACAATCTGGTACTGACCTTGTATATAAGACGTGAACAGGTTTAGCGCTGGCACTCTTATGCCAACATACTATAACTTGGACAAAAGCTCATGTTGTATGTTGGATTCATCATTATCATTATCATACATTGATAGAGGGAGAGTACGCGACATGCTTTTTCGACGTAGTTAGATTTTGATATACATGTGGACAACCAAGGAAATCATATTTTAAAGAAGCATTTCAACTTATGGGCTGTTCAAGATATTTCCAGCTGAAAAGAATGGCTCTCTCAACCGACAAACCTGGCTCCAACGACAAGACGGTTCCATTAGAAATTGATGATGATTTTACGCCCCTGAAGTTTGTTTTGATTCCATTCTAACAGTAGAATTTCTTATCACGTGTTGCGGAAAACAATCGCCTTCTAAATCTGGCGTACGCCCCTTTCACCTGTTTATTATTTTGGGCTCTATATTGAATAAACATAGGAATCCCAGTAACAGTTGCATTTCTCTGTACAAGGCTTGCGTTTGAGATCAAGTTAGTTCTCTATTGAGAGAGGTCAGGCTATCTGGACTTAACCACTGATATGAGTCCTTGTAACGCGTGAATAAATTTTCCGAAGGCTAGAAAAGTTGGGTCGTAAAGCGTGCATGATATGGGGAAGGGAGAGAGGGACATTTACACAAATCCATTATGAAACACGGAAAGTGCATTACTTTTGGTACGAAGGCAGTGTGCGGAAACGTCGCTGCTGACGTGTCCTTTTCTAATTGGCATGCAGAGGGCGCGCATATTCTGCATTTCGCGCGGACTATAACTCTGGAGGAATGCGGACTTAGATGTCGAGATCGTTGTTCCCGGGATATTGAGATCCTTTCTACGGAGGAAATTCTATCGATCCGTAGGGAAACATTTCGAATCGAATGGCCTGATTCCGAAAACAATGTTCTACCATAACTACATGCATTCCGTCCAAAAGAAACCTTTGGAATTGTGACTTGATTTCACCATCCTCATCATGTACGTATTGTGATATTTCTTCAAATTTTTGATTCTAGGTTTCATAAGACAAAAATGAAAATTTTTAATTCATTTGCGACGTTAGACGATAAATAGTGATAGTGCTGTCATACAAAATCCTTCCTCTTCTCTCTCACTCATTACACCCGCACCCTCTCCTATCAAACTGAAAAACAAACGAAAAGCGTCTGGTCGCGCAAAGCCGTCTGCGATACTTATGACCGGTAATGCCGGCTAAATCCTAAATCCGTTAATCTGTGAAACGTGAGCAGACGGACATTCCGTGATTAGACTTCGCGAACCGTGCCATGGTAATTAACGGCCGAATTTAATGCTTGTTTTGACTCTTATATCGTCTTTTCGTTTTTATTGCAGCCTCGTGTGGAGGTGGCTCAACTTTCCTTTTCGTTGTTCCATTTTTTCCTGGTCACCTGACTATTGAGTTGAGTGATCTTTGTTTCTTACTCAGTGTACATCCACACTATATCAGCTGGTAACCTTTTTGGTAATCAATACTACCAACTTCAAGTTTAGAAATGTTCCTATACTGATATAAATTATACCACTTGATCTTTTCTTATTTTTTTATATCAATATCAGTCACATGTTCCCCCAACAGACAGAAGAATTGACAGTCACGCCAAGAAGACGCATTAAATCACTTGGATGAATCATCTGGTTTTCTATTATCAAGTCAGGAGTCACGAGTTGAGTTTTCCGAGAAAAAGTTGTTGTATGGGTCTTTGAGGCAAAGAATTACAACAAATTCCGTTGACCCCATTCATTTATCTTTTAGAGATCTTCGTTCATCCTCTCGTGATAAATATCGCAACTAAATGGCCTGAAAGTGAATGTATTATCTATGACTCTTATAATTCTAATTGAGGTTAGTGAATTCGTGAAGAAAATTCAGAGAATCCAACAGAACGACAGTGAAAAAGACTATCTAGCTACTCTTCTATGAACAATATAATGTTATCACTTCAACCACGCTTACAAACTCCATCGCAACAATACTCTTGATTTCGGTAAAACAACCAGAAATTTTATAATTTACATATAATATATAGAATGTAAGTAAACGAGTTCCAGTCTAATATCTCTCTATATCTATAATTTTTTGAAATTAAATGTGTAGAAGGCTAACAGAATATATCTGTAAATATTAAAATATTTCAATAATTTTATATACCTTCTATCAAGTATGAACCTCCGTTTATTTCATTTCATTCATAATATATAATTATTTGGTTTCCTCAACATTATTTATACAGATGGTTCTTGCGCTATGACAGAGACCGTTAAACTCCCTTTCAATCTTTTAGACCAATGGTAAACCACAGAATTATTTATTTGTGTTAACATTTCACTCCATTTAAATTTTCAGTATTCATTTACCAGAAGCTTTCTGAATTGTTAAAAGGTGAGAAAATATTTTTTGTTCATTGATGTTATATTTTATTGAATATGAATATAATTGAATATTGACGAATCAAAGTCTCCCTTAAAACTTGTTATTCAATAATTTTTCTACATATCCAATAATATTGGATATTTTGAGTAAGATAGCTTTATGATGAAAGTCTTAAGATTATGTTAAACATTTTTGAAAGATATCTGTTTTCATAAGAGGGATAAGCAGAAACAAAATTTTGTCTACCCGAAATATTTAATATATAGGATTTTTGTTGAAAATTTATATTTATTGGATTTTGTTATACCATTTGGATGTCTCATAATGAATGTTTATTGGATATGTCGTTTGATATAAGTAGTACTTAGATGACATTAATTTAATTCCTGAAGTTATAATATTAAATATAATTTTTTGAAATTAAACACGTAGAAGGCTAACAGAATATATCTGTAAATATTAAAATATTTAAATAATCTTTATTTCCTTCGAAGAAGGCTTATCCTGGAATACGCATACTAATTTATTTAACGTTCGATTACTAATGGAGAATTCGAGAAAGTATTTCAACATACCAGGGAATATTGAATTGAATCAGTCCTTACTTGGTGAAAATCCTTATTAAATAATATTTAAATAAGGTTATTCTGATTTTCAAAAATTTTTATTGTTATGTTTACAACAATCGTTTCCCTATCACAGTAGCATCATCAGGCAAGATTATTATTGTAATCTTGCCTGATGATGCTACTGTGATAGCGAAACGATTGTTGTAAAGATAACATCAAAAATTTCTGAAAATCTGAATAACCTTATTTAATTATTATATACCAGGGAATTCTCCATTTTTTGGTCTTTTTACTTTTGGAATTAAATTAATGTCTACAATAAGCACCGCTTATATTTAATAGACGTATATAATCAAAACTCAATATATAATGTCAAATGGAATAAATAAACCAACAGATATAAAAAGTCATTGAAATTAATAAATAAATATTTGAAGGAGACAAAATTTTGTTTCTTATCTTACCATTATGAACACCAATTCCTTTTCAAAAACATAAAACACAACTTGAGGACTTCTCAAAAAATATAATTTATCTGAAATATTTAATATATTTAAATATACAAATAAGTTAATTCAAAAATCTCTCAAAATATGCACTATATCTTCAAAAAACAATTAGAATTCCGATAATCTCTTCATCCGCCCTAAATAATATTTGAAATATCAAAATCAACTCACAATCACTATATCTTACCTCAAAGTGGCAACCAGATAATTGCTTTAAATAAACTAACTTTAAAAATCAAGATAGGCTATGTTCGTCACAAAATCACAGAAAACTGTAAGGTATTATAAGGTTTTCTTTAAACCATTGACATTCCATAATGCGATTTATTCAAGCCTAAATATAATTATATATTATGTATAAAATGAAATATAATATATACGTCTATTAAATACGAGCGGTGTTTATGTAGACATTAATTTAATTCTAAAAATTTTATGAAATTGTAGAAGACTGACAGATTAAATCTAATAATGAATTGTTTCAGCCGTTTCTATTTGGTAGTTAATCATAATTAAAACAAATTGTAGAAATTACTGTTTTACTAGCAATAATAATATATATTACACATTTTCTTGTGACTCGAGTTTCGGGAAATGAACCATCCCTTCATCAGACAACTGAAGACTTAACAGTGGTACAGAGGTATTTAAACAAAAGTGATAAATATTTTGAATATTTCAATACATTCTAGATAACACCTAATAGTGGTACAGAAGTTTACAAGCGGAACGTGATAAAAACCGGGTTAAAAAAGAGGGGCCTTCTAACAGATATCGGAATGTCGGCAATCGACAAAGAAGGTTGTTAAACAGATGGTACCCATTTAAATATCTCAATTAATTTTTGGGGTTACATAGCTCCGTACAGTCATTCATTATTTTTACGTTATTTTGTTGTACATCTCAAATATTTGGATTTACATAGCTCCATACAGTCATTCATTATTTTTTAAATTATTTTTATTGTGAACGAATTTGAAAATAACAATAATCAAGTTTCTTTTTATTTGAATCTTCATGTAAAATTTTCGTAGGATTTTCTTTTGTCGAAAGGAATAACTGTTTTCTAAAGAATGAGTGGCAAAAGTTGGATTTTTTTTACTTTTCATTAAATTCATTTTATGTTCGTTGAAAAAGGTTTCAAACAGAATATTGAATATCTCAAATATTTTCGATTTACATAGCTCCGTACAGTCATTCATCAGTCATCATGTAAAAATAATGAATGACTGTACGGAGCTATGTAAATCGAAAATATTTGAGATATTCAAAAAGTAAAATCTGTTTAAAACCTTTTTCAACGAACATAAAATGAATTTAATAAAAAGTAAACAAAAATTCAACCTTTGCCACTCGTTCTTTAGAAAACAGTAATTCCTTTCGACAAAAGAAAATTTTACATGTAGATTCAAATGAAAAGAAACTTGATTATTGAAATTTTCAAATTCGTTCACAATAAAAATAATTTAAAAAATAATGAATGACTGTATGGAGCTATGTAACCCCAAAAATTATTTGAGATATTTAAATGGGTACCATCTGTTTAACAACCTTCTTTGTCGATTGCAGACATTCCGATATCTGTTAGAAGGCCCCCCTTTTTTAACCCGGTTTTTTATCACGTTCCGCTTGTAAACCTCTGTACCACTATTAGATGTTATCTAGAATCTATTGAAATATTCAAAATATTCATCACTTTTGTTTAAATACCTCTGTACCACTGTTAGGTCTTCAGTTGTCTGATGATGGGATAGTTAATTTCCCGAAACTCGAGTCACAAGATAATGTGTAATATATATTTTTATTGCTGATAAAATTTAGTAATTTCTACAATTTGTTTTAGATTAAATCTGTTTTGATATTCAAATTCCATCTTTTGAGCTTCTCCTTGATATCACTTTGTTTTTCCAGTATGAATGGTTCTGTTAAGCGTATTTCTTTCAGTTTTGAAAATGGGTGTAAATCTCGAAACATATGTCAACAACTTGAAGAAATAGTGAAACTTAAGCCCGAGTGTTTTATTATTGACGACGTTCAAGTTTAGATTTAAAATCGACCAGCGTTTACCTCATTTTCACTCTTCAAATTGTACGATGGAAGAGTCAATTCTGGAACATTCCCGAACGATAACAAAAGATCCCTGGATGGGTAACCGCGACATCCTTGAGAAGGGAATAATCCGGGAAAGGAGGAACGATTATCAGAGTAGAAGTATCTGAATTATCAAGGAGGCAAACGGAAGAATATCATCAAAGTTGTGTTGGAAAAGAAAGCTGGAAAAGCGGGTAAAGCAACCAATCGCGGCTCAAATTTCAACAAAAGCACGTCGAGGACAAAACTGCAGCTGTAGCAGCAAGGCGGGAGCGAATTACGGAACAAAAAGAAGGGTTCTTATACACTTGAGACAATCCAAATATTTACCCTATTATCCCGAGTTCATTCTATTCGGCATTACTTCTGCTGGAAACCGAACAAGATGTTCCATCCCGGCTCTCCCGATTTTCGCGGAGGTGAAAGGTGGCGGGGGATGGAGGGGAAACCAACCCCGTTAAGCAGATAAGTCCGCTATTGTGTCCTGAATCTGCTCCATCTGTAAACCGTCTTATCGGATGATTTGGTTTCGTCTACGCCAACTGGGATTTTCGGACGTTACGATCGCGTTTCTTTCATCGCAAAATACACCTTCTACTCGTTTCTCACGGCAGGATCTCTCAATATTTGAGCGGGATACGCGAAAATGATAGCAATCTCAGAGTATCACCATGTGACACCAAAGGATATAACGGCCAAGATCAATATTAATCTTGAAAATTTCGAACGCTTCTCTGCTGTGTTTTTTTTAAGAAACAAAAAATCTTTTCAAATTGATATGGGGCATGTGTTAGAATAGAATTTGTTATTCATAAGCTCCATTTGAAACAGATGTATCCATTGATGTTTGCTAGGTAATTTCAGTAAACATTTTATGATACATTTTCTTGTTTCGCTCTTTACTTGACGGAAATTCATCGTATATGATTTAAAGAAAACACTTTATTTCCGCTAATATTTATTGTTTACCCAACAATTGTTTCGTCAATTACATTTTAACTTCATCAGGTGAGTATGGTACTTTTACAAAATCGGTCTCCTTAAATACAATTTTTATCAAAAAGAAACGTGATAACATTATTATTTGAAATATTGAAAAATGCCAAAGCCCATGATTAAGGAGGCCTGGGGCCTAAAGCCCAGGCAAATGTACTGGCTATACACTATGGTAATTAGACCACGGATAGTGTATGGTGCTGTAGCGTGGTGTAAGAAACGCCAACTAAGGGTTGGCCAACATAAATTCACCCAACTACAGAGACAGGCTTGCCTTGCAATTACAGATGCGTTTCGCACCACACCCACGGCAGCCATGGAGGTCCTACTAAATCTACCACCCCTGCACCTACTCGTGCAGAGGGAGGGGGAACGGATCACATAAAAACTATATCAACTGACGATTGACAGGCCAGAGGCAATAGTGATGAGAGGCTCAGGACTGCTGGACGAGCTTTTAACGAACAGTATCCTATCGATGCCCTCGGATCTAATGTCAAAAATCACGAGCCAGGAAAGGAATTTCAATGTAATCGTTCCCAGCCGGGACGAATGGACCCAGCATGCTGAGGTTCTACTGAAGACCGACCTTGGCTTGTTCACAGACGGCTTGCGAACGACGAACGGAAGGGGAGCAGGAGTCTATGGAAGCAAACCGAGAATTAACATCTCATTGAGTCTCGGTCAAAACGCAACCATATTCCAGGCAGAAATATTTGCCATTGAGACCGCGGCAGAACTGCTGATAAAACGGCAAATCCACCACGGTAAAATCAAAATATTTACTGATAGTCAGTCAGTACTAAAAGCTCTGGAATCCAGCTCTTGTATCTCGAGAACAGTCTGGAGTTGCCGCACGGCTTTAAGCAGGCTCGGTATGTATAAGGAAGTTACTCTGGTTTGGATACCAAGCCACTCAAACTATTTGGGTGACGAGGAGGCAGACCGGCTGGCGTTTGCTAGAGCTGCGCTGCCTCTGGGAATTTCCACATGACGTGGCTAACGAGGCGATAACAGGCAGAATGAACTCAAGGCTAGAGTCTTTCTGGCAGAGCCATTCTGGCCTGAAACATTCGAAGTTGTTCCTTGGAACAGCTTGGAACAATAAGATGGCGAACCTAGCGCTAGGTCTGGATAGGACCAAACTAAGAAGACTTTTCGGAATTATGACAGATCACTGCAGGCTGAAAGCGTATTTGCACAAAATCGGTCTGGCTGAAGACGATGAATGCAGGCTGTGTTTTGAGGACACTGAAACAGCCATGCACATCGTCTCAGAGTGCCCAGAGGTGAGTCGCATCAGATTCGAGGTCTTTGGTCAGGCTTTCATAGCCCACTGCGAACTGAAAAAATCACCGCCGAACAAGATTATCAGTTGTATCCAAAAACTGGATCTCGTCGAGGACATAAATTAGGGGTGAACCACAATAGTTCGTGCGGACGCAGTGGTAGGGTGGACAGACGCCCGCTCGCCATAAATAACTAACTAATAACTATACTAATTTTCACATATTTTATTATTATTATAATATAACTATCGTTTTGCTCACACAGTAGCATCAAGTGGTATATCTTACATTTTTTATTTAGTTAATTTGTCTTTTAAATCAGCTTCTATTTATATCCGAGTAGGTACGAAAAATTTTTATTGAGCACTAAAACCCAAAAAGAGGGTGATTTTTCAGTTCATTCGATTTGATGAATGATATTGATTTCTTGCATATCAGTCGGTGAAACATATTTAAATTAATAAAGTGAATAAAAACAACTTGGCCTAAGTTTCACTGTTTATTTCATGTCATTTGCCATATATGTTTCTGGTTTTTAGCCCATTTTCTTTTTTAAAAATGGGCTAAAAACCCGAAACATATATGTCAACATACATGAAATAGACAGTGAAAATTAAGCCAAATGGTAATCAAAATTTGTAGTGAAGTATAATATAGTTTTATTGTGAGCGATATTTAGGAAATTGCAAAATGGTGAATGCTCCGGTTTCATGTGTGAGTTATGATTTTGACCTTTCAGTATAAGCGAATTCTCGGATATTTTATAGGCATTTGATTCATTGATTCTTAAATGAAAAAAGGGGGTTTTTACTTGGTAGAAGGTTTCTTAAATATCATACAGAATATTTCTGTTACACATCACTAAAAATTTAAAGTTTCAAAAATTCTTTAAAACTTTCTTTAAATCAAATTGAATGAATGTCTTCGAAAATACTGCTTTTTAAGACATATAGAATTACCACTAACCACATGGTATCATTTATTTAATTCAATTCTGAATAAGTTTTAAAGAAATTTAAAAAATCAAAATTTGTAGTGAAGTATAATATAGTTTTATTGGAAACGATATTTAAGAAATTGCAAAATGGTGAATGCTCCGGTTTCATGTGTGAGTTATGATTTTGACCTTTCAGTATAAGCGAATTCTTGGATATTTTATAGGCATTTGATTAATTAATTCCTAAATGAAAAAACGGGGTTTTTACTTGGTAGAAGGTTTCTTAAATATCATACAGAATATTTCTGTTACACATCACCACAAATTTAAAGTTTCAATAATTCTTTAAAACTTTCTTTAAATTGAATTGAATGAATGTCTTCGAAAATACTGTTTCTTAAGACATAAAGAATTACCACTAACCACATGGTATCATTCATTTAATTCAATTTTGAATAAGTTTTCAAGAAATTTAAAAAACAAAGTTTGTAGTGAAGTATAATATAGTTTTATTATGAATGATATTTGAGAAATTGCAAAATGGCGAATGCTCCGGTTTCATGTGCGAGTTATGATTTTGACCTTTCAGTATAAGCGAATTCTTGGATATTTTATAGGCATTTGATTAATTAACTCCTTAATGAAAAAAGGGGTTTTTTTACTTGGTGGAAGGTTTCTTAAATATCATACAAAATATTTCTGTTACACATCACCACAAATTCAAAGTTTCAAAAATTCTTTAAAACTTTCTTTAAATCAAATTGAATGAATGTCTTCGAAAATACTGCTTTTTAAGACATATAGAATTACCACTAACCACATGGTATCATTTATTTAATTCAATTTTGAATAAGTTTTAAAGAAATTTAAAAAATCAAAATTTGTAATGAAATATAATATAGTTTTATTATGAATGATATTTGAGAAATTGCAAAATGGTGAATGCTCCGGTTTCATGTGTGAGTTATGATTTTGACCTTTCAGTATAAGCGAATTCACGGATATTTTATAGGCATTTGATTCATTGATTCTTAAACGAAAAAAGGGGCTTTTTACTTGGTAGAAGGTTTCTTAAATATCATACAGAATATTTCTGTTACACATCACTACAAATTTAAAGTTTCAAAAATTCTTTAAAACTTTCTTTGAATCAAATTGAATGAATGTCTTCGAAAATACTGCTTTTTAAGACATATAGAATTACCACTAACCACATGGTATCATTTATTTAATTCAATTCCGAATAAGTTTTAAAGAAATTTAAAAAATCAAAATTTGTAGTGAAGTATAATATAGTTTTATTGGAAGCGATATTTAAGAAATTGCAAAATGGTGAATGCTCCAGTTTCTGTGTGAGTTATGATTTTGACCTTTCAGTATAAACGAATTCTTGGATATTTTATAGGCATTTGATTAATTGATTCCTAAATGAAAAAAGGGGGTTTTTACTTGGTAGAAGGTTTCTTAAATATCATACACAATATTTCTGTTACACATCACCACAAATTTAAAGTTTCAATAATTCTTTAAAACTTTCTTTAAATTGAATTGAATGAATGTCTTCGAAAATACTGTTTCTTAAGACATAAAGAATTACCACTAACCACATGGTATCATTTATTTAATTCAATTTTGAATAAGTTTTAAAGAAATTCAAAAAATCAAAATTTGTAGTGAAATATAATATAGTTTTATTATGAATGATATTTGAGAAATTGCAAAATGGCGAATGCTCCGGTTTCATGTGTGAAATATGATTTTGGCCTTTCAGTAAAAGCGAATTCTTGGATATTTTATAGGCATTTGATTAATTAACTCCTAAATGAAAAAAGGGGGTTTTTTACTTGGTGGAAGGTTTCTTAAATATCATACAGAACATTTCTGTTACACATCACTACAAATTTAAAGTTTCAAAAATTCTTTAAAACTTTCTTTAAATTAAATTGAATAAATGTCTTCGAAAATACTGTTTTTTAAGACATATAGAATTACCACTAACCACATGGTATCATTTATTTAATTCAATTTTGAATAAGTTTCAAAGAAATTTAAAAAATCTAAATTTGTAATGAAGTATGATATAGTTTTATTCTGAATGATATTTGAGAAATTGCAAAATGGCGAATGCTCCGGTTTCATGTGTGAGTTATGATTTTGACCTTTTAGTATAAGCGAATTCTTGGATATTTTATAGGCATTTGATTAATTAACTCCTAAATGACAAAAGGGGTTTTTTTACTTGGTAAAAAGTTTCTTAAATATCATATAGAACATTTCTGTTACACATCACTCCAAATTTAAAGCTTCAAAAATTCTTTAACACTTTCTTTAAATTAAATTGAATGAATGTCTTCGAAAATACTGTTTTTTGAGACATAAAGAATTACCACTTACTACATGGTATCATTCATTTAATTCAATTTTGAATAAGTTTTTAAGAAATTCAAAAAATCAAAGTTTGTAGTGAAGTATAATATAGTTTTATTACGATTGATATTTAAGGAATTGCAAAATGGCGAATGCTCAGGTTTCATGTGTAAGTTGTGATTTTGATGTTTCAGTAAAAGCGAATTCTCTAATGTTTTTTTTAGGTATTTCATTCATTCGAACCTTATCAGATTAATTCTTTTGAATTTCCTGCAATCTTTCCGCTCCGATCTAGGCCTGAAAATTGTTTATTACATCGAACACACAGCCACAAATTATATATGTACAGAGCTTGAATTGATTTTTATAATTCTTCATCGATAATATTAGTGAGGAGATAAAATATTGGATAAAAAAAACATCAAATTCGAGGTCTTTGGCCAGGCTTTTATAGCCCATTGCGAACTGAAAAAATTACCCCCGAACAAGATTATCAGTTTTATCCAAAAACTGGATTTCGTCGGGGAGATATAAATTAGGGGTGAACCACATTAGTCCGTGCGGACGCAGTGGTAGGGTGGACAGACGCCCGCTCGCCATAAATAATAATAACAATAAGGAGGCCTCATATTGATATTCAGTTCTGACCCGGAGCATCTTTAGCCCCTGTTCAGAGAAGTGAAAGTTATTTGTATGTTGTATTGGTGAACGTGAAAAATTAAATTTGAAATTCTTTCCCGAAAATAGCACATTTAACGATGAACGATCTTCAAAGCTATACGAGCTCTTCTATTCAACGTCCAATGGTCATAAGTTATTGTCGGGAGCAGCGTAGGGAATCCGGGGATTTCCCGATGTTAGATTGTCGTATTCGTTCCCTGTCCGAGACTTGTTCCCTCCGTAATCCTCTCGATCGTTTCTTGTCCGTTAATTTCGTATCGGTCTCCCGGCGGTGCCCGAAAGGACAAATCATCATGAATTCATTCCCTTTTTCCTCCTCCCTTCCTCAGCTGGCTGATGAATAAAGTGTCTCCCACACTGTAATCTGCGATCTCCCACCATCCCTCTTTCTTATCCTTTCCTTATCCCGCCTAATGCCACCGGCCTTGGCCAACCCTCGGGACGTTGTTGCTGCAGGTCTGTTTTTATGGTGACCGATGGCCCGGAATAGTTTCCTTCATTCCTCGGTTACGAGCAAACTTAATACCAGATACGCAAAAAAATTGTATTATGAACCATCTCTAATTGATGAATCATTTGGCTGCGGTTAAATCTCATAAGGAAAACTGAAAAACTTAAAAAATAATAAATTACATTTCCTATAGTCCTCCCCTCGTGAATATTCTTTTTCATTTAGTTTTGCTATAAATCATCTTTACTTTACTCCCAGGAACTCTAAGGAAGGCTTGCAAAGAGAAAATAAAATCTGAGAAACCATGATGATTTCTGAAAAATATTACAGTGTATGATTTATTGCTGAACCTATACAAAATCAAGATATTTTAAATATTATAACGTTATGATGCACATCAAGGTTTTGGAACGAAGTTCCTTATCGCGCGTTGCCAATGGGGGCTAGACGGAATAAATTAAGACCAAAAGTTGTAACGACACTTTATGTTATAGTTTCAAGCCATGCGGCGTGCACGTGTTTCTCTGTCTCTCTCTCTCTTTTTCTCGTAGAAAGCAAGCCAGTTATTTTCGTTTCGTCTTTCTATTTCGCATTAAACAGTGTGATGTCGCGACGATTATTTGTGTTGAGTGTATTAGGTTTATTTATCGTTACATTCGATGACGATGAAATTAAATTTCGATTTAATCATAATCTAGTGCAAACTTCATCAACAATATCTCTAGTACAAGAGTTTCAGAGATTGTCATTAAATAAGCTTGAAACGAAGGCAAAATCAGTCATTGATTTCATTACTAGAGATAAAGGCATTTCATTGTGTACGTTCAACGTCCAAAGCCTTCGTAAACATTCAGTTGATTTAATCGACTCTGTTACAGAAAAAACGAACATTTTGTTATTATCAGAGACATGGTTGGACAATCAAGAAGAATGTGATATACCGAATTTTAATTGTATAGCTCACTTTAAACGTGATTTTGTTCGTTCAGGAAGAGTGGCGATTTATCACAACACAAATGATATGACTAATCTTGTAACACCAAATATGTCGTTCATTATAAACAATATTCAGGACTTGCACGTAAGACGTACAAGTGTTGCAGATTTATGGGCAGCAGGCTGTGTAATGGAAAACGGCGTTACTTTAATCATGGCAGTCATATATGTCTCACCAAATAACAAACTGATAGATATTCAGGAGTTCATTCATCGAGCACTGCTAGAGTATTCTAAAGATGTATCTCAAACGCTTAGCAGATACAACAGAAATTAAGATAAACGTCCACTCATTTTGGCCGGTGATTTTAACATCAACTTCAGTAATGAAAAATCAAAACCATTGCTACAGTTTCTAGAGGAAGAATTTGATTTAGGAATAAACAATAATCCAGTAGAATCAACAACAAAATATAATACTAATATCGATGCAGTTTTTTCAAGACATTTAAATAAAATAGAATCCCAAACACTTCAGTTACCACAAGCCAATTATTACTAAAATTGGGCCAACTAATTAAATTTATATTACATTATATTCGTTAATAATGAAAAAAATTTTATTATAACTTAAAAAAAATAAAATTTTATTACAATTCCTCCACTAATTAATCGAAAGGAACTTCATTCCATCCGGGTGTCCCTTGACACCTCTCAATTTTTTTTCTAAATTTAATACAATCATTTAAATATTTTAATATTAGCCTTCTACATATTTAATTCGAAAAAATTATATTCAATAATTATAACTTCAGGAATTAAATTAAATTAATGTCATATACACTCCATTTAAATTTTCAGTATTCATTTACCAGAAGCTTTTTGAATTGTTAAAAGGTCAGAAAAAATTTTTGTTGATTGATGTTGATGTTTACTGAATATGAATATAATTGAGTACTGACGGAGCGAAGTCTCTCTTATAACTTGTTTTTTAGTAATGTTTTTACATATCTTGAGATTTTATAAAAAGTAACTTAGTTAGATATCCAATAATATTGAATATTCTAAGTAGGATAGTTTTATGATAGAATTCTTAAGATTATGTTAAACATTTTTGAAAGATATTTGTTTTCATAAGATTAATGAGCAGAAACAAAATTTTGTCTACTAAAAATATCTAATTTATAGGATTCTGGTTAACAATTTTTGTTTATTGGATTTTGTAATAACATTTGGATGTCTTATAATGAATGTTTATTTTATATGTCGTTTGATATAAGTGGTACTTATATGATATTGATTTAATTTAATTCCTGAAGTTATAATTATTAATTATTTTGAAATTAAATATGTAGAAGGCTAATATTAATATATTTAATTAGTTTTATGTACCTTCTATCAAGTATAAACCTCTATTTATTTTATTCCCTTCTTGAAATCGTCTCAGCTATTGGAGTTCATTAGAACTGGATGGAAATACGAAATTACCAATGCACGAACGAATTAAATTCGTCAAAGTAGCGTGCATTCATCCCTCAACAGGTTTTAAATCAGTCAAATACCTTTGTTCTCACATTCTTAATAACCCATTTTTCGACGCTTTAAGAAACGTTCATTTTCCATAAAAATCCGGTGTCCCCTTTTCCTCCAAACGCCCCCCTCACTCCTATTTCTCCCGCGCGTCCACAAACAGACGAAAGGGAGAATTTAATATCGCAGATTAAAATGAAACAATGACAATTAATCTGAATATCCATCATCGCCTCCCCCGCCGGCGCTGTTTGCGACCGCCCCCTCTGGGACAAAATGCAACATGGTCGCGTAAAATATTTCTGATAAGCCCGCTGTTTATTATTTTATGCGCGTCCGCTCCGATCGTTTCCGACGTCCTCGGGCCTGATTGATGGCGCGCTGACGTGAACGCCGATGCGAATTTTTTTTTTCGCAATGGCGATGCTCGCGTTTTATTAGGCGTCCCGACGCCGATCGGAACCGGCCTGGAAACGGGAGATATCGGACTAGATTTACGGGCCGGACTGACTGTCAGGTATTTCGTTCGTTCCTCGCGGATTTCATCAGTTTTCGTCGAATTTTCGCTTAGAACGGAAACGGGGCGTTCATGTTTTACTTAAAATGAAGAAAATTTTATTGCACCCTCATCTCAATACTCTGAATCCATTCGAATATTGTATGTTATTAAATGTTTGACTAGTTGTTTAAAAGCATTTGAAGGAGCTGCAATGTAGCGAAACGCGTCATGTGTTCAACTCGTAATATCAAACTATATATTTAATACGTGTACGATAAGCAAACAGCACTAAGCATGATGATTACAGAAATCTACGGACGATGAAGAAAAGTTCGGTAGTTACAAATGAACTACCACAGATACGCATAGAACCACATCTGTCAGACGAAAGCGCAGTGCACATAGAACACACCAAACCAAGTACATCACGCAGAATGTCAACGTCGGATAACACGGTGTCAAGGAACATTGATAAATCAAGTAACCTCAAACGACGAGTACAAGAACAACATATAATTAACATAAGCAACAAGTGAAGAGGGGTGCGAGCTGGAAATAATGGATAAAACGAAAATGGATCAAGACATTGGTGGGAAAAAAGTTGAATATCGAAGGAAAATGATACATCACGATTTCAAAGACCGCAACCTATAAAAGGTGCAATAGAAAGAACTAATTCATTAGCTGAAAAACAATTGAGCTGCTTATTCACAACTGGTCTGAAACCAAATACCAATCCGGAAGAACTCAAAAAATACATGATGGAAACATTTAAAATTAACATCAAATGTGAAGCTATAAAAGTTCTTTCAAGTTATATGTACCAGTTGAATCGAAAGAAACGATCATGGATCATAAATGGGAAAAGGGCAATAGTTTGAACCATTTTCTCCATATAAGACGATATCTCAACGTGAATTGAATGGAAGCATAAATATACTACATCAAAGTATACAATGTGTTAGAAATAAAATTCTGTAATTGGAAATATGTATAGAATCACTAGAAGAAACCCCAGACCTTGTGTGTTTGACTGAGTACTGGCTCAGTAAAGAAGAAGAGCATTTTTTACAAATAGAATTTTATCAGGTCGTGTCATGTTGTTCGAGAGTGACGTCTGTGCATGGGGGTTCATGTATTTTGGTAAGGAATACTCTGCAAGATTTTGAGGATGTACCATTCATAAAAGATATGAGTGTGGAATGCGAGATTGAGATATCATGCACCATGAGTAAAATAAGAAAGCTGGTTGTCATGTCTATCTATCGAACCGGCCTGGGAAACTTATCAACCTTTATGGCCACTTTTGAAGAAGTGCTTGACGCCTTGTAATTTTGCCAACTATAATGCTGTAGTATGTGATGACTTCAACATTAACCTACTGAATGATGACTGCTCGAAGGCGGCATTTCTGGACCTGTTAACATCTTTCAACTATGAACGAACAATTTTCAAACCAACTAGAATCACAGAAACCACAAAATCTCTAATTGACAACATATTCATAAATACAACAAAATTAAGAAATAATAAAAACCTCACACCGGCCTTGTCAGATCATATGGGTCAGCATATAACAGTGGAGACTGTAACACCCGTAGAACAAAACGTGAAAGAGATCATTGAAAAAAGATTTTTCACAAAATCAAAGCTCCAGGATTTCTTTTACTGTCTACAAGATTGCACCTGGGACAATGTTATGTTGGAGATGAATCCAAAAAAGCCTATGGACTTTTCTTTGATACATTGAAGTCAAGAATGAACCAAATATTTCCACTGAAAAAATGCAACCTAAAATAAGGGCTCAAAAGGATGTGGATCACTTCGGGAATAAAGAAATCAAGTAAACATAAAAGAGATCTTTATGAAAAAATGTTGTACGGTTTAATATCACAGGAGTACTACAAGAAATACTAAAATATATTGAAGCAAGTAGTTAGACAATCCACAAAAAAAAATGCAGAAATTACCTTCATAACAAATTCTGCAAATAAAACCAAAGCCACTTGGACATTGATAAATAAGACAACGAAAAATGAAAGTGATAAAGACAAATCATTAATCAAGGCATTTCCAGAAAAACCAGAGGAGGATCTATCAAATGAGATGAACGCTTTCTTTCTGAAGTCTGCTCCAAGTGCTAATATGAGCTATAAAACGGTCACAGAGACTATTAGGCCACACGATAGTAGCATTTTTCTGGGTCCAGTAGTGGAAGAGGAAATGCTAGGTTATATAATGAGCTTAAAAAACAAGAAAACAGTTGGATATGATGAGATACCTGTTGGATTTACTAAAAACCTGTGCATCAATACTTGTGAAACCTTTTTCTCATATAATCAATCGAATATTGCAAGTAGGTGAATATCCACAGGCACTCAAAGAAGCTTTGGTTAAACCAATTCACAAGAAGGGAAATAAGAACATCTATGATAACTATCGCCCTATATAAATATTATATAATATCAACAAGATTTTCGAGAGATTAATTTTTGATTAGGTCTCAAATTTTTTTGAAATACATAACATCTTGGTTGAGCAGCAATGTGGTTTCAGGCAGGGAAAATCTACAATAAATGCTATGTATCGGGCACTAAATTCCATCATAAAATCGGTGAATAAAAATAAAGTCACAGCAGCTCTTTGTCTTGATTTGACAAAAGCATTTGATAGTGTGAATCATAACATCTTACTGGAAAAAATGGAAAAATATGAAATAAGAGGAGTTGCACTAGATCTCTTCAGATCATATTTAACAAGAAGAACTCAAAAAACCACAGAGCGAGGAAGAAATGACAAACAAGTAATATCAGATGTCCTACATGTTGAGAGAGGTCTACCACAAGGATCAATATTGGGTCCTCTACTCTACATAATCTACACCAATGATTTAATTCATGTAACATCCAATGATACGTGTATGTTTGCTGATGATGTATCGATGATTTCGTCTCGTAAGACTGTGACTGAATGCAAAGATCAGCTTAAATGTGACTTGGAAAATCTTGATAAATGGTTTATAAGCAATGAATTAGTAATAAACATCGATGAAACAAAACTGCTTGTCTTTAGGGAAAGAAATCAAGATGCCATAAAGTTGACATACCATGGTAAAATAATCAGGACAGAGAATGCACTAGCTTTCTTGGGGATATATATCGATAGGGATTAGAGTTGGAAAACACAAACTGAACATCTGTCTAAAGGTATTGCAAGATATTGCTATGCTTTGAGGATATTGACCAATACAATTAGTGCAGAGGCGGCCCTGACAGCTTATTATGCCTATGTACAATCAAAACTCAGGTACGGAATAATTTTCTGGGGTAATTCTGTTGAGACTGAAAGAACATTCATAATGCAGAAGAGATGCTTGAGAACTATCTTCAAAATGAAATGCAATCAGAGCTGTAGAAATATATTTATTAGTAATAACATATTGACATTGTACAGTCTGTTTATTTATGAATGTGTAATGTATGTAAGCAATAACTTCAATGATTTCAAAGATTTACTGCTAACTCATGAATAAAATACCAGAGGAAGAGTTATCTCTGTAGAGAATGCTGTATATTTTTTTAAATCACAGTCTGGAATAAATTTCATCAACATTTTAAATGCATGGTTATTGCAATTAAAAAAAAAGTTGGAAATGTTTTTGTTTACAAAAAGTTATTAACGTGTTGGTGTTTTTTTGGATAAAAGGGATTTTGTTTCTTCATAGTATTGATATGTATTGACGTGAGCTACATCTGCTGATATTTGATCAAATAAAGGATATTATTATTAGGAGTACAAATAAGTTTCCGCCGTTTTTTAACACAAATTAAATATTTATTACAGAAGAAAGCTTGCTGAGTGACTTCTAATGTTAGAGCAAGTTCTTTTTGTGTTTGAGATGAATCTTCCTCCAATAATTCCTCCAATTTTGCATCCTCGTAAATTTTTGGCCTTCCACTGCGATCTTTGTCTTCTACGTCGAAATCACCGTTTTTAAACTTTTGAAACCACTCTCGACACGTTCTCTCACTCAAAGCACCCTCACCATATGCTTCTACGAGCAATTGATGCGCCTCAGCAGCAGATTTCTTTAAATTAAAGAAGTAAACTAATATTTCCCGCAAATGACGCTTACTTGGCTCAAATTTTGACATTTTCAACTTATAAAAATTATATTTTACCAATATAAAATCAATGATGTTAATAGGTTATGTTGTTCTTGAATGTCCGAACTATTTTTTAAGCCGGTTATTATCTGCGAAAGCTAACCGAAACTCCGTGCCGCGCCATCTACAATAAAACTGCGGAAACTTATTTGTACTCCTAATATTATTATTATTCCAACCCAATTCGACTATTCAAAGTTTCTAATTTCCAGCCACGGGTTCCTTTAAGTCGAGGCTCTGGCCCGGTTTTTTCTCAGTTGTTCCACCCCTGAGTGTGAAACGATAAGGCACACATCAACAGGCAATGGCACCCTGTAAAGTCCGTTCCTTGATTTTCAGATAGCGGACCTAATGAAACAAATGCATTATACGGCTTTTAATCTACGATTCCATCTAGAACAATAAAACTTCTACGGTGTTGTGGAAGGTGGGACGGTTGTAAAACCGTCTGTCGAAAACTCCGTAAAACGACGATAAAACGACTCTATCCTTGATGTCATCCACCGCGCCTTGAAAGAAAAGAGGGCAAAATTGAAACAGGGAAGGACAAGATACCGGTACAGCATGCCAGAAGTTAAAAAAAATGTAGTATTCAAGACCCATTTCTTCATGAAACATACCGTGAAAAAGTAAACATAAAAAAACCTTATATCTGTGATGATTCAAGACCTCAAAGCCGTCCGGCATATTCGAATAAAAAAACCATAAAATCCTTAATAACCTTAAACATTTCTCCGCTAGATTTATGGCTCAATTTGAAAAAAGATAAAGTTGTACATTTCAGATTTCGATTATATTAAACGCCGCGCCCAAACAAAAATTAAAACAAGCCTAATTAAAGATGCCTTTGAATCGCAGGCGGTATGCCATAAATCTCGAAAAAAGTCAGAGTAGGCGCTGCTTGAGCTCGGAACAACTGAGCATCAGCTGAAAGAGACGTCAAGTCATGAATCATCTTTCTTTCTCCGAACCGGAGGGCTGCATTGAGACCAATAACTTTACCGGAGAAACCTTAGGAGAAAATATCGATATCGAAATTCCGTTCACTTGTGCGTCGTCCGCATATTTTAATAGATCGTAGTGCTGTCGCGTAGCGTAGCAGGCCATGGTTCGAGTGAGCCCAACTCAATTTGCTAAAACGGAAACAACGAGACGCGGGTCTCTTGATGGATGCGAGCAGATACCGCCATTAAAACAAAACAACGGCGCACCGGCTTGACAGGTCGGCGCGAGGCCTACTTGACGAGATGTTGACACGTGAATTAAAGCACTCAGGAAGATGAGCAGGGATGTACAAACAGTTCGTTTCACGCTCATAACCAGAACTGAATCTACTGTTAGTTCGTTTCGATTTCAACAAAATTTACCTCCTTTGATGGTTGACTATTTATCCTCAAAAAGAGGTACTGAACATTTAGAATTTTTTGGTTTGCATTTTTTTTTAATAACTCGCTACTAAAACATTTCTTTTCAATTCGGTGTGAAAAACTCGTTGGAAGTGATCGATGAAGGGCATAAATAGTCAAGTTTCTGAACGAACACGTATTAAGATGTTGGAATTGTTTATCATTTGCTTTTAGGAACTAATTCAATTCTTATTCAATATTTTGTAGCATTTCAAGAATTCTGAGAGAATAACCAGTAACAATATCCAAAAAATTTGGATTGTTAAGCTGGAATTTAAAGAAATAGCAATGTATCCAAGTGCACGACTCTTTGAATTATCATTTCCAGAGAATTGGATTGAAAGCCCTATTGATTGGCATCTAAGATCTCCTGATTGGACACTCTTAGACTATTTTTGGGGTCATTTGAAGAATGTCGTATTCAAGGCAGTACTTCCTTCTCTAGAAGATCTTCGCTAGAGAATAGTGTTACCATGTAATGAAAGAATATCTAACTTTGAGGGTAAAAACTGTATGACTGATAAATTTTCCGTTCTTTATATTTGAATTCAACTTATGGTCAGTTTCATAAACAACATCAAAAGGCTCCTTTATGATAAAGTCCCTTTACGAAAAAGGATCCTTTAAATGGGACCATCAGTTTCATAAACGCACATCGACCGTCCTTTACTTAAAGCTTCCTTTAATGCGCCGACTGTTTGCCATCTTGAGAACCAGTGATTTTACGAACATAGTTGATGATTTTCTGTAAAAATTGTGAGTTATGCGTCGGAACTTGTAAAAAGAAAAAGAGAAGAAGTATAAATCGATCTTTGCATAAACATGGTTATGTGCAGAAGACAGTATATTGAAATTTATATCATTATTACGTGCGAACTGCTATATTTTAGTACGTGGGTTATATGAATGAATATGGAAGAAAAGAAAAAAAAAGTTTTACTTTAAAACCTGGGGAGGAACTATGCCTCTTGGAATTGATCGAAAAAGGGAATTTTAATGTTATAAGTTAAAGTCTGACAGAGAATAGCAACTGCTTTCAATGCAACAGTTCTCCATTGGAGAAATGGGGACCAGCTCAAATTCAAATATGACAATTTGAAAACTAAAACTAGGAGGTGGTAGCTGCTCAACGCAGTCATATTAAAGGGACTGGTAGTGGGGCTTTATTGAAATTGCGGGAGCCAATTTACAAACAGTTGAGACCAACTGATACCAACCCACTTGCCGAAGCGAAAGAGATGTATTATAAAAAAAAAACAGCTCTAGTAGAAGCTCAGATAGTGGCTATCAAGGAAGAGAATAGAAGAAAAGAAGAGGAGCATTCGAAGCTCAAAATATTAGATTTGCAAGTTATGGAGATGAAGAGAAAATTAAATAATAATAATTGAATCTTTTTATTTTGAATGCACTTTCTGGGAAAAGCGGTATTAAAATTTCATCAGCATTGCTGCAGACTATGAAATCCCCTTAAATTTAAATTGAAAACAGAAATTTCAATAACACAATATTTTTATTTATTTATTCTTACTTGAAACTTGTTCAGATGTTACCTAAAGTAAAACAATGAATCTTAAAAACAAACATAGAAACCTATTATATCTAAATACATACCCTGTAAAATCTTATAAAAATTATAATAAATCTTGTCATGTTGAAGACACAAATTGAATATGAAGAATAGTTTCACAAGTGACAAGCAAATTTATTTCCAATTATCACACAAATATAAACTGTAAATTAGCAAAATTTTCATTAATGATAGACTCTTTCACTTGACGAGCTGCATTAACAATAGTTGCTGTAAATTTGCAATGAGTTTATTGCAAATGGAATTTCTGTGTTATCGAAATTGCCTAAGATTTGTGGCTGATGAGAAATATTGCCAGTATATCAAAATAGCCTGCGTATTTCGGAATCAACGTAGGATTTGAATCCCTAAGATATACTCAATATAAGTAGTCTGTGTGTAGACTTGGTGTTGGAATTATTATTAGATATAACTAATAATATAGAGCAACAAACTACATAAGAATTAAGTGGACTGTATTTAAATGTTGAGCCTGGTTTCAGGGATTGAAAGAATACTACAAGTATATAAAAATAAAATAGAATAGAAAGGCCTTTTACTTGATTAAAGAAATATAACAAAATTTGAATATTAAAACATATTGAAATATGTTTGTCTTCTACAATTTTAATTTAAAAAATTATGGAATGTCAATGAATTTAAATAAACCTTAAAATAACTCACACTGT
This sequence comes from Megalocaria dilatata, assembly GCA_034642435.1. Classification (NCBI taxonomy): domain Eukaryota; kingdom Metazoa; phylum Arthropoda; class Insecta; order Coleoptera; family Coccinellidae; genus Megalocaria; species Megalocaria dilatata. The sequence goes on from CM067862.1 coordinate 10,630,096, forward strand.
TCTTTGATTTTGTTAGAACATAGATAAATCTTGAATTATATAGTTGATCTGTGTTTCGAAGCTTTAGTCTATTAACACGTGAGAGATATAGGTTAGTTTTTTGATTTTGATATTTGGAATATTAAACGAGGACTGAAGACGGGATTGCTTAGAATTATATTTGTTTTTTGAAGATATAGTGCACATTTTTTAGAGATTTTTGAAATTACTTATTCGAATATTTAAATATATTGAATATTTCAAATAAATTATATTCTTTGAGAAGTCCTTTGATGTGTTCATGTTTCTAAAAGGCAATTGGTGTTCTTAAAGGTAAGACCAGAAACAAAATTTTGTCTCCTTTAAATATTTATTTATTAATTTTAATTACTTTCGTATATCTGTTGGGTTATTTATTCCATTTGACATTATATATTGAGTTTTGATTATATACGTCTATTAAATGTAAGCAGTGCTTGTTGTAGACATAAATTTAATTCTAAAAGTTTTTGAATAAAAAATTTTTTGAAATTAAAATTGTAGAAGACAAACATATTTCAATGTGTTTTAATATTCAAATTTTGTTATATTTCTTCTATCAAGTAAAAGGCCTTTCTATTCTATTTTATTTTACATATAATATATAATTATATTTTGGCTTCAATAAATCTCATTATGGAATGTCAATGAATTCAAATAAACCTAAAAATAACTCACACTGTTCTTTGATTTTGTTAGAACATAGATCAATCTTGAATTATATAGTTGATATGTGTTTCGAAGCTTTAGTCTTTTAACACGTGAGAGATATAGGTTAGTTTTTTGATTTTGATATTTGGAATATTAAATGAGGACTGAAGACGGGATTGCTTAGAATTATATTTGTTTTTTGAAGATATAGTGCACATTTTTTAGAGATTTTTGAAATAACTTATTCGAATATTTAAATATATTAAATATTTCAAATAAATTATATTCTTTCAGAAGTCCTTTAAGTGTGTTCATGTTTTTAAAAGGCAATTGGTGTTCTTAGAGGTAAGACCAGAAACAAAATTTTGTCTCCTTTAAATATTCATTTATTAATTTTAATTACTTTCGTATATCTGTTGGGTTATTTATTCCATTTAACATTATATATTGAGTTTTGATTATATACGTCTATTAAATGTAAGCAGTGCTTGTTGTAGACATAAATTTAATTCTAAAAGTTTTTGAATAAAAAATTTTTTGAGATTAAAATTGTAGAAGACAAACATATTTCAATATGTTTTAATATTCAAATTTTAATATTCAAATTTTATATAAAAATATATTGAAGTATAAAATATGTGTCATAAAATGATAAATGTATACAAAATTAACTTACTGTACTTATTCTGTGCGTGCTATGTCTCATAGCTTCTGGGAGACTGTGTGTGTTGGAATACTGAATACTGACTTGTATCGTCGGGGTTTGTGAATATTGAATCAATAGTTGACTTGGTACATCAAGAATTACACGAAATTTCGTCTATTGTTTCTGTGGTTATTCTTCTTTCATAGAGAATTTAAGTTAAATTGGAAGCAACCAAGGTAGAAAGATTACGCTTCATACAACAATATTGAAATACTATAGAATGTACATGCGCAAACACTTTGCGCATGAGATTACATGTTGTGGCGGCAAATTGTGCCTTAACAGTTTCATTTGTTTGAAAGTCCCCTTCCTCCTGCATATCATTCATGTGGAAATATTTCGTTCATATCTAACATATCAGCTATATTGTCCAATACAGCGGTAGCAACAATACTTGCTCATACAGTCGTTAACTCAACACTCATTCCTTTCGAAAGTATAGGAAAACGACGTTTCCAAACTTCATACTTTCTCTCCACCACATTTCTAGTTCGTATAATTGACTGCTTATATAAATTTTCAGCTGCAGTTATAGTTTCCAGTAACTTTGTCATAAGATAAGTCTGCAAACTATAACCACTATCACCAAATAACAAATACCGTCCAAATTTACCACTCTCAAATTGTCTCTTCAAGACACTGTTATTAAAGGTGGTTTGATTATATATTTCCAGTTCCATAGAATCGTCAAAAGTTGGTTTTGTCAGGCAAAAACGATAAAAGAAATCTAGATCATCCAACGTGGAAAAATGTCTCTCCTTCTGTAAATTTTTGGTCTTCTCTCAATTATTTCTTCATTATTTGATGAAGAACTATATCTTGAATCAGTATTCAACATTTGATGTAACATATTTCGTAGTACGCTAAAATCAAACAAAATGGATAAATGTGACAGAGGAAGGTTACGTCCACTGTTTTCGTGTTTATCGAGCACCTGCGCAGTGTCGAGCTTCTCGTTAAAAGATCCTTTTCCAGCCGTAAAGGGCCGATTTTCTCACTTTAAGATAAAGGACGCTTTTAAGTTCCCTTTAAACTTAATTTATGAAACACGTTTCATCATTAAAGGAGGTGTTCCGTCTCATTAAAGACGGCCCTGTCGTTCGAAATTAATATGTCATTCAATACTTACGTCTTTCACGTTGATATGCAATCTAGCAGTTTTGAGATTGTTTCAAACTGTTTAGTTTTACTCTACGCTTCAGATTATTGGTTTTCTAATGATTATATATGGCATTAGAAAACAGGGAAAGTCATTAGGAGATTTTGATATACAAGTATTTATGCCTCTTAATTTCACATGATGCAGCATTCGGTATTATAAACTGATTTTATCCTTCTTTTCTTGCATTTATCTCATAATTCTTCTGTAGCCAATAAGAAGGTTCATTTTGTTCATTCAGTACACCTCCAAATGGACCTTCCAATCAATTACGTCAATTTCCCTCTTTTGGTTAGAAGGGGTGCATCGAGCACCTCCAACGTTCAATCTTTGAAAAGACTGTAGAATCATTATTATTCCTGATAATCGAAGTGTTCGCATGCGGTTCTTGCTACATCATGCACTATTATTCGAGTAATAGTCAAAATTGTCGCATGTAGCCTTTGCTACATTATGCATTATTCTCCGAATAGTCAAGTTGTTCGTTTGTAATTGTATAAGCTTAACGCGATTGCTGTAAACGTAGCAATCCACCTTACCCTTGTTTGCAGTGTAATTGTCTTCACATCAGCTTGGTATCATATACAGTGATACCAAAATATATTAGTTTGTTTTGTTATAAGTGTTTCACTTCAGTTCCTCATCATCGTTGCGGTTTATCATTATTAGATAAAGGAAGCTGTAGACCACCGCACATAGAGTGTTCTTTGAAGTCAAAATCACCGCTAATTATCAAAACAACAGTCCACTAGAAGCCATTGGAATTAATCATCGAGATTAATTAATTTGCAATTGTCTATTATTTTGAAATACTGAAATAATAGGCAAATACTACGGTAAACTAACCGTGGTACGAAACAGGAGGCTTTTTGGGAAAAGGAGGCTTTAATTTCGTTCATGAAACTGGCCGTTAATAAAAAAACGTAACATTTTAATATTTCCGAGACGGTCGGAAACATTTTTTCGCTGCCTGCATCCAAATTTTCTCAAATAAAACTCCATTACTAACTCTTAGAATACAACAACCCACCTTGAACCGATTTTTTCCTTAAAATGTTTTGCTGATATCAACAAATGAAATAAGGACCGGAAGCTGTCTGCCTTTCACTCCTCGTCATCGTCCACCAATCATGAACACATTTCCATTGGCGCAAAGGGTGCCCCCGCTAATGTTATTTTGCCAATGGCGCGATTGAATTTAAAATCTAATTTCGAAGCCCCGTAGGTGGCAGACCTGCATCAGAAAGGGTCGGTAGTTTGGGTCACGTGCTGTCGGCTAATTGATATTAGATTATTGATTCGTTTGATTACTCGGATTGGGCCCGCTTCGGGACCGTTCCACCCCGCTGAAGGCCAAGAAAGAAGGAGAAGAAAAGGAATTTGTCACGGTTCTGTAGTCTAATTTGATAATTTGTTCGATGAATTCAGAGTCGGACAAATGGGGAAGGACGATTCGCAACTTGTTCGTCGTTCAATACTGGGACCAATCTCAACAGAGGACTTCAATAAATCTCCCAGCGCATTCAAATCGAGCGAGCACCACAGAATCCCTCATTCATGCTCCGTTTATGACTTCCTTCGACGATATCTATCGAATCGAGGCGGCCGAGCGATCCTTTGTTTTTGGACACCCCCCGCCTCGATCAAACCAGAGAAAGGCGCCATCGATAAAGAAGAAGATGCACGTGTGGCAAATTTGTGCCCGACGAAAATATCATCATCCGGTGAGGGGGCGAGAACGTTATCAGATAATGACGTTTATTTCGGCTCTTTAGAATGTTTTAACGACGCGCATCTGTCGCAACGCGCGCTGGATTTCGCTCGTTTCACAACTTTGTTCTGGTTTCTGTGTTTGGCATCGGACGGACTTTGTTGTTTCCATTTATTTTTCGGATATATGGGGTGCGCAGTGGATTGCAGCGTCTCCGGCTGTTTTATCCGGCCCGAAGAGAAGATTTCTGGGTGGAGGGTTCAATCTTAGAAATTTCTTTCATTTGTGGAAACCAGTTAAGTCAAAAATCAGAATATATGATACTTTCACCCGTCTCATTCACTGTCATCACGTACAGAATTGATGAAAACATTTATTCATCTAAATTTAAAAGGGATATATTCCTTGAAAAACAATAATACCAGGATGGATCAAATATAAGCCGGACTTACGCAAAAATACATATGTATTCTTATGAAAAATTTTCATATAATATATTTTATTTTCCTACGCTCCTATCGATATATCTTTCCCAACGAATATGAAGTGTTTTGATGTCATCAACGAAGATGTTATGGAATTTACAGTTAAATTGAATAATTTCATAAATATATTAAGGAAAAGACTCACCGTTGTATATAAGTTGATGCGTTAAAGTGTAACCAGACCAAAATAAATTAAATAATATCCATTCTAATAGAAATATTAATAATTCTATTCATAAAAATACTCACAAGCTAAAATTATGAGGAAAAAGCATATTTGTAGTACGTAACGACTAGTCGAGTGAAAATTCTTTGAACGGTAATCAAAAATCAGTAACCTTGTTGACAATTTATAAATAAAATTCACAGGGAGATTTCAATTCACGATTATTCAATGTAAAAACAGCCAAAGTTGCAATAAATAGAAGTAATTTGAATTTAGATATCTAATTTGAAATTGATGAAGAAATTGTTGAAAAGATTTGTTACTATCATGAATCACATATAAACTTCAGTGAAATTAATGACAAAGAACATGTAAAATTAAATATAACTCACCAGAATTACGTAACTAGGACAAATTTGATCAAATTTCAATTAATTCAATGAAAGATAGCATCTACGTTAGATATTCTGAAATGATTAATGTAAGAGATATCCTTCAAGATGTTTAGGCATCAATAGAATTGTAATAGCATCTAAGCTAAAGAAATTTAATCAATTTCATAAGTAATATTTTGTAATTTATAAGTTATAAGCATTAAAAGTTGAACTTTGTTGAATTTTTACACTAGAAATAGTGTACAGATGAAAAGCAAGACTTTCACTGTTCTGTTTAACTTGAAACATACATCAAAATGTAGTTTGAAAAATAGGCTAATTTTCGACAGTAATTTTAAACCAAGAAATATTGTTAATTTTATAGAATCATCGAAAGCATCATTTTTCAATAATATTGACAGAAGCTAGTAAGCTTTGAAATTCAATTTTTTTTGAAAACTATAAATAGGACAGACACAGAAAAATTGAATCAGTCTCCATATATTCAGAGTAGTGTCCATGTCGGTCCATAATTAAAAAAGTTCCAAAAAGTATCATCATCTCAAAAAAAGAAGATTATTTGGTTATTGTGAATTCAAATTGAATCCATAAAATACGTTTCATGAGTGTTGTGAATGGAAGCATCCTCAATAACAATCAAGAATAGATCAATTTATATCCATAAGAAGCAATCAACTAAGTAAGCTGGGAGATCCAAACATGCCGGAAATATTCTACAAGAAATAAAACAACATCAAAGGAACATTGTCAATGGACAATTAAACTTACCACAGGTAGAAATAAGTTTATTTATGTGAAGTTTTCCAATTTAAAATTCAAAACAAATCATTGCTTGTTTACGTTAGAATTACGTTACGATATTTAAATAGGGTTAGGTTAGAACATAGAATTAGAATTTAGATTATTAATCACTGATTATAATATTTCAAATTACTTTCATATAAAATATTTTTAAAAATTCCACCTATTGAAAATTCAAATTGAACCCGCCCTCAAAGATCAAATCAAATTTAACAATATTTAAATTTCAATTGTTCAAGAACAAAATTATAATATTAAGAGCTAGCTGGTAACATAGAACACAAGCAACTAGATACAAGGGTGATCTAAATAGTATTCATCCAGAAATTATATATTTAAACCATATAAAATAAAATCCACTAAAGTGGTGAAGCAAATTAAAAATTTTTATTTATTAATTCCATAACAGTATTCTGAGAAATTCAAGACTGTCGAAATGTGATATTTTCAACTTGGTATTGGTATGTATTTGTTGAAGCACTTGTTTGAAGTTCTTCTTTCTTCAACAAAAGCTGAATGACCTGAATACTCGTAGTAGAGAAGCTGGACTAACGATAAATGAAACCAAAACTAAAATGATGACAAACAATGAAGAAAAAGAAATAAAAATGAATGATAAAACCAGTGACTATGTTGTCTTGGTCAGATCGTTTCTTTCACAAATCTTCAGGACAAAGAGGATAAGGGAAAAATAGAGAATGCTTGGAGTCAGTACAGTTATCTCACGTTTATCCTAAAAGGTGACTTTTCAATTAATATCAAGAGGAAATTGATGAATATGTGTGTACTGTCTGTTCTATCATATGGCGCTGAAACTTATTCCCTGACTGAAAAACAAGCACAAAAGTTAAAGTATGCCAAAGAAGAATGGAAAGAAGTTTAATAGTAATTAAATAAAAGACCGAATAAGGAATGTAGATACCGAATAAAAGATGTAGGCAAAGAACTGTTCAAGAAACAGTGGACTTGGGCTGGCCATGTAGCAAGGATGTCAACTGAAAAGTGGTCCAAGTGCAGGAATGGTAGCAGACACCGTGGCCTTCCAGCAACAGGATGGCAGGATTCTATTGAGGAACAGAAAGGAATATTATGGAAACAAATCGCTCAAAATAGGGAAAAGTGTCAGGAATTTGGAGAGTTCCTTGCTCCAGATGGGGCTTATGATGATGATGATGATGATGATTAGTTCGTAGTGCTTGCGACTACGTTCCATAATAAACTCCTGCAGAGATCGAAGTCCATTTGTTCAAAAAAATATTCACCCTAAAAGGACCCTCGGACGTAGGCACCAAGTGGAACAAGTAGCTCGGTGGATTGATCGATGTTTCCTGGTTCGACGTTCGAGGATCGCTGTTAGCTGTCTTCTCGAAGCGACGGCATTCAAACTGATCCTGGGGGGCTTCATCTCGAACAATGCACAATAGACCGTCCTAGTTGCGGTGAAAATATGGAACGCGGCGACATGCAGACTCTTCTGACGCGAAAACTGAAACTGCCACAGACAAATTGCATTTCTTTGTTTTGTCTGCTCCTCCTCGAAAACTCTATTTTGTTTTGCGCTGTTCGGAACATAAACAATGCGGTATTCATATTTCTCAGGCTCGAGGGCATCAGCACCACTTGCACAACTCGAACGGATTTTTTTTTAAGTGGAAGGTTCAATCGGTTCTATTTCATATACACTTTGACAAATGAAGTTATATACCTCGAACCGCACCTACACTTTCTGAAGACTTTGGGACAAGATGACTAGAAATATGTGATAGGGGTGACAATTCTGATCTTGATGTTGAGAAGAAAGGTGGGTCTCATGGATACAATTTGATGGAACGTTCAATTTTCTTACGTGAATGTATCGGTTGTTTTTTTAAAGTGATAGAACTTTAAATTGAAATAAAACACATTTAAATTAATATTGAAGCTAATTCATTTTTTTATTTGAAGAATAATTTTATGACATTTATGTTTTACAAATAATTTCTAGCATATATCGACCACGACTAGCTCTGAGGAACCGCATTCGACCAGACCAATTTTTGGACCACTTTTTCAAGTAATTCAGGCCATATTACATCAATAACAGGAGTTATGTTGGCTTCCAAAGCGTCTATTGTTTCTGGTTTATCAGCATAAACCAACGACTTGACATAACCCCAAAGAAAATAATCCAATGGAGTTATGTCGCATGATCTTGGAGGCCAATTAAGCGGACCATTTCCCGGAATAACCTTATCGCCGAATCTTTCTTTCAATAAATCAATTGTTGCGGTAGCAGCATGAGGTGTTGGAACCAAAACACTTCTGGGTCGATACCATTCAAATTTTGAAACAAATAATCACTGATCATCGATCTGTAACGAGCACCATCCACTGTAACATTAGCTCCAGCATCGTTTTTAAAGAAATATGGACCGACGATGCCTCTAGCGTGTAAAGCATACCATACAGTGCATTTTTCAGGATGCAATGGAACCGGCAGAACTTCTTGAGGATTGTTTTCACTCCCTATACGGCAATTTTGCTTGTTTACATAGCCGTTCAATCAGAAATGAGCTTCATAGCTAAACACTAGACTGGGTCAAAAATAACGACTATTTTTTCTAAATGATACTGTAAAAATATCATTCATGATGATAAAAAAAAATTATCGTGAAAGTTTGAGCCCTTAATAATAGTATTAAGGGGTGTATCGTTACGACTCTTGGTTTTTTAACAGTACTCGCATTTTTTCACTCAAACCTCGTCAATTATTAATCTGAAAAATTTGAGCGATGCGTATTTTCAAAGGAAATTAAATTCCCTACAAAAAAGCTCTCTTTGTAAATTAATGTAAAACAAGCCGTTTGCTTGTTATCGTGCCTTAAACATTGACTAATTTTTTCAATTTTGCGTTTCGATTTTGCATTTTTGTAAGTACCAGAAATAGCAATATTTTTATGGTACAAAATACGTATATTAAAGGAAATTTAATACTGTACAAAAAAAGTTTCTGAACATTTTTCCTTTATTTCACTCCTTTCAAAGTTATTTGAAGTTATCGTTTTTTTCGCGTTACACATGATTTTTTCCACTTGACTGAAAAATGTATCACTTAAATATTGAAAGTAATCATAATATATTTAATAAATGTATTATGATTAAGGAACCAAATTTTTTGTATTATTGTAGTTAGTTGAATACGTTAAAAATGATTTCATGTATATAACTAATCGTTAAAAAGCAAAATAATACATTAATAAATTATGATTTTATAGAAAAAAGTTTAGTGGTCTAACAGAAAAAAGTTACTTTCAATATTTAAGTGATAAATTTTTCAATCAAGTGGAAAAAATCAGGTGTAACGCGAAAAAAACGAATCATTACTTTTGAATTTAACTTCAACATCGAATAACTTTGGAAGGAGTGAAATTAATGAAAAATGTTAAGAAACTTTTTTTGTAGAGTATTAAATTTCCTTTAAAATACGTATTCTGTAATATGAAAATATTGATATTTCTGGTAGTTACAAAAATGCAAAATCGAAACGCCAAATTGAAAAATTAATCAATGTTTAAGGCACGATAACAAGCAAACGGCTTGTTTTACATTAATGTATAAAGAAAGCTTTTTTGTAGGGAATTTAATTTCCTCTGAAAATACGCATGGCTCAAATTTTTCAGATTAATAATTGGGTGAAAAAATGCAATTAGTGTTAAAAAACCAATCTTTAAAACCCAAAAAAAGGTCTCTGCAAATTCCAGCTTATCTGAATATATTTAACAGAGGTGAGTTATTTAAATCTATTTGTTCGTTAAGTAATATTCCAATTTTATTATGTTTATTTATCTCTAGGGATTCTAACAGATTCAAGGCATAACTTTTACTTTTTATATGTAGAATTTCAAAATTATGATTGAAAGTATGTCCTGTTTCTATTAAATGGTTGGAATATGTAGAATTACTTTTATTATTGAGAAAACTCTTCAAATGTTCACAAATTTTATGTCGGAAAGTTCTTCCAGTCTGTCCTATGTAAACTTTAGGGCAATCACCGCAGGTTAACTTATAAACCCCTAATTTATCATCTTTATGTGTACAGTCTTTATTATTTTTAATAAATATACTCAAGTTTGAATTGGTTTTAAATGAAGTTCTTAAATTATATTTATTTTTTAGGTATATATCAATTTTCTCAGAAATACCTTTAGTGTATTTTGAGGAAATGTATTTAAAATTTTGTTTTATATTAGGAAACACCATATTTAAAGCTATTTTATTATTTTTACTCATCAACAATTTGTCTATCAACTTAGGATCATAGTCATTATTAATATCTATTTGTTTAATTCAGAATAACCTTATTTAAATATTATTTAATATGGATTTTCACCAAGTAAGGACTGATTCAATTCAATGTAAAAAAGAACAGTTTTTAAGTATTATTCATTCATTCAGTGCAAATTCGATGAATAAATTTGTCTTTTGAGGATGGATAATTATAATTTACGTACTTCGAAAGATCAACAGTTGACATATTTTCATGTGTTCTGGTTTACCATGAGTGAATAATAGGTTCGAGTATAGCACATTTCAAAGTCGACGATAATCTCACCCGGCATTCGGAGCGAATCCAGAAAGAGAAATTCTTAATTCACCCCATTCGGGCTAATGTACTTCATCTATATTTCATCTATCCACCTCTGCATCTGTCTGTCACGCCCGAAATTCCAACGCGCTGACAACCCGACATCCATTTGTTTGACAAATTCCAACAATAATTTCTTGCGTCCCATCCCTTCTATCTCTTGGTTTGTTTCCATTCCGCCCTCGAGAGCTCAGAGTCAACTGTCCTTGGGCTGTTTTCCTTCCATTTTCGGGGAAAGGCTTTTCCGGCGTGGAAATTAATTTAGTTCGGGCTAAAACTGGTTTTCGGCTCTATTTAGTCTGCAGTTCAAAGGAATGGATATGGATTCTTCTCGGTTTTAACATTCGGTTCTTTCTAGAGGTATTTATAGGTGATCCCTAAGGATTAAACGCGACTTCTGAAACGCAATTATATATACCATGAAAGTGTTCATTCAATTATTTATGTTCAATACCTCTTCAAAAATTAGATGTATATTATACTCAGCAGACTATGAATTTATTTTTGACTATGATTTATTGTTTGTTTTTTCGGCTGTAACATAGTTTTCTATATGTAAGTATATACTATTTATGGAAAATGGGTTTCCGCGAATCCATTAAATAGGAGTGTTTTCTTAATACAACCGGGAATTCATCAGCAGGGAAATATTCGGCTCTTGTTCAATGTTGGGGAGAAATTGCTGGCCGGCACAAATCTGCGACTGTGAAAATAATTTCCTCCGGTCATTACTGACGCGGGTATTTCAACAATTCCAAATTAGTGTGTGCGTGTGCACGAGCACGTGACACGTACTTCGCCTGACCCTTATTTTCCTCTACATAACTCACCTACGGTGGATTTCATTTAATTGAAACTGTCCGTTCTAACCCTTAACCCCTCGCGCACAGTCGAGAGCGGAACGCTGTTTTCGATGGTTTCGCCGTAAGACGACACCGGCCCTATATTGCTTCCATTTTTCTGCTCTGTGATCCTCGGATTACACAGGGCGCAATTTTTTCTTTCGCGATCGACACGCACGGACGTGCGGTCCGTTTGTCTTCAAATAAGACCGGATCGGTTTCCGCTAATTCAAGCCTCTTAAATGCGTGTCGCAACGCCGAAGGATACGCCATGTGTCGGCAACGACGGATCGATAAGTGAAGATTGCGAGGGGAAAATACGAATCGATAGCGGTTTTATTCGTGTATTTCATGCAAAAATGAGGATCCGACAAGGGTTAGATCGGCAACCTGCGAGGAATATCTGAGAGGGCCGTTGGCATGCACGCATGAATGGACCATAACCTGTTTTCAGACCTTGTATTCTTGGAAAAATCGCATTAAACAAGTTTCGCTGAACGGATGCTCGTGGATATTACGAATGCAGGTGTTCATTCAGTCTCTCTATGAACCTTGCATCGTAACTAAGTCCCCCGTTTAAGATTTAATTTGAATTATCAGGGGTGGAACTACAAAGGGATAACCGAGGCCCTACTAAAGGGGATAGCAAAAGAGAAATTAATTTTTTGCTCAAATGTCTGTTTTTTTCGAATTTTGAGCTTCGTCTTAAATGACTTACAGCCAGTTTCATAAACAACAGCAAAGGGCTCCTTTATGATAAAGTCCCTTTATGAAAAAGGATCCTTTAAATGGTACCATCAGTTTCATAAACGCACATCGACCGTCCTTTACTTAAAGCATCCTTTAATGCGTCGGTCATGTTTCCGACTGTTGGCTATCCTGAGAACTAGTGATTTTACGAATATAGTTGGTGATATTCTGTAAAAATTGTGAGTTATGCGTCGGAACTTGTAAAAGAAAAAGAACAAGAGCATAAATCAGTCTCTGTATAAACATGGTTATGTGTAGAAGACAGTAAATTGAAATTTATATGATTACTACACGCGAATTGCTATATTTTAGTAAACGTGAAAAGAAAAGTATTACTTTAAAACTGAGGAGAAACTACGTATCTCGGAATTGATTGAAAAAGAGAATTTTAGTGTTATAGGATAAAGCCTGGCAGGAAATAGCAACTACTTTCAATGCAACAGCTCTCCATTGGAGAAATGGGGACCAGGTCAAATTCAAATATGACAATATAAAAATTAAAACTAGAAAGGTGGTAGCTGCTCAACGCAGTCATATTGAAGGGACAAGTGCTAGGTCTCCATTGAAATTGAGGAAGCCAATTTCCAAACAATTGAGCCCAACTCTTACGAACCCACTTGCCGAAGCGAATAAAATATATAATAAAAAAAAACAGCTTTAGTAGAAGCTCAGATAGTGGCTATCAAGGAAGAAAATAGAAGAAAAGAAGAGGAGCATTCGAAGCTTAAAACAGTATTAGATTTGCAAATTATGGAGATGAAGAGAAAATTAAACAATAATAATTAAATCTTTTTTTATGTTGAATGCACTTTCTGGGAAACGCGGTATTAGAATTCTATCAGCATTGCTGCAGACTAAGTAATCCTCTCAAATTTGAATTACAAACAGAAATTTCAATAACACATAATATTTTTAATTCTTTATTCTCAAAATTTGAATATCAAAACAGATTAAATCTGTTAGTCTTCTACAACTTCAATTTCAAAAAATTTTTATTCAAAGAACTTTTAGAATTAAATTAATGTCTAAAATTTATGTTTAAGAGAGGTATATAATCAAAACTCAATATATAATGTCAAATTTAAAGTAAGTCTGTTTGAAGCATCCATCCTTAACACGTGTAAGTTGTGATATAGTGATAGTTATTTGATTTTGATATTTGGAATATTATTTAGGATCGAAGAAAAGATTACCTAGAATTATATTTGTTTTTTGAAGATATAGTGCATGTATTGAGAGATTTCTGAATTAACTTATTAGAATATTTAAATATTTCAAATAAATTATATTCTTTGAGTCCTTGAGTTCTGTTCATGTTTTTAAAAGGCAATTGGTGTTCTTAAAGGTAAGATCAGAAACAAAATTTTGTCTCCTTTAAATATTTATTTATCAATTTTAATGACTTTCGTATATCTGTTGGTTTATTTATTCCAGTTGACGTTATATATTGAGTTTTGATTATATACGTCTATTAAACATAAGCTTATTTCAGACATTAATTTAATTCTAAAAGTTTTTTGAATAAAAATTTTTTTTAAATTAAAATTGTAGAAGACTAACAGATTTAATCTGTTTTGATATTCAAATTTCGTTATATTTCTTCTATCAAGTGAAAAACCTTTTTCTATTTTATTCTCACTTGAAACTTTTTCAGATGTTACCTAAAGCAAAACAATGAATCAGAAATACAAACATAGAAACTTATCTAAATATAAACCTTGTAACATCTTATGAAAATTATATGAAATCTTGTCTTGTTGAAGACACAATTTGAATATGAAGAACAGTTTCACAAGCGACAAAAAATTTATTTTCAAATACCATACAAATATAAATCTTTCTCTCAACCACATTTCTAGTTCGTATAATTGAATGCTTATATAAATTTTCAGCTGCAGTTATAGCTTTCGGTTTCTCTGTCATAAGATAAGTCTGCAAACTATAACCACTATAACCAAGCAACAAATAAGTATCCAAATTTACCACTCTCAAATTGTCTCTTCAAGACACTGTTATTAAAGATGGTTTGATCATGTGTTGAGCCAGGTCATCTAGGTATAATATTTTTGATTCTCAAATCTGAATCACACATGATTTGAACGTTAAAGGCAAAATAATGTTTTTGACATCGAAAGATCTCTGCATCATCAACACCCGGAGAAGTGATTTTAATTAATGTGCAATCTATAGCACCAATGACACGTGGAAAACTAGCAATTGCATAAAACTTTTCTACTGCTTGGCATTTCATGATCACCTTCACACATCTTCATATATTGTGGACACAGAAATGCGATTGCAAAAGAACTCTTTGAATAATTCTAGAAGCAGAAGGTTTAGAAATTCCCATGAAATCTCCGGCTGTTATCAGCAAATTTCCAGTTCCATAGAATCTTAATGTCAAAAGTAGTTGGTTCATCGGTTCAATACTTTGAAAATTGTCAATTTAATGATTTGGTATACAGAAAATTATATCAACAACATAATAAATCGAAATTTGTTTAACTGTTAGATGGGGAGTATTGTTCTGCAATTTTTTGAAGCAAAGATAAAACAGTTGGTTTTGTCAGGCGAAAACGATCGGAGAAATCTAGATCATCTAACGTGAAAAAATGTTGTTCCCTCCTTCTGTAAATTTTTTATCTTTTCACAATCATTTCTTCATCATCTGACGAAGAACTAGAGCTTGGACACTTTTTGGGAAAAAGGCGGCTTTAATTTCGTTTATGAAACTGGCCGTTAGTTGGACTTTCGAAGTTATTAGCATTTGAAACTCTATCTTAACTTTCTCCATATTTAGTTCGGCTACATTCTCGTTGAATTGAAACACTGACTTTGTATACAATTAATTTCGTTCTGTTTATCTCAGGTTGAGAAAAAGAAAATATACTTCGTTTCTTTCTTAGGAAATATTCAGACACAAAATGTGCTTTAACTAAGCACATAAGTAGATAAATAACAAAACAACTATTCAACATTTATACAGTTCACAAAAATTTGTGTTCAAGTATAACACCAAAATAAAGATTAATCCATAGCCCCCAAGGTTAACTCATCATGGGACGAAACAAAATTAAATAGGTATTAACCTTTATCAAGAATAAGCCTATTGAATTTTCATTTTAAGAGTTCATTTAACGCGATAATAAGCCAAAATTTAAACGTCACTCATATCGAAATTAATGAATGTTTGAGACAAAGCCTGGAAGAAAAACCTCCATTCCTCTTGTAGTCTGTCCTTGTCGAAACTTTGAACTTCCTTTACCCATTAAAAAGTTCTCTTAGTTCACGTTTTCGCAAAATTTGGCTGGTGGAATTCGGGTGCTTCGCGAATTAACATAATAACCAATGAAATAAATTACCGCAAAAATTCCAGGCCGCTCTCAAGAAGAGCAAAGAACAGAATTACCAATTAAGGGGGAACGTAGGGGTGACGACAGGACGGAGGCGTCGGGGGTTAAGAGGAGGCGAGACCGAAAAAGGGTGAGTTAAATACTTCCTCCTTCTGAAAAATAAGTTCGCAAATTTAATAATATGGGGGGGAGATATTTACGGCGGCAGACTTCAGGAGGAGTCTTTCGCTAATTCTGAAATTTATTCCGATCCGGTACTTTCCTTTACTTGCGACTGGGGAAAATAATTCGAAAAAATCGACATAATTAAGCTTCATCCAACAATTAGTTCACCGATTTTAATGGACTGTATATTTGGTGAATTGTTGTCTCGATTATCTACATGGTTATTTACCAATCGATAAAAGGAATAAGTTTTAAGTCTAATAAACTTGCTAATAAAAAACAATGTATTGTTATTTTAACATAAAAAGAGGTTAATTCTTGATAGAAGGTATATAAAATTATTTAAATATTTTAAAAAATTTTAAAATTAGCCTTCTACATATTTAATTCCAAAAGATTATATTTAATGATTATAACTTCTGAAAATAAATTAAAATAATGTCGTATGAGTACCACTTATATCATGACATATTAAATAAACATTCATTATAAGACATCCGAATGGTATAACAAAATCCAATAAATAAAAATTATTAACCAAAATCCTATAAATTAATTATTTTGAATAGACAAAATTTTGTTTCTGCTGATCAATCTTATGAAAACCAATATCTTTCAAGAATATCCAACATAATCTTAAGAATTTCGTCATAAAACTATCTTACTTAGACTATTCAATATTATTGGATATCTAACCAAGGTACTTTATATAAAAACTCAAGATATGTAAAACATTACTGAAAAACAAGTTTTAAGATCAACTTTGCTTCTTCAGTATTCAAATATTCATATTCAATAAATATAACATCAATCAACAACAAATATTCACTTACCCTTCATTCCTCTAGAAAAAGTTCTACCGAAATGAAACTTTAAATGTGGTGTTCACTACACACAAAAATATATCTGTGGTTTACCCTTGATCTAGAAGATTGAAAGACAATTTAACGGCCTCTGCTATAGCACAAGGACTATCTGTATAAAGAATGTTAAGGAAACCAAATAATTATATATTATGAATAAAAAAACATAAAAAGAGGTTAATTCTTGATAGAATCTTTTTATGTTATTTTATTCATAAAATATAATTATTTGGTTTCCTTAACATTCTTTATACAGATAGTCCTTGTGCTATAGCAGAGGCCGTTAAATTGTCTTTCAATCTTCTAGATCAAGGGTAAACCACAGATATATTTTTGTGTGTAGTGAACACCACATTTAAAGTTTCATTTCGGTAGAACTTTTTCTAGAGGAATGAAGGGTAAGTGAATATTTGTTGTTGATTGATGTTATATTTATTGAATATGAATATTTGAATACTGAAGAAGCAAAGTTGATCTTAAAACTTGTTTTTCAGTAATGTTCTACATATCTTGAGTTTTTATATAAAGTACCTTGGTTAGATATCCAATAATATTGAATAGTCTAAGTAAGATAGTTTTATGATGAAATTCTTAAGATTATGTTGGATATTCTTGAAAGATATTGGTTTTCATAAGATTGATCAGCAGAAACAAAATTTTGTCTATTCCAAATATTTAATTTATAGGATTTTGGTTAATAATTTTTATTTATTGGATTTTGTTATACCATTCGGATGTCTTATAATGAATGTTTATTTTATATGTCAGGATATAAGTGGTACTTATACGACATTATTTTAATTTATTTTCAGAAGTTATAATCATTAAATATAATCTTTTGGAATTAAATATGTAGAAGGCTAATTTTAAATTTTTTTTTTTAATTTTTGAAATATTTAAATAATATTGTTATTCTATTATATTAATTGAATTTTTAATTCACTTTTACTTTTTTCTACCCAACTTTAGTAGAGCCAACTCATTATGGTTTATACATATAATTTCAGAATGAATACTAGTTAGATCACCCTTGTATCTAGTTGCTTGTATTTAATATTGCCAGCAAGCTCTTAAGATTATAATTTTATTGTTTAATAATTGAAATTTAAATATTATTAAATTTGATTTGATCTTTTAGGCAGGGTTCAATTTGAATTTTCAATAAGTTAATTATTTAAAATATATATTATATCAAAGTTATTCGAAATATAATAATCGGTGATTAATAATCTAAATGTCTAATTCTATGTTCTAACCTAACTCTATCTGAATATCGTAACGTGATTCTGACGTAAACAATGATTTGTTTTTGAATTTAAATTGGAAAACTTTACATAAATAAACGAAATTCTACCTTTGGTAAGTTTGATCATCGATTTTTCTATGTTCCTTTTAATGTCCTTCCTCCGTTTCAGGATTTTATTTTGGTTCTTGAAGAATGTTTCTGGAATGTTCGGATTTCTCAGTCCACTTCGTTGATTGCTTATTTTGAATTTGAAATTGTTGAATTCTTGATTAATATTTGGGATTTTACGTAATTTTCATCACATTTCCATTCACAATAATAATATTAATTTACTTTTAGGTTTGGGAACTAGATTATTGCAGATAGAAATGTTTTATTTTGGGACGAACTGATGTGAATTCTGCTCACGTATTTTCTGGACTGAGACTATTTTTCTGTCTTCCCTATTTATAGTTTTCACGAAAAATTGAATTTCAAATATTCACAAAAAGGCTTCATATGTTGAGTTGACAGATTACGGATTATTCGGATTACTCCTATTACTTCTATTAATCCGAACTGAGCGTTTTTTTGCGAGGTACTCTGGCGTTTCTATGAATATCCGCTTCCTTGGAACTAGAGAATGACGTCATTATATCAGATCAGGTGAGCATTTTTTCGTGATAGCTCTAGGAAATTTTATTGAATAATATTGGATTTTTTTAAGCTATACAGCTATCGATTAAGAATATTGGATTTTCTAAAATCTGTTATACAGGGGTGATATTTCGGTTAAGACTATTGAATTTCTCGAAATTGTTATACAGGATGATTCAAAAATTATCGTATGCATTTTTGAGTAATATTGAATCCTTTGAATCATTCAACTCTACATACAGGGCGATCTAATTGTTGTAGGCAGAATTTTTTTAAATTTGTTTTGTGTTTTTCAGGGAAAATATCACTCCGGTGTTTCAATGAATAATATTGGATTCTTTGGAGTTTGCTATACAGTGTGATATCCATCAGTATGATGGGTCGATTAAGATTATTGGATTTTTTAAATTATTTCATACTGGGGTGATTTTTTTTTTATTATGACTATTGAATTTCTCGAAATTGTTATACAGGGTTATTCAAAAAATATCGTATGCATTTCTGAGGAATATTTCGACTTATTCAACTCTACAGGGCGATCCAATTTTTATAAGGAGAATTCTTTGGTTTTTACTTTTTGTCTTTTTTAAGGTAAATATCACTTCGGTGATTCATTGAATAATATTTATTTTGAAGTAAGCTATACAGGATGATATTTGTCGGATGTTTCGATTACGAATATTGGAATATTTGTAATTGTTATACAGGGGTGATTCAAAAATTGTCCTATGCATTTTTGAGGAATATTGGATACTTGAAATAATTTCAGTCTACAGGGTGATCCAAATAACTTTCTGGTGTTTCAATGAATAATATTGGATTTTTTTTAAATCTCTTGTACAGGGGTGATATCTCTTTGTTGTTGCGATTAAGATTATGAATTTTTCGAAATTTTTATACATTTTTGAATCACAAAAATTAAACATTTTTTTCGTCTGGTTGAACTCAAACAAGACATGCGCCAACAAGGAGACACCACTTTTATAAATGTTCTTAACGGATTAAGGGTTGGAGTGAGGTGCATTTTAAAATATTATCAAAATGATAATCCTTCTACTCATATCTGTTATAAAATATTTATAACTATTGACACTATGCACCTCACGCTTTTTTTTTACAATAATATACATTTATTTCTTATTTACACTATTCTTAATTCAAACTTATTGAAATTTTTTTCTACTTTTCAGTTTGTTTCTCTATAAAAGCGTGTTTTTTAGTTTTTCTTAAACTAATATTTATTTTAATAATTTAAGAATAAAAATATTTTTCATATGCTTTAATCTACCAAACGGAAACGAATCGGATCAATATTAATGAGAAAAAAAATGTGTAAAATAAGCACAGCTATCATCTGCCAGAGTTTGTGAGAGAGTTCATAGAGCACATAGCATTAAAAACTTCCATTTGAATATGAATTGTTATAAACAAACGATTATATTTATTTGAGTATTCAATAGTCGCTAATTCTAAGCTCACAAATTATAATAGACTCGTTTCTCAATAGTTTCTTGAATTACTGACAATAATTTAGGTAAGGGTGGAAAACGTAACGATGATTTCCACCAGAAGATTTTGATAACGCATCTCTCATCATTATTCATCGCGAACGGTAACAAAACCCGCCATTCAGTCACAGAAGGCAGCAGCAGATTCCTGCAAGTTCAGACCGCGGTCTTCTTATCTCTGTATCTTTCGCGCTGGCCTTGGCAACATGATGAATTCGACCGGCGTTCCGAACAATTACTGTCAACCGTCCTTTTGAAACCCTAACAAGTAGAAGAGAAAAATGACAATCGCCGAAGTCTCGCACGAAAACAAAAGACGTCGGAAGGGCAAAAACCGCCCGCCGCCGACTTTGACTGATACACTACCGACCCGACAAACGAACAGACGATCGCTCAAAGTGTCCGCGACAAGAAGTGCGCTATCTGTCGAAAAAAAATTGTTCGAATGCAGTTTCTACCTTCGCGATTTTTCAGCCGTCGGTCCGATATTGCACACACGTCGCAGCGTGTTCCAAGATTACCCCGGGACGAGTAAACAGCAGCGGTCGCGGGCATTCGACCGAGGGGGAAAAGAACAAAGACTCGATTCTGTTCCCGTAACCGGCAGCTTTCGAAGAATAAATGGAAAAAACGGGGCTAAAACGGAATGGAATGATTAAAATAATTCAAGCATTCAGAAACTGCGGACGAGATGTATTCCAAAGGATTTCTCATTTACCGCAGCCCTACCCCGCTTAAAAAAAAAAACGGAATGAAGGAACGATATCGAAACAGTGCAGGTTTTCTGTTCCTGCGAGCATGAATGCGTTTTGATTCAGATATTTGAGACCAATCTCTCCAAAATCCATAAGTTTGTATACAAGGTTGTTCGCTTCTTTGTAGACTAACTTTAATAGTCGATAGAATGTACGATTTCAAGACAATGTCCTGTAAACATAGGTCCGCGAAATCCTGATAGCCCAGCTACAGTGGAAATAACAGAGTTCATTCTTATCGAAGTATGATACAATACTAAAAAAGGTGCCAATCGCTTAGTGCTTAGAGCCTTAGGCTAAAAACGAAAGGTCCGGAGTTCAGGCCTCCCCGCCAAGGTGGAAAAAAACTTTCTAGTTAGACGGGTTTCTGCCACCATTTCACTGTTGAGTCACGTGAATTCTACCAGGTTTTCGTATTGGCATGACGAGCATAGCTCTTTCACCAATTGACTACTCTTCAGTCTCCACAGTTCACACCTAGAAGTAGAAAGTGTGATAAGGATCACGCCATACCAACGCGCGAAGCGAGAACCCCTCCGAAGAGATAAACCCACCAGCTTCCAGTTTAGGCCCCGACTCGAAAGCCAGAACCGTCTGACTGGTAGCAGCGAAGCACTATGCAGGTGAGTACCTGAGTTGGTTTGTGACGCAACTCACCCGCTGGAGGGAATTTTTATCAAAGCACCGGAACGCAGTCCCATGAACTAAGATAATCTCAAGATTGATGACTTCTATTGAACCTGGTACGAGCACCGTCTAACGGCCTGTACATCCTGACCAACCGAACCCATGTGAAGTCATTTGATTGATCCTGATGTCAAGCACTAACGGCTAAGCCATTTCGTCGAGATCCACAAACCCTAAATAGTTACGCATTGATCCGGAGTCAGGACAAGCAGGTCGAATCGTCAAGTCCCGTTAAACCCTGAGTCATTTCATCAGAATTTTCCTAACATGGGGGTCTGCGAACAGATAAATGAAATACCCCGCTTGTCCAGCATGCGAACTTTCAACCCCTGTCCCCTCGAGTACAACACCAATGGGGTGGTCAGGTGGTACAAGTAACACTTGAGGGCAAACCACCCCCCCGAGGTAACGCAGTATGCTACATAACGCACTCGGCCATTACACAGAATCCGGAGATTTATACCGCGATAGAGTAGAGTACGCCAGTTTTAAGGGAGAAGCCCTGTGCTGCAACAGACTCCCTGTCACTGAGTTAATCAACGGGCTCAGCCCTCCATTTCACCAGAACGGCAAAACTAGGGCCCCATTCGAAGATCTTCCATCATACAGGTCCAGTGACTTTCGCGAAATGGCATTACGTTAGACATCAAGACTTAACCCTCCATTTCGCCGGGACGAAACTAGGGTCCTAGTCAAGGCAAGCACCTCCATCACGGCCAGATCTAATGCCTGTTGAGTCAGTTGAAAAATAACGGTGCTAAGCCTGAAGTGGCGAAAGGACGTAGTAACAAAGCCTAATCAGAACACAGCTGAACATCTTACTCGCACAAGCTAAAAACCTTCCAAGGGATTTTCACAAAATATTCAGAATAACAGGATAAAATCATCTCACCGTTTATACATGCTATTTAACATAGTTCTATTGCGCATGGGACATCTGCGCCTACATTCATGGTTCTAATTATGGCCTCAGCAATGAATAATAAAAATTGGCAGAAATTATAAGATTAGGAATTTATAACAATTAATCATAACGTTCTTATTTATATTAACTATAACTGGCATTTTTGCTGAGCTTTACAAGTGAGATAATTTAACTAGACATACCAGTATTTCCCAGCTACCTCAGAAATTCATCAACCGTGAAAACGTACCTGAAAAAAATAAGAATTTTAAGATACACATAGGCAGATTGGAGAAATAGCAGTAAAAAATGTTTTTTCAATGAAAATTGAAACATTGAATACATTGGCGGGCACATAAGATTAGGATCATTCCGTAATTTGTATTTGTTTTTAGAATTTTTTAATTTTTTTGATTGCTATGTAGTTTACTCACTTTATGATTTCATTTTGTCGAATAAAGAAAGGTTTTTGTTGTTGGGTGCAAAGTTTATTGAAAATGATAAAAAAAATGAATAGAGTCCAGCCTTTGTTCTCATTGCAACTACGTTAAATAAACCTTGTCGAGAAATCCTGTGCCGATTTTTCAATTGACCGAACCTTTTCAGTTCACCACAGCAGTAACTTTTTGAGCAGTGTGTGGTCGTCTATCATCATGCATAAGGGTTACGTCTTTTCCAAGAATAATAACCATAATAATTATTTTTATTCACCAGAAAAATTCACAGCGAATAAGTTTATCTTATCAACATTTTATTATTTTAAATATTTACAGATATATTCTGTTAGCTTTCTACATATTTAATTTCAAAAAATTAAATTTAATAGTATAACTTCAGGAATTAAATTAATGTCATTAGTATCACTTGTATCAAACGACATATGAAATAAACATTCATTATGAGACATCCAAATGATATAACAAAATCCAATAAATATAAATTGTTAACAAAAATCCTATGCTATATCTTACTTAGAATATTCAGTATTATTGGATATCTACCTGAGTTACTTTTTAGAAAATCTCAAGATATGTGAAAACATTACTAAAAAACAAATTTTAAAAGAGACTTTGCTTCATCAGTACTCAATTATATTCATATTCGAATTTGAATATCAAAACAGATTTAATCTGTTAGTCTTCTACAATATTAACTTCAAAAAAATTTTTATTCAAAAAACTTTTAGAATTAAATTAATGTCTACAATAAGCACTGCTTATATTTAATAGACGTATATAATCAAAACTCAATATATAATGTCAAATGGAATAAATAAACCAACAGATATAAAAAAGTCATCAAAATTAATAAATAAATATTTAAAGGAGACAAAATTTTGTTTCTGATCTTACCATTAAGAACACCAATTGCCTTTCAAAAACATGAACACAACTCAAGGACTTTCAAAAAATATAATTTATTTGAAATATTTAAATATTCAAATAAGTTAATTCAGAAATCTCTCAAAACATGCACTATATCTTCAAAAAACAATTATAATTCTGGTGATCTTTTCATCGGCACTAAATAATATTCCAAATATCAAAATCAAATAACTATCACTATATCTCACCTCCACGTGTTTTAACAGGATAAATTGCTTTAAACAGACTAACTTTAAAAGATAGTCTATGTTCTTAACAAAATCACAGAAAAGTCTAAGGTGTTATAAGGTTATCTTTAAACCATTGACATTCCATAATGAGATTTATTTAAGCCTAAATATAATTATATATTATATATAAAATAAAATAGAAAAAAAAATCTGTTTTGATATTCAAATTTTGTTATATTTCTTGTATCAAGTAAAAAGCCTTTTTCTATTTTATATTCATATTCAACAAAATTTAACATCAATCAACAGAAAATATTTTGTCACCTTCTAACCATTAGGAAAGCTTCTGGTAAATGAATACTGAAATATTTAATGTCGTTTGATATAAGAGATACTTATATGACATTAATTTAATTCCTGAAGTTAAAATATTAAATATGATTTTTTGAAATTAAATAAGTAGAATATTAATAATTAATATATTCAAATAATTTTTGATGCTTTCTTTCAAGTATAACCTCCATTTATTTTATTTTATTCATAATATATAATTATTTGGTTTCCTTAACATTCTTTATGCAGATGTTTCTTGAGCTATGAGGCCGTTAAATTGCCTTTCAATCTTTTAGATCAATGGTGAACCATAGAATTATTTATTTGAGTTATTTAAATTTTCAGTATTCATTTACCAGAAGCTTTCTGAATTGTTGAAAGGTGTGAAAATATTTTTTGTTGATTGATGTTATATTTTATTGAATTTTAAAATTGAATCCTGACGAAACAGTCTCTTTTGAAACTTGTGTTTTAGTAATGTTTCTACATATCTTGAGATTTTCTAAAAAGTAACTTAGTTAGATATCCAATAATATTGAATATTCTAAGTAGGATAGCTTTACGATGAAATTCTTAAGATTATGTTGAATATTTTAGAAAGGTATCTGTTTTCATAAGAGGAATGTGCAGAAACAAAATTTTGTTCACTCAAAATATTTAATTTATAGGATTTTTGTTAACAATTTATATTTATTGGATTTTGTTATATCATTTGGATGTCTTATAATGAATGTTTATTTTATATGTCGTTTGATATAAGTAGTACTTATATGACATTAATTTGATTCCTGAAGTTATAATATTGAATATAATCTTTTGAAATTGAATATGTAGAAGGCTAACAGAATATATAATATCTAGAAATTTTAAAATATTTAAATAATTTTATATACCTTCTATCAAGAATGAACCTCCATTTTATCAAAATTTTATATAGAATGTCAGGAAACTCAGTCAAAAAACTAAAACTGTAAAAAATGAAAAGTTCCCGCAGAATTTGAAAAATGCATTAATAAATGGGATATTGAATTATTTCATCATAAACATTACATTAAGAGATGATCAAACCAAAATTCAAAAAGTAGTCAAGTTTGTTTTTATTCATTATTCGAACCTTTCAGGACATGACAGATATTTAAGGTAAATATAGAGGGAGAAAATGACACATTTCTGTCTCTGTTAGTGGAGTCTACGTCCACCGTCTGATCCTTTAAAAATTCTAGCGACTCGTATTCTCGAAAGTTTCCACAAACTACCCGAAAAGGGATAAATTACGTTACAACACGCACCCCTAGGGGCATTCTACCTTTCAATCCCCTGAGCTCTCCGTAGGAAAAAGCTTTTCCGAATCCCCCACTTTCACGGGAAACACGATCGAATTTCCCGATATTATACGAATTTAACTAAGTGAACATACAGGGATCTTTCACCCCAGTTAAAAATTGGTCGATTTCAATTTTATGCGCCCGCCCTTGGGGTAAACGTACTCCGTATCGATTTTCTTGTCAGAGTTGGTGACATTTTCACAGGGAAATTCCAGAAAAAGTGCACGTCGAACATGCTTGGGATTCGAATTCCTAATTTTATTTTCATCCGCATATTTGAGATAGAAATATTGTTGAATTAATCTCTCTGAGTCATAGAGAAATCTCAGTAAGATGGACTGGTAGTGAAATCTACAAAAATAATTGCTCATAATTTTCTCTTCACAAGTGCTTTTAAAATGAACACAAAAGCAAAGCTCATTTATAACGACTAGCAGTCAAATTTCACATATTGCGGATAACCATCGCCTTCTAAATATGACGTATGCTCCTTCTATCTACGAGGGTGATTCAAATATGATCGAGACAAACACTGTAGATGGCGCGCATGTATGTTTCGACGGTCGTGGCTTGAGTATGTGATAGCTAGGTCTCTTACGAACAGTAAATTAAGTTGATATGTCATTCATACCTCATCATTTATCGATTGAACAGAAAAATGTTCCGAGGGAATTTTTTAGGAAATTTAATGCTCTACAAAAAAGGTATCTTATATTTTTTCCGTAAACCTCGCCATTTGAAAGATATTGAAGATTTAATTTTGATTATTTTAAGACAAATTTCATTTTTGTTTATGAATTTTATAACTCGACAATTAATGACTTACAAAATGCGCAATAAAAATTTTTGTTGGAAATTAACTGCTTTATAAAAATGGTTTCTTATGTTTTGGCGATGAAATTAACCGTTCAAAAGATATTCATCATCAAACTTTCATGTGTACAGATTTTAAAAGTTTTTGATCAGATATTCGAAAAATTTCAATTTAATTTATAAATTTCATATGAATTTCATTTCTTGTCATTAATATAAGTATTATTTGAGTTTTATTTTCGAAATTATCAAAATTTTTCTTAAATTATTCTTAACATTTTATTTTTAATCATTAGAAATCACGATCCTAGGGAAAATTTCTCCTCTAGAGAATTTTTGTTTTGTATTTTATTTCATCTGTTTGAATTCTGAACTTACTTTTTCCTTTATCGTTATGTTGTCGTTGGTTTGTATACATTTATTTCTACAGCATTTTTAGTGTTTCTAAAATTTATGATCTCGTATATGTGATCGAACCGTTGATTATTTACAAATATTGTGGTTACTACGTGAATTAATTTGATATTTATCGAAAATATGGATAAGGAAATTCATTTGATCGGAAAACCTGTGCAAAAAATTTCAGAACGTAAATTACAGTCAACAGTGAAAGAGGTTATAAGTGTTTTTTTCATCAGCTCAAAGTTTTGAAATGTTCTATCAAACAAAGTGGCAAAAATTCAGCTGATCAAGTTGTTGAATTATGGAAAAACAACCAGATTCCGACTAGTGAATCGGCTAATGTAATAAAAAAAATTCTTCGATATAATAATCGATGGTTTAAATTGTAAAAATATTTTGTGCGAAAAAAGTCATCAGCACGATACAAAAATTAAATAAAATTTCAGAATGAACTCAAAACATTATTTGATATTGTCGATAATAAATCATTAAAACTGCTTGGTAATGATATTCAAGAGCTATATTCAAATCAAAAAAGTGATACCCGGAAAGAAATTCTTTCTAATAACCCAAATAAATCAAACAGAACTATGGCTATGATGGAAGTAGATGAAAGTCGTAAGTATTCACAACATTTTATTATACAAACCAACGACAACATAAGGATAAAGGAAAAAGTAAGTGGCGCTAGTTCAGAATTCAAACAGATGGAATAAAATACAAAACAAAAATTCTCTAGAGGATAAATTTTCCCTAGGATTTCTAATGATTAAAAATAAAATGTTTAGAATAATTAAAGAAAATTTTTGATAATTTCGAAGATAAAACTCAAATAATACTTATATTAATGACAAGAACTGAAATTCATATGAAATTAATGAATTAAATTGAAATTTTTTAAATATCTAATCAAAAACTTTCAAAATCCGTACACATGAAAGTTTGATGATGAATATCTTTTGAACGGTTAATTTCATCGCCAAAACATAGGAAACCATTTTTATAGAGCAGTTAATTTCCAACAAAAATTTGTATTGCGCATTTTGTTAAGGTCATTTATTGTTGAGTTAAGGTCATTTATTGTTGAGTATAAAATTCATAAACAAAAATGAAATTTGTCTTAAAATAATCAAAACTGAATCCTTCATATCTTTCAAATGGAGAGGTTTACGGAAAAAATATAAGGTACCTTTTTTGTAGAGCATTAAATTTCCTAAAAAATTTTCTTGGAACATTTTTCTGTTCAATCGATAAATGATGAGGTTTTTTCTATTAGACTGAGAAAAAACACTGCGATGCGGAGGATCTTCCTATTAAAATTAAGAGCCTATGCTTGGTGAGAATTTTTTAAGGTGTCTAGCAACCCATTTTTCCGTGTCACTTGTAAAAAAACATAATCGATTTTTTTGACCCACCCTACTGTATACTCCATTTGCAATAACTTGCAACATATTCAACAGGAGAGCGGGATGATCTGAGCTCATGATGACTGGGTGAAATTATTATCTATCCCGTATGAGGACACGATTTGGGGACAAATGAGAAGACAATAATTCCGGTCGCGCAGTCGTAAATCACAGCGATACCGCCGAAAATGGAAAATAATAAAATTTTAACGAGAGCAATAATATGGAAAGGCAACTATTTAGTGTAGCACAGGGTACCGCGACCCAGATATTTTACGACGTACCCGTTGAAAATTGCATCAGAAAAGTGCATTATCGTTATACGGAGGAAAATGAAACATGTTTCCTTGAAATTTTCCATTTACATCGCTCGGAGATGGCTCCGCGAATTCGTCTAGTGTGCCTTCATTATACGGCTGCTTGTCGTGTTTTTCCTATCCCTGTCTCTTATTTTTTGCCTCGACTTTTTTACCCTCGGCAACCTCTCTTAATAGCTGCTTTTATTTACCGGAATATTTCGCTATATGAGAATCTATTTCCACTGGTTTATATTCCATCTAAAGAAAGCACTCGTTTTGCGGCGCACCTAGTAATGAACAAAAATGGCCCGTGTTTTATTTTAGATTTTATACTCGATTCGAAATCTACGTCTTCAGAAAAATGTTCGATTTATTTTATAGCTTTAATTGACTTTTCTCTTTTCCCATTTTCTGTTTTCTCACTGAATTCAAGTTGATAAATGAATTCATCAATGTGAACATATGAAATATTGTTCAATTTAATCAGTCTTCACTTGATGAAAATCCATATTATATAATTAAGGTTATTCTGGTTTTCACTATCTTATATTTTGAATAACTAACGCACTAAAACATAACAAAGTTTCTGTAAAAAATCAGGTTATCTGAACATTTGCAACAGAGGTGAGTTATTTAAACCTAAATGTTCGTTAAGTAATATTACAATTTTGTTGTATTTATTTATCTCTAGGGAATCTAACAGGTTTAAGGAGTAAACTTTTACTTTCTATATGCAAAATTTCAAAAATCAATTTGAATGTGAGTCAATTCTTGATAGAAGTGAAATTCAAATGACTTTAAATTCAGAATTATATATTCTAACTTCCACAATATATATTGAAACTATATACAAAACCTATCAAATTGATAACAAAATTTGAATATCAAAACAGGTTTAATCTGTTAGTCTTCTACAATTTTAATTTAAAAAAAAATTTTCATTCAAAAAACTTTTAGAATTGAATTAATGTCTAAATAAGCACCCCTTATATTTAATAGACGTATATAATCAAAATTCACTATATAATGTCAAATGGAATAAATAAACCAACAGATATAAAAAAGTCATTGAAATTAGTAAATAAATATTTAAAGGAGACAAAATTTTGTTTCTGATCTTACCTTTAAGAACACCAATTGCCTTTTAAAAACATGAACACAACTTAAGGACTTCTCAAAGAAAATAATTTATTTGAAATATCTAATATATTTAAATATTCGAATAAGTTAATTTAGAAATCTCTCAAAACATGCACTATAACTTCAAAAAACAAATATAATTCTAGGTAATCTCTTCCTCGGTCCAAAATAATATTCCAAATATCAAAATCAAATAACTATCACTATATCACAACTTACACGTGTTAAGGATGAATGCTTCAAACAGACTAACTTTAAAATTCAAGATGGTCTATGTTCCAACAAAATCACAGAACAGTGTAAGTTATTTTTAAGGTTATATTTAAAATCATTGACAATCCATAATTAGATTTATTGAAGCCTAAATATAATTATATATAAAATAAAATAGAAAAAGGCTTTTTACTTGATATACGAAATATAACAAAATTTGAATATCAAAACAGGTTTAATCTGTTAGTCTTCTACAATAGATTTATTGTAGTTATAATTAAAGCCTTTTTCTATTTTAAATTGATAACAGGTTTAAGGCATAACTTTTATTTTCTATATGTAAAATTTTAAAAATCAATTTGAATGTATGTCAATACTTGATAGAAGTGAAATTTAAATGACTTTAAATTCAGAATTATGTATTCTAACTTCTACAATATATATTGAAACTATATACACAACCTATCAAATTGATATTCTTATATATAATCAATATAAAATATTTTTCAATGTCTCGGAAAAAACCTTTTTACATCCCAACTTGAAATGTATTTATTCAAATGTATTAACAAAAACTATATAAGTATATATATTTACATACAAATACAAGAAAGTCCACTATTCCAAAATTATCTTATATTATCAAAATAAAGGATTAAATAAAAATAATTGAACGAGAACTCGAACGTTTGATATCAATTTGATAGTTTTTGTATATAGTTTATTATATAATTCTGAATTTGAAGTCATTTAAAATTTCAAAAATATAGTTGAAAATACATCCTGTTTCTAACAAATGGTTCGAATATGTTTATCAATTCTATGTCGGAAATTTCTTCCAGTCTGTCCAACGTAAAGTTTTGGGCAACCACCGATTCTTTATGTGAAATGTCTCTATAATTTTTGATGAATTAATACAGGTTCGAATAAGTTTTGAACGAAGTTCTTGAATCATATTTATTTTTGAGACGTATTTCATGTTTTTCGACAATAAACGGATTTTTTCTGTGGTTTATCATTGATCTTAAAGATTGAAAGACAATTTAACGGCCTCTGTTATAGCACAAGGACTATCTGTATAAAGAATGTTAAGGACGCCAAATAATTATATATTATGAATAAAATAAATAGGGGTTTATACTTGATAGAAGGTATATAAATTCATTTAAATATCTCAATATTAGCCTTCTACATATTAGATTTCAAAAAATTATATTTAATAATCATAACTTCAGGAATTAAATTAAATTAATGTTCTATAAGTACCACTTATATCAAACGACATATAAAATAAACATTCGTTATAAGATATTCAAATGATATAACAAAATCCAATAAATACAAATTGTTAACCAAAATCCTATAAATTTAATATTTTGAGTAGATAAAATTTTGTTTCTGCTAATCCCTCTTATGAAAACAGGTATCTTTAAAAAATATTTAACATAATCTTAAGAATTTCATCATAAAACTATCTTACTTAGAATATTCAATATTATTGGATATCTAAGTTACTTTTTATAAAATCTCATGATATGTAAAAGCATTACTAAAAAACAAGTTTCAAGAGAGACTTTGCTTCGTCAGTACTCAATTATATTAATATTCAATGAAATATAACATCAATCAACAAAAAATATTATCTCACCTTTAAACAATTCAGAAAGCTTCTGGTACATGAATACTGAAAATTTAAATGGAGTGTAATGTTAAGGGACCATCTGTATAATGAATGTAAAGGAAACCCATTAATTATATATTATGAATAAAATAAAATAAATAGAGATTTATACTTGATAGAAGGTATATAAAATTAATTGAATATTTTAATATTAGCCTTCTACATATTTAATTTCAAAAAATTATATTTAATAATTATAAGTTCAGGAATTAAATTAAATTAATGTCATACAAGTACCACTTATATCAAACAACATATAAAATAAACATTCATTGAAAGACATCCAAATAATTAGAAAAAAACCAATAAATAAAAATTGTTAACCAAAATCCTATAAATTAAATATTTTGAGTAGAGAAAATTTTGTTTCTGCTCATCAATCTTATGAAAAATATCTAGAAGGCTTATATTAAAATATTTAAATGATTTTATACCTCCATTTATTTTATTTTATTCATAATATATAATTATTTGGCTTCCTTAACATTCTTTATACAGATGGTCCTTGTGTTATAAAAGAGGCCGTTAAATTGCCTTTCAATCATTAAGATCAATATGGTAAACCACAGAATTATTTATTTGAGTTAACATTACACTCCATTTAAATTTTCAGTATTCATATAAACGGATTTAGTCAATTATTTAAATTATTGATTAAGAACCTGAGAGAGAGATAGGAATCTAGTGGTCTGATGCGATGTTTTTTAATATCATATATAACGATTGAATTGTCAAATAAAAAAAATTTTCCGCCTTTTATTTCTCAGCAACTAGGAACCACAAAACTCAGCCAGAAAATTCGAATTTCCTTCTCGAGAAGTTCACGAAATTCAAAAATAATAATCTTTCTCTAATTCCGTCCTTCTCGGAGACACCGAATTAAAACCCCGCAATTTAAGGTTGCGGGTGGGGGGTTGAATGGGTTGGTTCAAGACGGCACCAAACACTCACTTTCCTAATTCCCTGTCAGGCGAACGTCATCCCGGAAAACTCGGGGACGCGTCCCGCAAAATAATTAAAATTCACATCTGACAAAACAAAATTACTTTTCACATCTCGCGAGAGTGTCATCTATTTAATTACAAGACGGGACGAAGGCGAAGCGGGCAACGAATGGCGAAACAAAAGACATCGGAAAATAAAATTCGGGAAAAAGGAAACTTATTTTCCGGAAATGTACGGTTCGGTTTCTACCGACGTCGATCTCTCGATGCCGATGGAATTGATTAAAATACTAATTAGAGACGGACAAAGGAAATGGAATGATGAAAGAAAAATCGGATATTTCATTGTTGATGGCGGAAGTTGATCGGCTTTTCGAATTTGTTGTTGTTCTTGTTTTCTAGTTTAGCTGCGGTTCGATTGATATCTCATTTCTATATTTCCCGGAATTATTGTTTGAGAAGAACAGACAGATACTTCAGTTTTGAGATAGACAAATAGAAATAAACATTTATGATCAGCAAAACGATATTTTAAAAAAGATCATTCTAAATTCCACATATTTATTATTTAAATATTTTAATATTAGCCTTCTACATATTTAATTTCAAAAAATTATATTTAGTAATTATAAATTCAGGAATTAAATTAAATTAATCTCATATAAGTATCCCACTTATATCAAACGACATATAAAATGAACATTCATTATAAGACATCTAAATGTTTATTTTATATATAGTTGGATATAAGTGGTACTTATATTACATTAATTTAATTTAATTCTGAAGTTATAATTATTAAACATAATTTTTTTAAAATAAATATGTAGAAGGGTTATATTAAAATATTTAAATAATTTCATATACCTTCTATCAAGTATAAACCTCTATTTATTTTATTTTATTCATAATATATAATTATTTGTTTTCCTGGTCCTGGTGCTATAACAAAGGCCGTTAAATTGCCTTTCAATCTTTTAGATCAAAGGTAAACCACATAATTATTTCAAAATTTGAAAATCAAAACAGATTTAATCTGTTGTCTTCTACAATTTTAATTTCAAAAAATTCTTTGAAGAAACTTTAAGAATTGAATTAATGTCTTTATAAGCACTGCTCATATTTAATAGACGTCAAAATTCATCATACAATATCAAACGGAATTAAGAAAAACCAACGAATATAAACTGTCAATTAAAATTAGAATATAAATAAGCAAATATTTTTTGTTTCGTTCCAGGCATGCGTAATGAACTCTTCAGACAAACTTACGAAGCCCTGTTTGTTACAAAATGCATTGTTTTCCGATCCCATATGAATGAAAAATAACCCTTTCTCAAAAATATAAAACATAATTTCAAGAACTTCTCAAAAACTAATTTATTTGAAATATTCAATATATTTAAATAAATTACTTCAAAAAATCTCAAAACATGTAGCACATTCTCAAGAAATAATTAATGTGCTACATGTTTTGAGATTTTTTGAAGTAATTTATTCATTCAAGGAGTATTCAAAATTTTCCTTTATATTGGGATATACCATATTGCAAGCTATTTTACTATTGTTTTTTTCATCAAGAACTTCATACAAAACTTATTCAAACCTGAGTAAACTCATTAAAAATAATAAAGACATTACACATAAAGATGATAAATCGGGACTTTATAAGTTAACTAGCAGTGATTGCACAAAACTTTACATTGGACAGACTGGAAGAACTTTCCGACATAGAATTTATGAACATTCAAAGAGTTCCATCAATAACAAATGTAATTCCACATATTCGAACCATTTTTTAGAAACAGGACATATTTTCAACCATAATTTTGAAATTTTACATATAGAAGTTAGCACGTGAACAAAAGCGTTTAGAAGTAAACGTCATAAGAAGTAGGTGAGAATATTTTCTTCCATACGATCGTTAAAGGTTAATCTCCCGATTTAAACACACGAGTGAGAATCGATCCTACCGTCAACGTCGCATTTCCCGTCATTGCGAAAATTGTCGGAAGTAGTTTCCAGAGTGTGGAATAGCGATGAAATATTTCCCAGGTTTCCCAACTCGGATAGAGGAAACACTCTCGTGTTTTCCGATCTGCCAGTCATTTTCCCGACCATCCCTTATTCAGGAGACCTCGGAAAAGTCAGACACACGTACAATTAATAACAAATGAACGCTTAAATGGCTCGAATGCGGGGAGCTCGTAACTAATAAAAAATTTCCGCGGAAAATAAGTCGA
The DNA here is from genome assembly GCA_034642435.1 of Megalocaria dilatata. Taxonomy (NCBI): domain Eukaryota; kingdom Metazoa; phylum Arthropoda; class Insecta; order Coleoptera; family Coccinellidae; genus Megalocaria; species Megalocaria dilatata. The sequence continues at coordinate 10,664,875 of CM067862.1, forward strand.
GAGGGATCGTTGTCGCCATAGCCGGGAAAAGTGTAAGGAAAACTGCCACCAAGTCCCGAGTTGGTCTGTTTAACAATTTAAGAACTTCCACTACAAGTGTAATAAAGTTGGGCCAACTCTTCATGCTGCAAAACTTTTTATATTTCTTTTTGATCTTTGATGAAAAATAATTTCCCGGAATCTTTCTTCTCTTTTTCCCGTCTTTTCTTCCATTATATGTCTACTATTCGCGAACTTTCTTACGTGAAACTTACTTATTCATGTTCTTAATTTCTCTCAGCGAGAATAAAGCAAGACAGAACCGTCTTCTTGAAAATTCGTTCTCGCGGTGTGCAGTTTTCGGATTTACATTTCGATGCGAAATTTAAAAAACGGTTTAATTTAATCGATCCCTAATTGATGAGAATTCATTTGGGTTCAATGAAATAATATAGTGAAGAATAATTTCATTAAATTTATTAAATTAACAACAATTGTTTCGTTAACGCTTTTGTTTTTTCAGCCATTTAAATTTTTTAGTCAAAATACGTATTACATACATACAACGTTGTCAAGGCAGGTTCACAATTTTTCTTCGAATACCACTACGTAAATTTCCGAGGTCAAACGTTCATTTTGAGTATTAAATATTTGTCTGAATCGTTCATTACTTCATGGAAATCCGTTTAAAATTATAATTCAAATGAGGTTACATCAATTCCGCATTTTGATATGAGCTTGCAATATGTGATATTTAGAGAATTAACTTGTTTCTGCAGCATGTTCAATTCATTATTAAAACAAATTGTAGAAATTACTATGTTTTACTACCAATAAAAATATATATTACACATTTTCTTGTGACTCGAGTTTCAGGAAGTGAACTATCCCATCATCAGACAACTGAAGATCTATCTAACAGAGGTACAGAGGTATTTAAACAAGAGTGATACATATTTTGAATATTTCAATAGATTCTAGGTAACACCTAATAGTGGTCCAGAGGTTTACAAGCGGAATGTGATAAAAAACCGGGTTAAAAAAGAGGGGCCTTCTAACAGATATCGGAATGTCGGCAATCGACAAAGAAGGTTGTTAAACAGATGGTACCCATTTGAATATCTCAAATAATTTTTGGGGTTACATAACTCCGTACAGTCGTTCATTATTTTTACATTATTTTGTTGTATATCTCAAATATTTGGATTTACATAGCTCCGTTCATTATCTTTTACATTATTTTTATTGTGAACGAATTTGAAAATTTTAATGATCAATGGAATGAAATAAGGAATTACTTTGTTTTCTATCACTTTTTATTATAACTGATATACAGTGACTCGAGTTTCGTAGTGTTTACTACATTTTCAAACTGAACGAACAAATTAGATCTCAACTATTATATATGGGGATTGTAGGCTTCGGCAGAGCTTCGAAGAAAGGGGTTTTCCAAAGTTCCGTCTGTTCGTTAAGTAGTTTTATTATTGGTACGTGCTTTTTATATTTTTCAATTTCTATGGATTCCAGGATGTCAAGTTTTTTCCCTTTCGCTTCCACGTGCAAGATAACAAGGTTGTTCAATTCTGGGAAGGTGTGATCTATAGTGAAAAAATGGTTCGCAAAATTGGAATTATTCTTCCGGTTCCTAAAAGCAGATTCATGCTCTTTGTACCTTTTATGGAAAGGTCGGCCCGTTTGACCTATATACACACTATTACACTCTTGACAACTTAATTTATAGACTCCAGAATTATTCAGTCGGTTCTCTTTGTCTTTCGGATTAAAAAAGAGATTAGAAATTTTATGGGAGGGTGTGAAAGCTGTTACTATGTTAATTTTTGATAAAATTCGAGCTGTTTTTTGTGAAATTGGTCCAAAATATGTTAGTTTTATAAATTTATTGTTATTATGATCTGATTTGGAGATGGGGTAAATTTCACAAATAATAGTTGAGATCTAATTTGTTCGTTCAGTTTGAAAATGTAGTAAACACTACGAAACTCGAGTTTTGTCGAAAGGAATTATTATTTTCTAAAGAATAAGTGGCAAAAGTTGAATTTTTGTTTACCTTTCATTAAATTCATTTTATGTTCGTTGAAAAAGGTTTCGAGCAGATGTTACTTTTTAAATATCTCAAATATTTTCGATTTACATAGCTTCGTACAGTCATTCATTATTTTTACATTATTGCTATTGTGAACTAATTCAAAAATTTCAACAGATTCTAGATAATCGAGTTTCTTCCCTTTTGATTCTACATGTAAAATTATAAGATTATCTATTGTGGGAAAGGAATGACCGTTTTCTAGACAATGAGTGGCAAAAGTAGAATTTTTTTATTTTTCATGAAACTCATTTCATGTTCGTTGAACCTCGTCTTGAAGGAACGTCCTGTTGGTCCTATATATTTATTACTGCACGTAGAACAAGATAACTCGTAAACTCCTGATTTGTGTATGTTTGGAGTAGGGTCCTTTGCGTTAAATAATACCGATGATAATTTGTTCTGCGTTTTGAAGGCAATATTGACATCTGATTTTGAAAAACTATTGGCCACTTTTTGACTTATGCTACCAAAGTACGACCATAAAAACTGAAGAAAATAAAAAATTCATTTCTCTATCGTACTTTGGTACGATAGAGACTCATTGTCTAGAAAATGGTCAATCCTTTCCCATAATAGATAATCTTAAAATTTTACATGTAGAATCAAAAGGGAAGAAACTCGATTATCTAGAATCTGTTGAAATTAGTTCACAATAACAATAATGTAAAAATAATGAATGACTGTACGGAGCTATGTAAATCGAAAATATTTGAGATATTTAGAAAGTAACATCTGTTTAAAACCTTTTCCAACAAACATAAAATGAATTCAATGAAAAGTAAACAAAAATTCAACTTTTGCCCCTCATCTTTAGAAAACAGTAATTCCTTTCGACAAAAAAAATCTTAAGAAAATTTTACATGTAGATTCAAAAGAACTTGATTATTGAAATTGTCAAATTCGTTCACAATAAAAATAATGTAAAAGATAATGAATGACTGTACGGAGCTATGTAAATCCGAATATTTGAGATATACAATAAAATAATGTAAAAATAATGAATGACTGTACGGAGGTATGTAACCCCAAAAATTATTTGAGATATTTAAACGGGTATCATCTGTTTAACAACCTTCTTGGTCGATTGCGGACATTCCGATATCTGTTAGAAGGTCCCTCTTTTTTAACCCGGTTTTTTATTACGTTCCGCTTGTAAACCTCTGTACGACTATTAGGTGTTATCTAGAATCTATTGAAATATTCAAAATATTTATCACTTTTGTTTAAATACGTCTGTACCACTGTTAGGTCTTCAGTTGTCTGATGATGGGATAGTTCACTTCCCGAAACTCGAGTCACAAGAAAATGTGTAATATATCTTTTTATTGGTAGTAAAACATAGTAATTTCTACAATTTGTTTTAATTATTGATAGAAATTACCTAGGAAACTTTGGCAGTGCTTGTTCCATATATATATATATATATATATATATATATATATATATATATATATTGTCATGGTTTATATATATACATATTGTCATGGTATTTATATATATATATATATATATATATATATATATATATATATATTGTCATGGTATTTACAGTTAAAATAAATAATTACATAAATATATTAAGGAAAAGACTCACCTTTGTATATAAGTTGACTCGTTAGAGTATAACTAGAGCAAAATTCATTAAATAATATCCATTCTGACAGAAATATTAATAATTTAATTCGTAAAAACACTCACAAGCTAAAATTATGAAGAAAAAACCTATTTAGGATACATAACGAATAGTCAAATTAAAATTCTTTGAACGATAATCAAAACACAGTAATCTTGCTGACAGTTTATAAAAAGAATTTACAGGGAGATTTCAATTTACAATTATTCAATATAAAACCAGCCAAAGTTGCAATAAATAGAAGTAATTTGAATTTAGATATCCAATTTGAAATTGATGAAGAATTTGTTGAAAAGATTTGTTATTAAAATGAATCACATATAAACTTTAGTGAAATTGTTGACAAAGAACAAGCTAAATTAAATATAACTCACCAGAATGATGTAAATAGGACAAATTTGATCAAAATTCACTTAATTCAATGAAAGATAGCATCTACGTCAGATATTTTCAAATGATTAATGTAAGAGATATCCTTGAAAATGTTTAGGCATCAATAGTATTGTAATAGCATCTAAGCTAAAGAAATTCAATCAATTTCATAAGTAATATTAAGTATTTTATAAGTTATAAGCATTAGAAGTTAAAATTTGTTAAATTTTGACACTTGAAATACTGTACGAACGAAAAGCAAGACTTTCACTGTTCTGTTTAACATGAAACATACATCAAAATGTAGTTAAAAAAATAAGCTAATTTTCAAAAGTAATTTCAAACCAGGAGATATTGTAAATTTTGTAAAATCATTAAAAGCATCATTTTTATATAATTTTGACAGAAGCTAGTAAGCTTAGAAATTCAACTTTTCTTGAAAACTATAAATAGGGCAGACACAGAAAAAGTCGGCAGTCTCCAATTATATGCAGAGTAGAATCCTTGTCGGTCCATAATTAAAAAAGTGTCAAAAAAGTAACATCATCTGAAAAAAGAAGATTATCTGGTTATTGTGAATGGAAATTGAATTGCGAAAATACATTACCTGAATGTGAATGGAAAAATATCACATAGAAATCAAGTTTCAAACGAATTGGACATATTGAAGAAAATCAACAAGTAGCCTGTGAATTTCAGAACGTTCTAGAAGTGTTGTTTCCAACGAAACCAGTTTTATTTCTGAAACGTAGAAGGACAGGAAAAAGGAACATTCATAAATTGAAGAACAAACTTACCAAAGGTATTAAAATTCAATCCTGTTAATCTTTTCCCAAAGAAGTTTAGAAATAATAATCACTGTTTACATTAGAATTACGTTAGGATATTTAGATAAGGTTAGGTTAACATAGAATAAAATTTAGGTTATTGTTCACTGATTATAATATTTCAAATTACTTTCATAAAATATAATTTAAGAAATTCAATCGTTTAGAAAATTCAAATTGAACCCTCCCTCAAATATTAATCAAATTTAATAATATTTTAATTTCAATTATTCAAAATTATAATCTTAAGAGCTAGCATGGAAACATAGAATAAATCACTCATATACAAGGGTGATCTAATAAATATTTAAATTAGTATTCATTACTAAATTACATTATAAAATATCATAACAATATATATATATATATATATATATATATATATATATATATATATATATATATATTACGGTCGATGCTCCAACTGAAAGAAATGATGCCAGTAATATACAGATTCTCACACGGCACTGGGGCTGTGCAACGAGCATATCCCTGCGCAGTTGAATTAACAACTCCGAGAATTTCTGTTCATCAGAACTGGCCAGTTGTTGAACACACTCTCGGCGTACCAGCCAGATGACATAGATTTCCCTTTCTTCGGACAGTCAAACATAAAAAAAGTTCGAAAAAACATTTTGTTCTGCATTGAAAATTTGGAAATAGGAAATAGGTGCTAGAAATCTGATGAACACTGAGATCCTTACAGCGTTGCCAGCGCAGAACTATCTTTGTCACACTTGTTGGTTCTGATATATTCGTCTTTATCCAAACAAACTGAATGTTGGGATCACAAAACATAAGATTTAAATAAGCAGTGATCTTTTGTCTCCTTAGGATAATAAGTCTATGGGTTTTATCTTTCAAGTATGCTTTAGTTTCGAGATAACTTGTCCCCATAGTCCATTAGTATTCTTTCTTTGAACGTGTTGCACAGCAATCTCCAAGCCAATTTAGTGAATGATTTCTCGATGTCTATAACTGTTGCATGTAGGTATCTTTATCCAGTGCTTATACCTTCCTTTTTAATTAATCAATGGGAACGAAATATTCATCGTAAGACGACAGATGACATCTTCCTCAAGCAGACCGAATTAACATCATTAGGGTCTCGATGAGGACGTTAATGACGAGTCTGGATAATAAACCTGTGTCCCCTTGCTGTTCCGGGATTCATGGAAACGCAAGAACAGATGTAACGTGGGGACAAAGACGGGATGAAAGAAGGCGTATACTCGTTGATGTGCTGCAACTTCACGGATAATTAATGCATATTTTCGCTGCCATAGCGCTCGCTGATGTTGACGAAAAACTCGCCACGCTTCTGGCTCATTAACCGCATCTGGCGCTGTTGAGGATTCTGTTTCGTCGGTCGGAAAAGACGAAGGGGGACGGCCAGAGATAGCGGGGCCACTCCGGATATGTCGAATTTATCTGAGCGGCGGTAAAGTTAGACCGTAAGACGGAAAAGATTAATCAGCTGATTCTGAACGGGACACCAAGACATCTGATTAATATCAAACGGAATTTTCCTTCCGCGAACATACGAGAAACTTTTCTCAAGTAACTAACTGTTGTAAACTAATTTTCTTCATTATACAGGGTGTTTCACGAATGATTCTACAGGCTTTCAGAGCAGATGCAGGGCGTTTTGGTGAGTCTGAATCAGTGCGTGAAATATGTCTTAACTATATTAGTTTAAGAGATACAGGATGTTTTATGTATTTTATCAAAAACTTTCAATCGGCATAACTCTTGAACGCCTGCTTCTACATGAAGATTTGAGAGAATGAGTATAGGCCAATGCCTAATATTTGCATCTAATCACTTGTCCATAGACATAGAACTGAGAAAATTATATTCTTCATCCCACATCTTGTAAAACACCCTGTACATCGAATTTCCGAAAAGTGAAATTCTCCTCCGAATCTACAATTAATACTCTTTCAAACAAGCTCATTTGAAATAATGGAACACTTCGCATCAATATTTTATGAGCTATTGTACATTCTGTCAAGAAAGTACCAGGAATTATCGATTTAAATCTGGCGGGGCAATGAGGCAGGTAAAATTTTTTTTCCTAGGTTGGTACAACTGTCCTTAATTACTATGCCAAGCTTGAGCGGGATCTGTCAACTAGTGTGTTTGCAACAGCTGATTAAGTCAGTCGATGTCAGAGTGCGTGCCGATTTTTACTATGGGTGATTACGTTGAGCAAAGAATTTGTTTAAAGTTTTGTGTTGCAAATGAATTTTCGTGTGCCGATGCTTGAAAATGTTGCAAAAGGCCTTTGGTGATAATGCTCTATCGAAAACTCGTGCATATCAGTGGTACAGAGCCTTCTAGGACGGTCGTGAAGTGGTCGCCCATCGACGGCTTTGATCGAAGATATTTTGGGCATGAGAAAGGTGGCCGCACGACTCGTACCGAAAGACCTGAATTTTCTTCAAAAACGTCATCGCGAACAGGTTGCTTCAGACCTGCTGGATCGCTGTAATTCCGATTCTAAATTCATGGAACGCATTATAACTGGTGATGAGACCTGGGTCTACGAGTACGATATGCAAACAAGCCAGCAATCATCGAAATGGGTGGCAAAAAATGAGCCGAAACCGAAAAAACCACGCCAAAGCCGCTCGAAAATGAAGGTGATGCTCATTGTTTTCTTCGATATCCGTGGCGTGGTGCACTATGAATTCGTTCCAGAGGGTCAGACGGTAAACAAGGAGTATTACCTAGGCGTTATGAAACGTTTGCGTGAGCGTATCCGTAAGAAGCGGCCAAATTTGTGGGCGAACAACTCATGGATTTTGCATGACTATAACGCGCCTTCTCACCGAGCTACGATTGTGACTGACTTTCTCGCCAAAAACTCAACAAACGTGCTTCAGAAACCACCGTATTCGCCGGATTTGGCTCCCTGCGACTTTTTCCTCTTCCCAAAACTAAAATTGCCCCTTCGTGGCACCCGTTTTGAGTCGATTGAAGCCATAAAACAAAATTCGGCGCGAGAGCTAAAGTCCTTCCCGGAAAGCGCCTATAAAAAATGTTTCGATAATTGGAAGTGCCGTTGGTATAGATGTATTGGAGCAAATGGAGCCTATTTTGAAGGCGACCTAATAAATTTTGACGATTAAATGTAAAAATGTTGTTTTAATTGAAAATTCCCGGTACTTTCTTGACAGAGTAGTATATGTAATTATTTAATGAGTGCCACTGTATATTACTTCAAAACATATTCTGACGGTTAAAGTATAGCTCTTTAAGTGTAAGAAAATGTCCATAATGGTTATTTTTGTATAACCAGACCTATTGAAGATTATTTTTAAATTGACTCCATATTTATTTGACTGCGTTATAGAAGCAGCTCGAAAGTGCAGCAAATTCCAGTTTCCAAATGAATTTACGAGCTCAACCAAGTGCAACGGAACAATTCGTGATAAATAGCGATAAATATCGTACAGTAGCAGGCCCGTTGGAAAAAAGTGTCTCCCAGATAATCATCTTAATTGAAACAAGTTAATCTTGTGGATGTGTCGTCGGCTGAAACAGCGTCATGTGTTTATTTGTGAACTTCTTCCAATTAATCGAATTGTTTCTATCTAGCGGGATGGGAGGAGCCGTCGATGTTCCACTTTTCACACGCCAGCCGGGATTTAGGGGCCCGACAAATGAAGGAATGTGAAAAATACAGAGTTTTATTTCTTCGAGTTTTGTTCCGAATGGTGAGATATCGGGCTTGTTTTGGCCTTAATTGGTTTTTTCTACTCCAAGGAAGGGGTTCAAATTAGATTTTTAACGATTTATTCGGTAAATTAAGGTGTCATTCGGAAGATACTAACAACAATTGCGGACAGCAATCGCCCTCTATCTATTTTTATTTACTCTGAGATTAATTTCAAAAACTAATGATTCCATCTAGACTTTAAGTCTCTTAAGTGACGTGCATAAGGGAGGTTTATACGAGAGCTGTCATGTAGCTTGTACGCCCTGATTTCAGAGTAATAAACATAGAAGAAGCATACGTCATATTGAGAAGGCGATTGCTGTCCGCAACATGTGAAACGAAATTTGAGTTTGAGTGGTGATCAACACAAGCTTTAGGAGCGGAACATAAAGTAGGCAAAATCTAATCGAATTGTGATGTATACATTAAAATTAGCAAATCAAGGAAATCAAGGAGTCCGGAAAATTGAAATTGTTGTGACGACGAGAATATGTCCTTCTCTCGTTTTATTTTGCATCTCAAATATGATATACTATTTGAATACTAACACAGATTTACTTTTTGTCCATTTATTGGTAATCTTCATGATTACCAATCATGTTTTTGTGTTCATTTTAAAAGCAAGAGAATATAACATAAGCAACTATTTTTGGGTATTTCACTGTCAAAGTCTATCTCACTGAGATTTCTCAATCACTCAGAGAGATATATTCAAGATTATTTCATTTTTCGTTCTAATCTTATGGAAATTAATAGTAATAATTTTATTTATAATAATTACACCAAATCGGAATCGAAAATGTTACTTTCAAGAAAAAGAAATATATTTAACAAGAATATACAAAAATAATATTGATGAGAGTGTTTATTGGAAGCAAATTAACAAGTTCACATTTACAATTCTTAAAAACTTTACTGGCGAGATTCAGTCCCCTTTCAGAAATAGTCTGCTCTTCCAACCAAACCACAAAAAATTTATAAGAAAAAACAAAAAGAAAATAAATCACCTCAAAATTTCATCAAGTAAATAAATCTTATCATACTACTGATTCCTGAATGAAATTGGTTCTTTCAATACCGATATGATCCTTTCCTTTGATTGAACTAACTTGAAGAATTTATGATGGAAACTCAAACATAAATAAGCCTTCATTCTTAATCAAGATAAAATTAAAAAATGATTACAAATGGGATCATTATCATATATATGTTCAGAAAAATGAGGCTATAGGTTTCTGGATATATTTTCCAATGGTCGGTGAGCAACAATTTTCAGCGTTATTCGTTAAGGTAGTCGCAAGTCGTTAAGGTAATCGCATTTCGTTAAGGTGGTCGCGAGTCGGTAAGGTGGACGCTTGTCGTTAAGGTAGTCGCGAGTCGTTAATGTAGTCGCGAGTCGTTAAGGAAGTCACGATTCGTAGGGTAGTCGCGTGTCGTTAATGAAGTCACGAAACGTGAAGGTAGTCGCGAGTCGTTAAGGTAGTCGCGAGTCGTTAAGGTTGTCGCGAGTCGTTAAGGTCGTCGCGAATCGTTAAGGTATTCGCGAGTCATTAAGGTAGTCGCGAGTCGTAAAGGTAGTCGGGAGTCGTTGAAGTAGTCGCGAGTCGTTCAGTTGTTCGCGAGTCGTTAAGGTATTCGCGAGTCGTTAAGGTATTCGCGAGTCGTTAAGGTATTCGCGAGTCGTTAAAGTAGAAACAGTTTTCAAGAAACTTGTTATAGTGGAATGAATTTCAAATCAAGTTTTTGCAACTTTACTGAATGAAGAGGCGTTAGTCAAAACCTCACAGATTTTTCTGATTTTTAAATTTGTTTCGAACGTTGTGACCTCGATATCTTCTCGAGTGAAGTGGCCATCTCAAAACTTTAATAAAAAATTATCAATAAGCACAGATTATAAACTGATCTTATTTTAGTCAATAACATAAACAAAATTTGAATATTAAAACAAATTGAAATATGTTTATCTTCTACAATTTCAATTTCAAAAAAATTTGTATTCAAAAAACTTTTAGAATTAAATTTATGTCTACACAAGCACCGCTTACATTTAATAGACGTATATAATCAAAACTCAATATATAATGTCAAATGGAATAAATAACCCAACAGATATACGAAAGTAATTAAAATTAATAAATAAATATTTAAAGGAGACAAAATTTTGTTTCTGGTCTTTCCTTTAAGAACACCAATTGCCTTTTAAAAACATGAACACACTTAAAGGACTTCTCAAAGAATATAATTTATTTGAAATATTTAATATATTTAAATATTCGAATAAATTATTTCGAAAATCTCTAAAAAATGTGCACTATATCTTCAAAAAACAAATATAATTCTAGACAATCCCGTCTTCAGTCCTCATTTAATATTCCAAATATCAAAATCAAAAACCTAACCTATATCTCTCACGTGTTAAAAGACTAAAGCTTCGAAATACAGATCAACTATATAATTCAAGATTGATCTATGTTCTAACAAAATCTAAGAACAGTGTGAGTTATTTTAAGGTTTATTTAAATTCATTGACATTCCATAATGAGATTTATTGAAGCCAAAATATATTTATATATTATATATAAAATAAAATAGAAAGGCCTTTTACTTGATAGAAGAAATATAACAAAATTTGAATATTAAAACAAATTGAAATATGTTTATCTTCTACAGTTTTAATATTCAAATTTTGTTATATTTCTTCTATCAAGTAAAAGGCCTTTCTATTTAATTTTATATATAATATATAATTATATTTTGGCTTCAATAAATCTCATTATGGAATGTCAATGAATTTAAATAAACCTTAAAATAACTCACACTGTTCTTTGATTTTGTTAGAACATAGATCAATCTTGAAGTATATAGTTGATCTGTATTTCGAAGCTCTAGTCTTTTAACACGTGAGAGATATAGGTTAGTTTTTTGATTTTGATATTTGTAATATTGAATGAGGACTGAAGACGGGATTGTCTAGAATTATATTTGTTTTTTGAAGATATAGTGCACATTTTTTAGAGATTGTTGAAATAATTTATTCGAATATTTAAATATATTAAATATTTCAAATAAATTATATTCTTTGAGAAGTCCTTTAAGTGTGTTCATGTTTTTAAAAGTCAATTGGTGTTCTTAAAGGTAAAACCAGAAACAAAATTTTGTCTCCTTTAAATATTTATTTATTAATTTTAATTACTTTCGTATATCTGTTGGGTTATTTATTCCATTTGACATTATATATTGAGTTTTGATTATATACGTCTATTAAATTTAATTCTAAAAGTTTTTTGAATAAAAATTTTTTTGAAATTAAAATTGTAGAAGATATTTTAATTTGTTTTGATATTCAAATTTTGTTATATTTCTTTTATCAAGTAAAAGGCCTTTCTATTTTAATAACATAAACTTATAACGATTATAGAATCGTCTTCTAGGTCATCGTGAAGCAAGTTTTATTATGTTGAATCATAATTTGATTATGTGTGTCAGAACAGCACGTTGTTTTAATTATTTCCTTTTCAGTCTGTGTTTCATTTTCGATAAGATCAAACGGTTGTACGCAATTGAAAATCGAAATTTTCATTGTGCCAACACAAGTTTCATCCGAGGCTGGTCGAACACAAGTGAAACTGGCTAATTTCTTCAATGTAGTATATAGTATACTATCATAAAAAGATAATATCAGTGCACATATCAAATTATATTGCAAACTGCGGACATTTTCTCAATCCATGTTTTTTACTCTTGAGATTCATCGTTTGAATGCGTATAACAATGAACATTGCTCCCAGCGCCATCTATGGCGTCTGTATAAATTCTGAACTCGCTTAGCGCGGGGAGGAACGGAGGAAAATCTCCTTATTTTTGATGTATGCGCTGCAGCTAGCTATATCCAGAAATTCGCCGGCGAAATATGAATCATAATAACCGCCAAGAATGTCGTGCGGTATGTCTTCGGGAGCTTAACTAAGCTGTTGAGCTGTTTAAAACCGCGTTATGTATTAATAACTTGCTTTTCAGATTCTCCATCTTCTGGTTGTTTTTCTTCGAGCGTCTAGGAACATGTGGCCCAAGAGAAGTAACAAGGAATGTCACGGTTACCGTCGACTAGAGTGATTTATTGCCCCTGTTTAATTTTTTATGGTCCGTAAATATTTGAAGACTTCATTCAGTGTCACAGTGATATAAAAAATACGAATATTGATTATTAGCGTCGTCTCAATTCCAGGGCAAAAAATGATTCAAGTTTAGAATCGTCTACGTGTTTAATTTAGTGTGGCATTTTTTATGTACTAAAACGGCTCGATAACTGTTTCGTTTCAAAAAAGAACTGATGAAACGCTCAGAGTTCTGATTTGAATCTATCCCAAGGGTTTATGGAACCTTCCAACGCTAACTATTTATATATTCAATCATTAAACTTTACTCTTTCGGGTATGGAAACAAGTATGAATACTATTTTTCATTTAAAAATAAAACGATTGTCACAGACCCTTTTTCCTTTTAAATCCATAACTTCGGTTTTTGTTGATGAATTTTCACAAATAAACGCACATTCGAAAGGTTATCAAATGACAAACAGTTAAAACTTTACTCTCATATCTGTCATGTCTGTCAAAAGTGACAACTGAGTTGAATTTGGGACAAATTCCGTGCTTTTCCCTGTATTAACATTTTCAAATTGTCTATGTTTCTATTTGGTTTTTGATGAATTTCTTGGATGAAGCAGTGGATATTCGCAAATTTGGTACGAAAAAATGGTTTATTTGAGATACTTGTGGGCGAAAACAGTCGTAACCTTGCATTTCTTATATAAAAAAGCATTTCCGTTTTATTTCAATTTGTTGGAGTTATTCACAATTTCAAAGACATACTGTGTATTCTATTTTATGTAGAAGCGACGGCTTTCCCCCGTAAAATTTTAAGCTCGACGAGTCTTTAGGTAGGCGCTCGTGGTTAAGGTAGCCGCTAGTCGTTAAGGTAGGCGCTAGTCGTTAAGGTAGGCGCTAGTCGTTAAGGTAGTCGCGAATCGTTGGGTAGTCGCTAGTCGTTAAGTTATTCGCGAGTCGTTAAAGTAGTCGCGAGTCGTTAAGCTAGTCGCGAGTCGTAAAGGTAGTCGCGAATCGTTAAAGTATTCGCGAGTCGTAAAGGTAGTCGCCAGTCGTTAAGGTAGAAACAATTTTCATGAAACTTGTTATAGTGGAATGAATTTCAAATCAAATTTTTGCAACTTTACTGTATGCAGAGGCATTAGTCAAATTCCCATAGATTTTTCTGATTTTCAAATTTGTTTTGAACGTTGGGATTCTCGATATCCTCTCGAGTAAAGTGACCAATATATCAAAAACTATAATAAAAAATGAAAATGTGACAACTGAGTTGAATTTGGGACAAATTCCGTGCTTTTCCCTGTATTAACATTTTCAAATTTTCTATGTTTCTATTTGGTTTTTGATGAATTTCTTGGATGAAGCAGTAGATATTCGCAAATTTGGTACGAAAAAATGGTTTATTTGAGATACTTGAGGGCGAAAACAGTCGTAACCTTGCATTTCTTATACAAAAATAGCATTTCCGTTTGATTTCAATTTGTTGGAGTTATTCACAATTTCAAAGACATACTGTGTATTCCATTTTATGTAGAAGCGACGGCTTTCCCCCGTAAAATATTAAGCTCGACGAGTCTTTAGGTAGGCGCTCGTGGTTAAGGTAGTCGCTAGTCGTTAAGGTAGTCGCGAGTCGTTAGGTAGTCGCGAATCGTTAGGTAGTCGCTAGTCGTTAAGTTATTCGCGAGTCGTTAAAGTAGTCGCGAGTCGTTAAGCTAGTCGCGAGTCGTAAAGGTAGTCGCGAGTCGTTAAAGTATTCGCGAGTCGTAAAGGTAGTCACGAGTCGTTAAGGTATTCGCGAGTCGTAAAGGTAGTCGCGAGTCGTTAAGGTATTCGCGAGTCGTAAAGGTAGTCACGAGTCGTTCAGGTATTCGCGAGTCGTGAAGGTAGTCGCGAGTCGTTAAGGTAGAAACAATTTTCATGAAACTTGTTATAGTGGAATGAATTTCAAATCAAATTTTTGCAACTTTACCCATAGATTTTTCTGATTTTCAAATTTGTTTCGAGTGTTGGGATTCTCGATATCCTTCCGAGTAAAGTGACCAATATATCAAAAACTATAATAAAAAATGAAAATGTGACAACTGAGTTGAATTTGGGACAAATTCCGTGCTTTTCCCTGTATTAACATTTTCCAATTGTTTAGGTTTCTATTTGGTTTTTGATGAATTTCTTGGATGAAGCAGTGGATATTCGCAAATTTGGTAGCATAAAATGGTTTATTTGAGGTACTTGTGGGCGAAAACAATCGTTTCCTTGCAGCTCTTATACATAAAAGCATTTTCGTTTTATTTCAATCTGTTGGAGTTATTCTCAATTTCAAAGACATACTGTGTATTCTATTTTACGTAGAAGCGACGGCTTTCCCCCGTAAAATATTAAGCTCGACGAGTCTTTAGGTAGGCGCTCGTGGTTAAGGTAGCCGCTAGTCGTTAAGGTACGCGCTAGTCGTTAAGGTAGTCGCGAGTCGTTAGGTAGTCGCGAATCGTTAAGGTATTCGCGAGTCGTGAAGGTAGTCGCGAGTCGTTAAGGTAGAAACAATTTTCATGAAACTTGTTATAGTGGAATGAATTTCAAATCAAATTTTTGCAACTTTACTGTATGCAGAGGCATTAGTCAAATTCCCATAGATTTTTCTGATTTTCAAATTTGTTTCGAACGTTGGGATTCTCGATATCCTTCCGAGTAAAGTGACCAATATATCAAAAATTATAATAAAAAATGAAAATGTGACAACTGAGTTGAATTTGGGACAAATTCCGTGCTTTCCCTGTATTAACATTTTCCAATTGTTTAGGTTTCTATTTGGTTTTTGATGAATTTCTTGGATGAAGCAGTGGATATTCGCAAATTTGGTAGCATAAAATGGTTTATTTGAGGTACTTGTGGGCGAAAACAGTCGTTTCCTTGTAGCTCTTATACATAAAAGCATTTTCGTTTTATTTCAATCTGTTGGAGTTATTCTCAATTTCAAAGACATACTGTGTATTCTATTTTACGTAGAAGCGACGGCTTGCCCCCGTAAAATATTAAGCTCGACGAGTCTTTAGGTAGGCGCTCGTGGTTAAGGTAGCCGCTAGTCGTTAAGGTAGGCGCTAGTCGTTAAGGTAGTCGCGAGTCGTTAGGTAGTCGCGAATCGTTAAGGTATTCGCGAGTCGTGAAGGTAGTCGCGAGTCGTTAAGGTAGAAACAATTTTCATGAAACTTGTTATAGTGGAATGAATTTCAAATCAAATTTTTGCAACTTTACTGTATGCAGAGGCATTAGTCAAATTCCCATAGATTTTTCTGATTTTCAAATTTGTTTCGAACGTTGGGATTCTCGATATCCTTCCGAGTAAAGTGACCAATATATCAAAAACTATAATAAAAAATGAAAATGTGACAACTGAGTTGAATTTGGGACAAATTCCGTGCTTTTCCCTGTATTAACATTTTCCAATTGTTTAGGTTTCTATTTGGTTTTTGATGAATTTCTTGGATGAAGCAGTGGATATTCGCAAATTTGGTAGCATAAAATGGTTTATTTGAGGTACTTGTGGGCGAAAACAGTCGTTTCCTTGCAGCTCTTATACATAAAAGCATTTTCGTTTTATTTCAATCTGTTGGAGTTATTCTCAATTTCAAAGACATACTGTGTATTCTATTTTACGTAGAAGCGACGGCTTTCCCCCGTAAAATATTAAGCTCGACGAGTCTTTAGGTAGGCGCTCGTGGTTAAGGTAGCCGCTAGTCGTTAAGGTAGGCGCTAGTCGTTAAGGTAGTCGCGAGTCGTTAGGTAGTCGCGAATCGTTAAGGTATTCGCGAGTCGTGAAGGTAGTCGCGAGTCGTTAAGGTAGAAACAATTTTCATGAAACTTGTTATAGTGGAATGAATTTCAAATCAAATTTTTGAAACTTTACTGTATGCAGAGGCATTAGTCAAATTCCCATAGATTTTTCTGATTTTCAAATTTGTTTCGAACGTTGGGATTCTCGATATCCTTCCGAGTAAAGTGACCAATATATCAAAAATTATAATAAAAAATGAAAATGTGACAACTGAGTTGAATTTGGGACAAATTCCGTGCTTTTCCCTGTATTAACATTTTCCAATTGTTTAGGTTTCTATTTGGTTTTTGATGAATTTCTTGGATGAAGCAGTGGACATTCGCAAATTTGGTAGCATAAAATGGTTTATTTGAGGTACTTGTGGGCGAAAACAGTCGTTTCCTTGTAGCTCTTATACATAAAAGCATTTTCGTTTTATTTCAATCTGTTGAAGTTATTCTCAATTTCAAAGACATACTGTGTATTCTATTTTACGTAGAAGCGACGGCTACTCTCCTGACGTTCGAAACAGAAACTCTCCTGACGTTCGGTTGCAACAGCAGACGAGGAAAGAAAGAAAAAACATCGCAATGTTCCATATTCATGGAGTCATCCTCAGACGTGTCAGGCCGTGCCGGAGAGACACGACTGTTATGGATTGTTCCCGTCAACTGAAATTTGCGTGCTACTTCGTAAAAAAAATACTCCCGACATGAACCCGACGTACATTCATAATTAATATACATAATTCATATCTGTACAATTATCGTGTCAAGTTAGTTTATGAAAAATATACACTTCTGTTTGTTCGGCAACTTTTGAGTTGAGTGAAAACTCAGAGAACTTGGACTGAAGGAACTCTGAAGCAGAACTGAGTGGGGCCCTTTTTATCAACAAATTTTAATACTTAGGCTTGGATCACAAAAATTTTGTTCAAAACATACAATAATAAGATCTTAATTAAGCTAATGTGTCGGTTACACAATTTCAAGAAATGGGACAATCTTTCCTTCAATAACTACCACCCTAAGCTTCTTAAATATTTTCTTGCTTGTGTTGCGCCGTGAGCTTCTATAAGTATTTGATGCGATTCTACATCAGTTCTCTATAAATGATCATGGAAAACTGATGCTGTCCGCAAATCGTCCTTCAGAGACACAAAACTCGACATGTCTAAGGTTATAGGAAAATATGCTGGTATATGGAACTGGGGTTGTTCTGAGATGGGAATCTTCGACGGTTGTTAAAGGGAGTCGATGGCGCTACAGAAGCGGTCTTAAGATCCCTGGAGAATTCCCTGGTATGTTGATATACGAGGGTGGTTCAAATATGATCGAGACAAACTCCGTAGATGGCGCGCATGTATGTTTCGAAGGTCGTGGCTTGAGTATGTGATAGTTGGGTCTCTTACGAACAGTGTGGCATCTGTTTTCGTCGGAGCACGTGTTTCACGCGTGTGCTACGACCATGAGTGAACGTCAAGTGCCGACTGCCGTTGCGCAACGTATTATCATTCGTTTTTTGGTAGGAGAAGACGTTAAAAACATGGATATTTTTGTGCGTTTCAAAAAGCAGTTCAGTAGTGAGTGCCTGAGTAGGGATGCCGTGTTTAAATGGGCCAAAGCATTCAAGGATGGCCACAAAACCGTCGAGAATGAGCCGCATGATTGTAGACCGCGAACCAGCGTCACACCACACAACATTCGTCGCGTAGAACAATTCATTTTGGAGGACCGTAGGATGAATGTTGGAGGCATTTCGGCTGAAGTTGGCATCAATATTGGAAGTGTAGAGTCTATCATCTACGAACACCTTCAATATCGCAAAATAACGGCGTGGTGGGTTCCTGAACTGTTGAACTTTGAGCAAAAGTTAACGCGGTTGGAAGTTTGTCACCGCTTACTGATGCGATACGAGGCGGAAAAGGACGGTTTTTTAACGCGAATCTTTACCACAGACGAAACATGGGTACACTATTACATTCTCGAAACCAAGATGTCAAGTAAAGAGTGGAGGAAGAAGGAGGAAGGGGCGCCAGTCAAAGCGAAGACAACCTGGTCCGGGGGTAAGATAATGAGAACTGTGTTCTGGGACCGGCAGGGCGTGCTGTACGTCGATTTCCTGCGCACTCAACGTACTATCAATGCTGCATTCTACTCCAACCTTCTGAAAACACACGTGAAACCCGCTTATCGCTCGAAACGGAGGAGCATTCCAGCACGAAGTGCGATTCTCCTTCAGGATAACGCGCGCCCTTACCGCGCGTCTCACGCTCGATACAATATAGGAATTGGGGTGGAAGGTACTGGAATACCCCCCCTACAGTCCAGATTTATCGCCCTGCGACTACCACATGTTTGGACCACTGAAAGAGATCCTTGGAGGTCAAAAGTTCAACACCGACGACGAGGTAGAGGGATTCGTGCGCACATGGCTTTCAGAGTTGCCCAAGGAATTTTTCGATACCGGCATAAAAAAACTTCCAGAAAGGTGGACAAAATGTGTTAATAGTGAGGGGAATTACCTAGAAAAAATGTGATTTTTTGTCAATTTTTCGATAATAAATAAACGTGTTAGAGTATTTGTCCCGATCATATTTGAACCACCCTCGTATCTTTTCGAATTCTCTGGTAACTGAACTTACTGAATACTTCGAGGAGAATAAAGATGTAATTACAGACTGGAACTCATTTATCAACAGTCTATATATTATAATATTACAGAGTATATTATACAATTTTGAGTAATCTACAAGAATTAAGAGCATTTTATGCCATAGCCATAGTGTTCGTAAAAAAGAAGATCGATGAGCAATCAAGACTCTTTTCTTCTATATAAGCAATAAAATAATAATCTGCCTACAGTCAAAAAATCCGTTCTATGGCAAAACATTCTGGAAATCTCGAAGAATTTTTTTTTCTTTGTTTCACTACTGGTGTTCACTGAAACAATGATATAAGTGATATACAAAGATCAGAGATGTATCAGTGTTGATTATTTATCCCATGAAAACATCTCAATTGTAAAGAGCGATAATCAGACATAAAAAATGGGTGTTGAATCGAACTAATGCCCGATAGGGGCACCCGTATCGTCTTATCTCGGCATCACAATTTCTCTTCGTTTTAATGCCCTCTCACCAGTTGATCGGATAAAAATCATAGTTATTTACGACAAAGCACTCGATGATGAAATATCTTCGGGTGTGTATGATCAGACATCTACGATTTCCCTGAAATATTCTCGGAATTGACAAAGGTACATTCCTCTTCTTTATGTGACACCGCGGACTGCGTATTTTGACAATTATATTCGTCGTAACGTACGTTTAACAAGAGATCTTGTCGTTGGGTTCAACAGGATTAATCGCCTTCGATATGTCAGGGAAGAGATAGTATTTTTAGTTCTCGTGTTTACGAGATGTTAATTATGTTTCTTTTGCTTTTCTGAAATATATCATTGAGAGATCGTCCAGATAATTTTGATTCTACAACATTTTTAAAATTTACCCGAATTAACGAAGTGCTGAAGAGTCTGTAGAATTTCGTTAAAGCTAGGACACCTAAATACCAGACGTCTGGCATATGTGAAGACATTCAAGGAATTAATTTTTCTTTCAAACCTACCCTGAGAATTTTTCAATCTCTAAAAAGTGTTCGCGTTATCAAACAATACCAAGATGTTCAGGACGTAGACCTATCGTCCCCGACTTTTCAAGTAGGCAGTGTATTCAGATAGATTTGATTTACGGGCGGCAAACATAGTCAAATTCTTGGGAAGATTTATGAACCGACACTTCCCGGAGATGTTGCAACTTTAGAAGCTAATAAAAATGTAAAATCGTACGTCGGTACTTCATTAAACCGTTAAAGAGTGGAAATTCCACCTTTTAGATTGGTCCGATGACAATCCGACTTAATTTATTGCATTGTTATACATTTCAACGACGTCTTCCGCCGCCCGTAATGACAAAACTCGACGAGAGCCAAGATGCTACATCTAAATAATAAAATTTCGACATACTAAGGAAAGACAACAAAGGAACGCTGAGCTCTCCTCTTCGCTCAATAAATCATTCACTACCCACCTACATACTAATGAAGTCTTTTCATTCTTAAGGCTACAATAAATTTATTTTCCTGCATCTTATTTAAATATTTTAATATAAGCCTTCTACATATTTAATTTCAGAAAAATTATATTCAATAATTATAACTTCAGGAATTAAATTAATGTCATATAAGTACCAATTATATCAAAAGACATATAAAGTAAACATTTCATTATAAGACATCCAAATGATAAAACAAAATCCAATAAATAAACTCAAATAAATAATTCTGTGGTCTAAAAGATTGAAAGGCAATTTAACGGCCCCTGTTATATGTCGTTTGATATAAGTGGTACTTATATGACATATTTAATTTAACTCCTGAAGATATAATTATCAAATATAATTTTTTAAAATTAAATATGTAGAAGGCTAATATTAAAATGTTTAAATAATTTTATATACCTTTTATCAAATAAAATAGAAAGGCCTTTTACTTGATAGAAGAAATATAACAAAATTTGAATATTATATCTTCAAAAAACAAATATAATAAGTAATTCCGTCTTCAGTCCTCAATAATATTCCAAATATCAAAATCAAAAAACTAACCTATATCAAAACCTCAGCACGTGTAAAAGGACAAATGCTTCGAAACACAGATCAACTTTATTATTCAAGATTGATCTATGTTCTAACAAAATCAAAGAACAGTGTGAGTTATTTTTAAGGCTTATTTAAATTCATTGACATTCCATAATGAGTTTTGTTGAAGCCAAAATATGATTATATATTATATATAAAATAAAATAGAAAGGCCTTTTACTTGATAGAAGAAATATAACAAAATTTGAATATTAAAACAAATTGAAATATGTTCATCTTGTACAATTTTAATTTCAAAAAAAATTCTTTTTTTTAAATTTAATTCTAAGAGTTTTTTGAATAAAAATTTTTTTTGAAATTAAAATTGTAGAAGATAAACATATTTCAATTTGTTTTAATATTCAAATTTTGTTATATTTCTTCTATCAAGTAAAAGGCCTTTCTATTTTATTCTATATATAATATATAATTATATTTTAGCTTCAACAAAACTCATTATGGAATGTCAATGAATTTAAATAAGCCTTAAAAATAACTCACACTGTTCTTTGATTTTGTTAGAACATAGATCAATCTTGAATTATAATGTTGATCTGTGTTTCGAAGCATTTGTCCTTTTACACGTGCTGAGGTTTTGATATAAGTTAGTTTTTTGATTTTGATATTTGGAATATTATTGAGGACTGAAGACGGAATCACTTAGAATTATATTTGTTTTTTGAAGATATAGTGCATTTTTTTAGAGATTTCTGAATTAACTTATTCGAATATTTAAATATATTAAATATTTCAAATAAATTATATTCTTTGAGAAGTCCTTTAAGTGTGTTCATGTTTTTAAAAGGCAATTGGTGTTCCAAGACCAGAAACAAAATTTTGTTTCCTTTAAATATTTATTTATTAATTTTAATGACTTTGTATATTTTGTTGGGTTATTTATTCCATTTTGACATTATATATTGAGTTTTGATTATATACGTCTATTAAATGTAAGCAGTGCTTGTTTTAGACATTAATTTAATTCTAAAAGTTTTTGAATAAAAAATTTTTTTGAAATTAAAATTGTAGAAGATAAACATATTTCAATTTGTTTTAATATTCACCCCTTTCATCAAGTATAAAGCTATATTTATTTTATTTTATTCATGATATATAATTATTTGGTTTTCTTAACATTCTTTATTAGACTGGGCCAAACAAAAACCTCAATGTTTTTTCAACGATACTGTGAAAACATCATTCATGATAAAAATAAATTATCGTGAAAGTTTGAGTCCTTAATAATAGTATTAAGGTGTATATCGTTTACGATTATTGGTTTTTAACAGTAATCGCATTGTTTTACTCAAAACTCGTCAATTATTGATCTGAAAAATTCGAGCGATGCGTATTCTTAAAGAAAATTGAATTCCCTAGAAAAAAAGTATCCATTTAAATCTTCAGTATTCATCTACCTGAAGCTTTCTGAATTGTTGAAAGGTGAGAAAATATTTTTGTTGATTGATGTTATGTTTTATTGAATATGAATATAATTGAGTACTGACGAAGCAAAGTCTCTCTAAAAACTTGTTTTTCAGTAAAGTCTTCACATATCTTGAGATTTTATAAAATGTAACTTAGCTAAATATCCAATAATATTGAATATTCTAAGTAAGATATAATAGTTTTATGGAGAAATTCTCAAGATTATATTAAACATTTTTTAAAGATATCTGTTTTCATGAGATTGATGAGCAGAAACTAAATTTTGTCTACTCAAAATATTTAATTTATAGGATTTTGGTTAACAATTTTTATATATTGGATTTTGTTATATCAATTGGATGTCTTATAATGAATGTTTATTTTTTATTTCGTTTGATATAAGTGGTACTTTTATGATATTAATTTAATGTAATTCCTGAAGTATTAAATATAATTTTTTGAAATTAAATGTGTAGAAGGATAATATTAAAATATTTTAATAATTTCATATACCTTCTATCAAGTATAAGCCTCTATTTATTCCTGCATCTTGTCAAACTCCCACAATAGATTAGATTTGAACTATTTTCAATTCCTGAAAAAGGAATATTAAACGATTACAATATAGCCACAATAAATTCAAAGCAAACATAGCAACATTAATTTGACATTTTTGGCGAATTCAAACTTTGCCAAAATAATGAATTCGATAGAATAGAGAGACATATCCAGAAATAACAATTATAGGAAAAACGACGAGAGAAATAAGAAAAGAAAAAGAGGGTCCATAATTTACGAGCAGAAAACACGACCATCGCGTTTATTTATGAAACATCAACAGATAAATAGGGTGTTATAAATATTCCGGTATGAGATTTCATTCCAAACATACGCACAGATGAACAGACATATGTTGACACATGATTTAACTGCTTCCTAAAGTATCGGGTATCTGACAGACGGTCGGATGATGAAGATGTCATTTCTCGCCTTTTGTCAGTTCGTATAATTAGATTTGGATAGATGACACGCTATTTTCGGTACGAATATTATTTGGGCCAGATCGAGTTTCGTTGTTGGGAAAATGCGGTTATCTACGGGGTACCCGCTCGAAGGTGGAACCCGGAAGTTGGCTCATTTAAATTCCATATTTTGGAACCGATCGCCAAAGGTTTGGTGAAGAATATCAGAATTTAATCTTCGTAATTTCATACTAGAAAAAATTCACTGGCAGAGGTAATTTATCTTCTCAACTATTTTTCTTTTGCTTCTTTCTTTATTCAACTTCCTTTCTGGTAGGGCCTGTTGGTTCTTACTAATACGAGTAGTAATATAAAACTTTTACCTTTCCTTACCTAATAAAATAGAAAAGGGCTTTTACTTGATAGAAGAAATATAACAAAATTTGAATATCAAAACAGATTTAATCTGTTAGTCATCTATAATACGATTTTAATTTCAAAAAAATTTTCATTCAAAAAACTTTTAGAATTAAATTAATGTCAACAATAAGCACCGCTTATATTTAATAGACGTATATAATCAAAACTCAAAAAATAATGTCAAATGGAATAAATAAACCAACAGATATAAAAAAAGTCATTAAAATTAATAAATAAATATTTAAAGGAGACAAAATTTTGTTTCTGATCTTACCATTATGAACACCAATTGCCTTTTAAAAAACATGAACACAATTTAGGGACTTCTCAAAAAATATAATTTATTTGAAATATTTAATATATTTAAATATTCAAATAGATTAATTCAGAAATCTCTCAAAACATGCACTATATCTTCCAAAAACAAATATAATTCCATAAAATAGAAAGGCCTTTTACTTGATAGAAGAAATATAACAAAATTTGAACATCAAAACAGATTTAATCTGTTAGTCATCTATAATACAATTTTAATTTCAAAAAAATTTTCATTCAAAAACTTTTAGAATTAAATTAATGTCTACAATAAGCACCGCTTATATTTAATAGACGTATATAATCAAAACTCAAAAAATAATGTCAAATAGAATAAATAAACCAACAGATATAAAAAAAGTCATTGAAATTAATAAAAAAATATTTACCAATTCCTTTTCAAAAACATGAAAATAACTTAAGGACTCAAAAAATATAATTTATTTGAAATATTTAATATATTTGAATATTCAAATAAGTTAATTCAACAATCTCTCAAAACATGCACTATATCTTCAAAAAACAATTAGAATTCTGATAATCTCTTAATCGGCCCTAAATAATATTCCAAATATCAAAATAAAATAACTATCACTATATCTTACCTCCACGTGGTTACAGGATAAATTGTTTTAAACCGAATAACTTTAAAATTCAAGATAGTCTATGTTCTTAACAAAATCACAGAAAAGTGTATGGCATTATAAGGTTATCTTTAAATCATTGACATTCCATAATGAGATTTATTCAAGCCTAATATAATTATATATTATGTATAAAATAAAACAAAAAAGGGCCGGTGAAGAGATTATCAGAATGCTAGTTGTTTTTTGAAGATATAGTGCATGTTTTGAGAGATTCTTGAATTAATTTATTTGAATATTTAAATATATTAAATATTTCAAATAAATTATATTTTTTGAGAAGTACTTAAGTTGTGTTCATGTTTTTGAAAAGGAATTGGTGTTCATAATGGTAAGATCAGAAACAAAATTTTGTCTCCTTTAAATATTTATTTATTAATTTTAATGACTTTTTTATATCTGTTGTTTTATTTATTCCACTTGACATTATATATTGAGTTTTGATTATATACTTCTGTTAAACATAAGCGGTGCTTATTAGAGACATTAATTTAGTTCTAAAAGTTTTTTGAATAATAATTTTTTTGAAATTAAAATTGTAGATGACTAACATATTAAATCTGATTTGATATTCAAATTTTCCCTTACCTAACAATAGAAACCAATTAAATATTGGGTGTAACCAATTTTTTGACCAGTTTTTTATAAGTATTTGAAAAGAGAACTATGTATTGAAACACGTCATGCGAGCAACTCTTAAAAATAAATGAAACTTAAAATACATGAAGTTGATGGAGCATAGAAGGCATCTCAAGATCAAGGGGGAAGAATATAAGATGGCCAAAGAAGAATGGATGAGGAATAAATGTGTTGAAATGGAAGAATTGGAAGACAAACATGACACCTTCAGTATGTTTAAAAAAGTCAGAGAAAGAGTTGGAAAGCATCATAAAAAACTAGATAAAACAGTGATACTAAAGTCAAAAGTTTTGCATGCTATAAAGTTGGCAAAAAACAAACAGCTGTTAATCCTGATAACATTCCAACAAAGATTTTATAGCTTATTAATTAAGATAACACAGCGATCTTGGTGAGATCTTGGTGAGATCGGGGAATTCCTAGAAGACTGGCAAAATCCGAGTTCATCATTTTGCTTAAAAAACAACGTCCGAAAAAATGCCTATGAGTCCTATAAGCCATTCTTTGAGAGTATTCTTAAGAATTATCTCCTAACATAATAAGAAATGAATATCTAGACGAAACTCAGTTCCAGAGGGTTTCCGATTTCAAATATTTCAACTGATCAACTGGATCCCGAAAAAGAAGTGGAATGTAAAATTGAGATAGCGAGCGTAACAGTTTTTAAACTAGGATCACTCTTTTAAGATAGACGATTTAGCTTCGGAAATGCATGGTGAGGTGATACAGTTAGTAAGTTCTCTTGTTTGACTCGAAGCATGGACCTTGAAACTATCTACCATCAACTGCATAGAAGTATTCCTTGCACTTGTATAGACGGCTCAGGATACCTTGGACGGATGTGCAAACAAACGAAGCAGTCTACAAGAGAACCAATGTGGTTCGTGAGCTAACAGACATTATCAAGTCTAGAAAGATAGCACACAATAAGAGGAAGCCTCATGATGTGCTTCAGCTAATTATGATGGGTTAGGTTGAAGGACGTAGAGGAATTAGCAGAAAACGGACCTCTTGGTTGAGAAATATTAGAGGGTGGACAACAGAACAAACTGATCAGATTGGCATAGAGATTTTTGTTGACAGCCAACGTCAAGGGGATGTGATAGAACACATTAAAAAAAAGAAAAACAATATTCTAATTTCCGCTAATATTTTATTAACACTACGATCGTTACGTCATACCATGACTTCTTCAGGTGAGTATTACAAGATACTGAGTATACCATGAACAAGAACTTCATTTTATAGTACATAGATATAACAAAAATAGAGGGGGTGAAAAGAGTTTTACAATTTTTTTGGGAATCTGAAAAAATGATTCAAAAAAGATGTATATGTTGGTCAGACAGGAAGATCGTTCCAGACGAGACTTAGGGAACATGAAAAATGTTATTGTAACAAAAAGGGAAATTCAACCTACGCAGAGCACCTTCTAGACACAGGACATAGTTTTAATAGTAACTTTGAAATTTTACACTCAGAAAACAAAAGTTTTAGATTGAACTTGTTAGAAACTTTAGAAATTAATAGATATCATAAAAGAAAAATATTATTGAATAACCAAACAGAATTAAGTAACTCCCCTTTGTTGAATCTTTTTTGAACCATTTTTCAGTTTCCCAAAACTATTGTAAAACTCTCTTCACCCCCTCTTCTATTTTTGTTATATCCATGTACTATAAAATGAAGTTCTTGTTCATGGTATACTCAATATCTTGTAATACTCACCTAAAGAAGTCATGGTATGACGTAACGATCGTAGTGTTAATAAAATATTAGCGGAAATTAGAATATTGTTTTTATTCATATATTCAAGATGAATTTCCGTCAAGTAAAGACCGAAACAATCATAGATTTAAAAAAAAAGAAAGGTCAAGACGATTCGATGTTCTTCCAGTTCAATATAATTATTGGGTTAGAGGTGTCTTCCGGATCTTCCAGTTATCCTTCGTTCTTAGGGCACTGAAAGAAGGGACGATACAGTAATGAATGGCATACAGATATAAAGATCAACAGCGAAATTGCCTTGTACTGATATCAGTTATTGAAATAATTTCTAAAGGAAGAAGAATCAGAATATACATAAACATATTCAATGTTTGTCACCTTTAGGTCTACTTCGATGTGATACAGCAGAATGAACAGACTCGTATGTTTTCAAAGTTCGAAGTGAATAAAGTAATTGAATAACCAACTAATGTGGGTAATTCCCCGCTACAAATCCCCCGTAATAATCCGGCGGTGGTCCGAAAATACTCATCTGCATACGCGACGGACCGACTTGAACCGTGCATTCCGCATGCCGAATAATCATTGAATCACGAGTACATAAATCCACAGAGTTATCGACAAAACAACTGGCTCTGTGCTTCCGCTGCCGACCATCATTCGGACGATTAGCCACGTTAATAAGCCCGCCCGGCTAATTGTTTCTCTATGGCCTGCCTACGAACGGTTCTATTGGCCGCTGCTGCTATAATTGAATGTTGTGAAAATACCCTAATCTGACCCAAAGCCAACTGCGTGTGGTTGGATACGTACGCCGACCGATTGTGTCTTAGAACTGCCCGTTTTCTTGTCCTTATGGTACATGGAGGTGGCTGCTTCTCGACTTGAATGCAGAAATGAACAAATGTATATACTTTTGGCAATAATTTTCCATTTGGTTCAACCCTGTCTGGTTTCCAAGAATTATTTCAAGCTTATGACTCACTATCACCAAAAGTGTTCTCCATTACTCACCTCTGCAGTTCTTTTGTGAGTCATCGTTATAAAGGAGATACAAATCTCTTATTTGTGGGATCGACGAAAGAGATGTTTCATCCTCGTCTCATCTAAAGAATCCATCAAAGCTTACCAAAGCCCATATCTTGTTCGCAGTAGAAGCAAAAATGACAGACTTAAGACTGCTGCTATGCTTAAACCCGAAGATATAGGATTATTGGGCTACAAGAGACAGTTGCGCCATCTATACGGAATACGAGGGCGTTTGACGTACTCTCGCGAATTGAGCAAATATAACATTATTTCAATAACGAATATGAAATTATCCATCGACAGTAAGAAAAAAATAAACCCGTATAATTCCCAGAAGATTCTCCGAGCAAGCGGAAACCATTAGGCCACTTCTATCTTCATGTAGTTTGGAAGAAACAACGACAACCTCAATAACTTTTATTGCCGGTTTCCCTTCTAACCTAATTGGAAATACCCATAAACTGTCTTTCGAAAATAAGTCCCATTTGCTGTAATACCTTTCAATACATATATAAGAATGTAATTAATTCTTATTTTTATAATTGAAGAAATAGACGATTTGATGTCATTATTCTGGAAGATTTTATTTTCTTTAGTTTAAAATGTAACAAAATAACATACACAAAATAAAATAATAACATACAAAGAAATAAATAAAAAAAATAGCTTACTAACATGGAAGAAATCAAAAACAATGCTATTTCTTCGGGTTTCTCGATTCACATTTCTAACAACTAACTGAATAGACATGTGAAACTTTTAGGTTAAAATATTTGACATAGAACATAGAAGTTACAAAGTTGTTTTCCCTAAAAATAACAGTTTTATTTTTACATCCCTCCACACAAAGTATGCACCCCTCATTACATGTTTGCGTGTTCACATGGGAGCAACTTAGTTACATGAAAATAGTTATTGTTCTTTCTTTTATTTCCTATGTCTATCTCATATATAGTGTGATAACGTAAAGAATTTTTGTAGGCTATTTCCTTATCTTTTGGTAAATTTTTCTCTCCAATAAGTTCTTCTGGAGCAATGGGATCAGTTCTAGCACAAAGTAAATATTTTGGGCTATATCCAGTTGTAGAATGGTCTGTTCTATTGTATTCTTCAATACATTCATCGGCTATTTTCGTCCATGCCCTAGTTTTCTTTTCGTTTTTTATTTCATTTAATTCCAGCAAATTAACTGTTCTTATACATTCATCCATATTCTTCGTTTTCTCCAGAATTGGGTTTCTAGAAAGGCAATCTGCTTCTTCATTTCCTTTTCCTGGTTTATATCTGATCTCAAAATCGAATTGTGATAGAAAATTCATCATGTCACCTAGCTCTTCATCTCGTCTTGTACGAAATTCTTTACCTTCTAATGGTTTATGGTCAGTAACAACAATAAATTTATGTCCTATTAGCCAATATTTCCAAAATTTAATTGCCTCTTTATTTTCCAGACATTCTAGGAATATTGCTATCTTGTTCTTTTGATATTTATTTAGTTTTTTAGGAAAATACGCTACGGGTTTCATTTCACCATTAATCTGTTTTTGTTTAAGAACAGTTCCTACTCCTTGAATACTGGCATTAGTATATATAGCATACTAGTATAGGCACTTGGGTCGAAAATTGAAAGAATTGGCTCAGAACAAAAGATGTCCTTAACCTTATTAAAAGCTTCCTGACAAGCCAATGAGATGAATTTTACATCTTTTCTCAGTAAATTATGCAACGTAAAATAGAATAGAAAGGCCTTTTACTTGATAGAAGAAATATAACAAAATTTGAATATTTAAACATATTGAAATATGTTTGTCTTCTACAATTTTAATTTCAAAAAATTTTTTATTCAAAAACTTTTAGAATTAAATTTATGTCTACAACAAGCACTGCTTACATTTAATAGACGTATATAATCAAAACTCAATATACATTCTGTCAAGAAAGTACCGGGAATTATTGCATTTCGGGTCTTGGCTAAGATTTCATCAATTAATGGGAAAGGCTGTGGTTCGGGAACAATTAATTTACTCAGTTCAAGAAAATCGACACATATTCTGGTTTTAGACCCTTCATCTCTTTTATATGCTAAAGTGACTGGTGATGCAAAAGGTGAAGAGGACTCCTCAATCAGATTCGCTCTCAACAATCTTCCTATTTGGAATTCTATCTCTTTTTGATCCTCCATTCATCTGTATGGTTTTTTTGCTATACTATAGTATATTTGTGTTCTAAAAGTTTTATATGTGCCTCATTATTTTGCACCTGACCAATATCAAACTTGTGTTTTGCAAAAATATGGTCATATATATTTATTAAAACTTCACTTTTATTTCTCTGATTCGTTTTAATGGTCTAATTTTGCTTCGAAAAGTTCTGTTGGTATCCCTTCATTGAAATTGATGGTGTAATCATTATTATCATTATTATTATTATTATGGACACAATCGATCTTTCTCTCTTCATTCATATCTAATCTTTGATAAATATTCAAATCGAAATCTTGTTTCAATTGAAAATTGGAAATAGAATCTAGTCCGAGTAGAATATCATACTCGAAATTTTTCTCATTAACTACAAAAAGTACAACTTCTTTTTTGATATTATTGATTCTCAATTTTTTAATTATTTTTCCTGAAAATTTTGCCTTGCCACTGACTGTTTTGAATGTGATTCTATTATCTTGAATGCGTAGATATAACTTTTCTGCTACTTTGGAATTCAGAAGACTAACATTTGGGCCTGAATCATAAATTCCCCATAATTAATTATTATTTATAAACACCTTCAATTTTATCAATGGCAGCAGTCTTAGTTTTTTTTGGTTTGAAATGACCTGATTTAATTCATCCTGTACCCCAACTTTGTTTACCGTTCTTATATTACCGGGTACGTCCTTTTGTTCAAAATTATTGGATTTATTCCTTAGCCGACATAAAGTATCCGGATGAAATCTACCTGAAAAACCATTCTTCTCACGAATTGAGCATGGTTCCTTCTTAAGTGGTTTTCTATTTGTTTGTGAATAGGAAGGAATTTGTTCGGCAGATTTATTCATTCTATGGTTCTCTTTATTTCGATCGTTGTCATATTTTTTTGAACTTTCTAGCTTTCGCAACTCACCTAATAATTTCTAGACAGTCGTTACATTTGATCGATCAATTCTATCTTGTAAATTATTTGGCAAACTTGTCACAATTAAATCAACTAATATGTCAGTTTGAAAATTATTTCGGAGATTCAACAACAAATTTTCTTTCCTAAAAGCGTAGTCAACTAAACTTCCTCCTATGTACCTAAATGAATAGGCCTCTCTATATTTATGTAAACTCATTTCACAAAAACTCTCTAGGTAGTTATCTTTCCATATTTGAAATCTTTTGTCTAAACCTAATGTAATCAATGTAGAATCAAACCTTTCTTTCGCCATTCAATCCAAAAACAACCATAAAATCAAAATCTTGTCTCTATCTTCTTCTACTTCACAACGCGTGCATTGCGTCTCGAATTTTTCGAACCATAAATTCACTGAAACACTCTTACCATCAAAATTATTCAGCAGAAAATCCTCCTTTATCCTCTCGAAATCCTTGCTTTTTCTTGAAAGTTCTACCGTATCCTGTGGTTTTGGTAATTCTTGTCCAAATACTGTTCTCACGTATGCGGGTGAATAAATCAGTTGTAAATATTCATTCTTAAAAATCACATCTTCGGCATCAAAATATATTTCTTTCAATTCCGGAGTTAATGAAATGACACACGTACGAAATGAACCTCTTACTTTAATCGATTTCAAGATATTCTTCACCTTCGGTGGAGCCAAAAGTTCATGATGTTCAGATATATCCTGTTCGTCCTCTGGTATTTCATAATATGCATTTTCCGTTCCAGTAGTTTGGATCCATTTGAATTTGTATGTATTTTTCTTCTTATCAGTCTTGGATGCTTCCAAAGCGATGCAGATCTTCATGGATGTCGCATTATAGCTTACGTTTTTGATTTATAAGAATGTAATCAATTCTTATTTTTATAATTGGAGAAATAGACGATTTGATGTCATGATTTTGGAAGAATTTATTTTCTTTAGTTTAAAATATACCAGAATAACATACACAAAATAAAATAATAACATACAAAGAAATGAAAAGAAATAAATAAAAAATAGCTCACTGACCTGAAAGAAATCAAAAACAATGCTATTTCTTGGGGTATCTCGATTCACATTTCTAACAAGGTTAAAATCTTAGACATAGAACGTAGATCATAGAACATAGAAGTTACAAAGTTGTTTTCCCTAAAAATAACAGTTTTATTTTTACACATATATTAGAACCTATGTAAGTTTTCACGCAGTGTCAGTTCAAACGTAGAACATGATTGAGCCTCAATGTAGAGAAACAATAAAAAGTTTGTGGAAATTGAATTTTATTAATTACTAGTTGAAAATGAATTTCCATCAAGTGAAAACCGAATCCATCGAATACTTATTGGCTTGTTGAACAAAACTGAACCTAAAGTAAAACGCTCGCATGTCCGATTACGTCTCTTTTCTATTACAAATATTTGAAAGTTCAAATGACATGGAAATAATCATAAATTGTTCATCTGAATAATTTTGTATATTAATTTAGGGTTGATGTCGGCCATTGAAGCGCGCAGCATAAATCAGCCTTAACGAAATTCTCCAGAAATGTCATAATTCCGAGTTTTACTTCAAACGAGATTCCGAACTCGAATCGGTCGATCTTTAAGGTTGAATTAGATCCTCGAAGAATCAGCTAGACTATAATCGGAACGAAAGCGTTCAGGAAGAACCGCAAAAAGAGAAGGGTTGTTAACAAACCACCGACGACAAGGACTTTGCATCGTTGGAAGCGCGAAGAAAAGGAACCACCGCAGGATTGAAAGGAGATAGGGGAAAGAGCAAGACGTCTCTTCAACAACACTCTGAAAGCGAAATGACTTATTACGCCTTTTCTCACAGCCCGCTGTTATCGATTATGTAGTTTCGTGACTGGGTTCCCCTTCTCCATCTGGAGACGCGTTCGGCATCAAATAAAGCCTGCCATGATGCTTATGGATCATGTTGTAGCTGGTTTGCCTACAGGTCTACACTGTGATGCAACAGATTGCACTCATCTTGAGATATCTGCAGGAATTTTACGACTGAACAGCACTCTATGCGTTTCGTTTATTTATGTGAACAACTGGACCAAAGACAATCTCCTGGAAGATCAGATTCATACATATAGTTCACGAAATGATTCCAGGATAGTCGATTTTGAAGCAGCCAATATTTGCATTTCAACAGAAGCCGTTCTTCGTTATTCTTCATGCGGCCGCCATTAAAATGTATGTATTGGCCTCTAGCAATAAACGGAGATCCATTAAGTCACTGGGCCATAATTGTCAGTTCTTCCCCACCTTCACATAAACTGGAGAACGACTTATATCATGAAAAATTTACCCCGCATAGATGCTCATACGCGAAAATTGCGACGAAAGTAGGTTAGCTCGTAAAAAACGTCTAAAACGTAAAAACGTCGCATGATCTCTTCAATTTGTATAAAACGTAGATATTTTATGGATAAGGGAGGACGTAAGTTTGACGCAGATGGAGGAATATCGTAAAAATGAACATATTTATCGTGAATAATAGACGTTGATGAAAATTTTCTCGTTCCAAAAGCTCGAATGTGTTAGAATATGAATAAATGGGCGGAAATTTAGGATACATAATATGATTTATGATGCGACAAAAATCTGTACCACTCCATTTATCAAATTATACTGGAGAAGAAGAATTTTCCCTTTCGATGATATATAGAGAAACTGATAATCCATTTATCCATATATCGGGTGTTTTTTTAGAGTGATAGAACTTTAAATTGAAATAAAAAACATATACATTAAGATTGAGGCCAATTTATTTTTTTATTTGAAAGATAGTTTCATGACATTTATGTTTTAAACATAATTTCCGGCATATGTCCACCACGACTAGCTCTGAGGAACCGCATTCGAGTAATTCAGGTTTTATTTCATCAATTACACGAGTTATGTTGGCTTCCAAAGCGTCTACTGTTTCTGGTTTATAAATAAACCAACGACTTGACATAACCCCAAAAAAAATAATTCAGTAGATTTATGTCACATGATCTTCGAGGCCAATTAATTGGACCATTTCTCCAAATAATATTATCGCCAAATCTTTCTTTCAATAAATCAAGTGTTACAGTAGCAGCATGAGGAGTAGCGCCATATTGTTGGAACCAAAACACTTCTGGGTCGATACCATTCATATTTTGAAACAAATAATCAATGATCATCATCTGGATCATCATTGACACTATGACTTACAGCAGCGATATTTTCTTCTGTACTTACAGTTCTTCGTCTTGTTGTTGCATCGAGTAGAGAAAATGTTGTCCGAAATCTATCGATAGTTCAACGAATAAGCTGGTCTGATGGACGATTATGTAAACCATAAATTTCACGAAGTGCTCTTTAAGTTTGGCGAATAGAACACTGAATTTGAAAATAAATTTCAACAATTTGTAAACGTTGTTGCGGCGTTGAGTCTTTCCATGATAATTTGGTCAATGCTTACTGAACAGAAATGTCAAAACAACATGGCTTCTATCTTCTATCATATCATAGTTATCCCTATCGAAAGTTCTATCACTCTAAAAAACCCCCGATATACATTCTGCCAAGAAAGTACCGGGAATTATCGATTTAAATCTGGCGGGGCAATGAGGCAGGTAAAAAATTTTTTTCCTAGGTTGGTACCACTGTCCTTAATTATTATGCCAAGCTTGAGCGGGATCTGTCAACTAGTGTCTTTGCAACAGCTGATTAAGTCAGTCGATGTCAGAGTGCGTGCCGATTTTTACTATGGGTGATTACGTTGAGCAAAGAATTTGTTTAAAGTTTTGTGTTGCAAATGAATTTTCGTGTGCCGATGCATTGAAAATGTTGCAAAACGCCTTTGGTGATAATGCTCTATCGAAAACTCGTGCCTATCAGTGGTACAGAGCCTTCTAGGACGGTCGTGAAGTGGTCGCCCATCGACGGCTTCGATCGAAGATAATGTCGATAAAATTAAGGAAAGGGTGCTGGAAAACCGTCGTACCAGCTTGAGAGAGATAGCACATGATCTTAAGATATCCCACGAGTCCGCACGTACGATTTTGATTGATATTTTGGGCATGAGAAAGGTGGCCGCACGACTCGTACCGAAAGACCTGATATTTCTTCAAAAACGTCATCGCGAACAGGTTGCTTCAGACATGCTGGATCGCTGTAATTCCGATTCTACATTCATGGAACGCATTATAACTGGTGATGAGACCTGGGTCTACGAGTACGATATGCAAACAAGCCAGCAACCATCGGAATGGGTGGCAAAAAATGAGCCGAAACCGAAAAAACCACGCCAAAGCCGCTCGAAAATGAAGGTGATGCTCATTGTTTTCTTCGATATCCGTGGCGTGGTGCACTACGAATTCGTTCCAGAGGGTCAGACGGTAAACAAGGAGTATTACCTAGGCGTTATGAAACGTTTGCGTGAGCGTATCCGTAAGAAGCGGCCAAATTTGTGGGCGAACAACTCATGGATTTTGCATGACGATAACGCGCCTTCTCACCGAGCTACGATTGTGACTGACTTTCTCGCCAAAAACTCAACATACGTGCTTCAGCAATCACCGTATTCGCCGGATTTGGCTCCCTGCGACTTTTTCCTCTTCCCAAAACTAAAATTGCCCCTTCGTGGCACCCGTTTTGAGTCGATTGAAGCCATAAAACAAAATTCGGCGCGAGAGCTAAAGTCCATCCCGGAAAGCGCCTATAAAAAATGTTTCGATAATTGGAAGTGCCGTTGGCATAGATGTATTGGAGCAAATGGAGCCTATTTTGAAGGCGACCCAATAAATTTTGACGATTAAATGTAAAAATGTTGTTTTAATTGAAAATTCCCGGTACTTTCTTGACAGAGTAGTATACATATTATAGATATCTTGGTCATCTTTTTAGCAGATCATCGCCAAAAATCCATTTCCAGTGTCAAAAGTCGACGCTCCATATTTTTGGTTAGTTGCCATATTTCACACCCATACAGTACTATACTTTCAAAGATGGAATTATATATTTGGTGTTTCTTTTCACGCGAGATACTTTTGGATTACAGTATTGAGTTCAGACATCCAAAGACGTTTGTACATTTTTGTATTCGTTGTTTTATTTCCGTTTCTGTTCAGCGGGTATTATCTCTTTATACAATGCATAAATATTTAGCCTTTGATTCATTGACTGACAGACTCCACTTTTCGTATTCGGCCAAGCAGCCTTGTCATAAACTCCAAACCTTCCTTGTCATGAACACTTGATAGTTTGCAAAATGGAGGTGTATAAAGTTTTTTCGTTATTCAGTGGTATTCCCATTTTAAGTCAAGATCTTCTCCATTTCCGGAATGCCTCATTCGGGCATATCTTGAATAACATTGGAGACAAACACCATCTCTGTCGTAGGCCTTTAGATACTGCAAAGCTCTTGGACCTACTCATACCTAGTTTTATTTTAGTTGATGTTGCTTGATTATAGAGCTGTTTTATTGCCTATTGTTGGTGAATTCTTAAACGATTTATTGTGATAAGGGATACTAACATATGGCGTCTACTACTCTGTCGAGAAAGTACCGGGAATTTTCAATTAAAACAACATTTTTACATTTAATCGTCAAAATTTATTGGGTAGCCTTCAAAATAGGTTCCATTTGCTCCAATACATCTATGCCAACGGCACTTCCAATTATCGAACCATTTTTTATAGGCGCTTTCCGGGATGGACTTTAGCTCTCGCGCCGAATTTTGTTTTATGGCTTCAATCGACTCAAAACGGGTGCCACGAAGGGGCAATTTTAGTTTTGGGAAGAGGAAAAAGTCGCAGGGATCCAAATCCGGCGAATACGGTGATTGCTGAAGCACGTTTGTTGAGTTCTTGGCGAGAAAGTCAGTCACAATGGTAGCTCGGTGAGAAGGCGCGTTATCGTCATGCAAAATCCATGAGTTGTTCGCTCACAAATTTGGCCGCTTCTTACGGATACGCTCACGCAAACGTTTCATAACGCCTAGGTAATACTCCTTGTTTACCGTCTGACCCTCTGAAACGAATTCGTAGTGCACCACGCCACGGATATCGAAGAAAACAATAAGCATCACCTTCATTTTCGAGCGGCTTGTGCGTGGTTTTTTCGGTTTCGGCTCATTTTTTGCCACCCATTCCTATGATTGCTGGCTTCTTTGCATATCGTACTCGTAGACCCAGGTCTCATCACCAGTTATAATGCGTTCCATGAATGTAGAATCGGAATTACAGCGATCCAGCATGTCTGAAGCAACCTGTTCGCGATGACGTTTTTGAAGAAAATTCAGGTCTTTCGGTACGAGTCGTGCGGACACCTTTCTCATGCCCAAAATATCAATCAAAATCGTACGTGCGGACTCGTGGGATATCTTAAGATCATGTGCTATCTCTCTCAAGCTGGTACGACGGTTTTCCAGCACCCTTTCCTTAATTTTATCGACGTTATCTTCGATCGAAGCCGTCGATGAGCGACCACTTCACGACCGTCCTTGAAGGCTCTGTACCACTGATATGCACGAGTTTTCGATAGAGCATTATCACCAAAGGCCTTTTGCAACATTTTCAATGCATCGGCACACGAAAATTCATTTGCAACACAAAACTTTAAACAAATTCTTTGCTCAACGTAATCACCCATAGTAAAAATCGGCACGCACTCTGACATCGACTGACTTAATCAGCTGTTGCAAACACACTAGTTGACAGATCTCGCTCAAGCTTGGCATAGTTATTTAGGACAGTGGTACCAACCTAGGAAAAAAAAAATTTACCTGCCTCATTGCCCCGCCAGATTTAAATCGATAATTCCCGGTACTTTCTTGACAGAATGTATATTGGATAAACATAGGACTCCCGTAAGATGTGTATACAGCGTTGCCTTTCTCTGTACATGGCTGCAGTTTGAGAAGACCGTGATTTGGAGCATACAGTCCGTTCGGGACATCTACTGACCGGCATATGTATCTGTTCCCGAAAAAAAAAAACCATTTCATGTCTATGAATTTTTCAGACCTCGAAAAATGTTAATACTCTCCGATTAAAAACGGGCAGGGATGGATAGAACCGACGATTATATCGTTTGAATAAATTATGAGCGAAATGATGGGATTCGATATCGCACATGGCGAAATAATTAATGAGCGGATTATGTAGGTTATTTTCGGATTGACCGACTGAGTCGTTTGTATTTTCGATCTGTCGAAAGAACGATTAACGTTCGCGCGGAACGGGAAAAATAATCTTCAAATTAATATAAAGTCCGTATTGATGATCGACGCGTGCATATTTATGCTAATAAAAAATAATTTTTTTCATCTATGATATCATAATGCTATTTTTGCATCCCAACGGGACGAGTTTTGCTCACGTTTTGTTACTTTAAGATATTCAATGAAATGTGATTAATCTATAATTTTAGTTTATAGTTTATTTTTTAATTGTTCTGTGAATATCAGATTCATTCACCAACATAATAGGATATTTCGAGATAAAACCCCGTATAAAAGATGAACAATTTCATAATTAGCTGTTATTTGCTTAAGTGTACGAAGTACATAACTAAAATAAATGGAGGTTTATACTTGATAAATATACAGATATATTCTGTTAGGCAACTACATATTCAAATTCAAAAAATTATATTTAATATTATATCTTCAGGAATTAAATAAATGTCATGAAAGAACCACTTATATCAAACGACAAAAAAATAAACATTCATTATAAGACATCCAAATGATATAACAAAATCCAATAAATATAAATTGTTAACAAAAATCCTATAAATTAATTATTTTGAGTAGACAAAATTTTGTTTCTGCTCATCAAACTTATGAAAACATATCTTTCAAAAATGTTTAACATAATCTTAAGAATTTCATCATAAAACTATCTTACTTAGAATATTCAATATTATTGGATATCTAACTAGGTTACTTTTTAAAAAATCTCAAGATATATAAAAACATTATTAAAACAAGTTTTAGGAGTTGATTGATGTTATATTTTATTGAATATGAAAATAATTGAGTACTGACGAAGCAAAGTCTCTAAAAACTTGATTTTTAATAATGTTTCCATATATCTTGAGATTTTCTAAAAAGTAACTTAGTTAGATATCCAATAATATTGAATATTTTAAGTAAGATAGTTTTATGAAGAAATTCTTAAGACTGTTAAATATTTTTGAAAGATATCTGTTTTCATAAGAGGAATGAGATCAATATTTTCTCACCTTTTAACAATTCAGAAGGCTTCTAGTAAATGAATACTGAAAATTTAAATGGAGTGTAATGTTAACTCGAAATAAATAGTTCTGTGGTTTATCATTGATCTTAAAGATTGAAAGGCTAATTAACGGCCTCTGTTATAGCACAAGGACCATCTGTATAAAGAATGTTAAGGAAACCGAATAATAATATATTATGAATAAAATAAAATAAATGGAATTCTATAATTGATAGAAGGTATATAAAATTATATTTAAATAAGTACATAACCGACATGCTTGCTCAAAAGAAATAATTTAGCTAGACATACCAGAATTTTCCAGCTACCTCATGAAACAAGCAATAGTGAAGACGTACCTGGAAATAAAAAAAAATGAAAACGCACATGAAGATTGGAAAAAAGCAGTAAAATAAATAAATCTTCAATGAAAAATTTCATTGCCACAAACATTAAATTGATCGCTCAAAGCAGCCCCACGCTTCATATAAATATCTTTATCGAATTTTTCGATACCGGCATCAAAAAACTTCCGGAAAGGCGAACAAAATATGTAAATAGTGACGGGAACCTAGAAAAAATGTGATTTTTCGTAAAGTTTTCGATAATAAAAAACGTGTTAGGGTTTTTGTCTCGATCATATTTGAACCACCCTCGTAATTAACAAAAGTTTCGTGTTAACCAACATTCTGTCTTATATTTTTATTTTCTGCTTTAAGATCTATTAAAAATTAGGCATGTTATATATTTTTATTGATGGCTCTCATTTGTTATTCTGAAAAGTCGACTGATTATTATGGACGAGAGTTTTAAAAGCTATCATTGTCAATTTTCTACATTTTACCTATAGATTCCTTCATATTTTTTAGTGTTCATGTATGATTTTTGAGAATTCTATGTCTATTTGAATAGAAATAGAAGTTTATAAGACATTATGATTTAAAACTGCATTATGTAGAGTAGGGTGGGTCAAAAAAAGCGATTTTTTTTTACAAGTGACACAGAAAAATGGTTTGCTAGATACCTTAAAAAAATTCTCACCAAGCATGAGCTCTTAATTTTAATAGGAAGATCCTCCGTATCCAATAGAAAAAATTCATACCTCATTATTTATCGATTGAACAGAAAAATGTTCCAAGAGAATTTTTTAGGAAATTTAATGCTCTACAAAAAAGGTATCTTATATTTCTTCCGTGGACCTCACCATTTGAAAGATATTAAGGATTTAATTTTGATTATTTTAAGACAAATTTCATTTTTGTTTAGGAATTTTATAACTCGACAATAAATGATTTTTACAAAATGCGCAATACAAATTTTTGTTGGAAATTAACTGCTCTATTAAAATAGTTTCTTATGTTTTGGCGATGAAATTAACCGTTCATCATCAAACTTTAATGTGTACGGATTTTAAAAGTTTTTGATTAGATATTCGAAAAATTTCAATTTAATTTGTAAATTTCATATGAATTTCATTTCTTGTCGTTAATATAAGTATTATTTGAGTTTTATTTTCGAAATTATCAAAAATTTTCTTCAATTATTCTAAACATTTTATTTTTAATCATTAGAAATCACGATCCTAGGGAAAATTTCTCCTTTAGAGAATTTTTGTTTTGTATTTTATTTCATCTGTTTGAATTGTGAACTAGCGCCACCTACTTTTTCTTTTACCGTTATGTTGTCGTTGGTTTGTATACATTTATTTCTACAGCATTTTTAGTGTTTCCAAAATTTATGATCTCGTATATGTGATCGAACGATTAATTATTTACAGATATTGCGGTTACTACGTGAATTAGCTTGATATTTATCGAAAATATGGATAAGGAAATTCATTTGATCGGAAAACCTGTGCAAAAATTTCAGAAGGTAAGTTACAGTCAACAGTGAAAGAGATTATGAGTGTTTTTTTTCATCAGCTCAAAGTTTTGAAATGTTCTATCAAACAAAGTGCCAAAAATGCAGCTGATAAAGATGTTGAATTATGGAAAAACAACCAGATTCCGACTAGTGAATCGACTAATGTAATAAAAAAAATTCTTCGCTATCATAATGGATGGTTGACATTGCAAAATCTTTTGTGCGAAAAAAATCATCAGCACGATACAAAAATGAAATAAAATTTCCGAATGAACTTACAGCATTATTGGATATTGTCGATAATAAATCATTAAAACTGCTTGGTAATGATATTCAAGAGCTATATTCAAATCAAAAAAGTGATACCCGGAAAGAAATTCTTCCTAATAACCCAAATAAATCAAACAGAACTATGACTATGATGGAAGTAGATGAAAGTCGTAAGTATGTTCAACACTTAATTATACAAACCAACGACAACATAACGATAAAGGGAAAAGTAGGTGGCGCTAGTTCACAATTCAAACAGATGCAATAAAATACAACACAAAAATTCTCTAGAGAATAAATTTTCCCTAGGATCGTGATTTCTAATGATTAAAAATAAAATATTTAGAATAATTGAAGAAAAATTTTGATAATTTCGAAAATAATACTCAAATAATACTTATATTAATGACAAGAAATGAAATTCATATGAAATTTATAAATTAAATCGAAATTTTTCGAATATCTAATCAAAAACTTTTAAAATCCGTACACATGAAAGTTTGATGATGATTATCTTTTGAACGGTTAATTTCATCGCCAAAACATAAGAAACCATTTTTATAGAGCAGTGAATTTCCAACAAAAATTGGTATTGCGCATTTTGTAAAAGTCATTTATTGTCGAGTTATAAAATTCATAAACAAAAATGAAATTTGTCTCAAAATAATCGAAATTAAATCCTCAGTATCTTTCGAATGGTGAGCTTTACTGAAAAAATATAAGATACCTTTTTTGTAGAGCATTAAATTTCCTAAAAAATTCCCTTGGAACATTTTTCTGTTCAATCGATAAATGATGAGGTATGATTTTTTTTTCTATTGGACCGAGAAAAAAATATGAAATTGCGATGCGGAGGATCTTCCTATTAAAATTAAGAGCTCATGATTGGTGAGAATTTTTTTAAGGTGTCTAGCAACCCATTTTACCGTGTCACTTGTAAAGAAAATAATCGATTTTTTTGACCCACCCTAAAGTAGAGGTTTAACAGAATTATTCGCTTTAATAATTAAAATTCGAAATATAAGCCCCCCAATTTGATGAATTTGCTTCAGATTCTCTGGATATTTAGGGACCTTATCAGAAATTACCTGAAATATGATGAAAATCAACTCGGAAAGTGTGGTAAATTTCGAGATCTATCTTGATTCAATGGCAAACGGATACAGTTTAGTTGCAGTGGAAACGGTGCAACCTTCTTCTTCGCCGTCAATGAGCAATGCATATGCAAGAGAGGCCTTCTCGTATCTTACCGGGGGCGGCGCCGCCTCTTCCTGATTAACTCTAATATTGTAATTAACAGTCAAACCGCTTACACTTTACCGGCTCCAATCTCTCCCCCTTCTACCGTATTTTCTCCTTCTAACTCCTCTCGAGTCTGTTTCCGAAAGGAAACAAGGCCGCCCGTTATCCTATGCCGACTTGATATCGCAATTCCTAAACCCCTACAGAATTTCTATAAATTCTCTCTCGCTTCTTGTACTGGGAAAGGGACTTTTACGTATACTTAATTGGCTTACGTTTTCTGATACCTGCCGAGTTATCATCGTCTTGTAATTAATTAGGATGAGAATGAAAACTTCAGCTGTACTTTCGAGTTGAACATACTAACAGAGAAATAATGCCTAACCTACGGAGTTAGGGCATAGCTTTAATGAGATGATCGATTTTCTGCTGAGGTTTCATCCAAAACTGTCTCCACTCGCAGTTCTAGTTAAGGAAGGATAGATCATATTCATCAATCTCATACAATTATATTTTTGAATTGTAAAATGATTTCAACCATTCAGTTCCAGGTTGGTTCCTTGCGAAGACAGGAGAAAAATCCGCCAGTTCGAAAATGTAACTTTCTATCCATCCATTTTTAAATCCTATCAACGATCCCTCGTTCCATTACGCAAC
Source organism: Megalocaria dilatata (assembly GCA_034642435.1). Taxonomy (NCBI): domain Eukaryota; kingdom Metazoa; phylum Arthropoda; class Insecta; order Coleoptera; family Coccinellidae; genus Megalocaria; species Megalocaria dilatata. The sequence goes on from CM067862.1 coordinate 10,708,686, forward strand.
GTCTCTTGAGCGAATACAAATTCGGTCGGGCCAACTATTAATTCCGATTATAAAACGGTATTATCCTGGGCTCGATCCCCAGAGCGACGGAATATTGATAGCAAATTAGGCCCGGCAATCTGGTCTTATATTTCGACGTCGCCAATTTGAGCTACTAGGACTTCCGTTACCTCGTTTACCCGTCAACCGCTCCAGATCCGAGACGTAAGGTCCTGCAAGAACCCTTCCAAGCACTTTCTTGTCGCCTCCTAGTTAGGTTCGATCGATCGACCTTTCTTCACAATATTCGGTTGTTTGTCGTAAGAAAGACTAGAAAAATATCGAACTGCCTAAAACACTCAAAATGTGGAAGTTTGCTTGTTTTCGGTGAAGTTCATTTTATGTTTAAATGGTGCATAGCACTGACGTGAAGTCGAAACCTTTGCGCGCACTTTAATGTAGTCAAAATTCGTCAAGGTAGAATAAAGTCTTTAAGGTTTTTCCTCTGAGAGGCAGTTGGTTCATCCATTCTGATGTGTGCTGGAGAACTTGCCAAGAGTGACCTGCGGTTGCTTGCTTTCGGTGTGTTGCACGGTGTGCCCTCGGTTAACGTCAGTGCAGTTCGTGAAATGCGCCCATTTTTCACCACCAGGTTCCCATCGGTGCAGTTCCTGAAACTAGTGATCTTTCATCAAAGTGCTCATCGGTGCAGTTCGTGAAATGCGCACATTTTTCACCACCAGGTTCCCATCGGTGCAGTTCCTGAAACTAGTGATCTTTCATCAAAGTCCTCATCGGTGCAGTTCGTGAAATGCGCACATTTTTCACCACCAGGTTCCCATCGGTGCAGTTCCTGAAACTAGTGATCTTTCATCAAAGTGCTCATCGGTGCAGTTCGTGAAATGCGCACATTTTTCACCACCAGTGTTTCCATCGGCGCAGTTCGTGAAACTCGTGATCTTCCACCAAAGCCCTCATCAGTGCAGTTCGTGAAATGCGCACAATTTTCACCACCAGGGTTCCGATCGGTGCTGTTCGTGGAACTCGTGATCTTTCATCAACGTCTTCATCGGTGCAGTTCGTGAAATGCGCACATTTTCACCACCAGGGTTTCCATCAGCGCAGTTCCTGAAATGCGCACATTTTCACCACCAGGTTGCTATCGGTGCAGTTCGTGAAACTAGTGATCTTTCATCAAAGTGCTCATCGGCGCAGTTTGTGAAATACGCACATTTTTCACCACCAGAGTTTCTATCGGCGCAGTTCGTGAAACTCGTGATCTTCCACCAAAGCCCTCATCGGTGCAGTTCGTGAAATGCGCACAATTTTCACCACCAGGGTTCCCATCGGTGCTGTTCGTGGAACTCGTGATCTTTCATCAACGTCTTCATCGGCGCAGTTCGTGAAACTCGTGATCTTCCACCAAAGTCCTCATCGGGGCAGTTCGTGAAATGCGCACATTTTCACACCCAGGTTCCCATCGGTGCAGTTCCTGAAACTAGTGATCTTTCATCAAAGTGCTCATCGGCGCAGTTCGTGAAATACGCACATTTTTCACCACCAGGGTTTCCATCGGCGCAGTTCGTGAAACTCGTGATCTTCCACCAAAGCCCTCATCGGTGCAGTTCGTGAAATGCGCACAATTTTCACCACCAGGGTTCCCATCAGTGCTGCTCGTGGAACTCGTGATCTTTCATCAACGTCTTCATCGGTGCAGTTCGTGAAATGCGCACATTTTTCACCACCAGGGTTTCCATCAGCGCAGTTCGTGAAACTCGTGATCTTCCACCAAAGTCCTCGGTGCAGTTCGTGAAATGCGCACAATTTTCACCACCAGGGTTCCCATCGGTGCTGTTCGTGGAACTCGTGATCTTTCATCAAGGTCCTCATCGGGGCAGTTCGTGAAATGCGCACATTTTCACCACCAGGTTGCCATCGGTGCAGTTCGTGAAACTAGTGATCTTTCATCAAAGTGCTCATCGGCGCAGTTCGTGAAATGCGCACAATTTTCACCACCAGGGTTCCCATCGGTGCTGTTCGTGGAACTCGTGATCTTCCATCAAAGTCCTCATCGGGGCAGTTCGTGAAATGCGCACATTTTCACCACCAGGTTGCCATCGGTGCAGTTCGTGAAACTGGTGATCTTTCATCAAAGTGCTCATCGGCGCAGTTCGTGAAATGCGCACATTTTTCACCACAAGGGTTTCCATCGGTGCAGTTCGTGAAACTCGTGATCTTTCATCAAGTCCTCATCGATGCAGTTCGTGAAATGCGCACAATTTTTACCACAGGGTTCCCATCGGTGCTGTTCGAGGAACTCGTGATCTTTCGTCAAAGTGCTCATCGGCGCAGTTCGTGAAATGCGCACAATTTTCACCACCAGGGTTCCCATCGGTGCTGTTCGAGGAACTCGTGATCTTCCATCAAAGTCCTCATCGGGACAGTTCGTGAAATGCGCACATTTTCACCACCAGGTTGCCATCGGTGCAGTTCGTGAAACTGGTGATCTTTCATCAAAGTGCTCATCGGCGCAGTTCGTGAAATGCGCACATTTTTCACCACCAGGGTTTCCATCGGCGCAGTTCGTGAAACTCGCGATCTTTCATCAAAGTCCTCATTGGTGCAGTTCGTAAAATGCGCACAATTTTCACCACCAGGGTTCCCATCGGTGCTGTTCGAGGAACTCGTGATCTTTCATCAAAGTCCTCATCGGTACAGTTCGTGAAATGCGCACATTTTTCACCACCAGGGTTTCCATCGGCGCAATTCGTAAAACTCGTGATCTGTCATCAAAGTCTTCATCGGTGCAGTTCGTAAAATGCGCACAATTTTCACCACCAGGGTTCCCATCGGTGCTGTTCGCGGAACTCGTGATCTTTCATCAAAGTCCTCATCGGTATAGTTCGTGAAATGCGCACATTTTTCACCACCAGGGTTTCCATCGGTGCAGCTCGTGAAACTCGTGATCTTCCACCAAAGTCCTCATCGGTGCAGTCCGTGAAATGCACATTTTTCACCACCAGAGTTCCCATCGGTGCAGTTCGTGAAATGCGCACATTTTTCACCGCCAGTTAAGCAGTGCGCAGATGACCATGGTGCGGGCAAAGGTGATCGAGATGCGTGGGTGTAAACCATGGCTTATAGACACTTCATTACAATAATGTCTATGAAAGTTTTCTGTAACATTATTTAAGCAATTGTATCTCATTCTCGCATATTTTCTGTTGCTTCACAGGTGCAGGCAGACTCTTAAAAAATTCTTTTTATTCATCAATGAAATACATCCTTCAATATCATTCACTATTATACACGTAAATTAGCTCATATTTCCATGAGTGGACAAAATTATATTTCAGTACTTTAGCTATTAATAATGACTATGATCCTGCGTTGATAGACAAATTGTTGATACATAAAAATAATAAAATAGCTTTAAATATGATATATCCTAATATAAAAGAAAATTTTAAATACATTTCCTTAAAATATACTAAACCTTTTTCTTACAAAATTGATACATACCTCAAAAATGAATATGATTCAAGAACTTCATTCAAAACCTATTCAAACCTGTGTCTATTCATTATAAATAATAAAGACAGTACACATAAAGATGATAAATCGGGAGTTTATGAGTTAACCTGCGGTGATTGCCCAAAACTTTACATAGGAAAGACTGGAAGAACTTTCCCACATAGAATTTGTGAACATTTGAAGAGTTCCTCAATAATAAAAGTAATTACACATATTCTAACCCTTTGTTAGAATCACACTTTCAACAATAATTTTGAAATTCTACATATAGAATGTAAATCTATGATTCTATGATTAATTTGACGGAAATTCATCTTGAAATCATCAATAAAAAACAATATTCTATTTCCGCCAATATTTTATTTCACTACAACCGTTTCTTCATACGACTTCTTCAGGTGAGTACTACTGGATACTAATTCTACAATATTCGAGAATTTCTATATATAGTGCAAGGTTCACAACAAAAAAACAGAATGGATGAAGAAAGTTTCGCAAGTTAAAGTTATGCCTTAAACTTGTTAGAGTTGCTTGAGATAAATTAACACAATAAAATTGGAATATTACTTAACAAACAATCAGATTTAAATAATTCACACCTATAAAAATATATTCAGATAAGCTGGAATTTACAGAGACTTTTTTTGGGTTTTAGTGCTCAATAAAATTTTTTGTACCTACTGCAATATAAATAGAAACGGATTTCGAAAACAAACTTAATTATTCAAAATGTAAACCTGCCTGATGATGCTACTCTGATAGGGAAACAATTGTATTAAATAACAATAAAAATTGTGAAAATCAGAATAACCTCATTTAATACTGTTTAACTATTTTCCAGATATTGTTAAAATGAATAGAGGTTTATACTTGATAGAAGGTATGTAAAATTATTCAATTATTTTAATATTACCCTTCTACATATTTAATTCCAAAAATATATATTTAATAATTATAAATTCGGAAATTACATTAAATTAATGTAATCTAAGTACCACTTATATCAAACGAAATATAAAATAAACATTAATTATAAGACATTCAAATGATATAACGAAATCCAATAAATAAAAATTGTTAACCAAAATCCTATAAATTAAATATTTTGATTAGACACAATTTTATTTCTGCTCAACAAATTCATGAAAAGAGATATCTTTCAAAAATGTTCAGCATAATCTTAAGAATTTCATCATAATACTATCTTACTTAGAATATTCAGTATTATTGGATACCAAGTTACTTTTTATAAAATCTCAAGATATGTAGAAACATTACTAAAAAACAAGTTTTAAGAGATTTTGCTTCGTCAGTACTCGATTATATTCATATTCAATAAAATAAAATATCAATCAACAAAAAATATTTTCTCGCGTTGTAAAAATTTAGAAAGGTTTCTGGTAAATGAATACTGAAAATTTAAATGCAGTGTAATGTTAACTGAAATAAATAATTATGTGCTTTATCATTGATCTCAAAAATTGAAAGGCAATTTAACGGCCTCTGTTATAGTACAAGTAACATCTGTTTTTACATATCTTGAGATTTTATAAGAATTTTAGAAGAATCTTACTAGGTTAGTAAGATATCCAATAATATTGAATATTCTAAGTAATATAGTTTTACGATGAAATTCTTGAGATTATGTTAAACATTTTTGACAGATATCTGTTTTCATACGATTGATGAGCAGAAACAAAATTTTGTCTACTCAAAATATTTAGATTATAGGAATTTGGTTAACAATTTTTATTTATTGGATTTTGTTATATCAGGTGTTTCTTGACCTAGCAAAGGCGTTTGACACAGTGAATCACGAGTTACTGATCGAAAAATTAGAAAAAATTGGAATAAGAGGAAAATGTCTTGATCTGTTCGGTAATTATTTGAAGGGCAGAGTGCAATCTGTCAGAATTGAGGGGGTACTGAGTGAACCAGGCGTGATAAAGATGGGAATACCGCAGGGTACGGTGATCGGCCCGGTACTTTTTCTTGTGTTCATTAATGATCTGTTGAACAGTCTAGGATTAGAAATCATCTCATATGCCGATGACTCACTCGCTCTGTTTGTGGGAGACAACTGGGATCAGGTATATGAGAGGGCAACAAACGGATTAGCAGTAATTCGTTATTGGTTGATGACGAACAGATTAAGACTGAATATAGCGAAGACGAGGTTTACAGCTTTTTCTATAACAGCTAAAGGTCAGCCTAGGTTCTCTTCGATTCCGCTACATTTTCCGGACTGTAATGGGGTAGGGTGTGGTTGTCCTTTGATTGCCAAAGCTGAATCGGTAAGGTATTTGGGAGTGGTCGTTGATCAGTTTTTGAGGTGGGATAAACACGTGGAGTCCTTGGTTGAGAGATCGCGTTCTACATTTTATATTTTTTATAATTTAAGGAATATTTTACAAAAAGAAGCCCTCCTCCAAGTATATGAGTCTCTAATTCTGTCAGTGTTTCGTTACGGAGTGGCCATTTGGGGTGGTATGTTTGGTGGTTGCGCTAAAGCTTTGGAGACGGTACAGAACACAATCTTGAAAATAATTCATGGGGTGGGACGTTTATATAGTACTGAAATATTGTATAGGGAAACTAAACAACTTAATTTTAAACAACTATATATATACGAGTGTTTGCTGAGACAATTTTATAGAAATGATACGCTAGTAGATCATGGTTATAACACGAGATACACATCCAACCTCACTGTCTCAGTTCCAAGATTTTGCGGTAGCCACTTGCAGCGCAGTTTGCCTTATCATGGTGCCAAGTTCTTTTCCCTGTTGCCTGGCCAAATAAAAATGAATTTTAACCCTAGGAGGAAAAAGGATAGAAAAAAATTGTTATCGTTTATTGTGGACAAGCCTGAGGCTTTTTATAGAATACTTGGACGATAGTGTGGTTGTGATAAGCTTTGGTACAGGTGTTGGGCATTCAATCTGGTTGTTTTTGATTTTCTTTTTTTTTTTTCTGCGAAGTAGTGTTATTGGTTTTTTTTTTTCTCTTGGTTGAACGTAATTGAGTTGACCTTATGTGAACTATTGTTTTTATTATTCATTATGTACGGAGGATGTCGGCATACAAACTTTAAGTTTAGGCTAGACTTCTCCAAATTGTTGAATGTCGAATATTTGTAGTTTGATATGAATAAATGAATTGAAATGAATTGAATTTGGAGGTCTTATAATGAATGTTTATTTTAAATGTCGTTTGGTATAAGTGGTACTTATATGACATTGATTTAATTTAATTCCTGAAATTATAATTAATAAATTTAATTTTTTGAAATTAAATATTGAGAAGGCTAATATTAAAATATTTAAATAAGGATATTGTTAAGTTTGCAGTTGTCCGAAGATGAGGTAATACCTCTAAACTGAAGTCACAAAAATGTGTGAAGCAGTAAAAGATGGCGTTTTCTAAAAACTTGTTCCAATGTATAATTATTCTTGAAAATAAACGTTTGCACTATTCATCATTACCAACAGCGAAAACAGAATAAAAAGTAATCACAAATAAAGCAGAACAATGAGAAAGGAAGCAATTGTGTACGTATTTATCGAAAGCAAACGCGGTCGGAACGAAAACGAGTATGTATATTGATTTCGAGCCACGTCGGTGCGCGGTTATTTTTCCGAAACGTCCCAGCCATTCAGGCCGAATAGCTGATTTCCGATCCGCAATTATTCCCATCGAAAACACCCCACTCCACCCCCCTATCCGTCAGTCCCGTAATAACAATTTTCTTTATGAAAGCCGCAACTGATTATCGACGACCAAATTTCAATTAAAAATTTTCGATCGGCTGAAAGGCGAACCGCAACTCTAGAAAATTAATATCATAGGCGGCCGAGGCCGCAGATTCATATTTATGGCGTTGGTACGGGCTGCTGTTGCATGCTGCCGCTGTTTCACGGCCATCTAGGGACTAAAATTCGGGGAAATCCGAAACGTACTCGATTATTTTCCAAATCGTGAATTATCTTTGAAGGCTATTGCTGATTTAACGAACTAAAATACATTGATAATTTCATAAAATATGGTGCAGACGCTACTGAAATCAAGTCAGTAGAACGATTAAAAAAATTATGAATTATATGACATGAATTATCGTAACATGGTAGAAGTATTCAAATGAAGTGGAAAACGTTTTCCTCTGATTAAAAATTTTCCACTTTTCCAAAATTTACATGATCTAAAAAGCAGATAACATTATTATTGTGAATTGAAGTTGAGTCCAGAATGTTTAATGGAAATATTCAAATATAAATCAAGCATCAAACAATTTGGATGATAGAAAGGAATTCAACGAAGTTGGCTGTGAATTCAGAATCTTCCGGAAATATCCTTACCCAAGAATTCAGTACAAATTCCTCTAACACGGAAACCATTATAAAAGGAAAATTGAAAGTGAGGAACAGGCTTACCAAAAGGAAGAAATAATTTTAATTCTGTGAACTTTCCAATTCGACTTCAAAACATTTCTTGTTTACATTAGGATTACGGAATAGACATAAGGTTAGACTTGGGTCATAGAGTTTAGCAACAAGATTAGTTTAGGGATCACAGATTTATAACTCACGTTACTCAATATATTTAAAAAAAATTGAATTATCAGAAATTCAAATTTAACTCTTAAAAAACCAAAATTAATCAAATTCAAATTTTTTATTCACAATAACAAAATTTCAAATATAACTAGTTAGTCGACAGCACACGATAACATCAACTATATACAGGGGTGATCCAATAAGTATTCTACATTTCTATATTTTGAATAAACAAAATTCCTTATTTTGGATAACATGAATCAAACATAAAATAAATAGAGGTTTATACTTGATAGAAGATATATCAAATTATTCAAATATTTTAATATTAGCCCTCTACATATTTAATTTCAAAAAATTATATTTAACAATTATAACATCAGGAATTATTTATGTAGAAGGCTAATATTAAAATATTTGAATAATTTTATATACCTTCTATCAAGTACAAACCTCTATTTATTTTATTTTATTCATAATATATAATTATTTGGTTTCCTTAACATTCTTTATACAGATAGTCCTTGTGCTATAACAGAGACCGTTAAATTGCCTTTCAATCTTTTAGATCAATGGTAAACCAAAGAAATATTCATTTGAGTTAACATTACACTCCGTTCAAATTTTCAGTATTCATTTACCAGAAGCTTTCTGAATTTTTAAAAGGCGAGAAAATATTTTTTAATGATTGTTGTTATATTTTATTGAATATGAATATAATTGAGTACTAACGAAGCAAAGTCTTTCTTAATACTTGTTTTTAGTAATGTTTTTACATATCTTGAGATTTTATAAAAAGTAACTTAGTTAGATATCTAATAATATTGAATATTCTAAGTAAGATAGATATTTGATAGATTCGGTCTTTACTTGGTGGAAACTCATTTTAATTAAAAAAATGTATAGGAGACAGTAATTTATTTCCACAAAAATGTTTGTACTAATACAGCAATTGTTTCACCACGATGTGGCTTCTTCAGGTATTACATTGTACTGTTGTATTAGTACAAACATTTTTGTGGAAATAAATTACTGTCTCCTATACATTTTTTTAATTAAGTAAGATAGTTTTATAATGAAATTCTTAAGATTATTTTTGGAAGATATCTGTTTTCATAAGATTGATGAGCAGAAACAAAATTTTGTCTACTCAAAATATTTAATTTATTGGATTTTGTTATATCATTTGGATGTCTTATGATGAATATTTATTTTAGATGTTGTTTGATATAAGTGGTACTTATATGACACTAATTTAATTTAATTCCTGAAGTTATAATTATTCAGTATAATGTTTTGAAATTAATACTACTCTGTCAAGAAAGTACCGGCAATTTTCAATTAAAACAACATTTTTACATTTAATCGTCAAAATTTATTGGGTCGCCTTCAAAATAGGCTCCATTTGCTCCAATACATCTATGCCAACGGCACTTCCAATTATCGAAACATTTTTTATAGGCGCTTTCCGGGATGGACTTTAGCTCTCGCGCCGAATTTTGTTTTATGGCTTCAATCGACTCAAAACGGGTGCCACGAAGGGACAATTTTAGTTTTGGGAAGAGGAAAAAGTCGCAGGGAGCCAAATCCGGCGAATACGGTGGTTGCTGAAGCACGTTTGTTGAATTTTTGGCGAGAAAGTCAGTCACAATCGTAGCTCGGTGAGAAGGCGCGTTATCGTCATGCAAAATCCATGAGTTGTTCGCCCACACATTTGGCCGCTTCTTACGGATACGCTCACGCAAACGTTTCATAACGCCTAGGTAATACTCCTTGTTTACCGTCTGACCCTCTGGAACGAATTCGTAGTGCACCACGCCACGGATATCGAAGAAAACAATGAGCATCACCTTCATTTTCGAGCGGCTTTGGCGTGGTTTTTTCGGTTTCGGCGCATTTTTTGCCACCCATTCCGATGATTGCTGGCTTGTTTGCATATCGTACTCGTAGACCCAGGTCTCATCACCAGTTATAATGCGTTCCATGAATGTAGAATCGGAATTACAGCGATCCAGCATGTCTGAAGGAACCTGTTCGCGATGACGTTTTTGAAGAAAATTCAGGTCTTTCGGTACGAGTCGTGCGGCCACCTTTCTCATGCCCAAAATATCAATCAAAATCGTACGTGCGGACTCGTGGGATATCTTAAGATCATGTGCTATCTCCCTCAAGCTGGTAAGACGGTTTTCCAGCACCCTTTCCTTAATTTTATCGACGTTATCTTCGATCGAAGCCGTCGATGGGCGACCACTTCACGACCGTCCTTGAAGGCTCTGTACCACTGATATGCACGAGTTTTCGATAGAGCATTAGCACCAAAGGCCTTTTGCAACATTTTCAATGCATCGGCACACGAAAATTCATTTGCAACACAAAACTTTAAACAAATTCTTTGCTCAACGTAATCACCCATAGTAAAAATCGGCACGCACTCTGACATCGACTGACTTAATCAGCTGTTGCAAACACACTAGTTGACAGATCCCGCTCAAGCTTGGCATAGTAATTGAGGACAATGGTACCAACCTAGGAAAAAAAATGTTTACCTGCCTCATTGCCCCGCCAGATTTAAATCGATAATTCCCGGTACTTTCTTGACAGAAGTATGTAGAAGGCTTATATAAAAATATTTAAATAATGAATCCAAAACTTTGAAGAAAAGAAAGTATTGAAAAAATACGAAATGGATTACAAAAATTGTTGTGAGAAGGTCCAAAATCCTGAAAAATAGATTGAATCTAAGGAAATCAGTTTAATTAGAAAACTTTTATAATAAAACAAGAATATGAAGAGAAGTAGGAACATATCTTGGAACAGATATAATAATAACTATGGAATTTATCGGAAAGCACAAAATTCATTCAAATATTTATTTAAGTAGATACGTGATAAAAATTGCCAAAAAAAAGGATTTGGTGTGTTCCGACGCCGCCCCCCCTGGTTCGATCTTTCCACGTCGTCAAGAATGGTACATGGACATGGCAAGAACATCGAAATGGGGGATGTCAATCATGCCATATTGAATTCCCGCGAATTTTCAACAGAAATAGGTGAGAATTTCGACCTGCGACTTGAATCTCGAAGCAGACCGGCATCTTCGGTGGACTGGAAGGGCACGGAGGGGTTCTTACGTATGTCGAGCCGGTTTCGAGGGTACGTGTCGTGATCTTTTATGTTTTTATGCTTCATTTTGTTCGAGCGACTCGACGTTTTTTATGTTTTATGTTGTCCGGGGCAGTTGAAATGTGATCCGTAACTGCAACCGGGACGATTTCGAAAACGCTTTTTATCCTTAGCGGAATGGGTTATGTTCGAGGATCTCGTTTGTTGGAGTTTCTTCCAATTTAATATACATTTCTGAAATACGTGAATTAGAATAGGAGATCATTTCAGAGGAATTATGGAAAGAACATATCGACATGAAAGCGTCAGCGTAACCATAAGATATTGTAGATATCAATTTAACCTTTAATTGGATAAGCATAAGACATAGCGTAATTCAGAGATCTACTCTCAAAAGTTCGAAATTGTGTGAAATCCTTTATAACGCTCAGGTATATTAGCCCCTATCATAAATTATCATTTAGTCTCAAAAGCGTTTTCTGACTGTCAATCTAAAAGAAGCATGACGAAATGAATTGAAAACAGGCATTCAACATCCGTGAGTCACGGGTAAACCAGACGATATTCGAACGTTTATTGGACATTTAGATTTATAGCCATCAGACGTCAATCAAATGCTCCTTCAAGTTGAAGGTGACCATGCACAAACTATTAGAAATCAAATCAATTAGAAATCAAATAAGTCCACACTCTACTTCAATTCTTTTCAACTTCCTTCATTTTTCAATATCAAGAATCACGTTAATTTTCCTTTTGTTAGGAAGAATCAAATTCAAGAAAAAAACGGTGAAATTTAGAGCTTTTGACCAGGAGTATCACTTCTTGATAATAATTATAAAAAATTTTAATTTGGTCAAAAAAATTCCAAAAAGTCAGTGGCATTCAAGTCGAGGCGTTGAAATATCATATAAACATGTTATTTATGGCATCGAAACATACAAGAAACATTAAAAATTAACTTTCAATAAACAGTGTGCCTGTTTGAAGTTATATCGAAATATCTTCAGCAATTTTAGAACTGTTGCAAAAAAGGAGTTGGATGGAGTAGTCCGTTACTTTGTGATAGTTCATTTTAATGGAATGAAATAAGGAATAAGTGTCGTTTGATGTAGTTAATATGTTCCCGAATATACCAAATATAGAATGCATGAATATAATCGGAAATATCCTAACAAACATCAATCCTGTGATAAAAAACGAAATTTTAACCATTTTCGAACTTTGCGTGGAAGAAAATTACTTTCAATACAATAGTAAATTCTACAAACAGAAAGATGGACTTGCCATGGGTTCACCTCTCAGCCCATTACTCGCTGAAACCTTTATGTCCCGTTTTGAAAGAAAAATTCTAAAATCCACACACGCAAAGCATATCACTTTTTGGTACAGGTATGTAGACGATATATTGGCTTGCTTCTGCGGAACACATTCAGAATTAAATGAAACATTAGAATATCTTGATAGTTTGCACAATAAGGTCAAATTCACCATGAAAACACAATTTGATAATAAAATAAATTTTCTGGACATAACTTTAATTAACAGTAATAATGAAATTTCCTTTGATATATATAGAAAACCCACATCAACTGATACAACAATACCAAATTTTTCAAACCATCCGATCAATCATAAACTAGCTGCTTATAGATCAATGGTACATAGAGCATTTTCAATTCCTTTAGATAATATTACGTTAAAGAGGGAATTGAATACAATCAGACAAATAGCCACAAAAAATCAGTTCGAAACCAAAACTATAAATTCCATCATAAACAAAAAACAAAGGAACTCGTTTTTTATTTTTTAATTTACCCCATCTCCAAATCAGATCATAATAACAATAAATTCATAAAACTAACATATTTTGGACCAATTTCACAAAAAATAGCTCAAATTTGATCAAAAATTAACATAGTAACAGCTTTCACACCCTCCCATAAAATTTCTAATCTCTTTTTTAATCCGAAAGACAAAGAGAACCGACTGAATAATTCTGGAGTCTATAAATTAAGTTGTCAACAGTGTAAAAGTATGTATATAGGACAAACGGGGCGACCTTTCCATAAAAGGTACAAAGAGCATCATTCTGCTTTTAGGAATCGGAAGAATAATTCCAATTTTGCGAACCATTTCTTCACTACAGATCACACGTTCCCAGAATTGAACAACCTTGTTATCTTGCACATGGAAGCGAAAGGGAAAAAACTTGACATCCTGGAATCCATAGAAATTGAAAAATATAAAAAGCACGTACCAATAATAAAACTACTTAACGAACAGACGGAACTTTGGAAAACCCCTCTCTTCGAAGCTCTGCCGAAGCCTACAATCCCCATGTATAATAGTTGAGATCTAATTTGTTCATTCAGTTTGAAAATGTAGTAAACACTACGAAACTCGAGTCACTGTATATTAGTTATAATAAAAAGTGATAGAAAACAAAGTAATTCCTTATTTCATTCCATGAAAAAAGGAGTTATTTTTTCTAATCTAACATCAAACTCTAGGACACTCTATATGAATATTTTGCTACTAATAGGTATTTCATACATGTGACAACGAAGTAAAAACTTACTGACGTTACGTCTGTGGTTTATAATTTCCCTTTTTTCAAGAACTTAGTGGATGGGTTTGTGTGGCTTCAAAATTTAAAAGAATATAGCAGTTTAGAAATAAAGTGAATAAGAAATTATTTCGTTCTATTTAGTGGCTACGCGTAGAGAGCAACAATAACATGGCACATTTGGATGTTTTTCAGGATTGTCTTTGAGCACGACGAAGATTCAATTGGATGATTGGTCGGAGTTTTAACTGACTTGAAAACACATGCGTTTACCGAATCGGTCGTTTCGTAGGGCATAAAATTCCGATTTATATCGTTCATGTTGCCGACAAATACGATGATACATAGGTGGCAGGAGAAAATGCTAAACCGAAGGGGGATAAAATGCTTCAATTTGACCGCGTGGCTTGATTGCACATGAAAAAGTCGTAAATCTTTTTTATTGGCTCTTGTACAGGCGATATTTCGACTTTTCAATTTCAGGGGAGAGGGTAGATGACAACTTGTGCACTTTTCAACTCTGACTGGAAGGGAATTCACAAGAAAGAAAAAGTAATTTCAGATTCAGTGATAGGCGATCTTAATAATCTACCCCTCACTGAATTGGATTTTCTTCGATTACATTGTTGGATTCGAAATAAGTTATACACTGGGAAGAATTTTAAGATGGGATAGATTGGAAACGTCCTCTTTCCATATGATTTGAAATGAATTTCCATCAAGTAAGGACCGATTTAATTACATTTTTCATCCACCCCTTTTCGTTTGTGCCATACATCTTTTACTCTCAGGATTCCCAAGTTGTCTAGAAAATCTTTATTTCGTACTAGATTCTTTCGATAATGAAAGATTTCGAGCCCAAATGTAGCACCTTATTTATACGTGACTTTTTTTAGTACTCGACAAATTTTGTACTTATTTCACAGCAAAAACTAAGACTCAATATTTCTTTCTCGCCAGTTTTCCATAACCTGTCTAAATTCCTTCAGCGCAAAGAAAAAGTCCCGTAAAATTCAAATGACATCGATTTTCGCTTCTAAATCGCTTAGGCTGCTCGTAAAAATTGTATAAGTATTTATTAAAGCCAATAGGAGTAATAAGCCATAACGCATCTCGCCACCCTCCCGTATATATATATCCTCGCATTTTCCGCCACTTTTCGCGTCAGAAAATTCCCGTAACTGCGTTCATTCCTTCGCGCCGATTCCATATGTATTTTCCCGAATAAGAAGTTTTTACGCGTCTCCCTTTGGAGGCCTTTCACGCTTTTCTTCTCTTGATTTTTCTCGCTTCGATGGATGCCTTTCCGTTGCGAATTGGATTTCCTTTAGTCTCATGATTATAGAATTTTTTGTGGCATTTGTTCCGTGTATTTGTGATCGAAAGAGAAATTTCGTAACGAAACATTATATTATTATTACTATTCTCTTCTTCATATTTTCTAATTCGTCTTCATAACATCTTATATATGGTAGAAGAAGGAAGCTTAACCACATCTTTCTCCAACACATGTCGCGTACAAGACATCTGGCAACAACGTCAGGGAGTCCTATGTGATACGACAGGAGTTTACAAAATGTTATAGGTTAGAAGAATTTCCGTTCGGTTTTCAAGTATTTAAGGTTAATTGTTTCCCGAGTTTTTAAGGTTAGAGAATATTATTTATTGATTCAGTGCAAATTCCTTGAATAATTATGTGTGGTCCTGTCCTATCAGTAAACATTTGAAATGCCGAACGAAGCCTTGAATAAATATACAACCTTTTAAATGAAATTTGTTTATTGAGTTTGAAAATGTAGTAAAGACTACGAAACTCGAGTTACTGTATATTTAGTAATGAAAAGCGATAGAAAACGAAGTAATTTCTTATTTCATACCATTGTAGGTATATTACAGAAATGGAGGAAACATATTTTGCCTACATTGAATCCATTTAAAAACATGATACTTGAAATGATAATGTAAGTTCTAACCGAAAATTTCATTCGGAAGTCGATATGTACCACGTATATCAACAATACTTCACAGTAAATCTTGGAGTTCTGGAAAACTTGAAATATGTTTGATTAATGCAAGTTCTAACCGAAAATTTCATTCGGAAATCGATATCTACAACGTATATCAACAATACTTCACAATACATCTTGGAGTTCTGGAAAACTTGAAATATGTTTGTTTAATGTAAGTTCTAACGGAAAATTTTATTCGGAACAATACTTCACAATAAATCTTTGAGTTCTGTAAAACTTGAAATATGTTTGTTTAATGTAAGTTCTAACGGAAAATTTCATTCGGAAGTCGATATGTGAAACGTATATCAACAATACTTCACAATAAATTTTGGAATTCTGGAAAACTTGAAATATGTTTGTTTAATGTAAGTTCTAACGGAGTATTTCATTCGGAAGTCGATATGTACCAAGTATATCAACAATACTTCACAATGAATCTTGTAGTTCTGGAAGACTTGAAATATGTTTGTTTAATGTAAGTTCTAACCGAGAATTTCATTCGGAAGTCGATAGGTACCACGTATATCAAGTTCCGGAAAAAGACTGCCTTTATATTATTTTCGAATCACGTGTGAAAAGACAAATGAATCATTCAATCTGTTTAGAAAATAATAATCATTTGTTTGATATAGTCAGCGTTCTTGCTGAGGCAGTATCTTGAATATTTTACGGTCCCCGAAAATCAACGTAGTAGGTGGAAAATACAAAGAAAAGTAGGTTTATGTGAGATCTAATTAAAGCCAGAGCTGTTTTTTTGAAACGATCTGAAAATTGTAACCGTGACAGTCTGAATGGAAATTACAAAACTTGCCTGGTTATCACAATTCCGGACGAAGTTGTAATTGGTTGTCGCGCGATTGTTTCACCTGAAATTACGGAATTCAATCAGAACTTTGGGAAATGCATCGATTGGGAGCGTACGAACTTCATAATATCCCCAGTTATTTTACCTAATCTCCAATTATGTCGGGTAAATGTAATAAAGCGACGCTGCCGACCTAAATAAACAAAATATTGGTCACGTATCGTATTATTTCGGGATTATGCCCCCGGAGGGCGAAATCGAAGTGTAATTTGCAGCCCCGACCTGGAGTTATTTGATTTAGGAAACAGGGGAGGAGACGAGAGGACCAGGACACGCTTCGACTTGCCATTTTCTTCGCTACAACTCATCCATGCGACGTTGCCGTTTTCCGCTACCGACTAATTAGGTCGACCGCTCACGGACGCCTCCGATTCTCATTTTCCACGATTATTACCTTTCCTCAAATTGACAACTTTATGGCTTTTTCCTGATCCTATCACTTGTGAATATTAATCGTTAAAGTCGTGAATTCTCTACAAAATATTATATCGGGTATTTTTTTATTATTTCGCTGCTGTAAGCCATAGTGTTAATGATGATCCGGATTTGTCTATTCGTCGACGTTCACAACAAATTAGACTCTGTGTATCCACCACATGGAAAATTTAAGTCTACACCCATACAAGATCCAACTCGTTCAAGAACTAAAGCCACTCGACCATAATAAGCGTCGTTTGTTTGCTGATTGGGCCCCAGAACAGCTTGAGGTTGATCCACTTTTTTATCGTAAAATTGTGTTTAGTGATGAAGTTCATTTCTGGTTTAACAGCTATGGAAACAAGCTAAATTGCCGTATATGGGGTGAAAACAATCCTCAAGAAATTTTGCATGTTCCATTGCATCCCTAAAAATGCACTGTTTGATGTGCTTTACACGCTGGAGGCTTCATCGGTCCATATTTCTTTAAACCGATGCTGGAGCTAATGTTTCAGTGAATGGTGCTCGTTACAGATCGATGATCAATAATTATTTGTTTCAAAATGTGAATCGTATGGACCCAGAAGTGTTTTGGTTCCAACAATATGGTGCTACTCCTCATCTGCTACCGTAACACTTGATTTATTGAAAGAAAGATTTGGCGATAACATTATTTGGAGAAATGTTCCAATTAATTGACCTCCAAGATCATGCGACATAACTCCACTGGATTATTTTCTTTGGGGTTGTCAAGTCATTGGTTTATGCTGATAAACCAGAAACAATAGACGCTTTGAAGCTAACACAACTCGTGTTATTGAAGACCACCATTTTCGACATGTTTGCCTCTAAAAAATTATTTGTGCCAGCGACAAACTTGATCTCGAGATGAAGAATGTTCCTCATAGAGGTATTATAACTTTTATAACATCACAGTGCCGTTTCTCCAAGCTTAACACAAAATTCAATGGCCCAAAGTCACTCCAAATTCCGCTGGTCCACTTTGGATGACGCACAACCTAAACACGACTTAACTAATAGCAGTCACAAAAATATGTGGTATCAGAACGCACTGTACACCACCCTAAAAAGATGGAAAGGTCAAGGGGACCAATAGTTTAACCACCTCGTTCACCGTATCTTTATCTTCTAGATACTTATTTGAGGGACATATGAAACAGCTTATCTCATCAACAATTACATGACAAAATTCAAGATGCAGTTCACCATATAAGAACCGACCTAAATCTCATCAGTGGAGTAACGGAATCTTACCAAGTTTGTCCCCCTCGTCGTGGAACAGCCTGTATACACGATTAATATAGGAATTTATCTCGAAAAGAACATTTAATTTCAATTACGAGAGAAACATGTACATTTATGTATACGTAAAGGTGTTCAGAATTTTTCGAGTTTGGTTTTGATTTAAAAACAACCATGTACGACTCGAAATTCATTATTTTCATTAATGAAAGGACAATAACGCATCTACTGGTAAACAATTGTGGACCTATGAAAAGATGGCAGTACGGAAAGAGGATTCTAATTTTCAAAAGCAACAAAAGCTTTCGCGAATTTTAACAATATATCTGTTAGTGCAGCATTCAAGTTTCCCTAATTTATTTCTGAAATTGCGCATATATGCACCACTCATCTTTCAGATGACACTGTGCGCATGCGAGAGACTTTTTCTTCGACCAGAATCTTAATGATCACGGATCGACATTACGTTCGATATTTTTCCGGCTTACGAGTTTTTTAATTCTTTCAAAGCAAAAAGTGTTCAGAATTTCTTATTACAAGAACGATAGTTCAACAAGGTGTTGGTGTCAGAGTTCCAGACAAGGGGATCCCCAACTAACCAGGAATTCAGTGGATGAGGGTGAGTGTCCATCTGAGATTTGTGGTGTATTTCTAATCATTATCAAATTTACACATACAGTCTGCTAATTTTCTACCGAAGTGCTAACATTTTGGTCCATTCGAACCGGTTGACTAGTGATTTCTTATTTTCTTTCTTTTCATTTCGAGATTTCCACGTGGGTCACCATCAAATTATTATTAATTTTCATTCATATCGATTGTAGGAAATCGATAAATCCGTACAAACAGTATACGCTTATCGCTTCATACAAAAAAACCATATGTTCAACTTAGGTTCACTTCAATCGATATAAACATATTCTTTCATTCCGCATATTTCTTCTTTCAATTCATATTGGAAAATAATTAAAACTCAAATACGATTACAACTTCCAAAGTTTTCGTTGACACCCTTTCTGTTCTAATAAACTTTCTTTATATTATCTTTTCTTCGCATAATTTGGTTCTTTACATATATCACTTTATATTTACATTCATTCAATAAAATATTTCACAAAAAATGAGTAACATCAAAAGATTTGAAAGCAAACGTAAAATATACGTTAGTCGAATTTCGGAATTTTACATTATTGCAAAGCAAAGCTTAACTGATACGTCGAAAAGAGGGCAATTAAAGGCTAGGTATGATGATATTAAAAAATTATTTGAGCGGTTTTCAGAATGTCATAATGAGATTATAATGCTGATTGAGGATGAGGCGGAATTTGATACACATGAGAAAATAAGAAGGGAGACTGAAAACTTTTATTATGAAGGTTTGTCTATTTATCATAACATGAGTAAAAATGATACTTCTAATTCGTCGTCGGTTAGTGTTGAAGCTTCTGCAAAACTCCCACCTCTTAATATACCCACTTTTGACGGTGATCCAAAAATTTGGTCAACTTTTCATGATCTGTTCGAGAAATTAATTCATGATAATTCCAATCTTTCAAATGTTGAAAAGTTCAGATATTTATTTTCCTTCCTAAAAGACGAGCCTTTGAAATTACTAAATGGTATCGCCATAAATAACGACAATTATAACACCGCTTTCAAAAAACTTATTGACAGATATCAAAATAAAAGACTTATAGCTTCGAATGCATTAGATTCAATTTTTTTCATTTCACTAAAAGGCAATACTGCAAAAGATTTTCGTATTCTACTCAATACCTTTTCCGAATCATTGGCAGTTCTTAATGCTTTAAATTTCAATACAGATCAGTGGGATTTTTTACTTTTCTATATACTTCTAGGGAAACTAGATATTGAGACTCGAACTAATTTTGAAATTCAAACTGATTCTAGCAAAATTCCAGAATATAAGGAACTTTATAATTTTGTTGAAATTAAATGCAAGGCCCTAGAATCCGTTCAACATTTGACTACTTCTAAAAATAAAGTATTTGCAGTAAGCAAAGAGAAGTGTAATAATAAATATAATTCCAAGACCAGCAATAGTTTTTCATTACAAACAAAAAATACTCATTATAATTCCAATGTTAAGTGTTACCTTTGCAAAGGTTCACATGGATTATCGAAATGCTCTGATTTCTTGTCAAAATCTCCGAATGATCGTTTTTCTTTCGTCAAACAAAATAAACTGTGTTTGAATTGCTTACATCATTCGCATAATCTAAATAATTGTCTTTCGTCGTACAAATGTCGCACTTGTAATAACCGTCATCACTCTCTGATCCATATTAATAGTTCAACTATCATAGAAAATATTCCACATTCTTCAACTGTATCAGGTAACACCTTTTCCGAACAAAATACAGTATTATTGGCTACTGCGGCGGTAGATATCCGTGATAGATATGGCACATTTCAACGTGTTCGCATTCTTATTGATTCAGGAAGTCAATCAAATTTCATAAGCGAAAAATGTTTTCGTAATCTTGGGTTACAGAGACATCAATTTTCTACAACTATTTTTGGTTTGAACGAAATGACTTCATTTTCTTCAAAAGGTATTACTGCATGCGATATCAAACCTACAAATTCCGACAGCCCTGTACTTTCTTTCGATGCTATTGTTGTTCCAAAATTATGTTCTAATATACCTGCTTTTTCTATTAAAAAGGGACAATGGGACCATTTACAGGGTTTACCTCTCGCAGATGAAAATTATTTTCTCTCAAGTCCAATAGACATTCTGATTGGTGCTGAGCTTTTCACTCATATTTTACTCAATGGACGTATCGTTGGAAAATTAGGCCAGCCTACCGCCCTTGAAACTATTTTCGGTTGGGTTCTTTTGGGTAAAGTTAACAATCCGTCTACAAGTTCAGAAACAAAAACTTTTCTTCTTCAATCCGATGTTCGTGTCGACATCTGTATTCCTAAGTTCTGGGAATTAGAGCAAATTCCTGATAAGCATTTTTACTCCGTCGAAGATGAAAAGTGTGAGACCTTTTTCAAAGAAACGACCACTCGTGATTCCACCGGTCGATTCATAGTTTCGCTTCCTTTCAGAAATTCGAAACCATTTCTAGGAGATACTTATACTCAAGCTTATCGTAGATTTTTCTTACTTGAAAAACGTTTATTAAAAAATCCATCTTTGTATTCTTCTTATTCCGATTTCATGAAAGAATATCTTGACAGTGGACATATGTCTTTAGCCACATCGGAAGCTATACCCAATGATAATTTTTGTTACTTACCCCATCATTGTGTTCTGAAGCCTGAGAGCGTAAGCACAAAACTTCGTGTAGTTTGGGATGGATCGGCAAAAGGCTCGAGAGGTGTGAGCTTAAATGACACTTTACTTCCTGGTCCAAAATTACAAAAGGATATAGTTTCTTTACTTTTACTTTTCCGTTTAGACGCAGTGGTATTCATAGCTGATATAAAGCAAATGTTCAGACAAATTTTAATATCTCCTTCTGATAGAAATTTCCAAAGAATTCTATGGCGTTTTAATCCAAACGATTCACTTTCAGAGTATACCTTAAATACAGTTACTTTCGGACTCAATTGTAGCCCGTATTTGGCAATGCGTACCGTTCGTGAGCTAGCTCTCCTAGAGAGAGAAAACTTTCCAATGGCTAGTAAGATACTAGAGGATCAAACTTATATTGATGATGTGCTGGGTAGTGCATCATCTGATTCTGAAGCTTTGTCTCTTCAAAAGGATTTAATCGATCTGCTTAGTCGCGGAGGTTTTATGTTGAGGAAGTGGGCTAGTAATTCTCCAGCATTGCTTTCTTCCTTAGACCATTCTGACTGTCAGATTCCTTTGTCCTTTGATAAGGATGAACCACCATTTCTGAAGGTTCTAGGTCTTCAGTGGTACCCTTCTCTCGATATATTTTCTTACAAGTGCCAAAATATATCAAAAGACCTCACAAAACGAGGCATCTTGTCCGATATAGGTCGGATTTTCGATCCATTGGGTTTTCTGTGTCCCATTCTTTTAAAGGCAAAATACATTATGCAATGTATTTGGTCCTTGAAAAAGGATTGGGACGAAGAACTTCCCGAGTCCATTAAAAATTCATGGACACAATTGAAGTGTGAACTTTCAGAACTCTCTGGATTACGTCTCCCTAGGCGAATCACCTTTGATCAATATGAGAGATGTGAGTTACATGGATTTTGTGACGCTTCAAGCATAGGTTACGCAGCGGTAATTTACCTCAGATTACAGAGAGGCGATTCTATTCACGTATTTCTAATCTGTTCTAAAGGGAGAGTTGCCCCCTTAAAAACAATTACTCTTCCTAAACTTGAGCTGACTGCTGCAAAGCTTTTGGCTGATTTGGTCAAATTTGTGACTGACACATTTTCTAGTCGACTCTTATTCGATCAAATCACTTGCTGGACTGATTCACAGGTAGTTCTTTCTTGGCTCAATGCTTCACCGAGCCGTTGGAAAACTTTTGTTGCCAATCGAGTACACCATATTCAGGAACTGGTATCTCCCGATTCATGGATGTATATTCCTTCATCTCTAAATGCTGCCGATTGTGCATCTAAAGGAATTAACCCATTGCAATTGATTCGTTTCGAAATGTGGTGGAATGGACCGGAATTCCTATCCAGCCCAAAAACCGAGTGGCCAAATTTTTCTGCTCAAACTTCAGAACTTAATAATGATGTAGTCTCTGCCGAAGAAAAAAGTATATCTTTATATGTAGATATTCCAATGGACGATTTAGATAACCTTTTAAATAAATTTTCCTCTCTTGAAAAAATAAAAAGAATTTTAAGTTATTGTTTACGATTTTCGAAAATTTCAAAACCCGGTTCCCTTAAACAAACAGGCATTTTAACAATTCATGAGTTGAATGAATCGTTGATGTGTTTAATAAAACATACGCAATATTCGGTATTTTCTGATATCATAGAAATTATTAACAAAAACAAAATTTTACCTAAACCCTTTCGGAAACTTTCACTCTTTCTAGATTCTCTAGGTTTTCTCAGGGTGGGCGGCCGCTTAAAGAAATCCAGTTATATTGAATATGCCGCAAAACACCCTCTTTTGATGCCTAGCTCACATAAATTAACGATTTTGATTGTAGAGTCGGTTCACAAGCAATATTTACATCCCGGTTCAAAAACGTTACATAATTTACTTCTTCAAAAATATTGGATACTATCAGCTCGTCGAACAATAAGAAAAGTTATTTCTAATTGTTTTCAATGTTTTCGTGCCCGTCCAAATACTTACAAACCACCTGAAATGGCTGATCTTCCAAGTTTCAGAATTTCTAAATTAAAGCCATTTTCTCACGTTGCTATTGATTTCTGCGGACCTTTCTTCGTAACTATGCATCGCATAAAGGGTGCAAAATATTTAAAATCTTATATATGCGTTTTTGTGTGCACTACAACCAAAGCTATTCACTTAGAATTAACGCAGGAGCTTTCTACGTGTAGTTTTATCGCGGCATTCCGTCGATTCATTTCTCGACGTGGCATGATTCATGCGTGCTACTCCGATAACGGTCGGAATTTCATTGGAGCTCAAAATGAATTTTTGAAGTTAGCTCAAGAAACTTCTGGAACTCTAAGTTTCCAGTGGCATTTCAATCCCCCTACGGGTGCACATTTTAATGGCCTTGCCGAAGCGGGTGTAAAAATGGTTAAATCTCATTTACTACGAGTGGTAGGAGATCAGCGACTATCCTATGAAGAATTTACAACTTTGATTTGTCAAATCGAAGCTGTTCTGAATTCGAGGCCATTATGTTCTCAGAGCTCAGATCCTAATGATTTAATTCCGCTCACACCAGGGCATTTTCTCACTTTAGAACCCTTGAATTCAACAATTCCTGATGTTGATGTTTCTCATTTGAAATTAAACAGACTGTCTAGATGGCAGCTTATACAGAAAATGCAGCGAGATTTTTGGAAAAGGTACTTCGCGGAATATGTTAATACACTTCAGCAGCGTTTCAAGTGGGCTGAGCCGGCCAAAGAAATTGAGCTCGACGACCTTGCTTTGATCAAAAGCGATGTCGTTTCGCCTTTTAAATGGCCGGTCGGTCGCATTGTGGAATTATTTCCGGGAGAGGATGGACACAATAGGGTAGCTGCGGTGAAAACAGCTAATGGTATTTTCCGTAGACCCGTTGTGAAGCTTTGTCCACTTCCGAGAAATTGATTTTCAAATTATTTTCCTTTATAAAAATAATGTATTTCTATATTTGTTATTATTTTTCTTTTCTATTATTTAAATTTAATTTTCTGGTGACTTACATGGTGTTCTTTTTAAAAGGAGGAAACTTTTTTTTTCTGTTTTCTTTAGAAAAACCCATAGGGGTTTTTGTGGGCGGCTATGTTAGTGCAGCATTCAAGTTTCCCTAATTTATTTCTGAAATTGCGCATATATGCACCACTCATCTTTCAGATGACACTGTGCGCATGCGAGAGACTTTTTCTTCGACCAGAATCTTAATGATCACGGATCGACATTACGTTCGATATTTTTCCGGCTTACGAGTTTTTTAATTCTTTCAAAGCAAAAAGTGTTCAGAATTTCTTATTACAAGAACGATAGTTCAACAAGGTGTTGGTGTCAGAGTTCCAGACAAGGGGATCCCCAACTAACCAGGAATTCAGTGGATGAGGGTGAGTGTCCATCTGAGATTTGTGGTGTATTTCTAATCATTATCAAATTTACACATACAGTCTGCTAATTTTCTACCGAAGTGCTAACAATATCCTTAAATTTATTAAAAAAACTACAATTGCGTATAGAAAAATGAAAAGAATCATCACAACGATAATTAATTCGATAGACCGTTGAAACATTGGTCGAATTCAGACAAATAGCATTAATATAATGTATGCAATTTAAATGCACATTTGCGGAATGAATTCTGTGTTTTGGAAACGAATAATCAGCAGGTTCAAAGGAAGGCGAGCCCGTGGCAAAGCCAAATCCGAAGTTAGTTGCAAACCGTACACAGGAAAATTAGGGTCGCAGCGGTGAGATGATACAATCGGCCGCTCTACAAACGAACTTCCGTTTAAAAGTAAATTCGATTCCGGAAGTTGCGGAAATCCGACGCAAATCGGTACGGAATGGCCTCCTTTGACCGCAGAGGGGGCGGCACGTTCGCCCGTCGTTTGTTTCTGGCCTTCCGCCGACGCTACTCTGTTTCGGACGCGCCTTCGACACCGCTACTAAATATTTTTGTTTCCAGACAGATTTACAGTTTTCCTTTTTTCTTTGGTGGATTTCTGCATTTTCCAATGGTGGACCTTCATATAGTGGTTTGATTTAACGCCTCCGGATGTAGGATTTGGGTCATCAATCGACTTTGAAAAATCGTATAAATGATGGGTTTTGAGTCTGTTTAGTGAAACGATTAGTAAATAAAATTCAGTTTTCACGAACTTTCTCTGTCTATAAAATCAAACCCAATAATACGAAGTCTACAAGTTAACTCGGACTGGATTACCTTTATTACCAAGCCAATGTTTCCTGAGAATTTGCATGCTTTGATTATTCTCAGAATGAAGCCAGATTTTGTATATTTCTTTTCCCAGTCTGTGAATGAAAACTACCTGCAGTAACAAAATTCATTATTGTACAGCATCCTATTTGTTTCATTTTCAAGCTCACCTTCAGGGCAAATAGTTATTTACTGTAAATGATAAAATAATGTCTAACAACAGTACTCCTTCTTTTCAACGTAGCAGAAAAAAGTTAATTTACAATAATTTATGTATACGTTGTTTATGTCTCTTTGGCGGTATTGTATCTTCATGTAATTTTCAACCGTTTCTTCATTCCCTGTATTCGTTTGTTGATGGCTGGAGGACGTTTGTTCCAGTTTTTGTTGAGTTTTCAAGTTTCTGTATATCAGGAACAAGTTCAAGGCGAAAAAACAAACATTTTGAGTGTTTATTTTTCTCTTTATACTAGTTCAAAATATTATAAGACCAAAAGGCCGATTTCAGCTTCTAACAAATATTTGATGGAAAGTCTTCACTTGATGGAGGTTCATTTTCAAAGAGTAGTAAATAAAATTCAATTTTCACAAACTTCCTCTGGTATGCCTCTCTATAAAATCAAACCCGATAATACGAAGTCTACAAGTTAACTCGGAATGGATTACCTTTATTACCTAAGCCAATGTTTCCTAAGAATTTGCATGCTTTGATTATTCTCAGAATGAAGCCAGATTTTGTATATTTCTTTACCCAGTCTGTGATTCAAACTACCTGCAGTAACAAAATTCATTATTGTACAGCATTCAAGTAGAAGTTACCGTACGAGGCATACCTATCTTATTCATTTTCAAGCTCATCTTCAAGACAAATAATTCTTTACTGTAAGTAATAAAATATTGTCTTGCAAACAGTATTCTTTCATTTCAACGTAGCAGAAAAAAGTTCCTTTACAATAAATTATGTATACGTTGTTTATGTCTCTTTGGCGGTATTGTATCTTCATGTAATTTTTTAACCATGTCTTCATTCCCTGTATTCGTATGTTGACGGCTGCAGGACTTTTGTTCCAGTTTTTGTTGA
The DNA here is from genome assembly GCA_034642435.1 of Megalocaria dilatata. Lineage (NCBI taxonomy): Eukaryota > Metazoa > Arthropoda > Insecta > Coleoptera > Coccinellidae > Megalocaria > Megalocaria dilatata. Next base: position 10,735,596 of record CM067862.1, read on the forward strand.
GTTTTCAAGTTGATGTATATTAGGAACAAGTTCAAGGCAAAAAACAAACATTTTGAGTGTTTATTTTTCTCTTTAATACGAGTTTAAAATATTATAAGACCAAAAGGCCGATTTCAGCTTCTAACAAATATTTGATGGATAGTCTTCCACCAACAAGTTTGTGGAAATTAAATTTCCATCAAGCAGAGACCGAATCCATCAAATATTACTTTAAGAAACATCAATTAAAAAGGAAAAATTGATTTTCTTATGAGACTGTAGACATATATTATAAGGAGCAAAAATTTCATTTTATATTCAGTAAAAATAATCTCGAATTAAACGTCGTCTCCGTTTCGTCCAAGACCTTATGGAATCATTCGATTCGAGAGACCGCCAATTCACGGAAAACCCCCGTACGTTTATATCGAGGCGCTCATTCTTCCAGACCGTTGCCATTTTCCTTGTTTTTTATTGATTTCCCGGAATCCTTCTCCATTATAACCCCGATTTATTGCATTCCAAAATTATAGGTCATAATACTTACTTCGTCCGAAATAGTCGATATCGTAAAAAAGAAATTGGATATAGGATATGAAAAATGGCCCTATGGACTGTGGATGTGATTGGTCGACAGTAATATCCAGACGAATGCTAGGGATTTTTATGGAAAAAATACACTTAATTACCTCCATATCTATTCATTACTGTGGAACGATGTCATCGACTTTGGTTTTGGGTTTTACGCGACAGATAAATCTTGCCAGATTTGGAGATGAAGATTTTCTCGGTTATAAAATGCGTTTCACTATATCGATGTTTCGTGAAATGGGGTAGTCGATGAAAGATTATCGAATCCAGCGCTTCTGAACATTTATTTTCTCTCCCCAAAGACGATGATTCTCTAGAATCATGCAGGTGCTTTCGAATTACTGAGAATATAACTTTTTTAAACAAAAACCGTGTACAAAGAAAGGCAACCGTTATGGGAGTTTTATGTTTATTTTCCCAAAACAGACTCCCTACGTTACTCGAAGCACCCCTATTACAAAAAATCCTTTCAGAATGCACAGAATATTTAGAAAAGAGCAATTCTTGAGGGAAAAATAAGGAAATGATATGTGAATCATTATTTTTTATGAGTAGTTCGACAGTAGCTCTATTTTCACGAAGCTAATGATTTAAAACATATAAAACATATGAATAACAAAACAAAAACTCTGTAGCTGACAGATAATTAAATCAATTTAAATTAGGGATTTTCCAATAAAAATTATATCATTTAAAATAGTTATAATGGCAACATTGTATATTATTTTTGATATTTCCCTTGTCAATTGTGTTCAGTAGGTTATGCCGTAAATAATAGAAAGATACGCTTTAACAACATTTAGGAATTGTTAAATTTTTTTATCAAAATATCTGCTAATTTGTGAAAACTGAGAAATTTAAGAAGTATTCATGGACTATATTATTCAGTTAATCGACTCACTACTCGTCGTATTGTAGACAAACTTGAAAGTAAATTTTCTATACAGGAGACAAAGAAATGCACGCACAGAAGGAAATATTGACTTGGTTGCAGCAAGAATAAGAGAAAATCCAAATTTATTGGTTTCACGTCGTTCTAAACAATTACATCTTTCATGAACAACAACTTGGGGAATTTTAGGAAAAGATCAAGGTTTACATCCTCACAAAATTCAACTGAGTCAAATATAAGACCAGAAACTCAACATGTTATCAAATGTTTGTCAAAGGCAAAACATCCGTACCATATGCCTTTCTAATTTAGTTTTTGGGTTTTTTTATTCCATTTGATATTATATAGTGAATTTTGATTTTTATACGTCTATTAAATATAAGCAGTGCTTATTATTAGACATTAATTTAATTCTAATAGTCTTTTTTTCTTTATTTTTTTGTAAATTAAAATTGTAGAAGACTAACAGATTGAATCTGTTTTGATATTCAAAGTTTGTAATTATCCTTCGATCAAGGAAAAAACCGCATCTTATTATTTTATTTTATATATAATTATATTAGGTTTCTGAATAATGAAATTTATTATACAGTTTCCAGTGGTTTAATGAAGGCCATAAAATGCCTTACAAACTTTGTGTGATTTCTGTGTTTAGCATAAAACATAGATTACCTTGGATATTAAATGATTCATTGCATCCACAGATTTTGCAGAAATGTTTGGTAAGATAACAAGTTTATTTATTTTTAATTGAATTTATATTATGAATGTAAAGTTGAACTGAGCTTATCTGAATTTTTAATTGTTTTTGAGGATGTGCTACATGTTTTTGAGAGTTTTGAAGTAACTTATTTAAATATTTAAACAGATTAAATATTTCAAATAAATTAGTTTTGGAGAAGTTTTTAAAAGTATGTTGTTTATTTTTGAAAAAGATTTAGTTTTCATAAATATAAGACCAGAAACTGAACATGTTTTCAAATGATTGTCAAAGGCAAAACATACGTACCACGTGCCTTTCTGACGAGATCAGGTGCGTATGTTTGGAACGAAACAGTTGATATTATTTATTTTTTATTTTAATTAATAATTTATTTTTTGGATTTTTTTATTCCATTTGATATTGTATAGTGAATTTTGATTTTTTCACGCCTATTAAATATAAGCAGTGCTTATTATAACACATTAATTTAATTCTAAAAGGTTGAAAAAAAAATTTTTTTTTTAATCAAAATTGTAGAAAACTAACAGATTAAATCTGTTTTGATATTCAAAGTTTGTAATTATCCTTCTATCAAGTAAAAAAACGCATCTTATTATTCCATTTGACCACAATAAACATGGTTTGTTTTCGGATTTTTCTGTTGAACAACTTGAAAATGATGAACAATTTCGACAAATTTTATTCAGTAATGGAGCTAATTTTTTATTGAATGCTATTGTGAACGAACAGAATTGCAGAAATTGTCTACAATACAACGAATATTGTGTGATTAACTGAATAATGTTCATAAATTCTTCTTAAATTTCACAGTTTTCACAAACTTTAATAGACTAATTCGACAATTTCTAAAAGCTGTTAAAATGTGTTTCTTCCCATGATTAAATAGCGTAACCTACTGATCACAAATGACATGGAAAATGTCAAAATTAATATACAATGTTGCCATTATAACAATTTTAAACTGTATCATTTCTGTTGGAAAACCCATTACTCTGTTTCAAATGAGTATTTCATACATGTAACAACGAAGTAAAAATTTGCTGGCGCTATGTCTGGAGCTTGTGATTTTCTTTTTTTAGAACTATACTATGATTTTTTTATCACTGAATAGTGCAGAATAAACCTCGAGACTTTTAGGAATTGAAAGCCAATTCGTTTAATTTCTCCATCAATTCAACGATTTTTTCGTGCACTGTGATAACAATTTGCAAAGTTTGCTGTAATTAGCGTGAGATTAAGTCTTCATTTGTCTGTAGTTGATACAGCAGGCAAGGAAGCTGTCTTACCGCGTTCCTATGTCGATTTGAATAATCTTTAATCCCTCGGAAACTCATTTTATGCAAATTACAGTCTGAAAGGAATGCGGGATTAGGCCCTATTCGGCGTTATTTGTTTAACCCTTGTATACCTTACTTTATCCCACGTTTAAATACTTAGATACATGGGGGATTTGGACAGGGGAAACCTTCCGAGACCCCGCTTAATTCATATTTGGGAGATAAATAGCTCGGTGTCCTCATCGAGCTGAAGACCACAACCTTCTATTTTCCGGCCGTATTGACGCATTTTACGCTAGAGACCAACCCAGAGTCATGGCGACGCCGTCATTTAGACATTTCAGGGGAAATTTCCTGGAACTCCTTTGACATCGGCTAATATCCCTAGGTTTGACAATTTCTGGTCAAGTATTTTAGGGTCAAGGTCTGGAATGTTGGATGATATGAATAATATTCTATCTGCGACTAGATTGGACTCACCGATGAAGAATCCGAGGTCAAAAGTAATTCTGTACGTCCGGTACGGACGACGGGCTTCAAATACGCTAACTTTCGAACGGAAAAAGCTAGAACCTTGAAACTTCAAGGGGAGGTTCGGGGTCTAAATGCCGTAACTGAGTTCTTTAATGAAAAAAAAAACTATTTGACAATAGAATAATAACATGTACCAAGACCTTGAACACAGCAATGCTGCATGAAAACACAGGACGCTTTTCTGCTATACCGAATCTGGCAAAATAGCAGATGGTGTTTTATTTGACGAGAAAATTCTATAGAAAATAAATGAACGATTGTCGATTTTTCTCGGATAAAAACAATAACATAAATAGAGGTTAATGCTTGATAGAAGGTATATAAAATTATTTAAATATTTTAATACCAGCCTTCTACATAATTAATTTAAATAAATTATATTTAATAATTATAACTTCAGGAATTAAATTAAAATAATGTCATATCATTACCACTTATATCAAACGACATATAAATTAAACATTCATTATAAGACATCTAAATGATATTACAAAATCCAAAAAATAAAATTTTTCAACCAAAATCCTATAAATTGAATATTTTGAGTAGACAAAATTTTGTTTCTGCTGATCAATCTTATGAAAACAAATATTTTTCAAAAAATCTTTAACATAATGTTAAGAATTTCATCATAAAACTATCTTAGTTAGAATATTCAATATTATTGGATATCTAACTAAGTTACTTTCTAAAAAATCTCAAGATATGTAAAAACATTACTGAAAAACAAGTTTTAAGAGAGACTCTGCTTCGTCAGTACTCAAATGATTCATAATCAAAAATATAACATCAATCAACAACAAATATTTACTCACCTTTCAAGAATTTAGAAAACTTCTCGTAAACGAATACTGAAAAATTTAAATGGAGTGTGAGGTTAACTATAAATAAATGATTCTGTGGTTTACCCTTGATCTAATTCATTTGTCGTTCAATATTTTATATCAAGGGTAAACCACAGAATTATTTATTTGTAGTTAACCTCACACTCCATTCAAATTTTTCAGTATTCATTTACCAGAAGTTTTCTAAATTGTTGAAAGGTGAGTAAATATTTGTTGTTGATTGATGTTATATTTATTGAATATGATGTATTTGAATACTGACGAAACAAATTCTCTCTTAAAACTTGTTTTTCAGTAATGTTTTTACATATCTTGAGATTTTTTAGAAAGTAACTCAGTTAGATTTCCAATAATATTGAATATTCTAAGTAAGATAGTTTTATTATGAAATTCTTAAGATTATGTTGAACATTTTTTGAAAGATATTTGTTTTCATAAGATTGATCAGCAGAAACAAAATTTTGTCTACTCAAAATATTTAATTTATAAGATTTAGGTTAACAATTTTTATTTATTGGATTTTGTTATATCATTTGGATGTCTTATAATGAATGTTTATTTTATATGTCGTTTGATATAAGTGGTACTCATATGACATTATTTTAATTCAATTCCTGAAGTTATAATTATTAAATATAATTTTTTTAAATTAAATATGTAGAAGGCTAATATTAAAATATTTGGTTTAAAAAAGAGTTGGATTTCAATCACGTAAAACGGATTCTCCATTTTGATATGAAATTGAATGTATGGTCGCAACTTTACAATATTTTGGTGAGGTATAAAGAAAACTTGACTAACACTATAAAATTTTTGGACCGTTTAATTATCTTATAGAGAAAAATTTTAATTATTCACACCAAGTTTGGACTATATCCCGCTAAGAAAATTAACCTTCCCCAATAAATCTTATATTTTAATCGATCTGTTAACACAGATTTGTTCGGAGAAAATAAGATATTCTTTCTCAACGATTACTTTATCTTTCTTCATCTTTTCATTCCACTTAAGAAATTCTGAGAGATTTTTTTCATTTTACTCAATGAAAGATGCGCTGTTTTCTATCACTATTAATTAACTGAATATACAGTCACTGGACTTTCGTAATGTTTCCTATAATTTACAACTGAAATTCACTTTAAAAATTTAATCACTGTATTTTCAGTTAATTGAAAGTGATAGAAAACAAAGTAATTCAGTATTTCAATCCATTTAAAACAAATTAACACAAAGTAACCGATTATCTCATAAAATATTCAATGAAAGATATTTACATAAAATTTCATTATAAATAATAGTTCTTTAAAATCAAATTTTTACGAGCAATTGTTCAGAAATATATTCTTGAAAATTGACGTTTCTCAGTATTCACTCAGAATAAGCAATTGAAAAATTTCAACAAACTAGTATATGTGAGAAGAAATTCCATTTTGACATCAGCCCATATTATTTTGAGCGATTACATAAAAGAACTAATTACAAACTCCTAATATAATGTAAGCCAAGTTTTTATATGTATGAAATACGAATTTGAAACAGAATATTTGAATTTATAGAGTTTACGTTTTGATAATCATATTCATTAATTTATGGTTGAAAACCAATTGTTTTTTGGTGCAAAGGAGATACTGTGGGATTACCTACAAAAAATTGTCTGAATATAAATCAACAAATCACAAAAATTTATATTAGTTCGTTATTTTCTCGCCAAGAATCGTTCTCTCACAAAGATTGCACGTATTCTGAACTGATTATTTATAATAGGAACGCTAGCAGAGGGAGTCTTTATCGAATAAACACAGGACTCCCATAATGGGTGTATGCTGCGTTTCTTCTCTCTGTACATGTCTTATGTTTAAGAAGAATATAATGGATTCAAAAAATGTTCGTTTATGAATCTTTCATAAAACTAAAGATATCAGAATATTGATATATCCCAAATCATCATCTCGGACTCTAAACGAAACGGAGATAATTTCGAAATCTATTCATTTGACGCAACGTAAATAATTCAGAGCCTGAGGAAAATCTTATCTTCATTTTCCGTCATTATTACCGATTTTCTTTTTCATCTTCCCGGATTTTAATATAGCGGTGGAATTTGCAGGCCCCGGATGCGTTTAAAACGAGACAGAAAAATATTCAATCGGGAAATATATAAAGAAAAACGCATTGGAGCCATCTGTTTATTTTCCAAACATAAATAGGGACACTCTTAATGGAGAAAAATCCCTAGTTATTTTCGTCTCACTATGGTAGCAGGAATCGCTGGCGGAAGGGATAATAAAGCTTTTACCCTTATTGAGTTTTATGTTGAATATATATTCCTCATTATTTCATCTTTAAATTGAATTGAATAGATATTCTTGGAATAAAGTCAATTAATTATTCTCATATTGAATTTATGCATGGCTAAACTAATGAATTATACTCTGAAGAATAAATTATGGGAAAATTGTAACAATTTTTCAGCCCACCTTTAAATTTTCAAAGTTTTCTTTTTAATAAAATTAAAAATTAAAAATCAATAAACGTTAAAATTTCAAAATAATATATATAATCAATAAATATTTAATTGATTCGGTCTTTACTTTACTCATTTTAATTAAAAAATATATAGGAGACATTGAATTGAATCAGTCCTGACTTGGTGAAAATCCCTATTAAATAATATTTAGAAAAGGTTATTCTGATTTTCACAATTTTCATTGTTATGTTTACAAAAATTGTTTCGCTATCACAGTAGCATCATCAGGCAGGTTTACATTTTGAATAACTAAGTTTGTTTCCGAAATCCGTTGCTATTTATATTACATTAAGTACAAGTACAAGTAATATTCCAATTTCAATGTGTTTATTTATTAGGAGTACAAATAAGTTTCCGCCGTTTTTTTGTTGATGGCGCGGCACGGAGTTTCGGTTAGCTTTCGCAGATGATAACCGGCTTAAAAAATAGTTTGGACATTCAAGAACAGCTTAACCTATTAATATCACTGATTTTATATTGGTAAAATATAATTTTTATAAGTTGAAAATCTCAAAATTTGAGCCAAGTAAGCGTCATTTGCGGGAAATATTAGTTTACTTCTTTAATTTAAAGAAATCTGCTGCTGAGGCGCATCAATTGCTCGTCGAAGCATATGGGAGGGTGCTTTGAGTGAGAGAACGTGTCGAGAGTGGTTTCAAAAGTTTAAAAACGGTGATTTCGACGTAGAAGACAAAGATCGCAGTGGAAGGCCAAAAATCTACTAGGATGCAGAATTGGAGGAATTATTGGAGGAAGATTCATCTCAAACATAAAAAGAACTTGCTCTAACATTAGAAGTCACTCAGCAAGCAGTCTCACATCGTTCTTCTATAATAAATATTTAATTTGTGTTAAAAAACGGCGGAAACTTATTTGTACTCCTAATATCTCTAGGGATTCTAACAGGTTTAAGGCGTAACTTTTACTTTTTATATGTAGAATTTTAAAATTATGGTTAAAAGTATGAACTGTTTCTAACAAATGATTAGAATATGTGGAATTACCTTTACTATTGAGGAAACTCTTCAAATATTCACAAATTCCATGTAGGAAAGTTCTTCCAGTCTGTCCTATGTAAACTTTAGGGCAATCACCGCAGGTTAACTTATAAACCCCCGATTATCATCTTTATGTGTACAGTCTTCATATTTTCAATGAATTTACTCAAGTTTGAATAAGTTTTAAATGACGTTCTTAAATCATATTTATTTTTGAGGTATGTAACAATTTTCTCAGAAATAACATTAGAGTATTTTAATGAAATGTAAACAAGCTTAATTATTCAAAATGTAAACCTGTCTGATGATGCTACTGTGACAGCGAATCAATTGTTGTAAACATAACAATAAAAATTGTGAAAATCAGAATAATTTTAAATTAATATTATTTTATATATAGACGACTATACTGTCTCCTATATATTTTTTAATTATATAATTGATATTTATTTTGGAGAAAACCTTTTTCACTTCCTGATATAAAACGTATATATACAAATGTATAAATACAATATACATATGTACACACATAAACGTGCATATATAAAAATATCTACTATTTCAATATTATTTAAAATTCTCAAAATAAAAGATTCAGTCTCAGAATTTTAATATAATTTTTAAATAGTAGATATTTTTTATACACATCGGTGTATGTATGTACATTATATATGATGTATTTATTCGTTTTATATCATAAATAGAAGAAGATTGTTTCCTAAACATCAAAAAATATATTATGTGAATTACATACATATTATGATACAATTTTAATATTGTAATATATACTTTTCGATGTATAGTAAATTTTACAGAGTTCCAGAACTATTTCTTAATTTAATTTTATTTGAATAACTTCTATCCAGTACAACTCGAGTGTTTTATAACACACGCAACTCAAAATTTTCCTATGATAATAGTTTACGAAATATCGAAGAGAGGAAGTGAAATTGTTAAAAAATCAGCTGCTAAAGTACAAAATATGAAGAAACGGAATTTGTTTTGTTTGGGAAATAATGAATCTCAATCTTTCGGCAGAAAACCCAACGAATCATTCAGAAATTTACCGACCAAAGAAACAGCCGAATATACTGCGAGTTCCCACGCTCCCTCAGACCGCAAGTCCCATTATTTGAAGAATTTTAATTAATCCAGTCCACATAATAAAAGAGGAAATCTACATTCTCCGGCGTTCTTGTGAAATCCAAGAGTTAGACAAGAGATTTCCGGAATAATGGCAGTCGTTTATGCTCGGAGAGCCCCATGTCATGTCCCTCGTAATAAAAAATGGAGATTGATCCTTATCGTGGTATGTCCCCTGTCTGAGATTTAATTCTTTAAATTAACCATACGGAACAAGCTCATGAATAACTGCTATTTTCATATATTGCGAGCCTATTTGGACTGATCCAGAATACAACACTCTGCATCATGGTATGTCATGGAATATATTCAATTGCAAACAAAAATTTGTCAATTGTTCTGAGTGGAATACTTTTATGTTTTTCTAGACGAGTCTTGATTTCATATTAATTAAATATATATTTTTTTAATATTCAACGATTCTAAAATAACAAAATTCCACTCTGGCTACGAGCTAGTCATGCCAACACACAAAGAATCTGCACAGAGGAGAAATTCGCACCTCAGCGGTATGGTACAGCCTTCAATACAGTTAAAAAAATTTCGATGATATCTTACACATACTTTGTTTCATCTGGATTTAACGATAAGAAGCGCTTAATGAAAGACCCTTCATAAAAAATATTAGAATCATTTTGATGGTAGTAGTACTAATCAAATGGCTATCGACCAAAGTCTTCCTGCCAGTTACATTTAATATTGAATAAGGTTTATTGTATGAGGAAAAATTTAGTCTAAAGATAACAGGCATTCAAAAATTGGTAGCGCTAGTCTTTAGTTATATATTTTAGACTTTTCTGTATTTATTAGGAGTACAAATAAGTTTCCGCCGTTTTATTGTAGATGGCGCGGCACGGAGTTTCGGTTAGCTTTCGCAGATGATAACCGGCTTAAAAAATAGTTTGGACATTCAAGAACAACATAACCTATTAATATCACTGATTTTATATTGGTAAAATATAATTTTTATAAGTTGAACATGTCAAAGTTTGAGCCAAGTAAGCGTCATTTGCCGGAAATATTAATTTACTTCTTTAATTTAAAGAAATCTGCTGCTGAGGCGCATCAATTGCTCGTAGAAGCATATGGTGAGGGTGCTTTGAGTGAGAGAACGTGTCCAGAGTGGTTTCAAAAGTTTAAAAACGGTGATTTCGACGTAGAAGACAAAGATCGCAGTGGAAGGCCAAAAATTTACGAGGATGCAGAATTGGAGGAATTATTGGAGGAAGATTCATCTCAAACACAAAAAGAACTTGCTCTAACATTAGAAGTCACTCAGCAAGCAGTCTCACATCGTTCTTCTATAATAAATATTTAATTTGTGTTAAAAAACGGCGGAAACTTATTTGTACTTCTAATAACACAAATGGAGGTTAATACTTGATAGAAGGTATATAAAATTATTTAAATATTTTAATATTAGACTTCTACATATTCAATTTCGAAACATTATATTTAATAATTATAACTTCAGGAAAAAAATTAAATTAATGTCATATAAGTACCACTTATATCAAACGACATATAAACTAAACATTCATTATAAGACATCCAAATGATATAACAAAATCCAATAAATAAAAATTGTTAACCAAAATCCTATAAATTGAATATTTTGAGTAGACAAAATTTTGTTTCTGCTGATCAATCTTATGAAAACAAATATCTTTCAAAAATCTTAAGAATTTCATCATAAAACTATCTTACTTAGAATATTCAATATTATTGGATATATATTGTTAAAAGGTGAGTAAATATTTGTTGTTGATTAATGGTATAATTTATTGAATGTGAATATAATTGAGTACTGACGAAGCAAAGTCTCTCTTAAAACTTGTTTTTTTAGTAATGTTTTTACATATCTTGAGATTTTATAAAAAGTAACTTATCAGATACTAAATTGTTTCAGCCGTTACTATTTGGTAGTTGATCACAATTAAAACAAATTGTAGAAATTACTGTTTTACTACCAAAAAAGATATATTTTACATTTTCTTGTGACTCGAGTTTCGGGAAATGAACTATCCCATCATCAGACAACTGAAGACCTAACAGTAGTACAGTGGTATTTTAACAAAAGTGATAAATATTTTGAATATTTCAATGGATTCTAGGTAACACCTAATAGTGGTACAGAGGTTTATAAGCGGAACGTGATAAAACACCGGGTTGAAAACGAGGAGCCTTCTAACAGATATCGGAATGTCGGCAATCGATAAAGAAGGTTGTTAAACAGATGGTACCCATTTAAATATCTCAAATAATTTTTGGGGTTACATAGCTCCGTACAGTCATTCATTATTTTTACATTATTCTGTTGTATATTTCAAATATTTGGATATACATAGCTCCCTACAGTCATTAATTATTTTTTACATTATTTTTATTGTGAACGAATTTGAAAATTTCAATAATCAAGTTTCTTTTCTTTTGAATCTACATGTAAAATTTTCTCAAGATTTCCTTTTGTCGAAAGGAATGACTGTTTTCTAAAGAATGAGTGGCAAAAGTTGAATTTTTGTTTACTTTTCATTATTTACCGATTCTTCATAAGTCCAAAAGTGGCCAATAGTTTTTCAAGATCAGATGTCAATATTGCCTTCAAAACGCATAACAAAGTATCATCGGTATTATTTAACGCAAAGGACCCTACTCCAAACATACACAAATCAGGAGTTTATGAGTTATCTTGTTCTACGTGCAGTAATAAATATATAGGACAAACAGGACGTTCCTTCAAGACGAGGTTCAACGAACATAAAATGAGTTTCATGAAAAATAAACAAAATTCTACTTTTGCCACGCATTGTCTAGAAAACGGTCATTCCTTTCCCACAATAGATAATCTTAAAATTTTACATGTAGAATCAAAAGGGAAGAAACTCGATTATTTAGAATCTGTTGAAATTTTCAAATTAGTTCACAATAACAATAATGTAAAAATAATGAATGACTGTACGGGGCTATGTAAATCGAAAATATATGAGATATTTAAAAAGTAACATCTGTTTAAAACCTTTTTCAACGAACATAAAATGAATTTAATGAAAAGTAAACAAAAATTCAACTTTTGCCACTCATTCTTTAGAAAACAGTAATTCCTTTCGACAAAAAAAATCTTAAGAAAATTTCACTGTGGATTCAAAAGAAAAGAAACCTGATTATTGAATTTTTCAAATTCATTCACAAAAAAATAATTTAAAAAATAATGAATGACTATATGGAGCTATGTAAATCCAAATATTTGAGATATTCAACAAAATAATGTGAAAATAATGAATGACTGTGAGGAGCTATGTAACTCCAAAGATTATTAGAGATATTTAAATGGGTACCATCTGTTTAACCATCTTCTTTGTCGATTGCCGACATTCCGATATCGGTTTTTCGGTTTTTTATCACGTTCCGCTTGTAAACCTCTGTATCACTATTAGGTGTTATCTAGAATCTATTGAAATATTCAAAATATTCATCACTTTTGTTTAAATACCTCTGTACCACTGTTAGGTCTTCAGTTGTCTGATGATGGGATAGTTCACTTCCCGAAACTCGAGTCATAAGAAAATGTGTAATATATCTTTTTATTGGTAGTAAAACATAATAATTTCTAAAATTTGTTTTAATTTTGATGTGTTTAAAAATTCTCGTATGACTTCCTACACGTTCCAGAAAAAATACGAAATTTGTAAGTTCTATTGATACTGAAATAGCAAACTGAACTACCATAAGCAAAGCCTTGTAGCTGCATGAAACTAGGTGAGATCAGAAAATGATTAACGTTAGAAAAAATTCAAACGTCTCGAGTTCTTAAGCGTGAAAATAGCGAAGTGGGAAACACAAGTAGGAAATTGAGAGGTAGAAATCGATAAAGAAAAAGGAGGACAAGAGGAGACGAAACACACCAGCGGGGTTGGACAACGATCTCGGAATATTAATGTTTCGGGCCGGAAATACCAATATTGGTAGTAGTTCGACATGGAGAGTGCCGTGCCATACAAATACAAATTGTTTTCCGATGGAAATTCGCGACAGCTACGGCCAGTTTGATTGAATGTTTTCCAGCAGGAATTTTTATGAAAAGAAATGGAACAACGTCGAATGACAGCAGAGGAGAAATGCCCGAACGACGAAGAATGAATTTCACGGATGTTTTCGAGGTTACCTCGGCCCAATTCTTCCACTTTTACGACCCAAGACAGGAATATCGAAATGTTGTTTTTTTATTCGAATACTTTCTTTTCCTTTCCGGATTCACTCGAAAGAACAGAAATGAATATGTGAAGTTACTTCAATCGAAATAGATTATATCGCAAACAGTCTACAGGGTGATCCTTATACCATCATAAACGTGGTTGTGATTTCAATCAATTCAAAACACTGCGTGGCAAAATCAAACGGAAAATAAATGCATCTTATTCGATCAACATTCTGTCAAGAAAGTACCGGGAATTATCGATTTAAATCTGGCGGGGCAATGAGGCAGGTAAAAATTTTTTTTCCTAGGTTGGTACCACTGTCCTTAATTACTATGCCAAGCTTGAGCGGGATCGTCAACTAGTGTGTTTGCAACAGCTGATTAAGTCAGTCGATGTCAGAGTGCGTGCCGATTTTTACTATGGGTGATTACGTTGAGCAAAGAATTTGTTTAAAGTTTTGTGTTGCAAATGAATTTTCGTGTGCCGATGCATTGAAAATGTTGCAAAAGGCCTTTGGTGATAATGCTCTATCGAAAACTCGTGCATATCAGTGGTACAGAGCCTTCAAGGACGGTCGTGAAGTGGTCGCCCATCGACGGCTTCGATCGAAGATAACGTCGATAAAATTAAGGAAAGGGTGCTGGAAAACCGTCGTACCAGCTTGAGAGAGATAGCACATGATCTTAAGATATGCCACGAGTCCGCACGTACGATTTTGATTGATATTTTGGGCATGAGAAAGGTGGCCGCACGACTCGTACCGAAAGACCTGAATTTTCTTCAAAAACGTCATCGCGAACAGGTTGCTTCAGACATGCTGGATCGCTGTAATTCCGATTCTACGTTTATGGAACGCATTATAACTGGTGATGAGACCTGGGTCTACGAGTACGATATGCAAACAAGCCAGCAATCATCGGAATGGGTGGCAAAAAATGAGCCGAAACCGAAAAAACCACGCCAAAGCCGCTCGAAAAAGAAGGTGATGCTCATTGTTTTCTTCGATATCCGTGGCGTGGTGCACTACGAATTCGTTCCAGAGGGTCAGACGGTAAACAGGGAGTATTACCTAGGCGTTATGGAACGTTTGCGTGAGCGTATCCGTAAGAAGCGGCCAAATTTGTGGGCGAACAACTCATGGATTTTGCATGACGATAACGCGCCTTCTCACCGAGCTACGATTGTGGCTGACTTTCTCGCCAAAAACTCAACAAACGTGCTTCAGCAACCACCGTATTCGCCGGATTTGGCTCCCTGCGACTTTTTCCTCTTCCCAAAACTAAAATTGCCCCTTCGTGGCACCCGTTTTGAGTCGATTGAAGCCATAAGACAAAATTCGGCGCGAGAGCTAAAGTCCATCCCGGAAAGCGCCTATAAAAAATGTTTCGATAATTGGAAGTGCCGTTGGCATAGATTTATTGGAGCAAATGGAGCCTATTTTGAAGGCGACCCAATAAATTTTGACGATTAAATGTAAAAATGTTGTTTTAATTGAAAATTCCCGGTACTTTCTTGACAGAGTAATATATAGGTGTAAAGAGGCT
This sequence comes from Megalocaria dilatata, assembly GCA_034642435.1. NCBI lineage: Eukaryota > Metazoa > Arthropoda > Insecta > Coleoptera > Coccinellidae > Megalocaria > Megalocaria dilatata. Next base: position 10,750,846 of record CM067862.1, read on the forward strand.
AGAGTTCGTGAAGACCCAAGTAGCTTCTGGTCTTTTGTGCAGACAAAGAAGTCTAAATCCCGTATTCCTGGAAGTGTGAGCTACCAGAATGTTGAGCTTAATGATTCTCAGAGTATCGTTGACGGATTCTCCAGTTTCTTCTCTAGTGTCCTTACTGCCTCTGACGTAGATTTTTCTCCCAAGCATAACGATAGACTTTACGCCGATCACATTTCCATTTCTCTTCTGGCTGTTTCTGAGATTGACATAATCAAGGCTTCTAAGAAGTCCAAAGATAAATTTACATCTGGCGTCAAGCATATACCTAGTTTTTGGTCAAACACTGCATTTACTCTTTTGCCGAACCATCGTCCATAATTTTTAATATTATTCTGAGGAGTATGCATATTCCGAAAATTTGGAAATTTTCTAAAATTTGTCCGGTTTTAAAATCTGGCAATCCTGCCCTTATAACCAACTATAGACCCATATGTTTTGTGCAACTTTGCTAAAATCTTTGAAATTATTCTATATGACACTATATATCGTTCAGTTCGTCCACTCCTTTCACCTCTTCAGCATGGATTCAAGAAGAATCGCTCAACTGTTACTAATTTAGCGTGTATTACTCAGTCGCTGTCTGAATCATTGAACGACCGTGGTCAGATGGATGTTATTTACACAGATATTCAAAAGGCCTTTGACCAGATTGATCATAGATTATTGTTGTTGAAACTTAGGTCTATTGGATTTTCGCACCAGTTGTTGGTGTTGATGCAGTCATATATTTCGGATCGTCTTCAATATGTTGAGTATGGGGGATGTGAATCTGCACCCTATCCTGCCACATCCGGTGTACCGCAGGGGAGCAATTTGGGCCCATTATTGTTTCTCATTTATATCAACGATCTGTCTCTTCAACTTGACTGTATGCTTCTGCTCTTTGCTGATGATTTGAAGATATATGCTGAGATTGGTGATCGTTGCGATTGTCTCAGGTCACAATCTTCCCTAGACAGGGTCAATTTATGGTGTTCTCACAACGGACTTGAACTCAATGTTGGTAATGTTGGCAAACTATTCATTATGAATATACGTTGGATGGTCAGATCCTAGACAGGCGCGTTGGGTTCAGGGATCTGGGAGTTTTTTTGATCATAAGCTTTCCTTTTCGGAACATATAGGTCAGATCACGGCGTCAGCCTCTAAAACACTGGGTAATTTTGTCAGAAACTGGAGTGGATTTGTGAACCCTTGCACGATGAAAACGCTGTACTATTCTTTCATACGTAGTAAGTTGGAATATGCCTCTGTGATTTGGACTCCACTATATAATAATACTGTCTTGGAGGTTGTTCAAAGACGGTGTTTGAAATATGTCTATTTCAGATGTTATGGGAGGTATCCTGCGACCACTCTCTCCTCACCATTAATTTCGGAGTTGAGGTGTTGAAGTTGAGACGTGAACGTTTTACCTTGACTTTCCTTTACAGGATTCTGCATGGTACTATTGACTCGCCATTTCTTCTAAGCAAAATAAATTTTCACGTACCTAGGCCTGGTCTGAGGGAGAGTTATACCTTTTATGTTGATTACAGCATTTTAAATGTTACGTTACGTTCTCCTATAAGCTTTATGTGTACTATATATGATCGATATTGTAGTCAATGAGATATTCATTTTGATAAGTTATCTTTAATTTTAACATGCCATTTGGAACGGCACACTGGGATATTGTAGATTTTTTTTTCTTTATTTATTTCTATTGTGTAGACGTGTTTGAGCCGTGGATTCTATTTTGATTTATATGCGCATATGTTTATATGGGTATGTTCATACATAGCTATGTGTTTTTTACTCACGGCACGAATTTGATGGGTTTCTTATAATTTTCTTCATTACGTTAGCATTGGAGTCTTTTATACATATTAGGAGTACAAATAAGTTTCCGCCGTTTTATTGTAGATGGCGCGGCACGGAGTTTCGGTTAGCTTTCGCAGATGATAACCGGCTTACAAAATAGTTTGGACATTCAAAAACAACATAACCTATTGATATCATTGATTTTATAATGGTAAAATATAATTTTTATAAGTTGAAAATGTCAAAATTTGAGCCAAGTAAGCGTCATTTGCGGGAAATATTAGTTCACTTCTTTAATTTAAAGAAATCTGCTGCTGAGGCGCATCAATTGCTCGTAGAAGCATATGATGAGGGTGCTTTGAGTGAGAGAACGTGTCGAGAGTGGTTTCAAAAGTTCAAAAACGGTGATTTCGACGTAGAAGACAAAGATCGCAGTGGAAGGCCAAAAATTTACCAGGATGCAGAATTGGAGGAATTATTGGAGGAAGATTAATCTCAAACACAAAAAAAACTAGTTCTAACATTAGAAGTCACTCAGCAAGCAGTCATTTATTCATATTACCGTTATTCTATAATAAATATTTAATTTGTGTTAAAAAACGGCGGAAACGTATTTGTACTCCCAATATATTTGTTTTTCTATTTATTATAGTATTTTCTATTTTAATATTTTCTCTGTAATTTGGTGTAAACCTGTTGAGAATAAATGTATTATTATAAACATTCCAGTATGAGTTTTTCCGGAATATGTCTAGGCAGGTCAATTTTCATTTGATTGAAAATTTGAGGTTGTATAATCAAACCCCTAAGCGATATAGAATCTTAAATGATGCGGTTTTGAAATATTCTAGAATAGATTCCTGAATCACGCTAAAGTCTATTGCTTGTCCAATTAGACGTTAGCAATCTCTACGCCTTCTCTAACGGCCAGTTTCATAAACGGAACTGAAGCCTCCTTTTCCCCAAAAAGTCTCCTTTAATGATGAAACGTGTTTCATAAGCAAATTTTAAGGTTAAGGTGACCGGCACATTAAAGGAACCATTAAGTAAAGGAAGGTCGATGTGCGTTTATGAAACTGATGGTGCCATTTTAAGCATCCTTTTTCATGAAGGGACTTTATCTTTATCATAAAGGAGCCTTTTGATGTTATTTATGAAACTGGCAGTAAGTACCAGTTTTACCAGTGTTCAATATTCCCCCATACAGTACCCAGTCGTTTCTGAAACTGATATTCGAAAATACATTGAAACTTGGGAGAATTTCCATTCAAAAACTCGTCCGAACTGACTCATCACGACGATCCGATAATATCCCCAATTGCTCTCTCATTTCTACCGCAGCCAACTACGATAAGAAAGTAGACATAATCCCGTTCGGCGATCTCGGCTCGGTGTATCATATCGATCATCCATCGCAACAGAAAAGAATAACGCGAAGGAGAGATTTTAACCCACATTTCGAGTGGAGATTTTCCTCCCCTTCGTTTTTGTTCGATGGTGCTCCAACTGACGTGACTTGTTGACATATATACCGGTCGGACGCGGACGGGAGAAGGCTGCTTTGTGCTTTGCGGTTCCCCCAGGTTCGCGAGAGGAGGCCAAGTGCCGTTTCGGATACTGGAAAGAGTCGCACTCGAGTGCTGATCGGCCTTTATTGTACAGATTGCAGAGGAGACCTTCGATAGATCGGAAATATATCGTGACGACATTGCCAGCAGTTTATATTTCGACAGATTCTTAAATTCTTCTATACAGGGTGACCCACATAAATCTGTGATTTATGTAATTAGAGTGAGAGAGAATTCTGGAGGAAAAGCGAATACAGTAATATTTGGGGTTCGATTTCTTCTTAATTGAACAAGTTATTGTTGATCTTCACTTGGTAAGTAGAAGAGAATCTCTTTATCCGGTCTATTGGGTGTTACAATAACGTCACTTTTCAGACCGGCCCTCTAAACTAAACCTCTATATAATCCGCCATTTTTCGTAGATATTCAAATGCTACCTAAGTCACGCGGTAAGCACTTAGACAAATGTCGCTTCGACATTAAACGAAGTACAATTTTTACCTGTCTAACTGATTTAATTACGAGTTAGTGTTGAAACCCGTATCAACTCTTTTCTCTTGCTCCAAGTCATAATTCTGAACACATTAACCTTCTTCACTTCGGCCCGGTAAATTGTAGAAATACTCTCTCGGAATGAACTCTTTTCCCTTGGCCCAAGTCACATCTCTAAGCACGTCGCTTGCATTTTTTACTTTGGCCCGGTGAGTTGAAAAAAATACTCTCTCACTACAACACTAAAGAATTTATAACGCATTCAGCGGAAGAACTGCATTCGCATTCATTTGGACGTCACAAACTCAATCTCAAAGTATGTTTTCGTCCGCCCTCTCGTAATAATATATATATATATATATATACTACTCTGTCAAGAAAGTACCGGGAATTTTCAATTAAAACAACATTTTTACATTTAATCGTCAAAATTTATTGGGTCGCCTTCAAAATAGGCTCCATTTGCTCCAATACATCTATGCCAACGGCACTTCCAATTATCGAAACATTTTTTATAGGCGCTTTCCGGGATGGACTTTAGCTCTCGCGCCGAATTTTGTTTTATGGCTTCAATCGACTCAAAACGGGTGCCACGAAGGGGCAATTTCAGTTTTGGGAAGAGGAAAAAGTCGCAGGGAGCCAAATCCGGCGAATACGGTGGTTGCTAAAGCACGTTTGTTGAGTTTTTGGCGAGAAAGTCAGTCACAATCGTAGCTCGGTGAGAAGGCGCGTTATCGTCATGCAAAATCCATGAGTTGTTCGCCCACAAATTTGGCCGCTTCTTACGGATACGCTCACGCAAACGTTTCATAACGCCTAGGTAATACTCCTTGTTTACCATCTGACCCTCTGGAACGAATTCGTAGTGCACCACGCCACGGATATCGAAGAAAACAATGAGCATCACCTTCATTTTCGAGCGGCTTTGGCGTGGTTTTTTCGGTTTCGGCTCATTTTTTGCCACCCATTCCGATGATTGCTGGCTTGTTTGCATATCGTACTCGTAGACCCAGGTCTCATCACCAGTTATAATGCGTTCCATGAATGTAGAATCGGAATTACAGCGATCCAGCATATCTGAAGCAACCTGTTCGCGATGACGTTTTTGAAGAAAATTCAGGTCTTTCGATACGAGTCGTGCGGCCACCTTTCTCATGTCCAAAATATCAATCAAAATCGTACGTGCGGACTCGTGGGATATCTTTAGATCATGTGCTATCTCTTTCAAGCTGGTACGACGGTTTTCCAGCACCCTTTCCTTAATTTTATCGACGTTATCTTCGATAGAAGCCGTCGATGGGCGACCACTTCACGACCGTCCTTGAAGGCTCTGTACCACTGATATGCACGAGTTTTCGATAGAGCATTATCACCAAAGGCCTTTTGCAACATTTTCAATGCATCGGCACACGAAAATTCATTTTCAACACAAAACTTTAAACAAATTCTTTGCTCAGCGTAATCACCCATATTAAAAATCGGCACGCACTCTGACATCGACTGACTTAATCAGCTGTTGCAAACACAGTAGTTGACAGATCCCGCTCAAGCTTGGCATAGTAATAAAGGACAGTGGTACCAACCTAGGAAAAACAATTTTTATACCTGCCTCATTGCCCCGCCAGATTTAAATCGATAATTCCCGGTACTTTCTTGACAGAATGTATATATATATATATATATATATATATATATATATATATATATATATAATTATATTTGCGTATGAATAATTGTTTAATCACTCTTGTATCTAAGTGAATGATTTCTATTAGGAAGGGTTCAATTTGAATTTTCAATTAGTTAATTTATAAATTATATATTGGATCAAAGTAATTTGAAAGATTAATCTGTAATAACTGAAAAATGTAATGAATAATACTATCTATGTTCTATACTAAGCAAACCTTAATTTTAAAAATCGTAACTCTAACGTAAACAAGAAATGTTTTGATTTGAATTGGCAAGTTTTACATAAATAAACTGAATTCTACCTTTGGTAAGTTTAATCATCCATTTTGGAATTGGATTATGAATGAGAAAATCTTTAATCAGAGCGACATGCTCGTTCGATGGAGAACCTTAATACTGATTCAATCTCGACTGTCTTGGCCTTTTATAGTTTTCTCGAAAAAATGAATTTCAAAGCTTACTAGCTTCTGTCAAAATGATTGAAAAATGATACTTTGGATGATTTTACAAAATTCACAATATTTCTTGGTTTTAAATTACTGTTGAAAATTAAACTATTTTTTAAACTACATTTTGATGTATGTTTCATGTTAAACAGAACAGTGAAAGTCTTGCTTTTCATCTGTAAAGTATTTCAAGTGTCAAAATTTACCAAAGTTTAACTTCTAATGCTTATATTTATAAATTATTGAATATTATTTATGAAATTGATTAAATTTCTTTAGCTCAGATGCTATTACAATTCTATTGATGTCTAAACATCTTAAAGGATATCTCTTACATTCATAATTTCAGAATATCTGACATAGACACTATCTTTCATTGAATTAATTGAATTTTGATCAAATTTGTCCTATTTACAACATTCTGGTGAGTTATATTTTATTTAGCTTATTTTTTGTCAATAATTTCACTAAAGTTCATATGTGATTCATGACAGTAACAAATCTTTTCAACAATTTCTTCATCAATTTCATACTAGATATCTAAATCCAAATTACTTCTATTTCTTGCAACTTTCGCTGTTTTTACATTGAATAATTGTGAATTGAAATCTCCCTGTGAATTCTATTCATGAACTGTCAATAAGATCACTGATTTTTGATCACCGTTCAAAGATTTTTCACTCGACTAGTCGTTATGTACTCTGAATATGCTTTTTCTTCATAATTTTGGCTTGTTGGTAATTTTATGAATTGAATTATCAATATTTCTATAAGAATGGATATTATTTAATTAATTTTGGTCTATTTACACTCCAACGAGTCAACTCATATACAACGGTGAGTCTTTTCCTTAATATATTTGTGTAATTATTTAGTTAATTATCGTTAAGGTAAGTATATTTGTGAAGCGAACTCAGTGAACCCAAGTAAAGTCAGTGAGAGTGAACAACGATGAAAAAACCATCGATCAACTCCTCTAAAAGCAAGAAAGTTTTTTCATCAATTGCAGATAAAAACTGTGCAATGTACTATGTAACATTTAATCTGTATATAAAGAATTCTAGTTCTATATTCCTCATCCCAGAATTTGTATACTAACTAATAAACGTTTATCAATAAATAAAGAAGAATTTGAAAAGCTTTAGCAAAGTACCAAGCAATATTATCTCAATCTATTCCAAGAAACAGCCTACGTTCGCATTTTTAAGATTCTGTAGAATGATTATCGGATAGAAAAAGTATTTCTCCAACAAAATAGTGCTCTACCATACGTGACTTTCTGAATAATAATTTCCCCGAAAATTGGATTGAAAGGAAAGGTCTTTTTGGATGGCCTGCAAGATCTCATGTTTTGACACCTTTAGACTTTCTTGTGGGTTCATTTGGAGAATTCATTGTCACATATCTACATAAAGCTCCCTGCTTATTCCACGTAAACAATTTACTATAATTCTGCAAGTAGGCATTACAGAATGGCGAATATTGAGTTATGGAAAGCGTAATTTTTGATTGTCTCGGCCTTTACTTGACGGAAATTCATCTTCAATATAACAAAAACAAAAACTTCCACTATTTTAAATAGCGGAAGTTAACTTTTTTTTTTATATATTAGGGAAGCGCTATGTTTCTGAATAGTGAAATTCGGTAATAAAATGAGGTAGACTGTCTACTTGAACAATAAGAGTATCAAAAAATTTTAAATGATTCGGAAATTACTAAAAATGAGATCCTTACGCATGGTGAAATAGAAGGACTATTTATACGCGGATAATTGGTATGAAGAACACGTCAGAAAATGTCAAGAGGTGGTAGGAAAGTCCCTTCTCATGAGCGAAATTTCAGCACGCCAGCCGTTCGCGAATTCAAAATCGATTTAATAATGTGGAAAAAACAATATAGAGGATAGATATTCGCGAAGCGGGGAAAAGCGTTCCATCAAACAGATGGCTCTTGTGTCACGCGGCTTTTCCATGGAAAAACCATTTGTATTTCTGTCAAAGAACACGGCGATATTGGCGTTTTTCAACGGATACATTAATATTCTCCATATGTCTTCCGCATCTCGTCCCTTACACGTACAGAATCGCCCAAGTTATAGATGATCGGCGCTACGTATGAATTTTTTACTTTATTTTCACTTGTCCGGAAAATCGACAATTGATGGACAATGTTAGATGTGGGTTTGAAAAATTCATTCAGATCATACAGTCGCTGAACAATCAGATAGTCACGAGAACTGACGGGAAACTGTTCTTAAAGCATGCGTTGTTTCAGATATTATTTCAGAGCACACTATTAATAAATTTTGGATTAAAAGTGATAGCATTTCACCCAGAGGCGAAATATTCTCTGTTCAACTCAATTGCGTTCTCTCGTTTATGAGACAAATCATTTGGAAGGGAAATCTTTAAGAGGCTAAAGTAGCTATCTGGGAAAATTTCATGAAAATAGTTCTATTTCAATATTTGAATAAACATTACAAAATAAAAAGTAACATACAATATTTTCGACGTTTAATAAATAAATTTTAAATTAAATATCCCAGGTTATTTGCTGATCGTATACTGGATTAATATTATATTGTCTTGTAAGTATCGGTTCTTTTTTTTAGAGTGATGGAATTTGAAATTGAAATAAAACACATTTAATTATGATTTAGGCCAATTTTTTTTTTATTTGAAAGATAATTTTATGACGTTTATGTTTTATAAATAATTTCCACCACGACTAGCTCTGACGAACAATAGACCAGAGCAATTTTGGACCACTTTTTCGAGTAATTCAGGCCCTATTCCATCAATAACACGAGTTATGTTGGCCTCCAAAGCGTCTCTTGGTTCTGGTTTATCAGCATAAACCAATGACTTGACATAACCCCAAAGAAAATAATCCAGTGGAGTTATGTCGCATGATCTTGGAGGTCAATTAATTGGACCATTTCTCGAAATAATGTTATCGCCAAATCTTTCTTTCAATAAATCAATTGTAACATGAGGTGTAGCGCCATCTTGTTGGAACCAAAACACTTCTGGGTCGATACCCTTCAAATCTTGAAACAAATAATCATTGCTCATCGATCTGTAACGAGCACCATTCACTGTAACATTAGCTCCAGCATAGTTTTTAAAGAAATATGGACCGATGATGTCTCCAGCGTGTAAAGCACACCATACAGTGCATTTTTCAGGATGCAATGGACCTGCAGGACTTCTTGAGGATTGTTTTCTCTCCATATACGGCAATTTCGCTTGTTTACATGGCCGTTCAACCAGAAATGAGCTTAATCACTAAATACAATTTTACGATGAAAAATTGGATAAACTTCAAGCTGTTCTAGGGCCCAATCAGCAAACAAACAACGCCTATTATGGTCAAGTAGGTTTAGTTCTTGAAACAGTTGGATCTTGTACGGGTGTAGACCAAGATCTTCACGCAAAATTTTCCATGTGGCGGATGCACAGAGTCCAACTTGTTGTGAACGTCGACGAATAGACAAATCTGGACCATCATTAACGCTATCACTAACAGCAGCGATATTTTCTTCTGTACGTACAGTTCTTTGTCTTGTTGTTGTTGTTGCATCGACTAGAGAAAATGTTGTCCGAAATCTCGACGAATAAGCTGCTCTGGTTCTATTACTCTAAAAAAAGGGGGGTTCAATGTACTCGGTATGGACATGAAATAGAACTCATAAAATTTTGGAAATATTCTATTTTCAATGTAGTTGCCTAGGACTTCAATACATTTGATAGATCCAGAAATAAGCTTCTTCAAATCTTCGGCGGCCTCTCCTCAATGTAGGTATTAATTGCTACCTTCAGTTCTTCATCATTGAAAAAAACGAAGATATTTTGTCATATTTGGGAATAGGTAGTAGTCACTGCAGGCCAAGTCTAGACTGTACGGGAGATGACTTCTTTGAAACCACATTCTCCCATAGCAGCTTTCGCCACGCGTGAGTTTTCCTTACCATTTCCTTCAATTGCTTCTCCTAAATTACGCAAAGAGGTTGCGTATGATGCTGCTGTGGTGCTACTTTAAGGTTTTATTTCGTCAATAAAATACCTTCAGAATCTCAAGATAACGTAGCCATTATTTTTCCAGCTGATGGGGAGTCATGGACTTCTTTGGGGGCTGTGCACCCTTTTCAATCCACTGCATGCACTCTTTTCTACCCTCAGGGTCATAGCAATAAAGCCCACGCCTCGTCCCCAGTAACTCTCAAAAAAGTCGATGGGTCTTCTCAATAGAACTCTAAAAACTCTTTACAGCACTTGACTAGCAATTGCTCCTGATGCTCTAATTTCCAATGAATGCACACCGTGTACGTTTATGTTGATAATATTTCAATTCCTCATAAGAACAATACCACTACCTCATTCTAAACACTCTGCGCAAATTTCTGTTGAACTACAATATGTACTACTCTGTCAAGAAAGTACCGGGAATTTTCAATCAAAACAACATTTTTACATTTAATCGTCAAAATTTATTGGGTCGCCTTCAGAATAGTCTCCATTTGCTCCAATACATCTATGCCAACGGCACTTCCAATTATCGAAACATTTTTTATAGGCGCTTTCCGGGATGGACTTTAGCTCTCGCGCCGAATTTTGTTTTATGGCTTCAAACGACTCAAAACGGGTGCCACGAAGGGGCAATTTTAGTTTTGGGAAGAGGAAAAAGTCGCAGGGAGCCAAATCCGGCGAATACGGTGGTTGCTGAAGCACGTTTGTTGAGTTTTTGGCGAGAAAGTCAGTCACAATCGTAGCTCGGTGAGAAGGCGCGTTATCGTCATGCAAAATCCATCAGTTGTTCGCCCACAAATTTGGCCGCTTCTTACGGATACGCTCACGCAAACGTTTCATAACGCCTAGGTAATACTCCTTGTTTACCGTCTGACCCTCTGGAACGAATTGGTAGTGCCACGGATATCGAAGAAAACAATGAGCATCACCTTCATTTTCGAGCGGCTTTGGCGTGGTTTTTTCGGTTTCGGCTCATTTTTTGCAACCCATTCCGATGATTGCTGGCTTGTTTGCATATCGTACTCGTAGACCCAGGTCTCATCACCAGTTATAATGCGTTCCATGAATGTACAATCGGAATTACAGCGATCCAGCATGTCTGAAGCAACCTGTTCGCCATGAAAATTCAGGTCTTTCGGTACGAGTCGTGCGGCCACCTTTCTCATGCCCAAAATATCAATCAAAATCGTACGTGCGGACTCGTGGGATATCTTAAGATCATGTGCTATCTCTCTCAAGCTGGTACGACGGTTTTCCAGCACCCTTTCCTTAATTTTATCGACGTTATCTTCGATCGAAGCCGTCGATGGGCGACCACTTCACGACCGTCCTTGAAGGCTCTGTACCACTGATATGCACGAGTTTTCGATAGAGCATTATCACCAAAGGCCTTTTGCAACATTTTCAATGCATCGGCATACAAAAATTCATTTGCAACACAAAACTTTAAACAAATTCTTTGCTCAACGTAATAACCCATAGTAAAAATCGGCACGCACTCTGACATCGACTGACTTAATCAGCTGTTGCAAACACACTAGTTGACAGATCCCGCTCAAGCTTGGCATAGTAATTAAGGACAGTGGTACCAACCTAGGAAAAAGAAATTTTACCTGCCTCATTGCCCCGCCAGATTTAAATCGATAATTCCTGGTACTTACTTGACAGAATGTATACCAAACATTGTTTCAATTTTCTAATACAGTATCCTGTCGTTCAACAGTTAAGATCCACAAACATACATTAATCTCCAGGAATTCCATGTTTCAAGTTTTCCCGGTTTTCAGATTTCCGAAGGAACCGAGCGAAAAAGGGGGAAAATTTCCAGTACACTTCACCTCCCCCTTTCACTCTCGAACTCGCTCACACCTCTCCACCCTCTCTGTCTACCCTTCGAAGCGTAGGTGCTAATAAGCCGGCGGGGTCGAGAAATGTTCTGGTGGATATCCATTTGTCCCTTTTGTGAAACATTTCGGATTCATATTCTATTCCTCATCCTCGGAGAAGGCTAAATTAGCTCTCCGATTATTTCCGCACTTTATGAACCCGAAAAGGGACCAAAGATGCCTGAATAACCGTGCCTAGAAACCCATTACGTTATTTTAACAGGGTGTACCGGGGGGGGGAACTGTTGACGTTTACGCTTTCGTTTGAAAAGTTTCAGTTTCTTAATGCTACAATCATCTAAAGTATTCTGTATGAAGGTGGAAAATATTGTGTCAGAGTAGTGCAGCCTTCATACACAAGCGGCGTACAAGAAATCTGGCAACAGCGTTAGAGAGTCCTACGTGATACGTCAGTATTACAAGATGTTATAGGCTGAAAGAATTTTCGTCTGATTTTTACGTGCCTACGGTTCATTGTGCGTTGGTTAACGAGTATAAATGAGTTTTTAGAGTGAAAAAGTGATCAGTTTTTGATTGTTTGTTGTTTATTCAGTGCAAATTCGGCGAATAAGTGTAGTAAGGCGTGGCTATAAAGTTACTTGCAGTCACATTTAATATTGTTTATTAATTCCACAATTAGATCTTTGTTCATAACCTGTGGAAACTACTTCAATATAACTGACAAATTTGCTGAACTTAACAAATTAAATAATTTCACTAGACCTACCAGAATTTCCCAGCTGCCTTAGAAAACTAGAAATAGTGAAGACGTACCTGAAAAAAAATCAAAATTTAAAGATTTATAAAGGAATATTGAAAGAAAGGAGGTAAAATAAATGTTTAATGACTCAAATATTTAATTATTTAAATATTTTAATATTTACAGATATATTCTATTAGCCTTCTACATATTTAATTTCAAAAAATTATATTTAATTTTATAATTTCCAGAATTAAATTAATGTCATATAGGTACCACTTATATCAAACGACATATAAAATTAACATTCATTATGAGACATCCAAATGATATAACAAAATCCAATAAATAAAAATTGTTAACCAAAACCCTATAAATTAAATATCTTTCAAAAAATGTTTAACATAATCTTCAGAAATAAAACTATCTTACTTAGAATATTCAATATTATTGGATATCTAAGTTACATTTTAGAAAATCTCAAGATATGTAAAAACATTAAAATAAAATAGCAGGGCCTTTTACTTGATAGAAGAAATATAACAAAATTTGAATATCAAAACAAATTAAAATATGTTTATCTTCTACAATTTTAATTTCAAAAAATTTGTATTAAAAAAAACTTTTAGAATTAAATTAATGTCTAAAACAAGCAACGCTTACATTTAATAGACGTCTATTAAATGTAAGCGGTGCTTGTTTCAGACATTAATTTAATTCTAAAAGTTTTTTTTAATACAAATTTTTTGAAATTAAAATTGTAGAAGATAAACATATTTTAATTTGAATATCAAAACAGATTTAATGTGTTGTCTTCTACAATTTTAATTTCAAAAAGTTTTATTTATAATTATAAATTAAAATTGTAGAAGACAACAGATTAAATCTGTTTTGATATACAAATCTTGTAATAAATTTACAAATTACAAAATAAATTTTGTAATAATCCTTCTATCAAGTAAAAAACCGTTCCTTCTTATTTTATATTTTAATTTGTTTTGATATTCAAATTTTGTTATATTAAAACAAATTGAAATATGTTTATCTTCTACAATTTTAATTTCAAAAAAAATTTTTTTTTTAATTAAAATTGTTGAAGATAAACATATTTAATTTGTTTTAATATTCTAATTTTGTAAAAACATTACTAAAAAACAAGTTTTAAGAGAGACTTTGCTTCGTGAGTACTCAATTATATTCATATTCAATAAAATATAACATCAATCAACAAAAAATATTTTCTCTCCTGTTATAGCACAAGGACCATCTGTATAAAGAATGTTAAAGAAATCAAATAATTAAATATTATGAATGAAATAAAATAAATGGAGGTTTATACTTGATAGAAGGTATATAAAATTATTTAAATATTTGCAGATATATTCTGTTAGCCTTCTACATATTTAATTTCAAAAAATTATATTTGATATCATAACTTCAGGAATTATATTAATGTCATATAACAATTTATATTTATTGGTTTTTGTTATATCATTTGGATGTTCTAAATTGAATCTTTATTTTATATGTCGTTTGATATAAGTGGTACTTACATGACATTAGTTTAATTCCTGAAGTTATAATATTAAATATAATTTTTTGAAATTAAATATAAAGAGACTAACAGAATATATCTGTAAATATTAAAATATTTAAATGATTTTATATACCTTCTCCCAAGTATAAAACTCCATTTATTTTATTTTAAAATATTGAATTAAGTTCTCAAACTACTCCATGGTTCATATAAATATGTTTCCGAAATATAACAATTTTTATACTTCAAAAAATATTAAAATACGTTGAATTGTCTTCATCCAAAAATTAAAAAATTTACTCGAGTTCATCTAAAGATAGAATGAAGATCACGAAATATGCGTACCATCAATTTTTTGGTAATAAAACATAGTCTAAAAACTTGTTTTAAGAATTCAAATACATTAGAAAGTTTATTAATTAGAATAATAGCCCGAGAATCTAGAAAAGCATTGACGTTAAATCATTAGAATGTCTCTGAATTATGTAAAAATGAACTGAATATTCGAAGAGTGTTTTATCGATATTTCGAAATTTAAGTAGAATAATTCTCTGAAATCTCCACAAAACTAGGCTTGCCACAGAAAAATTTTGAGATATAGATAAGATCACAAACTCAATATCTGAAACAGCAACGCGCACGTGTGAAAACACAAATTACAATTATTATAAACAAATATGGATAGAAAATTACTTGGGAGGGTTTTGCAAATATCGAGTCTATGATTTTATCTATAGTTGTAACAGAGTTGATTTTAAAATTTGAATATCAAAACAGATTTAATCTGTTAGTCTTCTACATTTTTAATTTCAAAAATTTTTTTTGAAGAAACTTTAAGAATTAAATTAATGTCTTTATAAGTACTGCTCATATTTAATAGACGTATAAAATCAAAATTCATCATACAATATCAAATGAAATTAAGAAAAACCAACGAATATAAATTGTCAATTGAAATTAAAATATAAATAAGCAAACATTTTTTGTTTCGTTCCAGGCATGCGTACTGAACTCTTCAGACAAACGTACGAAGCCCTGTTTGTTACAAAATGTATTGTTTTCTGATCTTATATTAATGAAAAAAACTCTTTCTCGAAAATATAAAACATAATTTCAAGAACTTCTCAAAAACTTATTTATTTGAAATATTCAATATATTTAAAAAAAATTACTTCAAAAAATCCCTCAAAATATGTAGCACAACCTCAAGAAATAATTAAAATTACGATAAGATGAGTTCAACTTTTCATATAAAAAATAATAAAATCAATTAAACAATGTATAGACTTACCGAGTGCAATCTTCAGAAATATATGATCTTCAAAAACATGCACATAGGTACATTTATATCTAAAGTACGCTATGTTCCATGTTCACAAAAAATCATAAAAAGCTCATAAGGCACTTGGTCTTAGTTAAAACCATTCAACACTGTATAATGAATTTCTTTATTTAAAAAACCTAATATAATTATATATTATATATAAAATAAAATAAGAAGGAACGGTTTTTTACTTGATAGAAGGATATTAAAAAATTTGAATATCAAAACAGATTTAATCTGTTAGTCTTCTACATTTTTAATTTCAAAAAATTTTTTTCGAAGAAACTTTAAGAATTAAATTAATGTCTTTATAAGCACTGCTCATATTTAATAGACGTATAAAATCAAAATTCATCATACAATATCAAATGGAATTAGGAAAAACCAACGAATATAAATTGTCAATTGAAATTAAAATATATTGATTATATTGATTTTATTTAAACAATTTTGATCTTATTAGTTTGTAACGAGTGGACTTATTTGCTCGTGTTTGACTTTTCATTGATTTTTATTGTATGAGTTTATAAAAATGGGTCAGTATATTTCCAAGCATCCAAATAAATTCCGACTGATAAGAATATGGGTAAGACTTTCGAATATTTTTTATATATTTTATAAAAAGGAAATAAATGTCCTATGTGGAACATTTTTAAGAAATTGAATTTGTTTTTTGGACGATCGCAGTCAATATTTTCTTTGGATTCTTTATTGGTTAACTGCCGCACATATGTGTTGATAACAGTTGTGTTAAGACATTCAATTGTTTTTAATTTAACAAAGTTTTCAAGGGATTCTTCAGATTCAATTGGTAGAAGTTTCGTAGAATTGATCCAGTTGATGTCGAAAATCCGTGTGTCAATTCATCATATGCAGATTTTTCAAGGTCGCAAAAGCTCCTGAACAATTTTTTGTATACGTAACAGACGCGGCTACAATCTGGCGATTTACATGGCGCGTCAAACCGCATTATTTCACGCTCGTTTCGCGAAGTCCACGTCCTCTTCAGAGGAGTACCCTTTGAACGCACGAACAAGGAGGGGGGCACACGAACCTCCGACAATGCCTTCCCAAAGTGGGTAATACATCAACCGGAATCGTGTTAGGTTAGGTACTCGCTCCAGTCTATTCACCCTGGTCCCGAACAAAGAGACATTTAAAGCAGCACACCCCACGGTTCGGGCCGACAATAAAAACGAAATTTTGAATACGAACGGGGGGAATCGGCAAACAATGAATTTCTAGTATGAATTTATGAAATACACACGACGTGCACGCACACCAAACACCTCAGTTTCGAGGTATTGTGGGAACTCGCTGCAGCAGCTCCTCTTTTAAATTGGGGATAATTGAATGATTTACGTGTGCTGGGTTCGGATGTCGAGGAAGGTTCATTAAACGGGATATGAATGCTGATTTCGGACGCCGAAGCGACTTCAGGTACGTGATACCGATGGCCCTAACCGGGAATTCATAGGACGAATTACTAGGCAAAAAAAAGCGAATTTTAACATACTGGGTTTATGGAATAGTCATTTCATAATTCTTATATGCCTTGCTCTTCAACGTGAGAAAAAAACTATTAAAATCATGAGAAATGTTAAAACAAGTTGTAGAAATTACTACCAATAAATTGGTATTTTACACTTTTAATTGTGACTCGAGTTTCAGGAACAAACTATGCCATCTTCAGTTATCCAAAGATTTATTTAAATATAATTATTTGAATATTTTAATATTAACCTTCTAACTATTCAATGTCAAAAAATTATATTCAATAATTATAACTTCATTAATTAAATTAAAAAAAATTATATAGGTACCACTTATATCAAACGACATATAGAATAAACATTCATTATAAGACATCCAAATGATATAACAAAATCCAATTAATATAATTTGTTAACCAAAATCCTATAAATTGAATATCTTGAGTAGATAAAATTTTGTTTTTGCTCATCAATCTTACGAAAACAGATGTCTTTCAAAAATTTTTAACATAATCTTAAGAATTTCACCATAAAACTATCTTACTTAGAATATTCAATATTATTGGATATCTAACTAAGTTACTTCTTATAAAATCTCAAGATATGTGAAAATATTAATAGAAAACAAGTTTTAAGTGAGACTTTGTTTCGTCAGTACTCAATTGTATTCATATTCAATAAAATATTTACGCGTAATTTCTTATTTCATTCCATTTTTCATTGAGTGTAATGAAAAAAATTTCTCAGAATTTCTTGAGTGGAAATGAAAAGATGAAGAAAGACATAGTAATCGTTGAGAAAGAATATCTTATTTTCTTTGAACAAATCTGTGTTAACAGATCGATTAATATACAAAATTTATTGGGTAAGGTTAATTATCTTAGCGGGATATAGTCCAAAGTTGGTGTAAACAATTAAAATTTTTCTCTATTAGATAATTAAACGGTCCAAAAATTTTATACTGCTTTTCAAGTTTTCTTTATACCTCACAAAAATATTTTAAAAGTTGCGACCATCCATTTAATTTCATATCAAAAGGAAGAATCCGTTTTACGTGATTGAAATCGAACTTGTTTCTATCCAAATATTTCAATATTAGCCTTCTACATATTTAATTTCAAAAAATTATATTCAATAATTATAAATTATAATTAATTTCATATAAGTACCACTTATATCAAACGACATATAAAATAAAGATTCATTATAAGACATCCAAATGATATAACAATATCCAATGAATTAAAATTGTTAACCAAAATCCTATAAATTAAATATTTTGAGTAGACAAAATTTTGTTTCTGCTCAGTAATCTTATGAAAACAGATATCTTTCAAAAATGTTTAATATAATCTTAAAAATTTCATCATAAAACTATCTTACTTAGAATATTCAATATTATTGGATATCTTACTAAGTTATTTTTTATAAAATATCAAGATATGTAAAAACATTACTTAAAAACAAGTTTTGAAAGAGACTTTGCCTCGTCAATTATATTCATATTCAATAAAATATAACATCAATCAACAAAAATATTTTCAAACCTTTTAACAATTCAGAAAGCAGAAAAAAAGTGTTTTTACTACTCTGTCAAGAAAGTACCGGGAATTTTCAATTAAAACAACATTTTTACATTTAATCGTCAAAATGTATTGGGTCGCCTTCAAAATAGGCTCCATTTGCTCCAATACATCTATGCCAACGGCACTTCCAATTATCGAAACATTTTTTATAGGCGCTTTCCGGGATGGACTTTAGCTCTCGCGCCGAATTTTGTTTTATGGCTTCAATCGACTCAAAACGGGTGCCACGAAGGGGCAATTTTAGTTTTCGGAAGAGGAAAAAGTCGCAGGGAGCCAAATCCGGCGAATACGGTGGTTGCTGAAGCGCGTTTGTTGAGTCAGTCACAATCGTAGCTCAGTGAGAAGGCGCGTTATCGTCATGCAAAATCCATGAGTTGTTCGCCCACAAATTTGGCCGCTTCTTACGGATACGCTCACGCAAACGTTTCATAACGCCTAGGTAATACTCCTTGTTTACCGTCTGACCCTCTGGAACGAATTCGTAGTGCACCACGCCACGGATATCGAAGAAAACAATGAGCATCACCTTCATTTTCGAGCGGCTTTGGCGTGGTTTTTTCGGTTTCGGCTCATTTTTTGCCACCCATTCCGATGGTTGCTGGCTTGTTTGCATATCGTACTCGTAGACCCAGGTCTCATCACCAGTTATAATGCGTTCCATGAATTTAGAATCGGAATTACAGCGATCCAGCATGTCTGAAGCAACCTGTTCGCGATGACGTTTTTGAAGAAAATTCAGGTCTTTCGGTACGAGTCGTGCGGCCACCTTTCTCATGCCCAAAATATCAATCAAAATCGTACGTGCGGACTCGTGAGATATCTTAAGATCATGTGCTATTTCTCTCAAGCTGGTACGACGGTTTTCCAGCACCCTATCCTTAATTTTATCGACGTTATCGAGGCAAGTCTTCGACCACTTCACGACCGTCCTTGAAGGCTCTGTACCACTGATATGCACGAGTTTTCGATAGAGCATTATCACCAAAGGCCTTTTGCAACATTTTCAATGCATCGGCACACGAAAATTCATTTGCAACACAAAACTTTAAACAAATTCTTTGCTCAACGTAATCACCCATAGTAAAAATCGGCACGCACTCTGACATCGACTGACTTAATCAGCTGTTGCAAACACACTAGTTGACAGATCCCGCTCAAGCTTGGCATAGTAATTAAGGACAGTGGTACCAACCTAGGAAAAAAATTTTACCTGCCTCATTGCCCCGCCAGATTTAAATCGATAATTCCCGGTACTTTCTTGACAGAATGTACATAATAACTTCACACTTGATGGAAGCTCCGTACATCTGTCCCTGACATAAGCGTCCATCTTGAACCAAATTCTTAACGAAGTTAAAGGAAATTCAAAGTAATCGTCATTGTCGTCGTCGAGTCGTTTGGCATTTCAATAAATCCCGCAACTGGACAATAAACCTGAGTAACGACCTTTTAAGTTCCCTCTGTTCCCGCAGGTCCTAAATGAGCTTTCTGCACCTTCAGAGAGCTCCCTAATATTGTACCCAGATAACAACGGAAGACCGCAAATTCGAGGTCTGGAGATGTAATAACGTTTAATTTGCCAGTTCAGCAGTTCTTGTTGTGACCCTTAAGCGCCGATTACAGGAATGAAGAGATAAAGGAGATCGCAGGTACCTTAATGACGCGAACTTCGGGCTATCGCACGAAGACGTACAGGGCGATCAAAACTTGAACCGATGACTTTCAAGTGTTGGAAATTGGGGGTTTATGAAACAACTTTCGCGACATTCAACAAAATGGAAAACATAAAAACACTGACGTGAAGTCGGAAGCTTTTGCGTTCGAAAGTTAGCTTGTTTACGACAGGCCCAGCCGCAGATTTTTCACCTCGGATTCTTCATCTGCGAGTCTCACTTATTATAATAGCTTAAGACCATTTTCAAATTAAAATTCGAAAATAACAGGCATTTGGGCGAAACGACAACACGATGTTTCCTGAAACAAGCGAGCGAAAGGCTTTCGGGTGAACCTAACCTAACCTGAGACATTCAAGCAACGGCAGGTAGATGGCGAATGAAGAAATTCAAGCAAGGGGTAAATGTCATATGAAGAAATTCCAGCAAGAGCATGAAGATGGCAGATGAAGAAAACCAAGCAAGAGCAGCTAAATGACGTATGAATAAATTCAAGCTAGAGCAGGTAAATGTCTTATAAAGAAATTCGAGCAAGGGCAGGTAAATGTCGTATGAAGAAATCCAAGCAAGGGCAGGTAGATGGCAGATGAAGAAATCCAAGCAAGATAAGGTAAATGTCGTATGAAGAAATCCAATCAACAGCAGGTAAATGTCGTATGAATAAATTCAAGCTAGAGCAGGTAAATGTCGTATAAAGAAATTCAAGCAAGAGCAGGTAAATGTCGTATGAAGAAATCCAAGCAAAAGCAGGTAAATGTCGTATAAAGAAATTTAAGCAAGAGCAAGTACTGTCGTATGAAGACATTCAAGCAAGAGGTAAATGTCCTGTGAAGAAATTCAAGTGAGAGCAGGCAAATGTCCTGTGAAGAAATACAAGTGAGAGCAGGCAAATGTCCTGTGAAGAAATTCAAGTGAGAGCAGGTTAATGTCGTATCAAGAAATTCAAGCAAGAGCAGGTAAATGTCATATGAAGAAATTCCAGCAAGAGCATGAAGATGGCAGATGAAGAAAACCAAGCAAGTGCAGGTAAATGTCGTATGAATAAATTCAAGCTAGAGCAGATAAATGTCTTATAAAGAAATTCAAGCAAGAGCAGGTAAAGTCGTATAAAGAAATTCAAGTAAGAACAGATTAATATCCTATGAGGACATTCAAGTAAAAGCAGGTAAATGTCGATACACCTAAAAATATTAAATAAGGTTATTCTGATTTTCATTGTTATTTAATACAATTGTTTCGCTATCACAGTAGCATCTTCAGGCGAAACAACTGTTGTATTAAATGATAAAAATTTCTGAAAATCGGAATAACCTTATTCAATATTTTTTTGGTTGTATCGTCAATAAAGATTGAATTATGACGTTCGAATAATGTTCGACTTTACATTCACGTTCATTTTCCACATCGAGAACTTATGTGCATCAAGTTTGATATAGTCCCTCAGTTATTGGTGAAGCAGAAAGTGGAGCCGATCTGTTTGATATCATGGCTGATAAGTGGATATCATCATTACTTGAAAAAATTAGGGTTCAGCGTGCCAGATTTGGTCAGAAACTACATAATGGCAGAATAAAATCCATAGTTATTGTCACAAATGCTTCCCAGTACCCTTAGGTTATCTGCAAGAATGATGTCTGCGTTTTTTTGTTGCCAGTGATGTGTGAAGTTGATTTGTCCACTTGTATATGATTGGATCATTTCTGGGAATGATTGTATTATCGTTTTTGAAGGACACTGTCTTATCCGATGAAGCTAAATTTGATGAAAAAAGTTATGTTCTCTTCATCAAACTGGGAAAATAAAACATACTTGATGTTACTCGTTCACAAAGAGAATTTCTGTGGTAGTCTGAAAGTTTTTATTCCATTAAGTTTTCTACGCCAGCCTGCGAAGGTTTTTTGCATTGTCCATTTCTCTAAAAGTCCCAGAAAATAAGCAGAACGATCCATGTAGCAGCTGATGAATTCCTTCCTTTGGTCCCTCCCGAAATTGCGTTGATGGGACATTAGCG
The DNA here is from genome assembly GCA_034642435.1 of Megalocaria dilatata. Taxonomy (NCBI): domain Eukaryota; kingdom Metazoa; phylum Arthropoda; class Insecta; order Coleoptera; family Coccinellidae; genus Megalocaria; species Megalocaria dilatata. The sequence continues at coordinate 10,773,124 of CM067862.1, forward strand.
GTCGGAATGATCAGGACTGGCTCTTTTGCCATTCTCTCTTCCGTCAACAGGGGATGTTTCACAGCGTGTGGAATTTTTATATTTCCTCCAGCTAACTGTGCTGAAGCTGTTCTCCCTAAGAACGTCAAAATTTTATGAATTATTTATCAATGGCGGAATGTGTTGGGAATTGTTCAACGAGATGGCCAAGAGCGCATATATGGAAAATATATTTTTCTTTGCATCTCTGAGGGAGAGAGTGTTTCTAATTATTTTCACGATTCGTGATATCACAAAAACGAGAATGATTTTAATTAGACTTGAATATTTTTTACTTTTTTTGTATATCATATTAAAAAAAAATAGCCCATAGATTATTTGTTATTATTAGAACCTCTTGCTCCTTTTTCCACTCAGCTCATATTTATGTAGAATATGGTGAACATAGTTTTCTTAAAATCACCTTTATCTACCTAGCTTCATTGTTTATACAGTCTCTTATAAACAGTTGTTTATAAGTATGCTAAAATATTAGGAGTACAAATAAGTTTCCGCCGTTTTAATGTAGATGGCGCGGCATGGAGTTTCGGTTAGCTTTCGCAGAAGATAACTGGCTTAAAAAATAGTTTGGACATTCAAGAATAACATGACCTATTGATATCATTGATTTTATATTGGTAAAATATAATTTTTATAAGTTGAAAATGTCAAAATTTGAGTCAAATAAGCGTCATTTGCGGGAAATATTAGTTTACTTCTTTAATTTAAAGAAATCTGCTGCTGAGGCGCATCAATTGCTCGTAGAAGCATATGGTGCTTTGAGTGAGAGAACGTGTCGAGAGTGGTTTCAAAAGTTTAAAAACGGTGATTTCGACGTAGAAGACAAAGATCGCAGTGGAAGGCCAAAAATTTACGAGGATGCAGAATTGGAGGAATTATTGGAGGAAGATTCATCTCAAACACAAAAAGAACTTGCTCTAACATTAGAAGTCACTCAGCAAGCAGTCTCACATCGTTTAAAATCATTAGGAATGATTCATAAACAATTTGTGTTAAAAAACGGCGGAAACTTATTTGTACTCCTAATAAGTTATTAAGTTATTTTTAAGGAAAACAACTTTGTAACTTCTATGTTCTATGATCTATGTTCTATGTCTAAGATTTTAACCTAAAATTGTCACATTTCATATTTAGTTAGCTGTTAGAAATGTGAATTGAGACACCCGAAGAAATAGCATTGTTTTTGATTTCTTCCAGGTTAGTAAGCTATTTATTTTATTCCATTTTATTTCTTTGTATGTTATTATTTTATTTTGTATATGTTATTCTGGTATATTTTAAACTGAAGAAAATAAATTCTTCCAGAATCATGACATCAAATCCTCTATTTCTTCAATTATAAAAATAAGAATTGATTAAATTCTTATAAATCAAAAACGTAAGCTATAATGACGACATTCATGAAGATTTGCATCGCTTTGGAAGCATCCAAGACTAAAAAGAAGAAAAATACATACAAATTCAAATGGATCCAAACTACGGGAACGGAATATACATATAAAATACCAGAGGAGGATATATCTGACCATCATGAACTTTTGGCTCTACCGAAGGTGAAGAATATCTTGAAATCGATTAAAGTAAGAGGATTTCGTACGTGTATCATTTCATTAACTCCAGAATTGAAAGAAATATATTTTGATGCCGAAGAAGATATTATGTTTAAGAATGAATATTTACAACTGATTTATTCACCCGCATACGTGAGAACAGTATTTGGACAAGAATCACCAAAACCACAGGATACGGAAGAACTTTCAAGAAAAAGCAAGGATTTCAAGAGGATAAAGGAGGATTTTGTACTGAATAATTTTGATGGTAAGAGTGTTTCAGTGAATTTATGGTTAGAAAAATTCGAGACGGAATGCACGCGTTGTGAGGTAGAAGAAGATAGAGACAAAATTTTGATTTTACAGTTGTTTCTGAATGGAATAGCGAAAGAATGATTGGATTCTAAATTAATTACATTAGGTTTAGACGAAAGTTTTCAAATATGGAAAGATAACTGCTTAGAGAGTTTTTGTGAAACGAGTTGGCGTATTCATTTAGGTACATAGGAGGAATTTTAGTTGACTACGCTTTCAGGAAAGAATATTTGTTGTTAAATCTCCAGAATAATTTTCCAACTGACATATTAATTGATTTAATTGTTACAAGTTTGCCAAATATTTTACAAGATAGAATTGATCGATCAAATGTAACAACTTTCGAGAAATTATTGGGCGAGTTGCGAAAGCTAGAAAGTTCAAAAAATATGACAAGGATCGAAATAAAGAGAATGAATAAATCTCCGAACAAATTTCTTCCTATTCACAAACAAATAGAAAACCAGTTAAGAAAGAACCATGCTCAATTTGTGAGAAGAACGGTTTTTCAGGTTGATTTCATCCGGAGACTTTATGTCGGCTAAGGAATAAATCCAATAATTTTGAACAAAAGAACGGATATATTGAGACGGTCAATATATTTCATCATTTAAAGCACTAATTCATCTAACTCACGATAATAATAAACAAAAGAAACCAAATTTTCACGTAAGTCTATCCGAAAGTATAAAATTGTATACCCCTTTCATATCCGGTCCGTTTACTTTGCGTGCAAAACCTCTCTTCGACCGGATCCAGATCCCTTCGATTTTTCCGATAAACTCTCTCTTCCTGTCCAAATCTGAATAAAACCCCCGGAGCTCAACATCTCAATCAATCCGCGGTTCGAAGAAGAGACCGATATAAAAAGCTGTCAGTCGGCGGGGACAACTGGTGGCGCGATAAAACAGTTTTCCTTCCGCCTATAGATTTAGGATCGAAGGCGGCCGCTCCTGCCTGTTTGTATTTTCGCGATTGTTGGGTTAGGTTTTGGCCTTCCTGTGTATCTTATAGATATTACCTGTCAAACAAACTTACCGGATTCGCTGTGTACATTGAGGACGACCCCTCGCCGCCCCCCCCGGAAGTCTCTGAGCTGTCAAGCAGACTCTTACCCCATGTCGGTTTTCTGTATTATATCGAGTGCAAACAAGGGACGTATCGATTGTTACCCCGATCAGGGACGGACCCTGATAAGAGAGGGCTCGAAACGAGCTGACGTTTTAAATTGACATCTTGAAGAGTTACGCGAACAGGTAGCATACTCAAAGTTCAAGTTGATTCAAATATTGGAATATCAAAAGTTCAAATACAATTTTGGATGCGGCAAAAATTATTTTGGAAGACATTGAAGTAACTATTGATGATAATTCTTCTCAAAGAATTGAGATCAATAGCATTTTCATTATCATGAGCTAAGCAATATATTTTTCTTTCGTTCTGGAGTTCACTGAGGAATATTCCGAGTTACATCTTTTTTTCCATCCATTTACAGAATTCTGATGAACTTAGGTAACTGAAAGAGGTTATGTCTACTTTCATGATTCAATGGACCAAGGAATAAACTGTATGTATTTCCACTTGAAAGGTGTTGGATATTTCATTCTGGGCCCACTTATTGTAACTTATTGCGTACCTATTTTGGGGTTTGGGGGTTATTGTTAGAAAGTTGCTGTGTCAGAGATGCAGATATACGTTAGCGAAAGAAAACTGAACTACTACCCTTATTCTGTGAACCATATATCATATGTCTGTGAAGCGTCATAGACCTTCTGTAGACCCAAGTATTATATCGGGTGTTTTTTTACAGTGATAGAACCTTCTATAGGGATAACTGTGATTTGACAGAAGGTAGAAGTCATGTTGTTTTGACATTTCGGTTCATTGAGCACTGACAAATTATCATGGAAAGACTCACGCCGCAACAACGTTTACAAATTGTTAAAATTTATTTTCAAAATCAGTGTTCTAGTCGCCAAACTTATAGAGCACTTCGTGAAATTTATGGTTTATAGAATCGTCCATCAGAGCAGTTTATTCGTCGAACTATCGATAGATTTCGGACAACATTTTCTCTACTCGATGCAACAACAACAAGACAAAGAACTTTACGTACAGAAGAAAATATCGCTGCTGTAAGTCATAGTGTTAATGATGATCCAGATTTGTCTATTCATCGATGTTCACAAGTTGGACTCTGTGCATCGACCACATGGAAAATTTTACGTGAAGATCGTGGTCTACACCCATACAAGATCCAACTGGTTCAATAACTAAAGCCACTTGACCATAACAAGCTTCGTTTGTTTGCTGATTGGACCTAGAACAGCTTGAAGTTGGTCCATTTCTTTATCGTAAAATTGTGTTTAGTGATGAAGCTCATTTCTGGTTGAACGGCTATGTAATCAAGCAAAATTGCCGTATATGGAGTGAAAATAATCCTCAAGAAGTTCTGCAGGTTTCATTCTTCTTCTTCTTCTACTTATATTAGGCCCTAGGCTTGTTCTTCACTATTTTTTTTCATCCTTTCGTTTAGTTCTGCAGCCGTATTTGTGATGTGGACTGCCAACTGTCTCGCCATCTTTTGAAGGGACGTCCTGGTGGTCTTTTTCCAGTTGGTTTCAAATCCCTCGCTATTCGGGCTACTCTTTGAGGGCTCATTCTGCTTACATGCTGGTTCCACTCTCTTCTCCTCTGTCTTACCCATCGCACAACATCCTGAACATTACATCGCTCTCTTATTTGACTGTTTGGTATTCTGTCCAGTAATGTTTTCCCAGCTATTGGTCTTAACGTTTTCATTTCCGTGGTCCTTAGAATCCTCTTCGTCTCCGCTGTATCGGCTCTCGTCTCGATAATAGGCCTAACACATGACTTATATATGCGGATTTTCCCGTCCAATCTCAGATCTTTATTGTTCCAAATGACATCCCGTAAGCATCCCGATATATATGCTGCTTTGTTGGCTTGTTTGCGTACAGTTGTTTTCAGGTCTCCGCAACTAGAAACTTCCACCCCAAGGTATTCGAACTTCGAAACTTGTTCGATTATTTCATTGTTTATTACAATTTTACATCTTATGGGTTCCCTTGCGACAACTAAAGATTTGGTTTTAGCTGTTGATATGCTCATATTGTACTCTCTTGCTGCTAGTTCGAATGCATGTGCCATTCTCTGTAGGTCGTCTTCGTTGTCCGAAATCAACATTGCGTCGTCTGCATAACACACAATTCTTATCAGTTTCGTAGAAAGTCTGTATCCCTGTCCTGCATTTCTTACTTTCTCCACAATTTTGTCCATTATTATGCTAAAAAGTAGAGGGCTTAGACTGTCTCCTTGGCGAATACCAGATGTTATATTCACCTCTGCTGTGAGTTCATTGTTTATCTTGATTTTAGTTTTGTTGTTAGTATTGAGATCTCTAATAAGCTCTACTATACTGCTGGGTTGATTTTGTTTTTTCAGCAGTTTCAACACATCTTTCAGTCGGACGCGATCAAAGGCTTTAGCAAGGTCTAAAAAGCATATGTAAACAGATTTGTTGAACTCAGTAGCCTTTTCTGCGATTTGCCTTACTATGAAAATTGCATCTGTTGTTGACCTATTCTTTCGAAACTCCTGTTGCTCTTCACTAATCGAATATCCTTCACTAATCTTATTGGCCAAAATCTTAGTTAGCAGCTTGAGCGATGTATTCAGCAATGTGATGGTACGGTAGTTATCAGGATCCTTCTTATTTCCCTTCTTATGTATTGGTACCGTTATACTTGATTTCCATTGGTCTGGTACGCTCTTTGTAGTCAATATCTTTTGGAAAAGAACATGCATATTTTCAACTATCATGTCACCTCCATACTTCAGCAGTTCGTTCGGTATGCCGTCGGGTCCTGGAGCTTTTCTAATTTTTAATTTTGTAATGTTAGTCCTTAGTTCTTCCATCGATATTTTTATACTTTGGTCATAATTAGTCTCATCTATGTGTTCTCCCTGCTCCATAGTATCACCATCACATCTGTAAAGTTGCCTGACGTAAGTTGTTCATTTCTCTCCTTCTATTTCATTCAAGTTTACATATTCGTTAATAGTCTTTTTTCTTCCTTTGAGCATTTTCCAGATTTTGCGTTGTGCTCCATAAAGGTCGTGTTCCATCCCCTTTGTGAACTGCGTCCAGTATTCTCTCTTCAAAGTTGTTATCTTGGAGTTGATACGGTTTCTAGCATTTTTGTATTCTTGCTGCCTATACTGCTGTTGGGTGGATCGAGTAGCTCAGCAGTAGCATAGCCGGTCCCAAGCCCGGGTAAAAGAGGAGGCTAGCAACCTGCTCTGGTAGAAGAACATATGCTCATGACACGATCACAATGCCTCAGGTTTCATTGCATACTGAAAAATGCACCCTATGGTGTGCTTTACAAAGCTGGGGGCATCATCGGTCAATATTTCTTTAAAAACGATGCTGAAGCTAATGTTTCAGTGAATGGTGCTCATTACAGATCGATGATCAATGATTATTTTTTTCAAAATTTGAATGATATCGACCCACCAACAAGATAGTGCTACACCTCATGCTGCTACCGTAACAATTGATTTATTGAAATAAAGATTTGGCGATAACATTATTTAGTGAAATGGTTCAATAAATTGGTCTCCAAGATCATGCGTCATAACTCCACTGGATTATTTTCTTTGGGTTATGTAAAGTCATTGGTTTATGCTGATAAACTAGAAACAATAGACGCTTTGGAAGCCAACATAACTCGTGTTATTGATGAAATAAGGCCTGAATTATTCGAAAAAGTGGTCCAAAATAGGTCTGGTCGAATACGGTTCCTCAGAGCTAGTTGTGATGGACATATACCGGAAATTATTTTCGAAACATAAATGTCATGAAATTATCTTTCAAATAAAAAAAAAATTTGCTTCAATCTTAATTTAAATGAGTTTTATTTAACTTAAAAGTTCTATCACTCTAAAAAAAAGACCCGATATATATTATATGATGACGTGTGACTACTAATAGCTTCAGTGAAGCGTCTTTATGCTACGTGTACTTATCGAGTACTTTGAGATGTGTATAAACCGGAATGAAGAGTCACACAAAATGAACTGTTATGAATAATCTCGCTCTGCTATCCAGCTTTTATAACTCCAACAGTTATCTCCAACAGTTATCCATTATACCCTTTAAAGACAAGGTGATTATGGCGTTTCACCCACAGCTCATTGTCTATGAAATTTCATCCTACAAATAGATGTACTTAGATTCAGTCAAGAGTGACCAGAATCAGTGATCTATGGTTCCTCTTAATGTCCCAATACTAATAAATTTTTCGTTGAGTATTCGTAAGTTTACTGTCATAAGAAATTATTGGAATCTAGAACCAATCTGCTAAGTCGAATGTCCTCCTAATCACTTCTTTCAGTTGAATATTAGCAACATTTGGTCGAAATGTAGGCTTTGGTGTACACCCGCAAAAATGATATAGACAGCTAAAAAGGTCCACAACTCTACTGATTTTATGATGCACCATGCTTAGAAACGTTTGGTCCCCCATTATTCTTTTTCAAATTGGCAATCATCAAGCCTATCCCAATCTTGAATACAGCAGAACAAAAAAGAACCATATTCTTAGGTTTGGCTGTCAGGAGTGACGTCTCCTTTCTATGTTTCTTCTTCCCTGCACTATCAGCCCCAAATAAGTCATATTTATCTCTACAAATTATGTACTTCCTACGTCATTCTTTACCCAATAGCCTCGTTTGTATGTTGTCCACCCAACTTATTATGTAAATCCTTCGGTACAATCAAATCTCAAACACATGTAGTCTTCGTGTCTGTTTTCCTAAGGGTCCTGAATTCCATACCCTAAAAGGGAATCGAGAATACACAGCATCGAAAAAAAATTTGTTGCCTGTAAAGTCGGTATACGGGCGAAAGTTTTACGTGACAACGACTTTGAGTGGTAAAATAATTTTAATGTGAATATTCATTCGTTAGTAGGAAGAAGGATGAAATAATAGTAACAATTTAAAACATTTATTTATACAAAGAATTATATTTAAAACATTAATTTATACAAAGAATCTCGCACTGAATTTCATATTAACAAAATTTTATTTATCAATCAGTTGTTATAAGTTATTAATAAATTTAACTTGTTTTACATTGTTATAAATATAAAAACTAAATTTAAAAGTTAGAACATTTATTTAAATCACATTAATTGTTAATATCAATCGATTTTAATTCAAAGTGTATTTTCTAAAAGGAGAAAACTAATTCACATTTGATCTTTGAATTTGTAAATCGCGCGCTTACGACCTTGCGCAGTGATTAGTCGTCTCGGTTTGAATGTTTGAAAGTTTTGATTTGACAGGTTGGAGGTTAAACATTGTTATTTCAATTTTTTACATAGCAAGTCGCGCTCATTTTTTCAAGTTAAACAAATTATTATTGGTTGAGAAACGATTTCTACTACTTTTTTGATTGAAAACTACCACAACATTGTGATTACTACAACATAACCTTTTCACTTATGTCTCAGTCATTTATTTCATCATGTTATATTATCAGTCTGAAATTATTTACCTTTGCTGTTTGAATTGTTGCGATGGACGAAACTACCTTCACATTATCACTACACAATCGTTTTACAATTAACTGGCAACGTGTAAACTTGTATGCAGGCGCCTAAGCGAAATAGAAGACATGAACCGGTGTGTATGCCTATCTCTCTCACTCTCTCTCTCTCGCTCTGTCTCTCTTGCTCTTAGGCGGGCTAACTGTGCTCGAGTGGAAGGGACGCGTGCCTTTCACTTTTTATGTCTGTCTCTCTCGCTCTTAGGCGGGCTAACCATGCCTGAGTGGAAGGGACGCGTGCCTCTCACTCGCTCTCATTGTGAGCGCATAACGTGAGCGGAGCGTAACGCAGTTTCTTGAAGTGTCACCCGGCAAACCAATTTATAAGACGTTGTCACGTCAAAAACTTTCAAATCTAACTTGACGTCCCAGCTGCAAAAAAATGCTCGTTTCATCTTCACAAAGGTAGTCCGTGCTAATTTTGCGCTTATTCTGATCTCTACCAAGCAGTCATTATTTGGACTTAATATAGTGTCCAAGTGTTTAATCGTTGGATTCCTCAGACATAAGATTTACATTAGCTTGAGGTTTCCTTGATATCATGATGAACTTGGTCTTTTTGGCATTTAAGGTCAGTCCATGTCCTTCACTAGCTCTTGCCAACTTCTCCAGATCATCCACTGAGGTTGTAAATATAATTGGGTCATCCGCATATCTTATATTGTTTATCACGTTTCCGTTTATTTGCTTTCGTTCTCTAATGCGTTATTTGATTCTTCTTGGTAAATATCAAATAGCATTAGCGAAAGTACACATCCTTGTCTAAATACACGTTTTATTTTGATCTCGGTCTACCCACGTCGAGTAGAATATTGACGTAAATGCACTTTCGCAAAAGTTTTCCATCTGATAATTCAAGCTGTCTCTCAGATGCCCTCAGCTCCATTTAACATCACTCCCATAAAAACCCTTTAGAAAATGGATCCTTCGGTGGGTACGATTCCTGGACGGCCACGAAACCTGCGATATGCATACGTGCAGAAGGGACGGCGGCTCCATCGGAGGCGGCGGTGAAAAAGAGCCGCAATAAAGAGCCGTGTTGGTGGGCCGAGATAAGCCCGCTAGATTTAGCGCAGGGATTCATCGGAATTTTATGTCGTATTCCGGATGTTTAGGCAGGTTTGCGACCTGTTTTCCTCCTTTTACGATGTTTTGCCGGTTCGGATTACACTCGGTGTGTTGGGCTAAGGCTCAAACTTTTCAATTTTCGAGATACATAAACGTGAACTGGGAAAATCCGCGCGTTTGTTTGTAGACGGCGAAAATCGCGACTGTATCAAACAGGAAGGAAGATATTTAGAATCCGGATTCGGAGGAATTATTGGAAGAGCATTTCTGCTGAAAATTCAGCAATGTTTTTTAATCCATCTATTTCCTTCCAAGTTCCTGTCGACTTATTAAATCAACGCCATTACTGAAAATATAAAATAGAAAATCAAATTTCTGAAAACTTATAAAGGGTTTTCCAATAGCCATGATACAAGTAAAAAATTGAAAAATCACATAAGTAGTCCAGTGAAACACATTTTTATTTCATTTGAAAGGTTACATTATAACATTATGTATGGAAAATAATCTCGTTCAAATGACCACCATGACTTCTATCTAGGTACTGCATTCTGTCAATTCAACTTTTCATCACTGTCCAACATAAATTTGGCCGTATTTCATCAATGTTCATTTTTAATTGTTCAGTTATTGCTGGATTATCATCACAAACATGTGACTTAACATATCCCCTAAGAAATAAATCACTAGGTGTTGAATCATGAGGACCTGAGGATGATAATTAACTCGACCAATAATTTTATCATCAAATCTTGTTTTCAATACATCGATTGTTGAGGTGGCTGTGTGGCAGGTAGCACCGTTTTCTTCCCACTACATATCATCTAGATTATTCTCAACAACAGGGAAAAAACATTCAACATTGTTCTGTATCTTTCTCCATTAACTATTAGACAATTTTCTTCTAAGAAATATGGACCAATGACCCCGTCAACATGAATTGCACACTACACAGAGACTTTATCTGTATTTAATAGTGCCTGAACAGTTCATATAGATTTTCATATCTCCAAATTATGCAACTCTTTTTGCTTACACAACCGTTGAATAAAAAATGTGCTCCATCACTGAATAAAATGTATCAATGGAATTGTTCATCATTTTCAAGTTGTTCAAGAGCAAAATCAGAAAATAAGCGAAGTTTATGGTGGTCAAATGGCGTCAGTTCTTGAAACAATTGAATTTTGTAAGGATATAAACCCGAATATTTTCTTTGAATTCCTCAAGTTATTGTTTGAGAAAGATTAACTGTTGAGGACGACGATATACGTATTGGGATTTTCTCCTACACTTGCTGCAACTAAGTTAATATTCCTCGTGTGCGTGCATTTCTTTGTCGTATTGGTTTTCTTGTATCATGTAAAGAAAATTTACTTTTAAACTTGTCTACAATACGAGGAATAATGAGTCGATTAATTGAATAATGTCGTTCGTGAATTTTTCTTGGAAGAGTTTTCACAAATGAGCACTGATTTTGATCAAATAATTTAACAATTTCTGAACGTTGTTGAAACCTGTATACTTCCATGATCAAATTGCATAACCTACTGAACACAAAGGACATGGGAAATGCCGAAAGTAATATAAAATGTTTCCATTATGACCATTTTAAATTGTATCATTCCTAATGGAAAATATAATAATATTTCGAAGAACAATATGAAACCATTTCCGATTATAAATGTTTGCTCTTATATCTCAAAACGTGCCGTAAAATTTGTTATCGCTGCAGTTAAATACCACAACAACCCAAGCGTTCGACCCCTGCATCATCTACGATGCAGGTAATACCTCTTCAAGTTCCCCGTTTCGCCATCAAAAATTATACCACTTCAACCGCATAATTACAGACCGGGCCGGTAAGTTATCTTCTCCTCACCCCGTCCGATCCGAACAAAACGTCGTTAAAACCCGATTCCAACAACCCGAAAACCTCTCGTTCCTTTTTCCGCGTCTTTGTTTCGCGACCCCCTTCGACCAACGTCACCTGGCGCGTCAGGAATCGCCATAGAAACCTCGCCCGTCCATAGAATTTGCGTCGGTCTGCGAACAAAATGACCATTCATGGTTATGATTAGTTTTGACAGGTACGAGGGGTGCGTTACAAATGGGTCCTATATTGATTTAGAGAGGCAGGGATATATTGGTATGAAATAACTAACAGACGGAGGAGAATACAATAACATTGTTGGATTGTCCGCGTAACCGGTGAAGAATATTTTCATTATTTCATTTGAAAAAAAAACCAATTTATCGAATCTAAATGAGAGCATTTGTCCATATGTCTGTATTTTGCAAGTTCTGTTTCAAATTGTCTGTCTAGTTGGGAGTAAGGTAAATTTTGAAGGGAAAATTAATTTATAGAGTTTATTCCTGACGAAGAATAATATTAAATTTTAAATATAAAAGCAGAGTTATTCTGCAAAAATTCCACACAATCTGATTGTGCGACAATTAAATGAAAATGTCTTAGAAAAAGTACATTTCTATTCAACTAGACATACAGGCCAAATACTTTATATTTTTTATCATTTTAATAATAATTTGAGGTTTTGTTCTTCACATGCGTTCAGTGATCTTCGATGTATTCAAGTTTGGAACGTACTGTTATGGATTATATTAATTGAATTTTTAATCTACTTTTACTTTTTTCTACCCCACTTTAGTGGATTCAATTTGATATGCTTTAAATGAATGATTTCATAATGAATACTAGTTAGACCACCCTTGTATCTAGTTGTTTGTATTCAATGTTGCCAGCTAGCTCTTAAGATTATAATTTTGTTGTTGAATAATTGAAATTTAATTATTATTAAACTTGATTTGATCTTTTAGGGAGGGTTCAATTTGAATTTTTAATGAGTTGATTTTTTGAAATATATATTATATCAAAGTATTTTGAAATATAATAATTAGTGATTAATAACCTAAATTATAATTCTATGTTCTAACCTAACCCTAACTAAATATCGTTACGTAATTCTGGCGTAAACAAGCAATGATTTGTTTTTTTTTTTAAATTTAAATTGGAAAACTTTTCATAAATAAATCTATTCCTACCTTTGGCAAGTTTAATCATCCATTAACAATGTTTCTTTGATGTTGGCTTTGCTCTATTTCAGGATTTTGTTTTGGTTCCTGAAGAATATTTCCGGATTTTGGGATGTTTCCATTCATAACACTCAGGTAACGTAATTTTTATCACATTTACATTCACAATAATAATATTAATTTATTTTTAGGTTTTGCAACTGGATAATTGAAAAGAGAAATGTTCTATTTTGAGACAGACCGATGTGAATTCTGCTCTCGTATTTTTAAGACTGAGACTTTTTCTCTGTCCTCCCTGTTAATAGTTTTCAGGAAAAATTGAATTTCAAAGCTTACTAGCTTCTATTGAATTGAATCAGTCCTTACTTTGTGAAAATTCACATAAAATAATATTCAAATAAGGTTATTCTGATTTTCACAAATTTTTATTGTTATGTTTACAACAATCGTTTCGCTATCACAGTAGCATCATCAGGCTGGTTTACATTTTGAAAAACTAAACTTGTTTTCGAAATCCGTTGCTATATATATCACAGTAAGTACAATACATTTTTATTGATCACTAAAACCCAAAAAGGGCCTCTGCAAATTCCAGCTTATCTGAATATATTTAACAGAGGTGAGTTATTTAAATCTATTTGTTCGTTACGTAATATTCCAATTTTATTATGTTTATTTATCTCTAGGGATTCTAACAGATAGGTGGAATATGTAGAATTACTTTTATTATTGAGGGAACTCTTCAAATGTTCACAAATTCTATGTCGGAAAGTTCTTCCAGTCTGTCCTATGTAAAATTTAGGGCAATCACCGCAGGTTAACTTATAAACCCCCGATTTATCATCTTTATGTATACAGTCTTTATTATTTTCAATAAATTTACCCAAGTTTGAATTGGTTTTATATGAAGTTCTTAAATTATATTTATTTTTGAGGTATGTAGCAATTTTCTCAGAAATACCTTTAGTGTAGTGTATTTAAAATTTTCTTTTATATTAGGAAACACCATATTTAAAGCTATTTTATTATTTTTATTCATCAACAATTTGTTTATCAACTTAGGATCATAGTCATTGTTAATAGCTATTTGTTTAATTATGTTAAGTTCTGAAATATAATTTTCTCGATTCATGGGAGTATTAACATACAGACTTTTAAAAAAATTCTTTTTATTCATCAATGAAATACATTCTTCAATAAAATTCACTATGGAAACAGAACATAATAATTCTATTAATTTTCTTGATTCAACTGTTACTCGAATAAATAATTCACATGATTTTTCAATATTTCACAAACCAACCTATACGGATTCTATTATACACAATAAATAAAATCATTCTTTAAATAAAAAATAATCAACATTTAATTGTATGATCCATAGATTAGTTAATATTCCCATGAATCGAGAAAATTATATTTCAGAACTTAACATAATCAAACAAATAGCTATTAATGACTATGATCCTAAGTTGATAGACAAACTGTTGATGAATAAAAATAATAAAATAGCTTCAAATATGGTGTTTCCTAATATAAAAGAAAATTTTAAATACATTTCCTTAAAATATTATACACTAAAGGTATTTCTGAGAAAATTGCTACATACCACAAAAATAAATATAATTTAAGAACTTCAGTTAAAACCAATTCAAACTTGAGTAAATTTATAATAATAAAAATAATAAAGAATGTACACATAAGCATGATCAATTGGGGGTTTATAAGTTAACCTGCGGTGATTGCCCTAAAGTTTACATAGGACAGACTGGAAAAACTTTCCGACATAGAATTTGTGAACATTTGAAGAGTTTCCTCAATAATAAAAGTAATTCTACATATTCCAACCATTTGTTAGAAACAGGACATACTTTCAACCATAATTTTGAAATTCTACATATAGAAAGTAAAAGTTATGCCTTAAATCTGTTAGAATCCCTAGAGATAAATAAACATAATAAAATTGGAAAATTACTTAACGAACAAATAGATTTAAATGACTCACCTCTGTTAAATATATTCAGATATGCTGGAATTTGAAGACCCCCTTTTTTGGGTTTTAGTGCTCAATAAAAATTTATTGTACTTACTGTAATATAATTAGCAACGGATTTCGGAAACAAGCTAAGTTACTCAAACTTTAATCTTGCCTGATGATGCTACTGTAATAGCGAAACGATTGTTATAAACATAACAATAAAAATTTGTGAAAATCAAAATTATTGAAAAATGATGCTTTCGATGATTTTACAAAATTTACAATATTTCTTGGTTTGAAATTACTGCTGAAAATTAGCCTATTTTTTAAACTACATTTTGATGTATGTTTCATGTTGAACAGAACAGTGAAAGTGTTGCTTTTCATACGTAAAGTATTTTAAGTGTCAAAATTTAACAAAGTTTAACTTCTACTGCTTATAACTTATAAATTACCAAATATTACTAAAGAAATTGATTAAGTTTCTTTAGCTAAGATGCTATTACAATTTTATTGATGCCTAAACATCTTGCAGGATATCTCTTACATTAATCATTTCAGAATATCTGACGTAGATGCTATCTTTCATTGAATTAATTGAATTTTGATCCAATTTGTCCTATTTACATAATTCTGGTGAATTATATTTAATTTATCTTGTTTTTTCTCAATAATTTCACTGAAGTTAAAATAGAATACATGATAGTTATAAATATATTTTTTCTTCATAAGTTCAAACTAGATATAAATTCAAATTACTTTTATTCATTGTAACTTTGGCTTTCTTAAACATTTAATATTCATCAACTGAAAGCTCCCTGTAAGTTCTATTTAAGATTTTCAAAAGGATCTTTTATTTTTGACTATCGTTTAAAGAATTTTCACTCTACTATTCTTTATGTATTTCAAATATGCTTCTATTTCAAAATTTTAGCTTGTGAGTATGTTTATGAGTTTAATTATTGATATTTCTGCCTGAAATGATCTAATTTGATTAATTTGATATGATTACACTCTAACGAGTTAACATATATACAACAGTGAATCTTTTCCTTAGATTTTTTAAATTTTTATTATCTGAGATTTTGAATAATGATTCTTTATAGCACTTTTACAAAGTGTAATACATAAAATTCATGACAGTACCTACTGAGATATTTTCTGTGGTTTTAAAGAATATAAGAAATGTACAATTATTTCGAGTCAGCCTCACACATTCAGTTTGAGGTTTTTGGATGGAGGTAATGAAATATTTTTTTCATAATTTTTATTTTTCATTCTAGAAGTCGATTGAAGATATAACTCATATAAATGAATCTTCACTGTCCCACCCTGTATAACGACCGAATAGAGCGAAAAAAATTTTAACTAAAACAAAATTCCTAACAAAAGGATAGCATGATTGGAAAGCTTCGTAAACCTCCGGAATTGATCCTCCGATCCTGGATCGTCCCGAGCCGTCTCCGGAGCAATTTCGTTAAGGTGGAGGTCGAGCTCGGCCACGTCTGTGCCCGCCGTCACCGTCTGCGGCGCTTCCTGGATCCGCCGAAAACGCCGTCATAAAAAGTTCGGCAGCGAGGAAAACTCCAGTCATTTCGTTATCTCGACTTTGGAGTTTTCTCCTTCATGGCGCGGGGCTAAAGGCGCAGCAGGCAATGATGGCGAGATATCGTCACAGGGACGGATTTTAACAGATTTTCATCCGATGTTAAGAGTTCCATCGTATTCCCTGAAATTTTGGAGAAAAAAAATAGCGGAACCTTAGCGAGTTCCTTTTCGGATATTGAACTGGTTCACGCGTTACTATTTGGTAGTCGATTCTAATTGAAATAAAAAGCAGCAGACATGCATGTTCCGAGGCTTATTGATTCATCATCAGTGCCACCTTTAATGATTCATAAATGCAAGGAATTTGTGTATCTGAAAAATTTGATGAGCATATTGTCCAGATTCTCTAAAATTAAAATAAATTAATCCTATTTATTTCCACAAAAATTTTTGTGGAAATAAATTACTGTTTCATATACATTTTTTTAATTAAAATGAGTTTCAACCAAGTAAAGACCGAATCTATCAAATAATCCTATTTAAATATTTTAATATTAGCCTTCTACATATTCAATTTCAAAAAATTAAATTTAATAATTATAACTTCAGGAATTAATATAAAATAATATAAGTATCACTTATATCAAACGACATATAAAATAAACATTCATTATAAGACATCCAAATGATATAACAAAAATCCTTAAATTTTATATACCTTCTATCAAGTATTAACCTCTATTTATGTTATTTTATTCATAACATATAATTATTTGGTTTCCTTAATATTCTTCATACAGATAGCTATAACAGAGGCCGTTAAATTGTCTTTCAATCTTTTAGATCAAGGGTAAACCACAGAATTATTCATTTGTAGTTAACCTTACTCCATTTAAATTTTTCAGTATTCATTTTCCAGAAGTTTTCTAAATTGTTGAAGGGTGAGTAAATATTTGTTGCTGATTGATGTTATATTTTATTGAATACGAATTATTTGAAAACTGACGAAGCAAAGTCTCTCTTAAAACTTGTTTTTCAGTAATGTTTTTACATATCTTGAGTTTTTATAGAAAGTAACTTAGTTAAATATCCAATAATATTGAATAATCAAAGTAAGATAGTTTTATGATGAAATTCTTAAGATTATGTTAAACATTTTTGAAATATATTTGTTTTCATAAGATTGATCAGCAGAAACAAAATTTTGTCTGTTCAAAATATTTAATTTATAGGATTTTGGTCAACAATTTTTATTTATTGGATTTTGTTATATCATTTGGATGTCTCATAATGAATGTTTATTTTATATGTCGTTTGATATAAGTGATACTTATATGACATTATTTTAATTTAATTCCTGACGTTATAATTATTAAATATAATTTTTCGAAATTAACTTGAAATTAATGGTAATAGAAAGTTCTAGAAATCGAGACAGTGTAACATACATCTGCATAACAATTCTATACTCGAATAAACTCGACAAGATTTTGTAGATCACAGAGGCGAATTGCAGACATGAGCATGTTTCAAGCTGATTGGTGTTCATCAGTGCAATGTATGCTAGGGACTCCAAATCTGTCCAGTATCTATATTCCCTATCAATAGAGATTCCAAAGATATTAGTAATACACTAGCGCCATCTAGAGTATGCAAAATACATACACAGAGACTCTAAGATATTAATAATACACAAACGCCATTTAGAGTATGCAAAATACATACAAGACATACCTTTGCGTGTTAATTCAAGTAAAGAAATGTATTCTCCATGTTTTCACATTATGAACGCAGAATAAACTTTCCTCATGCTCGAATCAGACCATATATATTGCTCAAAAACTAGCATATTCATATTAAAATAAATTAATGGTCTGATTTGAGCATGAGGAAAGTTTATTTTGCGTTCATAACGTGAAAACATCGAGAATACATTTCTTGACTTGAATTAACACGCAAAGGTATGTCTTGTATGTATTTTGTTTACTCTTAATGGCGTTTGTGTATTATTAATATCTTAGAGTCTCTGTGTATGTATTTGGACGACATTATTCAGTTAATTTACTAATTATTCGGACTATTTTAGACAAAGTTGAAGGTGAATTTCCTTACATGATACAAGAGTGCCAGTATGACAAAGAAATGCACTGACACAAGGAAATATTGACTTGGTTGCAGCAAGTGTAAAAGAAAATCAAAGCTTATCGGTTACACGTCGTTCTGAATTTTTCTGAAACAACTTGGAGAATTTTAAGAGAAGATTTGGGTTCATATCCTCCCAAAAATCAACTGGTTTAAGAACTAAAGCCATTTGACCACCATAAACGTCGCTTATTTTCCTGTTGAACAACTTGAAAATGATGAATTATTTTATGGAAAAATTTTATTCAGTGATGAAGCTCATTTTTGGTTGAATGGTTAATGTAAACAAACCATATTGCAGAATTTGGAGTGAAAATTCACATGACTCTGTTGAATTTTGCAGTTTTCACAAATGAGCACTGATTTTGATAAAATAATACACCAATTTCTAAACTCTGTTGAAGCGTGTTTCTTTCCACGTTTAAATGGTATAACCTAATGAACTCAATTAGCATGGGAAATGTCAAAAATAATATACAACGTTGCCATTACAATCATTAAAAAATGTATCATTCCTATTGGAAAACCAGTTATTTCAAATTTATATAAGTTATTTTTTCCTACAGAATCTGCTAGTCGAAATATTCAAATGAAGTAGTTTGTTGTATTGGCTGTGTATATTATTTAATGTCTATAATTCTCTTATTTTGTATAGATTTCTTCATATTTTATGATATTGCGCGATATTTCGAAAATTTTCCATGTCTTCTTACAGAGAAATAAAGTTCTCTGATGTAATTTTTTTCCAACTAAATTATGTAGCGGTTCAAAAGGATATTTCGGATTTTATTATAGTTAAAATGGGATATAAATTCATCGAACTTGGCCATTTCTTCTTCTATTTCACTCCACTCAAGCCCTGCCGAAAAAAAAGAATATCGGCAAGAAAAATGTTAAAAATAGAGACAGGAATAAACGGAACAAGGGTAATTATCTCCAGCCCATGTAATTCTATTCATCAGCACCGCTAATGTAGGAAAATTAATCCTCATCAAATAGTCCATAATCAGGAGATTAATCCAGCGTGCGATTAAAAAAAGAATTAATTACGTCTCATCGGCGGAAAGCAAAGTCGGATAAGAGGAAAAGTCGGAGCAAAGAGTGAATTATACAAGTACGACCCTTCTTCGTCGAGACGAAAGAAATTTCCTCCGATGCGCCGGGATATTTATGTTGATTACTTTATAAATATCTTAGGAGCTGTTAACAAATTTAAGGCCTTCGAGTACTTGAAGAAGGAAGGATGCGCCCTACTGTTTTCTTCCGCGTTTTCGATGGATCTGATAAGTTCGGAATTTATTTAACGGTCGATGCTTTTTTCATATTTGATACAGTTCCAGATAACAGTGGTTCATAGACATGGAATATGTTTGATTACTTCGAAAATTAACAAGACATTATCGACCTTAACTAAGCCTATATAGAATCCCTTTCTATAATGTCAGTTTTCGAAAAAATCTTAATTCGACATTAGTCACTCCAAAAGCAGTTAGGTGATAAATGTTGCCTAAATCCACCACCACAAGTCAAAACAAAACAAATCTAGGAATGTTTTTGAGCTCAGAATTACTGGGCCAAATATAAAACACAACTTTGCAATATACCCATAATTCATCCCAAACAGATACCACACTGTCTTTTGTAAACGAGTCCACCCATTTGAACATAAGTTGACGACGTGTCCTAATAGGGTACACCAATTATTAAATATCACACTAAATAACTTCAACATTCAAAATGAGAAAACTGCAATGGAACGAATAGCGTATAAATACCATACATTCCTGATAAAAAATAATATGAAACGTGAATTGAAGAGAAATGTGTCCGTTCGGTTATGATTGATCAAAAATAAATACGTTAGTCAAGATTACTCAGGAAACATCAGTATACAATTAAAAACAATACTTTCAAAAGAAAATATCAAAGTCGCCTTCTCATCAAACAATACTATAAGCAGATTCATGAAAAATAATAAGAAGAAAATGATAGAATTTCAAATTTTGGATTCATCACTATCGAAAGATCTTTTGATAAAGATGTTTTTTAAGAGTGACAGAACTTTAATTGAAATAAAACACATTTAAATTAAGATTGAAGCAAAACTTTTTTTTATTAGAAAGATAATGTTATGACATTTATGTTTTAAAAATAATTTCCGGCATATCTCCCATCACGACTAGTTCTGAGGAACCGCATTCGATCAGACCAATTTCGGACCACTTTTTCGAGTAATTCAGGCCTTATTTCATCAATAACACGAGTTATGTTGGCTTCCAAAGCGTCTATTGTTTCTGGTTCATCAGCATAAACTAATGACTTGACATAACCCAAAAGGAAATAATGCAGTGGAGTTATGTCGCATGATCTTGGAGGCCAATTATTTGGACCATTTCTCGAAATAATGTTATCGCCCAATCGTTCTTTCAATAAATCAATTGTTACGGTAGCAGCATGAGGTGTAGCACCATCTTATTAGAACCAAAACACTTCTGGGTAGATACCATTCAAATTTTGAAACAAATAATCATTGATCATCGATCTGTAACGAGCACCATTCACTGTAACATTAGCTCCAGCATCGTTTTTAAAGAAATATGGACCGATGATGCTTCCAGCGTGTAAAGCACACTATACAGTGCATTCTTCAGGATGCAATGGAACCTGCAGAACTTCTTGAGGATTCTTTTCACTCCATACACGGCAATTTTGCTGGTTTACATAGCCGTTCAACCAGAATAGAGCTTCATCACTAAACACAATCAATTTTACGATAAAAAATTGGATAAACTTCAAGCTGTTCTAGAGCCCAATCAGCAAACAAACGACGCTTATTATGGTCAAGTGGCTTTAGTTCTTGAACCAGTTGGATCTTGTATGGGCGTAGACCAAGATCTTCACGCAAAAGTTTCCATGTGGTGGATGCACAGAGTCCAACTTGTTGTGAACGTCGACGAATAGACAAAGGATCTGTTGTTGCATCGAGTACAGAAAATGTTGTCCGAAATTTATCGATGGTTCGACGAATAAGCTACTCTGATAGATGATTATGTAAACCATAAATTTCACGAAGAGTTCCATACGTTTGGCGAATAGAACACTAATTTTGACAATACATTTCAACAATTTGTAAACGTTGTTGCGGCTTGAGTCTTTCCATGATAATTTGTCAATGCTCACTGAACAGAAATGTCAAAATAACAAGGCTACCTTTTGTCAAATCACAGAATCCTGATCGAAAGTTCTATCACTCTGAAAAATACACCCGATGGAATGATGGTTTCATTAATAAATCAATTATAAATTATAATTCACTTAGCACCAGTCAAATCAATCCGACATTTTCTGAATAAAACGAGTTCGTAGTTCTCAATTTTCAACTGATGTGGACAGATGAAGTAGTGGAGTAAATTAACACTTGCATCAAAGATTGCAAGTTTTAAGAGCAGTCTCAAAATTTGTGAAGGTCCCCACTCTACGGAGCAGTTTTCGAATAATTTCCACCCGATATTTTGTGAAGTTATGAGGAGATAGTTGATTATGGAGCCAATATCGAACCTTTGAAAACCCCACGAGGGGAACACATCGCTACAGGGTGTCGACTACAGGATGAAAATCCGTAATTCGCGACGGCCAATTAAGCCCGAACAGCGGTTCTCGAATTCGGCGTCGAATTTCGATTTTCGAGTCGATTTGGCAGCGAGAGAGGCGTCGGTAATTCGAGTCCCGAATCGAGCAATCGGAACGACTGCGACGGAATGTCAAGATGATGAAGCAACAAAATGTAATTACTCAATCCGTTGGGGGAATGCGGCGTCGCCCCCATTATTGAAATTGAATCGGCGTATTACCGTGGGGTCGGCGGAATTATCAACACACAAATGATGTTTAACTTGTTGTTAGATTAACGTAGCGGGAAATTAGAAATTTTATGGAGGAATCGTAAATCGGCGCTGGGTTATGAGAGCGTCTCTCGCCATACCGAAATTCATTATATGGCCGCTTTTACGGCGGTTACGGCGTGCCGTCGTTTTAAGCCCGATACCGGGATGTAAAAAAACCCAATATACACTCTACTTTGTGATGGCGACGAGGGGGACATGCTCTTCTTCGACGACGCACTCCGTTATTACTCAATATCGTCCTTCATTTACTCACTTGGCGCCATCTACGTCGTTATTCCTGTTTTTTTCCGCCATTATACTCCTATCTGAAAACTGCTTTATGTTCTTCCTTTTGCTCTTCAGTAAGAATGTACTTACATAAATAACTATTATTTTTACGAGTACATTCCTTCAATGGTTCTATCGAATCGATTTTTAAGAAATAGAATCGAGGAGCAGGTCTATGGAGACTCGATGAACATAGAACAACTATCGACAACGAACAGATTGTAAAAAGCTTTATATCAGGTGTTTTTTTAGAGTGAACTTTCGATTGGGATAACTGTAATTTTTCAGAAGGTAGAAGCCATGTTATTTTGAAATTTCTGTTCAGTAAGTGTTCCGTCTCATTAGAGACGGCCCTGTCGTTCGAAATTAGTTTGTCATTCTATACTTGTGTCTTTTAAGTTGATACTTCGATCTAGCAGTTTTGAGAATTGCTGTTAATTCAGATTATTTTAGAGATTTTGATGTATTTATGCCTGTTAATTTCACATGACGCAGCATTCGGAATTACAAACTGTATCCTTCTTTACTTGCATTCAGCTCATAATTTTTCTGTAACCAATAAGAAGAATTGTTTCGTTCTCCAACCTTCCAATCAATTACTTTTACTTCCCTCTTTTTGTGTTAGAAGGGATGCATCGAGCCCCTCTAACGTTCAGTCTTTGAAAATACTGTAAAATCATTATTATTCCTAATAGTCAGAGTGTTCGCATGTAGCCCTTGCTACATCATGCATTAATATTCTAGTAATAGTCAAACTCGTCCCATGTAGCCTTTGCTACATTATGCACTATCATTCGGATAGTCGAATTTGTTGTACGTAGCTTGTGATATTTCAGTCCAAGCTATCGCGGTTATTATTGTTAATATAGTAATCCAGTCAATTGCCAAAGTATTGGCAAATTCATTACATTTTGTTTTTAGTGTAATAATCATTCCATCAACTTGGTTCATATACGGTACATCAAGAATTATAGTTCGCTGTACTCATAGTGCAATACGAGTGATTTACTTTAATTACTTATTATTTTCGTTGGTTTATCTTATTGGATAAACAAAGCTAGTTAATCATCGAGTGCCCTCAACTACATCAAAAATACAGTCTACTTTAAACCTTTCGAAATTAATCATTGAGATTAATTAATTTGCGTTTGCTTGTTATTTCAAAATACTAAAACTAATAGACAAAATACTGCCGTAAACTAACCGTGGTACGAAACAGTAGGCATTGACAAATTATCATGGAGAGATTCACGCCGCAACATCGTTTACAAATTGTTGAAATTTATTTTCAAAATCAGTGTTCTGTTCGCCAAACTTATAGAGCACTTCGTGAAATTTATGGTTTACATAATCGTCCATCAGAACAGCTTATCCGTTGAACTATCGATAGATTTCGGACAACATTTTCTCTACTCAACGCAACAATAACAAGACAAAGAACTGTAAGTACAGAAGAAAATATCGCTGCTCTAAGTCAAAGTGTTAATGATGATCCACATTTGTCTATTCGTCGACGTTCACAACAAGTTGGACTCTGTGCATTCACCACATGGAAAATTTTGCGTAAAGATCTTGTTCTACACTCAAACAAGATCCAACTGGTTCAAGAAGAAGCGTCGTTTGTTTGCTGATTGGGCCCTAGAACAGCTTGAAGTATCCATTTTTTATCGTAAAATTGTGTTTAGTGATGAAGCTTATTTCTGGTTGAACGGCCATGTAAACAAGCACAATTGTCATATATGAAGTGAAAACAATCCTCAAAAAGTTCTGTAGGTTCCATTGCATCGTGAAAAATGCACCGTATGGTCTGCTTTACATGCTGGAGGCATCATCGGTCCATATTTCTCTAAAAACGATGCTGGAGCTAATGTTACAGCGAATGGTGCTCGTTACAGATCGATGATTACTTGTTTCAAAATTTAAATGGTATCGACCCAGAAGTGTTTTGGTTCCAACAAGATGGTGCTGTAATGTCCAGCGGCTACAAATCTGCCACATACCTATATTCGTTCTGCACAGGCAAACCAAAGTTTTATGTGCTTGAAACGTAAGAAAAAATCGTCTTTGCTTGAATTAGCTCGCTAAGGTATGTCGTGTATGTATACTTGCGTACACCAGATGGCGTAAGTATATGATAAATACATTGGTGTTTCTGGGCAGATCGAATATAGGTCATTGGCAGATTTGTAGTCGTAAGACGTTACATGTTATTGACGATTGAAAGCATGTCTGCTACTATATTCCAATGTTCCACAAAAACTAATCGGGCTCTTTTGAGTTTAGAATTGTTATACATATGTATGTTACACTGTCTTGATTTGTAGAACTTTCTATTACTATAGCTCATGCTTCTTATTACTGATATTTGGTACAGATTATCAACTGTATTAATTTATTTGAACATAAATCACTCAGTCGCAGTAGAATAACGGAACACCTACGGTTTCAACCAAACAGATTTCGTCTCGTATAATGTGTTAGATCTATGATATAACAGTCGAAACCGGTAACTATTATTGAAAAATAAAGCTCAGTGGATATATAATAAAATGTTTTCCTTTTCATTAAGAAGATAAAAACGTTTTGATGCGTATATGATTAACCATCACGAAAAATTTGCAGCCATTTTTAATTGCATATCCACACCGTGTAAGTACGTGCCTTTTTCCCAAGGGAAATACCCTTCCGAAACCTTCTCGGAACATCATCAAAATCCACCGGCTGACAGTTTGAAGCGACCTTTTTTGTCGGACCAGTAAATTGATCGTCCGCTCAATTCAGTCCGGATCAGACAAATTCGACGCCAATTTTGATCGATGTCTCTCTCTGTTTATTCCGAACACGGGCTTATCGGTCTGCCCCGTAAATAACAACCCCCTCGGGGCGATTTTTATTAAACATCTAGGCCTCCGCGCACGCCACCCCCTCCCGTGACGTCACCGTCTTAACAGTTGATAGTTTGACAAATGCGTTTCGCCTTCGGGACGACGGGGGGGCGCTGCCCGCCCGCTGGGCATCCCTGTTTGACTGCGTGAATCATACGGGGGTCGTTCGGGAGGCAGATTGATTAAGATTTTCCGTTCCTGTCCTAATGGAGTCGCGGGAGAGGGGCCGGGGGGTATCCGAGATGTCATCCGGCTTAATGAAGCGATATTTATGTATGGGAACATGAAAAATGGACGGTCGAGGCCCGACGGATGTTGGGTCGGTGACGTATGGTGGAAATTATTGCTTCATCATCCAGGACCAAGGTGCTCAAGGGAGATGTGGTCAGGTACTACTTGAAACCTCGAGAATGCTAGTTATTCGGAGTATAATTAAGTTCGTGCAGTTCTTGATGAATATTGAAGCTGTGTCGTGTAAAATTGGCTATATATTTAAAATAGCCACAATCAATTCGAAACAAAAACTATACATTCCCTCATGAACCAAAAAGATAACTCATTCTGAAACAAATATAACCCATTTCCAAAACAGAAAATAATGACAAAATACTTAAATATTATGGACCAATCTCGCAGAAAATAGCTCGAATATTTCAAAAACTAACAAAAAAACAGCTTTTACACCCTCACATAAAATTTACAAACTCCAAACAAAAGAATGGGCTCATATTGTTGAAGGTTGACCGGGATTTTCCTATACGTGTTTTTTCAAATTTACTTCGAACAAAGAAATTTTAATTCACTTTGCAGTTTCGTAACAATTACGTCCCCAGAGTTCAACAATTCAGGGCTTTCAAATATGAATCATCTACTTCCTAGAAATCAAAACGGGCCTAAACACCAATTAAGAAACGAATATATTTCTCCCTTAGATTATTCCTAGAAACCCATTAGAAGCGTTTTAGCCGTTTCAATACGATTGTCGTATCGGAATTACCTGGGGTACCTTTTCGGACCCAAACCCACTTTCTCATTAACCAGTTAGCAAAAAGGCACCATTTGAACACATCCCCTGCGCCAGACAGGTCACGCGATACTCACCCTATATAAAAATTCACTTAAGAAAGTTCAGTTGAAGACAAATTCTAATCCCACGCACATTCCCTTGAAGTAATCTCTCTTAACTTGTGAAACATTTTTCTCTTTACGTTAGAATTATTTTATATTCGCATTTTTTCACTTTAAACTTCCAAGGAACTCTCTCCCTCAGTAACCCATAACGCACTTAAGGCCTGGAAGTGAATGTATTATCTACATTATTCATTTGTAATTAGATATTAAGTTGTGAAATTGAATTCAAAAGTGAAACCAATAAAACTGAAGTCTGTGTCGTGAATAACAATAGAAGAAACTCAAGAAAGAACTGTTCCAGGATCAAGATAGTGTATCCACCTCAATCTGGGTCAACAACTCAAAATTTTACACTTGTATTATATGTACTTCTGCTGACAATTCTCTACATGGTCCCCACGAGCTGGATTACATTCCACATCTGGTCACGAAACAACTCCCTCAATTTGGGTAAAATAATTCAACTCTCGGTACTTGTATTATAAGTATTTAAGGCTGTGAATAAAGCATTAAAGTCTAATATACATCCCTCTTTCACTTCCATTTGAAGTATGCTTAACCAAGCATTTGCATACGAATTGGTAAACGTTTAATCAATTACTTTCAAAGAATTCAAAAAGGTATCTGTACATACCAAGTTCTTTAGTGTTTTTATTTTCTATGCACTATTCTACTCTTCATTTATAACCGTCCTTAGGTAACTGTAGTGATTCTCTCGATTTATGACTAGGCGGCATCGTGTTATTTTCTCTTTGCTGACTAAGTTTTGTTTTCTTAACATTAATGTCTAGGCCATAGTGACTACTGTGATGGGTGATTTTGTCCATCAGCGCCTGCAAGTCTTCAAGGCTATCAGCAAAGACGATGGTATACCTTTGTCCATGCCATCCAAAGCTTTTCCAAAGATGTGATCCGAGTAGAGATTGGAGATAAGGGGTGAAACAATACGACCTTGTCTGACCCCTCGTTTTATTCTAACGTATTCTGTGTGTTTTGCCTCTAACTCTAAAGTTAGCGATCTGATTCCAATAGAGGTTGCCAATTATTCTCACATCCTTGCAATCGATACCTGTTTACCTCAGTATATTGATCATCTCGTCATGTTTAACTCTATCAAACGCTTTTTGCTAGTCAACCTTGTTCCAACTGCTCGAAGCCGAATTGGTTTGGGATATAGACTCTCGCATACGCTGTTTATCCTTCTGTGGATGATCTTGAGGAAGGCTTTCTTCAATAGAAGACTCACGAGACCTATGGTACTCCCTACTCTCTCCTTCTTCGGAATCGTGGCTGAAGAATTTGAGAACCTGATTCAGAACTCTTTCGGATTGCTGTTGATAAAGTCCGTATGGCCATGATGAGTTCCAACATCCGCAACGGATCAGCGCCTTAAAAAGAAGTGGTGTGACGCCGGTTTGCGGTCGACGATCATGCAGCTCATTCTCGACGGTTCTGCGGACATCCTTGAATGCTTTGGTCCATTTAAACACCGCATTCCTACTCAGGCACTCACTACCGAACTGCTTTTGTGAATGCACAAGAATATCCGTGTTTTTGACGTCTTCTCCCACTAAAAAAACTAAGGATGATACGTTGCGCAACGGCAGTCGGCACTTGACGTTCACTGATGGTCGTAGCATACACGTGAAACACGTGCTCCGACGAAAACAAATGCCACACTTTTCGTAAGAGACCCAGCTATCACATACTCAAGCCACGACCTTCGAAACATACTTAAGAGTTTGTCTGGATCATATTTGAACCACCCTCGTATGTTTTCACAGCAACTTTCTTCAAATAACACCAAAAACCAATGCTGGCTGCAAATCGTAGTTCGTAGGCACAAAACTCGTTAAAGTTATTAAAATATACCGGTTTATGGAACTTGGGTTACTGTCTGTTGAAAATCTTCCTCAGCTGTTAGAGGAAAATGATGGCGCTGCAGAAGCGGTCTTAAGGTTTCCATCCTGACGGCTAGCACTATCTATAGGTTAATTCTGGATTCATTCTTCTACACTTGGTAACAAGTTTGATGTTAATCGTCATACGTCTTGATATAAAATGACGTTTTTCTCGTTTCACTCATAGAAAATAAATTCAAGAATTCCATTCATGCAATCCTAGAGAAAAAGTTGAGTTTAATATTTTAGGACTAGCGAATAGCTTCCCAGATGAAAATATTCGGAAAGGTCAATGACAAAGGTGGCAGATAGAATGCTCGATCTCGAGAAAAATGAGAACAGGAGTAGATAACCGAATTCTCCGTCCGTTCTAAACAACGTTTAGCGAAACAGAACGAGCCATCTAGTAGATTGGAAACTTGGCGATAGGCATCTTTGAAATTCTAATATCTTCCCGCGCTGGGTGTCAGCGGGACGCCCGAGGCTGTGAATGTTCGGCCCAAAATTTAGTGTTCCCATCTTCCATTTTTCGTCCCAGGACTCATTATGAAAAGGCACGTTCCGAAAACGGAGCCTTATCGGCAGAATAAATAAACGGGGTAGAGGAGACGCAACTCGTATCCAGATTAGGAAGATTCTTCGCCAAAAATCGCCTGGCCGATAATTTATGAAGGCAATCAGTCTGCAAACTCTGATAAGAGAAGAAGAACGGACAGACTCGCAGCACTCCCGATAGATTTCTTTAGAGGAAAAAGTTTTATCGACTCTTTATGGTTACGTGGAGTGTAGGATGGGTAGAAGGATTCATGCTTTCAACGCGCACTATTTAAATAAAACAGAGTCCAAAGTGAATTTTTTTGACATTTATTTGTGTTCTGTAAGATAAGCTATTGAATCATGGAAGGATACACGTTTCAACAACGTGTATAAATTGTTAAATTATTTTATAAAAATCGGTGCCCTTATGTGAAAAATTTAGAATCCACGAACGACATTCTTCAAATAAGCCACTCATTATTCTTCGTATTGTAGACAAACTTGAGAGTGAACTTTCTTTACGCGATACAAGAGTACCAGAACGACAAAGAAATGCACGCATTGACTTGGTTGCAGCAAGTGATAGAGACAATCCAAATTTATAGATTCCACGCAATTCTCAAACAACAACTTGGAGAATTCAAGAGAAGATTTGGGTTTGCGTCTATACAAAATTCAACTGGTTTAAGAACTGAAGCCATTCGACAACCATAAGCATCGCTTATTTCCTGATTTTGCTCTTGAACTTGAAAATGATGACCATTTTTATCGAAAAATTTATTCAGTGATGAACTCAATTTTGGCTGAATGGTTATGTCAACAAACAGGACAAGTTATTATCGACCTTAACTCAGTAGGTATGAAATCCCTGGCAGTTCCGCTTTATACGCTCTTTCTCTGTTACAATGTCGAACTTTCCGTGAAAAGTCGATCGCCAAAGCAATTTCCTAAAATTTCGTCCATTTTCGTAACAATCTTAATCCGACAATAGTCAGTTAGAGAATGAATGTTGTCCGAATCGGCCTTCCCGAGTAAGTACTTCTACTAACACATGATACTTTACTGCAGTCAATACGTCGCTTTCAGTTTATAATGAGGTCAATAAAGAACTCTATTTCGCACTCATTTCTAACTTCTCAAATTAAATCGGAAGGATTTTCGTTCATCTTCTCGTGATAGTACAAATATCGGAACAAAAAGCCTGAACACGAATGTAATGTTCATGATTTTCACAGTTTCAATTAAGGTTGTAAAGTGAACAATAGCGAAAAAGTCCATGTATCCACATCTATTGTCTTTCTATTGTCCAAGAATTCAATTCGTGACCTTCCTTAGACTTCCATGTATGTTGGAAGTGCGCGTTTTTGATTAGAATTTAATGAAGAGTGTTTTTCATGCATAAAGAGAGGCTTTTTTAAAATCAAGTGGCCTTTCTAATCTTAAGTTTTTGTGCAAGATGCACTAGTCTACACTCTTGATCGCATTGTCGCAAATTTACGTCAATTTTGGATCTGAACGGCTACTAGGAGCTTGTTTAACATTAGTAACGGAACATTTTAGACATTAAAGCAGAACAGAAGTAATCTAAAAAATTTTCATAAATGTTTAAAAAGCGGAACAATGTTTGGAAATGTAAACAACAAACCTAATAAAAATCATTGAATATCATAACGTTAGAAATATATTTTCATATAGTACATTCTGTCAAGAAAGTACCGGGAATTATCGATTAAATCTGGCGGGGCAATGAGGCAGGTAAAATTTTTTTTCCTAGGTTGGTACCACTGTCCTTAATTACTATGCCAAGCTTGAGCGGGATCTGTCAACTAGTGTGTTTGCAACAGCTGATTAAGTCAGTCGATGTCAGAGTGCGTGCCGATTTTTACTAGGGGTGATTACGTTGAGCAAAGAATTTGTTTAAAGTTTTGTGTTGCAAATGAATTTTCGTGTGCCGATGCATTGAAAATCTTGCAAAAGGCCTTTGGTGATAATGCTCTATCGAAAACTCGTGCATATCAGTGGTACAGAGCCTTCAAGGACGGACGCCCATCGACGGCTTCGATCGAAGATAACGTCGATAAAATTAAGGAAAGGGTGCTGGAAAACCGTCGTACCAGCTTGAGAGAGATAGCACATGATCTTAAGATATCCCACGAGTCCGCACGTACGATTTTGATTGATATTTTGGGCATGAGAAAGGTGGCCGCACGACTCGTACCGAAAGACCTGAATTTTCTTCAAAAACGTCATCGCGAACAGGTTGCTTCAGACATGCTGGATCGCTGTTATTCCGATTCTACATTCATGGAACGCATTATAACTGGTGATGAGACCTGGGTCTACGAGTACGATATGCAAACAAGCCAGCAATCATCGGAATGGGTGGCAAAAAATGAGCCGAAACCGAAAAAACCACGCCAAAGCCGCTCGAAAATGAAGGTGATGCTCATTGTTTTCTTCGATATCCGTGGCGTGGTACACTACGAATTCGTTCCAGAGGGTCAGACGGTAAACAAGGAGTATTACCTAGGCGTTATGAAACGTTTGCGTGAGCGTATCCGTAAGAAGCGGCCAAATTTGTGGGCGAACAACTCATGGATTTTGCATGACGATAACGCACCTTCTCACCGAGCTACGATTGTGACTGACTTTCTCGCCAAAAACTCAACAAACGTGCTTCAGCAACCCCCGTATTCGCCGGATTTGGCTCCCTGCGACTTTTTCCTCTTCCCAAAACTAAAATTGCCCCTTCGTGGCACCCGTTTTGAGTCGATTGAAGCCATAAAACAAAAGTCGGCGCGAGAGCTAAAGTCCATCCCGGAAAGCGCCTATAAAAAATGTTTCGATAATTGGAAGTG
The DNA here is from genome assembly GCA_034642435.1 of Megalocaria dilatata. NCBI lineage: Eukaryota > Metazoa > Arthropoda > Insecta > Coleoptera > Coccinellidae > Megalocaria > Megalocaria dilatata. The sequence continues at coordinate 10,804,936 of CM067862.1, forward strand.
CCGTTGGCATAGATATATTAGAGCAAATGGAGCCTATTTTGAAGGCGGCCCAATAAATTTTGACGATTAAATGTAAAAATGTTGGTTTTATTGAAAATTCCCGGTACTTTCTTGACAGAGTGGTATATCGCTTCCTGGACTAAACCACGTATCTTATCTCTCAAAACGCCAACCTGCGCGATTTTTCCAAGTCGACTGAAAGAACATGTTCGATGTCTTCTCCGGCGGAAATGTCATAATGATTCAATTTAAGGATCCATCTAAAACACGTGACAAATTGCCAAATGTTGGCAAACAAGAAGACTGAGCAGAGAACCACGGTGAATAATTCAGTGCTACTCGCTATGACGTCGTTTTCGAAGGCGACCGGGATGCCGTCTGGCGACGCCTGCCCTCAACACACCGCCTTCTCACCCCCGCACCTACGTGAGGAGAACGTTGTTTTCACCTCTGGGGTCGTCGAAGTGGAAGAGAATGAGGCAATTCCACTACTGAATTATTTTATTGGATATATCAATTTGCGTTTGTTCCCTCAACTTTTGTTCCTTCTTTTTTTCGTTGCGTTATTTTATGTTGGTCCTCTTGTACTTTCAACAAATTTGAATGTTCGTTGATGTTTCGAAACGTTCTAAAGAAATAATTGAAACCAAATTGCTATATACCTTTAATTCCAAGAATTACTAACGTTTTCAATTTTGTCAACGATTTTATATATTACCCAAATTTAAAAATAAACATCTCATTTAAAAAAAACCTTCACGAGCGATCAGGTCAGAGTCTGTTTAGATTCAACTGGAAATGTAGATGAAAATTTATATTCAATATTTTAAATGCCAAGTTTCAAATTGTAGCTTCTTTTTTTGAACTTTGATACGAAGGTCTTATGTTGATTGACACAACACTTGGACAATTTTTGGTTTGAAATACCCATCGATCATGAATGAAACTAAAATGGCAATATTTGAGTAATTTCTATCTTGAATTACCTAATCGGCACTCTCACATTGCACTTTCTAGCTTAGAGCACAATTTCGACTAATTATATAGGAGACAACACGTTATTACCTATTATTAGAGTGGGTTACATATTTCTATGGAGAAATAAAACTCAAAAAAGGGGGATTTCTGAACATTACAGTTTACTTCTGAATATTCAACAGAAGAGTTAGTTCCTGTCAATGTTATTGTGTTAGCAAAACGATAGTTACATCATAATAATAATAATAAAATGTGTAAAAATCAGAATAACCTTATTTATAAAATTAAATAGAAAAGGGCTTTTTACTTGATAGAAGAAATATAACAAAACTTGAATATCCAAACAGATTTAATCTGTCAGTCTTCTACAATTTTAATTTCAACAAAATGTGTATTCAAAAAACTTTTAGAATTAAATTAATGTCTACATAATCACCGCTCATATTTAATAGACGTATATAATCAAAACTCAATATACAATGTCAAATGGAATGAATAAACAAACAAATATAAATAGTCACTTGAAATTAATAAATAAATATTTAAAGGAGACAACATTTTGTTTGTGATCTTACCATTATGAACACCAATTCCTTTTCAAAAACATAAAACACAACTTAAGGACTTCTCAAACATTATAATTTATTTGAAATATTTATTATATATAATATATTTAAATATTCGAATAAGTTGATTCAAAAATCTCTCAAAATATGCACTATATCTTCAAAAAACAATTAGAATTCCGATAATCTCTTCATCGGCCCTATATAATATTTAAAATATCATAATCAACTAACAATCAGTATCTCTAACCTCAAAGTGCTACCGGATAAATGCTTAAACAGACTAACTTTAAAAATCAAGACAGTCTACGTTCGTCACAAAGTCACAGAACACTTTAAGATATTATAAGGTTTTCTTTAAACCATTGACATTCCATAATGAGATTTATTCAAGCCTAAATATAATTATATATATTATGTATATAATAAAATAGAAAAGGGCTTTTTACTTGATATAAGAAATATAACAAAATTTGAATATCAAAACAGATTTAATTTGTTAGTTTTCTACAATTTTAATTTCAGAAAAATTTCTATTGAAAAAACTCTTAGAATTAAATTAATGTCCACAATAAGCACCGATTATATTTAATAGACGTATATATTCAAAACTCAATAAACAATGTCACATGGAATAAATAAACCAACAAATATAAAGAGTCATTTAAAATTAAGAAATAAATATTTAAAGGAGCCAAATTTTTTTTTTCTGATCTTACCATTATGAACACCAATTCCTTTTCAAAAACATAAAACACAACTTAAGGACTTCTCAAAAATTATAATTTATTTGAAATATTCAATATATTTAAATATTCAAATAAGTTGATTCAAAAATCTCTCAAAACATGCACTATATCTTCAAAGAACAATTAGAATTCCGATAATCTCTTCATCGGCCCTATATAATATTTAAAATATCAAAATCAACTAACAATCAGTATCTCTAACCTCAAAGTGCTACCGGATAAATGCTTAAACAGACTAACTTTAAAAATCAAGATAGTCTTACGTTCGTCACAAGATCACAGAACACTTTAAGATATTATAGGGTTTTCTTTAAACCATTGACATTCCATAGTGAGATTTATCCAAGCCTAAATATAATTATTTTAGGAGTACAAATAAGTTTCCGCCATACGGAACCCAATTTCCTTGTTTATGAATCGTTCCTAATGATTTTAAACGATGTGAGACTGCTTGCTGAGTGACTTCTAATGTTAGAGCAAGTTCTTTTTGTGTTTGAGATGAATCTTCCTCCAATAATTCCTTCAATTCTGCATCCTCGTAAATTTTTGGCCTTCCACTGCGATCTTTGTCTTCTACGTCGAAATCACCGTTTTCAAACTTTTTAAACCACTCTCGATACGTTCTCTCACTCAAAGCACCCTCACCATATGCTTCTACGAGCAATTGATGCACCTCAGCAGCAGATTTCTTTAAATTAAAGAAGTAAACTAATATTTCCCGCAAATGACGCTTACTTGGCTCAAATTTTGACATTCTCAACTTTTTACCAATATAAAATCGATGATATTAATAGGTTATGTTGTTCTTGAATGTCCAAACTATTTTTTAGCGGTTTATCATCTGCGAAAGCTAACCGAAACTCCGTACCGCGCCATCTACAATAAAACGGCGGAAACTTATTTGTACTCCTAATATATTATGTATAAAGTAAAATAGAAAAAGGCTTTTTACTTGATAGAAGAAATATAACAAAATTTGAATATCAAAACAGATTTAACACTTACAATTTTCATTCCAAAAAAAATTTTATTTAAAAATTTTTAGAATTAAATTATTGTCTACATAAGCACCGCTCATATTTAATAGACGTATATAATAAAAAATCAATATACAATATCGAATGGAATAATTAAACCTACAAATATAAATAGTCATTGGTGTTCTTAATGGTAAAATCAGAAACAAAATTTTGTCTCCTTTAAATATTTATTTATAAATTTTAAATGGATATTTATATTTGTTGGTTTATTTATTCCATTTGACATTGTATATTGAGTTTTGATTATATACGTCTATTAAATATGAGCGGTGATTATGTAGACATTAATTTCTCATTCTATCAGTTTTTTGAATAAAAATTTTTTTGAAATTAAAATTGTAGAAGACTGACCGATTAAATCTGTTTTGATATTCAAATTACAAATAACCTTATTTAATATTTTCTAGTACGGATTTCTATCGGGTAAAGACTGATTCAATTGAATATTCAAAAAATAGGTTTTCTCAAACATTTTCCATCAAATTTCAAGCTGCAAAAGCTTTTGGTAATTCTGAAGTATGCATTGTAATAAATAATATTCAAATAAGGTTATTCTGATTTTCACAAATGTTTATTGTTATGTTTACAACAATCGTTTCGCTATCACAGTAGCATCATCGGGCAAGATTACGTTTTGAATAACTGCTTGTTTCCGAAATCCGTTGCTATTTATATTACAGTAAGTACAATAAATTTTTATTGAGCACTAAAACCCAAAAAAGGGTCTCTGCAAATTCCAGCTTATCTGAATATATTTAACAGAGGTGAGACATTTAAATCTATTTGTTCGTTAAGTAATTTTCCAATTTTATTATGTTTATTTATCTCTAGGGATTCAAACAGATTTAAGACATAACTTTTACTTTCTATATGTAGAATTTCAAAATTATGGTTGAAAGTATGTCCCGTTTCTAACAAATGGTTGGAATATGTAGAATTACTTTTATTATTGAGGAAACTCTTCAAATGTTCCGACAAATTCTATGTCGGAAAGTTCTTCCAGTGTGTCTTATGTAAACTTTAGGGCAATCACCGCAGGTTAACTTATAAACCCCCGCTTTATCATTTTTATGTGTACTGTCTTTATTATTTTTAATGAATTTACTCAAGTTTGAATTGGTTTTAAATGAAGTTCTCAAATTATATTTATTTTTGAGGTATGTAGCAATTTTCTCAGAAATACCTTTAGTGTATCTTAAGGAAATGTATTTAAAATTTCCTTTTATATTATACCATATTTAAAGCTATTTAATTATTTTTATTCATCAACAATTTGTCTGTCAACTTAGGATCATAGTCATTATTAATAGATATTTCTTTGATTATGTTAAGTTCTGAAATATAATTTTTTCGATTCATGGGAATATTAAGTAATCTATAGATCACACAATTAAATGCTGATAATTTTTGATTTAGAAGATGATTTGATTTATTGTGTATAATAGAATCCGTATAGGTTGGTTTGTGAAATATTGAAAAATCATGTGAATTATTCATTCGAGTAACAGTTAAATCAAGAAAATTAATAGAATTATTATGTTCGGTTTCCATAGTGAATTTAATTGAGGGATGTATTTCATTGATGAATAAAAAAAATTTTTTTTAAAGTCTGTCTGTACCTGTGAAGGAACAGAAAATATCGTTCACATATCTATACTAATATGAAAAGTATTTCTTAAGGGGATTTTGGCGAATTTTAGTTTCAATATTGTCCATGAATATTTCTGCTTATAAAGCACTTAAGGGATTTCCCATAATCAAACCGTTTTCAGATTTGTAAATTTTGTTTTTGAATTGAAAATAATTTTGTTTAGTGCAAATATCTAGACATTCTAAAATTGCATTGTAATAGGAAATGTGTGGATCGTGCAGACTGAAATCGAAAGAACGCACCTTGTGAAATTTTTTAACGGTTATAAGATTTTACCTGAGCCAAATCTGTTAAAATGGCGAATGAAGAAAGTGCATTATTAAAACTAAGTAAGACTTGAAGACTTATTCGGTATAAATGTAACCTTAATGTTTTAAAAATTAATTGATCTAAATTAATATGTCAAAAAGCACCAGGGTTTGTAACTACAGAAGAAACGAACGGGAAAAAAATGATTTGTTGGTGAAATCGTCCTCCGAGTGACAGCAAGTACGGCTCGGCGGCGGTTCGCGTGACCGAAACGGGGCAAACTAGGCGGGGTTCCCCCTCGTTCGATATTCTTTAAATTTATAATGCGAACGAGGCAGTTCGTCATCGTCCCCGTGTTCGATACTTTTTCAGCACCGGCGACAACGGAATGCTCGAAACTCCGGGACAGATCGATCCGCCGCCGCCGCCGCCATTAATACCCCCAATTTGACGGCAGATTTATGGATTGTTTCGATCAAAGTATTAAATTTACGATATGCCGGAATTTTCATCGCCGCCTACGCTCGTAAGATTCAAATTCGATTAGCGCCACGTCGAATAAATCTGCACGTCCGTCTGTCGCTGATACGACGCTTTTTTAGCGGCCGTGCTGTTCGAAAAAAAAAATAATAAAATCGCCGCAAGTCGTAGATAATATCTGAAAAATCAAATCTTTAATTAAGGATGAGATGATCCCCTGAATTCTAATGTATATTGATATTTTCAGAAGATGCATATTTTCCTATCACGTTAAGCGAGTTTCTTTCAAGTTAAATCATTTTTGATTGATGTCTGTCAGATATGCACGTTTTAATGACTTTGTCTTCGGTCTGTACTTCGTTTTCAACAAGATAAAACGGTTCAACGCAATTATAAATGGAATTTCCATTGTAACTGGACAAGTTTTAACCGAGCACCATACCAAAAGAACTCTTGAGATGCTTTAGGCTGATCGAGCACAAGTGTAAGCACCCAATTCCTTCAATGTTCGCCAAAGTGACTGACACGATACTTTGCCACTGGAACTGTTCGTCAAAGACTCAGGAGTGGTAGACAATGTGCTACAACGCCAGTACAAAGTCTTTTCCTAACCCTTTCGGTAAAAGCACTTGCAGAACAGCAAGTCAACGTCTTCAAGATGCCACAGGTCCTTCAGTTTCCCTAAACACAGTCAGGAGACGCTTCCATGAAGGTGATATAACATCAAGGCGCTTGTTAAGAAAAGTTCACTCACACGAAGAAACTGCCGCTCTATTCAAGAAGTCCATTTTCTCCGAGGAGGCACAACTGCGATGTTTTGATGACAGAACTAACATCTTAGTACTTCTAAGAACCATGACATATGGTGATAAACGTATCACTGGAGTAGTCCCTCGATTTCACGCAGCTTTTGGCGAAAATTTAGTCTTTCTGGATGATGCACTGCCACACAGATCCTACCAGGTTATTACTAGTGGAGAAGACCTTGGTATTCTATATCTTACACTACCTCCAATATCTTCTGACCTAATTCAATCGAGCACTCTTGGCACCAATTACAGAGAGCCATTGATGCCCTCAGACCACAGCCAGAAACGCTTCAACAGATCTTCTGCCATAACTTTGACAACAAGTTGAGCAGGATATTCTCAATAACTTGGTGGAAAGCGTGCAGAGAAGATAGCAAGCAGTTATTGATATACGCAGTGGTCATACTGAGGATCATATTGATCGCGAATACAAGTATAATTTTTTGAAATATTTAGAACTTCGGGTTTCTGTGAAATGCTATACTTTTTCTAATATTGTACTTTGTTATTGTGAATACATCATTTTTTGACAAAATATTATTCTAACCTAAAACATGAGCAGTTTATTTTTCCTGTAGCTTCAAAAGACGGAAATCGAGTTTAGCGTTGCAACGAACTTTACTATTTCCAAAGGGTAATGTCGAACGATCGGCAGAATACACCTGAGGTGTCCCCGTCGCTTGCCAGTTTTCGCCCCGACTAGATCCCCCCTTCCCCGCACCTCCCGAATTTATCGTCCTGTTTGGCTTATATATTTTAAAAGTCGCAGATGTATGAGTCTGTTTGCGGGACGCCAGGACACGACGGTCTTGTTTTTAGAGACGTTATTTATCTTGGAATTTATCTCCGGAGGGTATTTTTCATCTAGCGCAGTCTATTCCTTGCGCTGCTCCCTCGGTCGTAAAGGAAAAATTGGCGTATTAGGCGTGTTACTTGTTGATGCAAATGGAGCGGTCTGATATAAGAGGGGGATGTTATTGCGGTTTATTATTTTGTCCGTTTCGAGCTAGGAAAGGGGTTACTCATATATTTCTACGTGTTCTTCAATACAGAGCACAATCGAATCCAGTTGATGTAAGAAATTGGCGACCATGCTGAAGAGCTAGCGAGAGATGATGAAAAATAACGATTGTTGTATAGCATTCATGATTCTTTTGAAATTAAAATTGTAGAAGACTAACAGATTAAATCTGTTTTGATATTCAAATTTTCAACAGGTAGTCTATTATATACAGACGTCGCATAATATCCTGGACCGTTCTGAGATTTTTTCAATCGTACAAAGTTTTTCCTAATAAGTGATTTATTCCTGGTGTTATCTTCGTGTATATCAGATTGCAAACGATAACTTTTATTATTATTATGTATATATACTTTTATTATATACTAAGTGTTCAAGTATGAAGATGGATGGAAAGGTAAGTCTTTCAAGCCTATTGAAAATATGCTTGCAGCATTCCCTATATCCAATCCCACTCAGAATTCTTATTGCACGCCTCTGCAATCTGGAAACTTATTCCCTTCGGGCAAAGTTGCCCTACAATAGGACACCATACCTCAGCTTAGACTATACCAGAGCAAAATAAACTGATATCGGTGTTGTCGTGGATAGTGAGTGTGAAAGAACCCTCAAAACAAAGATATTTTGCTGAGTGCTGTTATCACCCTAGATAAATGAAGCGTCTAGATGCACTCCCAGAAATCTGACTGAGGCATCTGTACCACACCCCAATCTTAGACTCAAAGTTAACGTCCGTGTCTTACTTTCATTCATGCTAAGACCGTTAGCCGTAAGCCGTTAGCCGTAAGCCACTCATGAGCCCCCGTTAAAACCACTGTTGCCATGTCCTGCAAACCCTGCAGGTCACCGGACCCAAACTCAAACGTTGTGTCATCCACGCATTGAGTAGTTTCCACTTCAAGAACATAATCAGGCATGTCGTTAATGAAAACTGAAAACATCACTGGTCCTAGATTAGAGCACTGTGGGATTCCGATATTAAAATTTCTTATACCCGAATATTTACCATCAGCAAAAACCACCAGTCTTCTATCACTCAAAAATGCGCTGATGAGCTTCAAAGAAACTGCATCAAAACCGTACCTTTTCAGCTTACACAGCAGCCTGTCGTGAGAAACGCAGTCGAATGCCTTCGATAGGTCAACGAACGAGGCAATGCAATGTTTTCCCTGCTCAAAACAATCAATTGTAAAACCAATAAAATTGATAATGCTTCTACAGTGTTTCTACCTTTCCTATATCCATATTGACTGCTTGAAAAAAGGTAATTTTCCTCAAAATAATCTACTACTTATTTAAATATTTTAATATTAGCCTTCTACATATTTAATTTCAAATTATTATATTTAATAATTATAACTTCTGAAAATAAATTAAAATAATGTCATATAAGTACCACTTATATCAAATGACATATAAAATAAACATTCATTATAAGACATCCGAATGATAACAAAATCCAATAAATAAAAATTGTTAACCAAAGTCCTATAAATTAAATATTTTGAACAGACAAAATTTTGTTTCTGCTGATCAATCTTATGAAAACAAATATCTTTCAAAAATGTCTAACATAATCTCAAGAATTTCATCATAAAACTATCTTACTTAGAATATTCAATATTATTGGATATCTAACTAAGTTACTTTATATAAAAACTCAAGAAATGTAAAAACATTACTGAAAAACAAGTTTTAACAGAGACTTTGCTTCGTCAGTATTCAAATAATTCATATTCAATAAATATAACATCAATCAATAAAAAATATTTACTCACCCTTCAACAATTTAAAAAACTTTTGGTAAATGGACATGAAAAATTTAAATGTAGTGTAACGATTAACTATAGATAAATATTTCTGTGGTTTACCCCTGATCTAAAAGATTGAAAGACTATTTAACGGCTTCTGTTATAGCACAAGAACTATCTGTATAAAAAATGTTAAGGAAGGTTTTATGCCATTTGATATAAGTGGTACTTATATGACATTATTTTAATTCATTTTCAGAAGTTATAATTATTAAATACAATTTTTTGAAATTAAATATGTAGAAGGCCAATATTAAAATATTTAAATAATTTTATATACCTTCTATCAAGAATTAACCTCTATTCATGTTATTTTATTCATAATATATAATTATTTGGTTTCCTTAACATTGTTTATACAGATAGTGCTTGTGCCATAACAAAGGCCGTTAAATTGTCTTTCAATCTTTTAGATCAAGGGTAAACCACAGAAATATTTATCTATAGTTTACCGTTACACTAAGTTTTCTAAATTGTTGAAGGGTGAGTAAATATTTGTTGTTGATTGATGTTATATTTATTGGATATGAATTATTTGAATACTGACGAAGCAAAGTCTCCCTTAAAACTTGTTTTTCACTAATGTTTTTACATATCTTGAGTTTTTATATAAAGTAACTCAGTTAGATATCCAACAATATTGAATATTCTAAGTAAGATAGTTTTATGATGAAATTCTTAAGATTATTTTAGACATTTTTGAAATATATTTGTTTTCATAAGATTGATCAGCAGAAACAAAATTTTGTCTGTTCAAAATATTTAATTTATAGGATTTTGGTTAACAGTTTTTATTTATTGGATTTTGTTATACCATTTGGATGTCTTATAATGAATGTTTATTTTATTTCATTTGATATAAGTGGTACTTATATGACTTTAATTTAATTCTTGAAGTTATAATTATTAAATATAATTTTTTGAAATTAAATATGTAAAAGGCAAATATTAAAATATTTAATGAATTTTATTACCTTCTATCAAGAATTAACCTCTATTTATGTTAATCTACTACTTGTTCAGCTATTATTTTTTCAATAATCTTAGAAAATATTGGCACAAGTGAAATGGGTCTGTAATTATTTTTATCTTTACGATCTCCTTTTCTATGAATTGGGATTACTTTAGATATTTTCAAGTAACTTGGAAAACTTCATGTTGAACAAAGTCTTGAAGTTCACGCAAAAATAATGGATTTTTTCCCAATCATACATAAATAAGAGCCGATTTCAGAAACAAATCTACTTATTCAAAATTGTACCAGATACCTGACGAATGTACTATGTCAGCGAAACGATAATTGTATATAATATTAATGAAATTTGTGAATATCAGAATAACCTTATTTAATATTACTCATTTTCTGATTCAATTCTTATGAATAACTGCGAAACTACTGAACCAAGCCAAGATATTTCAACACTAAACGTTCCTTGAAAGTTTCAAGCCTACGGCCCTTTCCGTTCGAAAGTTTGCGTGTTAACAGCCGGCCAGAATTACTTTCAACCTGGGATTCTTCATCAGTGAAGCTAACCAAGTCGTTTAAGACCAAATCCAACTGAAAAAAACCGAAAATTACAGACATTTAGGCGAAGGCACGCTGTTCCCCGGGAATTAGCACGTAGAGATATCCGAATTTGTCAGCGGAAACAGAATCGAAATGCCGAAAAGACGGTCGTTTCTCGTTTCTTCGCCGAGTCGTCATAATCGACCCAGCCGTTTATCGAATCAGGAATTCCCGCATGTTGTGACAGTCCACGTCGAAACGGCCGTCTAGAACATAAAACCCGACAAATATGCCAACAAACACACCATTCTTTTCCGCTTAATAGGCTGTCGCGCGGATTCGTATATAAATTTCAGGCATTTCCAATAGCGCAACGAGTCTACACTGGCCGAAGTCACGCGACACGACGATATATGGACACACACACCAGGTATTCGATCCTCCGTCCCGTTTCTTTTCCCTCTTTTTTTTTGCGCCTTCGAAACGGCGAGCGATCCGCGTCGGGAAGAAAACGGGACACGAAAGAAACCAGTTGAACGATTTTCGAGTGTCAAACTAATTGAGGCTTTTCACGTTACGAACGTCTGAAGATAAAGTCGAGGATCGCGACCGATAAAGGAGGGTTCAACGATCGAGTCGAAGAAAATCGACGATAGAGAGCCACTCCAGAAATTAGCGCGTTTCCGGTTAACGATAGAAGTTTCGCTTAGTTCTGGAAAAAGGACAGGTGCAATTACGAGGGTTAGACAGAAAGAAGGTTATCGATGTTCCACGAGTTACAGGAAATCTGTACTATAAAATATATTCAACGTTTGTTTCATTTTGAAAATATATACCATAAGTTCCGATAGTTGAATCATTTTCAAGTGTCAGGAACGCATTAAAGCGATAAAGCTGCACAGAGCAACTGAAAATTCGACGTCATCTTTAAAGGGATTATATTAGTCAGTTCCATTAACTTGAATCAGTTATTCCTTGATGGAAATTTAATTTGATTGAATAAAATAATAAAGAATATTTCCGCAATTTATTAAACTAACGACAATTGTTTCAAGATTACTCTGGCTTCGTCAGCAACACACTTTGAACTAACTCTAAATACAACTTAACGTCTCTTATATAGCTATTTAAACTTCGAAAATAAGAAAACATATGGCAACCAAGTTACAAATAACCACCAATTTTCACAATAACCTTTAAATTAAATTCCGGGTATGACGTTTAAAGTTACTACCAGCTTTGACACGTGTGAAGAGCAAGTGAATTTATGTTCAGAATTCTTTCTTAAAATTATGTTATGAAATTGTTACTGTGTTCAAATCTCATTGTTAGAACTACTCCGATGATTGGCAGCAACCATGAAATACGCATATGTTTTTTTTAGAGTCATAGAACTTTCGATAGGGATAACTGTGATTTAATAGAAGGTAGAAGCCATGTTGTTTCGACATTTCTGTTCATTAAGCATTGACAAATTATCATGGAGAAACTCAGGCCGCAAAAACGTTTACAAATTGTTGAAATTTATTTTTTAAATCTGTGTTCTATTCGCCAAACTCATAGAGTACTTCGTGAAATGTATGGTTTACATAATCGTCTATCAGAGCAGCTTATTCGTCGAACCATCGATAAATTTCGGACAACATTTTCTCTACTCGATGCAACAACAGATCCTTTGTCTATTCGTCGACGTTCACAACAAGTTGGACTCTGTGCATCCACCACATGGAAACTTTTGCGTGAAGATCTTGGTCTACGCCCATACAAGATCCAACTGGTTCAAGAACTAAAGCCACTTGACCATAATAAGCGTCGTTTGTTTGCTGATTGGGCTCTAGAACAACTTGAAGTTTATCCAATTTTTTATCGTAAAATTGATTGTGTTTAGTGATGAAGCTCTATTCTGGTTGAACGGCTATGTAAACCAGCAAAATTGCCGTGTATGGAGTGAAAAAAATCCTCAAGAAGTTCTGCAGGTTCCATTGCATCCTGAAAAATGCACTGCATAGTGTGCTTTACACGCTGGAAGCATCATCGGTCCATATTTCTTTATAAACGATACTGGAGCTAAAGTTACAGTGAATGGTGCTCGTTACAGATCGATGATCAATGATTATTTGTTTCAAAGTTTGAATGGTATCGACCCAGAAGTGTTTTGGTTCCAACAAGATGGTGCTACACCTCATGCTGCTACCGTAACAATTGATTTATTGAAAGAAAGATTTGGCGATAACCTAATTTCGAGAAATGGTCCAATTAATTGTCCTCCAAGATCATGCGACATAACTCCACTGGATTATTTTCTTTAGGGTTATGTCAAGTCATTGGTTTATGCTGTTAAACCGGAAACAATAGACGCTTTGGAAGCCAACATAACTCGTGTTATTACCAAAATTTTTGCTCAAAATCCCCCAAGAAAGATTTAATTATTGAGGACGACATGGATTTGATAATTTCAAATTTTCTCTTACACTTGCTGCAACCAAGTGAAATATTTTCTTGTGTGCGTGCATTTCTTTGTCGTACTGGTACTTAATCGTGTAAAGAAAATTCAAATGACAATTGACAATTTCAAATTTGTCTACAATACGTCAATTAACGGAATAATGTCGCCCATGAATTCTTCTTAATTTTCTCCCAAATAAGCATTGATTTTGGTAAAATAATTAAACAATTTCTGAACATTCTTGAAGAATGTATATTTCTATGATTAAATGGAACAACCTACTGAAGACAAATGACATGGAAAATGTCAAAAAGAATATACAGTGTTGACATTATAACTATTTTAAATTGTATCACTCCTATTGGAAAACTTAACTTATAAATTAATATTTCCAAACATGAAAATAGTCAATTATTTGAATATTTTAATATTTACAGATATATTCTGTTAGCCTTCTATATATTTAATTTCAAAAAATTATGTTTAATATTATAACTTCAGGAATTAAATTAATGTCATATAAGTACTACTTATATCAAACGACATATAAAATAAACATTCATTATAAGACATCCAAATGATATAACAAAACCAATAAATATAAATTGTCAACAAAAATCCTATAAATTAAATATTTTGAGTTGACAGAATTTTGTTTTTGCTCATCTCTCTTATGAAAACAGATATCTTTAAAAAATGTTCAACATAATCTTAGAAATTTCGTCATAAAACTATCTTACTTGGAATATTCAATATTATTGGATATCTAACTAACTTACTTTTTAGAAAATCTCAAGATACGTAAAAACATTACTAAAAAACAAGTTTTAAGAGAGACTTTGCATCGGCAGTACTCAATCATATTCATATTCAATAAAATATAACTTCAATCAACAGAAAATACTTTCTCACCTTTTAACAATTCGAAAAGCTTCTTGGGAAATGAATGCTGAAAATTTAAATCGAGTGTAATGTTAATTCGAAATAAATAGTTCTGTGTTTTACCATTGATCTGAAGAGATTAATTTAATTCCTGAAGTTAGAATATTAAATATAATTATTTGAAATTAAATATGTAGAAGGTTAGCAGAATACATCTGTAAATATAATAATATTTAAATAATTTTGAATACATTCTATCCAGTATAAACTTCCATTTATTTCATTTTATTCATAATGTATAATTATTTGGTTTCATTAACATTCTTTATACAGATGGTACTTGTGCTATAACAGAAGCTGTTAAATTTCTTTTCAATCTTTTAGATCAATGGTAAACCACAATTTATTTCGAGTTAACATTAGACTCCATTTAAATGTTCAGTATTCGTTTACCAATACGCTTTCTGAATGGTTAAAGGTGAGTAAAAATTTTTTGTTGATTGATGCTATATAATATTGAATAATATGATTGAGTAAGAAGCAAAGTCTCACTTGAAACTTGTTTTTCAGTAATGTTTTTACATATCTTGAGATTTTCTTAAAAGTAACTTAGATATCCAATAATATTGAATATTATAAGTAAGATGGTTTTATGATGAAATTCTTAAGATTATGTTATACATTTTTGAAAGATATCTGTTTTCATAAGAGAGATGAGCAGAAATAAAATTTTTTCTACTCAAAATATTTAATTTATAGGATTTTTGTTAACAATTTATATGTATTGGATTTTGTTTCATCATTTGGATGTCTTATAATGAATGTTTATTTTATTCGTCGTTTGATATCAGTAGTACTTAAGTGACATTAGTTTAATTCCTGAAGTTATAATATTAAATATAATTTTTTGAAATTAAATATGTAGAAGGCTAATATTAAAATATTTAAATAATTTTATATACCTTCTATCAAGTATAAACCTCCATTCATTTTATTTTATGAAAATAGTCAATCTCATTAATAAACTTTGAATATCAAAGTAGATTTAATCTGTTAGTCTTCTACAATTTTAATTTCAAAATTTTTTTTTAAAAAACTTTTAGAATTAAATTGATATCTTAAATAAGCACTGCTTATATTTAATAGACGTATAAAAATCGAAATTCACTATACAGTATCAAATGAAATAAATTATTAATTCAAATTAAAAATAAGTAATATCGAATGTTTCGTTCCAAACATACGCACCTGAACTCGTCAGAAAGGCCGTGGTATGTATATTTTGCCTTTGACAAACATTTGAAAACATGTTCAGTTGCTGGTCTTATATTTATGAAAACAAAATCTTTCTCAAAAATACACAACATAATTTTAAGAACTTCTCCAAAACTAATTTATTTGAAATATTTAATATGTTTAAATATTTGAATGAGTTACTTCAGAAACTCTCACAATCATATAGCACATTCTCAAAAACAATTAAAAAAAAATTCAGATAAGGTCAGTTCAACTCTACATTTCTAATATAAATTCAATTAAAACTTAATAAACTTGTAATCTTACCAGACAATTTCTGCAAAATCTGTGAATGCAAATAAACTAGGTAGGTACATCTAATATCCAAGGTAATCTATGTTTTATGCTAAACACAGAAATCACACAAAGATTGTAAGGCATTTTATGGCCTTCATTAAACCACTGAAAACTGTATAATAAATTTCATTATTCAAAAACCTAATATAATTATATATAAAATGAGCATCTTATTATTTTATTTTATATATAGTATATAATTAAATAAGGTGTTTGAATAACGAAATTTATTATACAGTTTCCAGTGGTTTAATGAAGTCCATAAAATGCCTTACAATCCTTGTGTGATTTCTGTTTCAGCCCTACCTAGTTTATTTGCGTTCACAGATTTTGCAGAAATTGTCTGGTAAGTTTATTTATTTTTAATTGAATTTATATTACAAATGTAAAGTTGAACTGACCTTATCTGAATTTTTTATTGTTTTTGAAGATGTGCTACATGTTTTTGAGAATTTTTGATGTAACTTATTTAAATATTTAAACATATTAAATATTCCAAATAAATTAGTTTTGGAGAAGTTCTTAAAATTATGTTGTGTATTTTTGAAAAAGATTTAGTTTTCATAAATATAAGACCAGAAACTGAACATGTTTTCAAGTGTTTGTCAAGGGCAGAACGTTCCCTTCTGACGAGTTCAGGTACGTATGTTTGGAACGAAACATTCGTATTACTTATTTTTAATTTTAATTGATAATTTATTTTTGGGGTTTTTTTATTCCATTTGATATTGTATAGTGAATTTCGATTTTTATACGTCTATTAAATATAAGCAGTGCTTATTTAAGACATTAATTTAATTGTAAAAGTTTTTTTGAAAAATCATTTGAAATTGAAATTGTAGAAGACTAACAGATTAAATCTGTTTTGATATTCAAAGTTTGTAATTATTCTTCTATCAAGTAAAAAACCGCATCTTATCATTTTAATTTTATTAATTTTCATAAAATATCCGTCATAACTGGCTGTCCTGTACCACTCTTGAAATCACACTGCATGGCAAACATTCGACCTGGTCGAAGCCAGTATTCTCGTGAATAGGCACCTCCAGCAAACCGGAAATCACTTCGAGTTCAACAAGAAACATATGCAAAACGGTGCACCGCCACTTGAACAATCCAAACCGTGTTTCTTTGGGCTCCCGGCCCTCTCGAATCGATCACCAGTCGTACCGCGGGCATCGGAAAAAGCCTCACCCTATCCGATAGCAGATCGCGAACGTATCAATCACCCCCGACAAGCCCGAGATATCGGCCCTCATTTCTAATTGGAATTTTTACGGTACGAGGAACAATGGGGCATTAAACAAACGCTCTGCGGAAGTTAATTCGAGCGTAGAATCTCTTTCTGGCCGGACAGCATTCTAACCTGAGGTATTCCGATCCCGGCGAAAATAATACCGCAGGAGCAGCGGCGGGGGTACAATCACGCCAGACCTGCGGGCATTACGGGCGGACAATGGAATTCGCACACACGCCGGTATATTTCAGAGAGGTTATGCCCGCTCAAAGCGCCCGGTTCGAGGGGGCTGACCGCAGCCATTTGTTGCAAACGCAGCAAGAGATTTTTCTTCCCGACCTGCCCACCTCCAGCCACTGCGGGGATAACAAAGGGATATGAGGAACCGTAATGTACTAAACAATGTTAGGAGCCTGCGGAATTAATTGAAATTAGTTGCCTTCGGGATGTGATACGGGGTCTTCTTTGTTGCTCACGTGATCGTCCCGTCGCTCGGGCTACCTTTGTGCCATCTTTGCATTCGATCGGAACAATGCGGGAAACAATGTTTGCTCTCAACATCTCTCGATTGTTGTTATGTCGATGAGTTTGGGTTACGTTCAGTCTGCTCTTTATGAAGAGCGTCGGCCCAGAGAACAGAACGACAAACTTGTTTAATCAAAATTTGCGCTAGTACGACAAGTTAGGACGGAAATTAAGTTAATATTGTCATATATTATAATTGGCTGGACCTGTTCACACAACCTGGAGCAACTCCAGAGCGAAGAACTCTACAGTATGATAAATGTGACGTAGACAAGGTCAATGAAGATATATCCCAATTCATCAATACACACAGATACACAGAGATGGATGAAACGTACATTTCGCTATTCAATAAGGGACTTTCAGCAAGCATTTTGAGACACACACCGGTAAAAAAACATCACCCATTTCTCCATGAACTCCGTTTATTATCAAAATGATAAAAAATAAGACAAAAATGTATAGAGAGTACCGCCGCAACCCTAACCCTTATTTCAAAACTCAACTCAATTAATACAATACTGCTATACTACTCTGTCAAGAAAGTACCGGGAATTTTCAATTAAAACAACATTTTTACATTTAATCGTCAAAATTTATTGGGTCGCCTTCAAAATAGGCTCCATTTGCTCCAATACATCTATGCCAACGGCACTTCCAATTATCGAAACATTTTTTATAGGCGCTTTCCGGGATGGACTTTAGCTCTCGCGCCGAATTTTGTTTTATGGCTTCAATCGACTCAAAACGGGTGCCACGAAGGGGCAATTTTAGTTTTGGGAAGAGGAAAAAGTCGCAGGGAGCCAAATCCGGCGAATACGGTGGTTGCTGAAGCACGTTTGTTGAGTTTTTGGCGAGAAAGTCAGTCACAATCGTAGCTCGGTGAGAAGGCGCGTTATCGTCATGCAAAATCCATGAGTTGTTCGCCCACAAATTTGGCCGCTTCTTACGGATACGCTCACGCAAACGTTTCATAACGCCTAGGTAATATTCCTTGTTTACCGTCTGACCCTCTGGAACGAATTCGTAGTGCACCACGCCACGGATATCGAAGAAAACAATGAGCATCACCTTCATTTTCGAGCGGCTTTGGCGTGGTTTTTTCGGTTTCGGCTCATTTTTTGCCACCCATTCCGATGATTGCTGGCTTGTTTGCATATCATACTCATAGACCCAGGTCTCATCACCAGTTATAATGCGTTCCATGAATGTAGAATCGGAATTACAGCGATCCAGCATGTCTGAAGCAACCTGTTCGCGATGACGTTTTTGAAGAAAATTCAGGTCTTTCGGTACGAGTCGTGCGGCCACCTTTCTCATGCCCAAAATATCAATCAAAATCGTACGTGCGGACTCGTGGGATATCTTTAGATCATGTGCTATCTCTCTCAAGCTGGACGACGGTTTTCCAGCACCCTTTCCTTAATTTTATCGACGTTATCTTCGATCGAAGCCGTCGATGGGCGACCACTTCACGACCGTCCTTGAAGGCTCTGTACCACTGATATGCACGAGTTTTCGATAGAGCATTATCACCAAAGGCCTTTTGCAACATTTTCAATGCATCGGCACACGAAAATTCATTTGCAACACAAAACTTTAAACAAATTCTTTGCTCAACGTAATCACCCATAGTAAAAATCGGCACGCACTCTGACATCGACTGACTTAATCAGCTGTTGCAAACACACTAGTTGACAGATCCCGCTCAAGCTTGGCATAGGAGTTAAGGACACTGGTACCAACCTAGGAAAAAATTTTTACCTGCCTCATTGCCCCGCCAGATTTAAATCGATAATTCCCGATACTTTCTTGACAGAATGTATATAGACTGATCCTTCAGTCCTTCAGTATAGAGTACATACCTGGACTAAAGCAACTACAACAATATAAACAGCTATAATACATCCCGAAGAAATACCTGATAAACAACTTTATAGAAAAAAACTATATAATGTGTACACGGTTTGTTGAAGCTAACATAAAAGAAGAACATAATATAACATACAGAGATTGGGATACAGTTCATCATATAGGACACAAAGTCAATAATACGAGGGGTGGATGTATGGTACAGAGCCACCCAAGCATGAAAATGGGTAAGAAGAACCTTCCTAAAATGAATAATATTCTCAATGAAGTCCTACATTTCACTATTCCTTTTAGAGACGACAGGCTACACATATTCTTGATATACATATACCCTAGTTCAAAAATTGAAGAAACAATTTTCACAAAAGCAGCTCTGTATGAATACTCCATTATCATTGAAGATTTCAACCCAAACCAGACAAAAATGGCAAATCAATAAATTTCTTCAAAATGGTGCCTTCAGAAGGTTTGTGACGGCTCCTACATTTTTGATGAACAATAACCCAGACAGCACTCCTGACTTAGTTTTCTACTCTGCAAATCTCAGTAACACCATTAAGGATGTAGAACTTGTCATAGATCTAGGTTCAGACCACTTAGCGATGATGATCGCCCTGCAGCTGCTCATACAACCTGAAGCAACTCCAGAGCGAAGAATTCTACAGTATGATAAATGTGAAATAGACAAGGTCAATGAAGATATATCCCAATTCATCAATACACACAGATACACAGAGATGGATGAAACGTACATTTCGCTATTCAATAAGGAACTTTCAGCAAGCATTTTGAGACACACACCGGTAAAAAAACATCACCCATTTCTCCATGAACTCCGTTTATTATCAAAATGATAAAAAAAAAGACAAAAATGTATAGAGAGTACCGCCGCAACCCTAACCCTTATTTCAAAACTCAACTCAATGAAAACAATACTGCTATATATAGACTGATCCTTCAGTACTTCAGTATAGAGTACATACCTGGACTAAAGCAACTACAACAATATAAACAGCTATAATACATCCCGAAGGAATACCTGATAAACAACTTTAAAGAAAAATACTATATAATGTGTACACGGTTTGTTGAAGCTAACATAATATAACATACAGAGATTGGGATACAGTTCATCATATAGGACACAAAGTCAATAATACGAGGGGTGGATGTATGGTACAGTGCCACCCAAGCATGAAAATGGGTAAGAAGAACCTTCCTAAAATGAATAATATTCTCAATGAAGTCCTACATTTCACTATTCCTTTTAGAGACGACAGGCTACACATATTCTTGATATACATATACCCTAGTTCAAAAATTGAAGAAACAATTTTCACAAAAGCAGCTCTGTATGAATACTTCATTATCATTGGAGATTTCAACCCAAACCAGACAAAAAAAGCAAATCAATAAATTTCTTCAAAACGGTGCCTTCAGAAGGTTTGTGACGGCTCCTACATTTTTGATTAACAATAACCCAGACAGCACTCCTGACCTAGTTTTCTACTCTGCACATCTCAGTAACACCATTAAGGATGTAGAACTTGTCATAGATCTAGGTTCAGACCACTTAGCGATGATGATCACCCTGGACCTGCTCCCACAACCTGAAGCAACTCCAGAGCGAAGAACTCTACAGTATGATAAATGTGACATAGACAAGGTCAATGAAGATATATCCGAATTCATCAACACACACAGATACACAAAGATAGATGAAACGTACATTTCGCTATTCAATAAGGAACTATCAGCAAGCATTTTGAGACACACGCCTGTAAAAAACATCACCCATTTCTCCATGAATTACCTCCCTTTGTAATCAAAATGAAAAAAATAAGACAAAAATGCATAGAGAGTACCGCCGCAACCCTAACCCTTACTTCAAAACTCAACTCAATGAATGCAATACTGCTATACATAGACTGATCCTTCAGTATAGGGTACATACCTGGACTAAAGTTTGTAATTCCATCAATGAATCCAAAGGGAAGAGCTTCCACCAACAAATCAAGAAAATGTCTAGATACAAAAAATTTCACAGTCCTTGCAAATAACAAAGAAAATATGACTGATGAAAAAAAGACTAAAATTTTTGCTAAACACCTAAATCAAACCTAACAACACGACAGAGATAAAAAATTCGACACAGAAAAGGGAAGGCAAGTAGATGTCTGGTACATGGGCTAATTCTACAAGAAGGCGAAGAATGACACACCCATAAAATTAGATGAGGACACATTTTATGAACTACTACATAATTCAAGAAACAGTTCCCCTGGAATAGATAACATACCTTGGAAAATCGTTAAGAAGTTGGAACATAACATTCATTCACATATAATGGAGTTGTACGAATGGTGTCTTACATTTCCTCAATGTTGGAAAACAGGGACTGTTATCCTTATAGCAAAGGATAACGGAGATCAATCCAAGGTGGAAAACTATAGGCCCATCAATCTTCTACCTGTCCTGGAAAATTTATTTGAGAAAATAATAAAAAAACAACTTTAAGAATATCTTGATAAGCATATATCTAGCCATCAGTTCGGATTTCGTAAAACTAAATCTCCATCTCGCAATATTATGTTAATCTACAGAATGCTCAGTTAAACAAAAGAAAAACAGCTTCAATAAGCATAGATATCCAAAAAGCGTTTGATAGTGTATGGACAAAGGGTTTGCTCTACAAATTGCACAAGAAAAACACCCCTACTCACCTTGTCCATATCATCAAAGCTTACCTAGAGGGCAGAAAACTGAGAGTGAAAATAAATAATACATTTTCAGAATTCTTTACTCCCATTCAATATATATATTGTAGTGACATTGGGACAACACCAAATAGCAGGCAATACACTCTACAATATGCCGATGACACAATGGCTATTTCACACGAGAAGACACTTCAGTGCTACATAGAAAAACTGCAACTTCGTATAGATGAAATCACAGCATGGTTGGCTAGATGGAGACTAAAAGTAAACCCAGCGAAATCAAAACTTATAATATTCAATCACAACATCCACGAAAATTCTCCATCTATTTCCATAAACAATAAAAAAGGTAAACCTCCCCATCAATAAAATACCTGGGAATTCATCAAGACAACAAAGTCAGTCTGAAACGGCATGCCAACATCATGAAGAAAAAGCCATCACTAGAGCCAAGCAATTCAAATGTCTAACATATAAGGACCAAAGCATTGACATGAAAACAGCAACAACAATATATAAAACGATATGTAGACCAATAATTGAATACGGTCATTCTATATATGCAAATTACAAGGAATCCTTGTGGAAAATAATAGAAGTGGCTGAAAAAACATCACTCAGAACGATATCGAAGTTGAGAAACCCAAGAAACCGCCTACATAATCCGTCAAATAATCACCTTTATGAGCTAACAAAAGTAGAACCAATTAGACAACAAAGTATCAAGAAGTTGAATGGAAAATTCTCGAAGAGATTAGAGAATGCAGAAGATGTTTTTGGACAATTCCATCACGAGTCAGTGGGACACCTATATAGAAAGTTTCCTATCTGCACTCTTCTAGAAAAACTAAGAAGCTAGCAAGTGTAGACATTTAAACATTTACATATATATATATATATATATATATATATATATATATATATATATATATATATATATATATATATATATACATATATATATATATAGTATGCAGGGTAGCATTAGCTATCGGGGCGTGACGACCCCGCATACCCGAGTCATCCAGAGCCTCAGGTCAGCATCCTGAGGCTCTGCAGAATATATCGCTCCTATCACTAGAAGCCAGAATCAGGGCGGTAGGGGACAGCGGGCTGGTCCTCTTCGGAACCGTCTGGAGGCAGAGCCCGATGGGGTCAGCTGTGGTGCAAGCGGCGCAGCCCCCCGAGATGGCACCGTAAGCCAGGATCTCGTTTCACGGAATATGGAAGGAAGCTCAAGTTTGGACGAGAGAGGATCTCGTCCCACGGGAGTTTCAAATAGGCGAGATGCGAGAACGCGATGGACGGAGGAGGACAACATCCTTATAATGCGCGTTCATTTTATAGCGAAGGAAATGCAACCAAGAACAGGAAAGACATACAGAGAGCTACTTACAGAATTATGGAATGACACCAACCCGCAGAGACCATCGTACGCCAACCTTCTGGCAAATAGAGTCAGGTGGCTTCTTGAAAGGGAAAAGTTCTCCACCACTGAACTTGACACCATTGCTCAAAGTTATATCCCGCGTGGTGCCCCTATAAATGCAGAGCCTGATGAAGAAACACGAATGGAAACCAGATCACATATCCGAATGAGCGTACAACCATCCAGGCTAGAACGTAATTATTACCGAAACCTCCAGAAATACTCAGGACTTTCTCCGAGTAAAAGGGCAAACATCCCAAGAATGAAGCAATCCAAAGAAATGCTAGAGTGTGTCCAAAAAATCAACAGGATAATGGAGAGATACATCGATGTAACCGCCACACTGAGAGAGGTGGTCGACTGCGTATACGCTGGAGCAATCACAGTATGCGAAGATCTCAAAATAAGCATAAGCGGGGCCCAACCAACTCGCCGTCAAGAAATGATACCACCATGGAAAATGAGGCTGGAAAAGAAAATTAGGATTATAAGAAAAAGAATTGGCACCTTACATACTTACCTCAATACAGAAATACCGTCCAACAGAATCATGAAGGGAGTACGGCAGATCGCATCAGAAGCACGTATTAGAACAAATGGCTCGAACCAACTTCTCGCAGAGCAGATGATGGTGGTCCTCGACAAGCTGAAACAGAAGGTGAAAGCGTTAGGAAACCGCATACAAAGGTACAACGAAAGAGTAAAGAGGTATAGGAACAACCAGCTGTACTACAAAAATCCTAAAGAGTTCTTCCGCAAGCTTGAGAACGCAAACAACACGGAAGGAGTGAACCCAGATGAGAGAGAAATGTTTGAAGTCTGGAAGGGAATTTGGGAGCGAAGGGAGACTCATGATGATGAGGCTTTCTGGATAAAAGACGCTGAGAAGGAGGCAGGAAACTACACCATGGAAGATCTCGAAATTATGGAGGAAGACATATCATCTGTCCTTAAGAACTCAAATAACTGGGCTGCTCCAGGATCTGACAAACTCCATAATTACTGGTGGAAAAACTTCAAGGCCACTCACCATAAATTGGCCAAATTTTTTCAGAGAGCGTTGGCGGAACCCTCCATCATACCAGAGTTTTTCACTTTGGGGGTCACCCATATGCTTCCAAAAGGAAACACCAGTCCTGACCCCAAGGCTTATCGACCCATTACATGTCTTCCTACTGTCTATAAGATACTCACAGGAATAATCACCAAACATCTGTGGAAGCATGTAAGCAAGTACAAGATCCTTGCACGAGAGCAGAATGGCTGCAGAAGAGGTGCCCAGGGCTGCAAGGAGTTGTTAACCATCGATCATCTTATAACCAAACAGGCAAGGAAGAAGTTAAGGAATATCTCGGTCGCATGGGTCGACTACAAAAAGGCTTTCGACTCGGTCCCGCACTCCTGGCTTCTTAAAGTTCTGAAACTCTACGGTGTATCTGGAAACATTATAGGCTTACTGGAACATCTGATGACAACCTGGAGGACGAACTTAACATTCGGCAAAATAATAACACCAGAGATAAGAATCTTAACTGGCATCTTCCAAGGGGATAAACTCAGCACCCTCTGGTTTTGTCTAGCTTTAAACCTCCTCAGTAGGCTGCTCAACAACAACCGATACGGATACCTTGTGGACGACAGGTCAAACATCAAAATTACTCATCAACTGTATATAGATGACCTCAAGCTATATGCCGCGAATGAGGAGCAACTGAGGAGCCTTCTTGGGATAGTGACATCTTTCACACAAACCATCAGAATGGAGATGGGGCTGGACAAATGTGCCTCATTACACGTCAAGAGAGGAAAGTTGACACAAGGGGGAGAAATGCTTATTCAAGATGAGGTGACTATACAAGAACTAAGCCCAGAAGAATCATATAAGTACCTGGGTATACAACAAGCATTGGAGATAAGAACATCAAAACAGAAAGAAGATTTCAAAAATAAATTTTTTGCTAGAATAAAAAAAACCCTCCGCAGTAAACTGAACTCCAAGGCAATGTTTACGGCAATCAATACATGGGCAATTCCAAGTATAGCCTACTCTTTCGGCGTGATCAGGTGGTCAAGCACAGAGTTGAAGGCGATTGACACACATGTGCGAGTCCTAATGTCTAAATACGGCATCCACCATCCCCATGCATCGGTGATCAGACTTTACATGCCTAGGCACCAAGGAGGAAGGGGTTTGCGAAATGTTGAAAAGGCCCACAATAAAGCGGTAACTGAACTCAGAGAATATTTCCACTCAAAAAACTTACCGTTCTTTCAATCAATATGCCAGGAAGACCGCAACATCACGGCTTTAAATCTGGCAAGCAGAAATAACCCACCACAGACGCCATCATCTGAACAACTACTGGAGGAATGGCACGGCAAACCCTTACATGGCAGGTATCCGGAGGCACTGAAAGAAAATAGAGTTAATAGAGAGCAGTCACTAACTTACCTTAAATCCGGTTATTTATTCCCAGAAACCGAGGGACGTCTCATCGCAATCCAAGATCAGGTAGTGCCAACAAGAGCGTACCTGAAACATATAGCCAAAAAGAACATACCGACTGACAGATGCCGGAAATGCTGCCAAGCCTTGGAGTCTATACAACATGTGACATCCTCATGCCCCATTCTTGCACCCAGGGAGTACACCCAGCGGCATAATGCTATGGCAAAAATCTTTCACCAAGCCATTGCCATGAAAGTAGGACTTATACTTACCTCTCGAAGGGTACACGAATACTTACCCAAGCCGATACTTGAAAACAGTCAGTTCAAACTCTACTGGGACAACCCGATAATAACGGATAGATCGGTGCCGCACAACAGGCCCGACATCGTGATCTTTGATAAAGGAAACCGCAAAGCAACAATCATTGATATAACCGTCCCGGCAGATGATAACATAAGTAGAGCGTACACGGAGAAACTAACAAAGTACCACGACCTGGCTTTTGAAATAAAAGAGATACACCAGCTAAGAACGGTAAAGATTCTGCCCCTGATAATCTCCACGAATGGATTGGTTGAGAGCCACCTGGCAGAAAATACGGAACTCCTTGAACTGGATCAGGAGTTGATAAGTAAAGCTCAGAAGGAGGTGATCCTCTGGACAACAAGAATTGTTAGAATGTTCCTTACAGCTGCCTAGAAGGTCCTTGGTCGTTAAGACCCGGACCTTCTAGAGGAAACTCCCATAATGGTGATTATTTAAAAAAAAAAAAAAAAAAAAAAAAAAAAAAAAAAAAAAAAAAAAAAAAAAAAAATTATATATATATATATATATATATTTGCAACCAATTGTAATTGTTTTAAACTAAAGGGATGAAGGACTTAGGTCAATAGCCTTAAATACAGTTATATATTTATTTTATTTTTATAATAGGGACTCTTTTCCAATTTTGTAACAAATAATTATTGATCATCGATCTGTAACGAGCACCATTCACTGTTACATTAGCTCCAGCGTCGTTTTTAAAGAAATATGGAGCGATGATGCCTTCAGCATGTAAAGCACACCATACAGTGCATTTTTCAGGATGCAATGGAACCTGCAGAACTTCTTGAAGATTGTTTTCACTCCATATTCGGCAATTTTACTTGATGATTAAAGTAAAACAACTTAATTTTCGCTAATTTATTTAATTTCACAACAATTGTTTCGTCATGACAACATGACTTCGTCAGGTGATATGCTTTCTGGTGTTCACGTATCCTAGTGCCGAAAGATCTACCTGTCTGATCCACATATACAGATGGGCAAGTACCGCAGTTTAACCTATAGACTCAAGACTTTTTGTTTGTGAAATTAAATAAATTAGCGGAAATTGAAATGTTTTACTTTAATCATCAAGATGTATTTCCGACAAGTAGGGACAGATACAATCAAACATGCAATTTTGCTTGTTTACATAGCCGTTCAACCAGACATGAGCTTCATCACTACACACAATTTGCGATAAAAAAGTAGATCAACTTCAAGCTGTTCTAGGGCCCAATCAGCGAAAAAACTATGCTTATTATGGTCAATTGGCTTCACTCTTCACTCAAAATTTTCCATATGGTGGATACACGTCGACGAATAGACAAATCTGGATCATCATCAACACTATGACTTACAGCAGCGATATTTTCTTCTGTACGTACAGTTCTTTGCCTTGTTGTTGTTCCATCGAGTAGAGTAAATGTTGTCCGAAATCTATCGATAGTTCGACGAATACGCTGCTCTGATGGACGATTATGTAAACCACAAATTTCACGAGTGCTCTATAAGTTTGGCGAATAAAACACCGATTTTGAAAATAAATTTCAACAATTTCTATACGTTGCTGCGGCGTGTATCTTTCTAAGATTGAATGGCATAACCTACTGAGCACAAATGACATATGAAATGTCAAAAATAATGTACAGTGTTGCCATTATAATCGTATCATACCTAGTGGAAAACCCGTCAGTAGAACCCCTAAGTAGGATCACGTCGAATTTCCAATCACCCTGTTAATATTTTAAATGCATTCCGTTTTTGTCTTTCGTATCATACGCAAAGACAACGTGTCCGCTTATTGGGACATTTCGAAGTGGAATATTTCAGGTTCGTGAATTAAGGAGTCATTCTGCATGAAAAGAGGAAGATTATCCCCCGTAGCTGGGTCCGAAAAATGGCGAGGCCATTACCGGAATTAATCCCGGACCGGGGTTTTTATTCCCGGTAAATCGAGACAGGGCGCAAGTCTTCGGACCGCAAAACAAAGGAATTAAAAAGGTCGTCGGTAACGAGGAGCGTAGGAAGTAAGAAGAGCCATTAACAGGCAACAAATCGAAGTCGGAACGGGCAAGCACTCGGCCTTACTCGAAATGATAATAATAAATACGGCGTTATCTCTAATTGTAGGTTAGGAATATGGAAGCGGGATCGATGGGCGACGCGACCATTACGCCAGTTACATTGTACTCTACGGTACCAGCACTATATTTTAGAAAATATTGGAGCTATTAGAGATCGGAATGGCTATCATGCGTCTTGCCTCCGGAATGAAACTGTCCAAACATGGGCTGCCGGTATTTATAGGGCTTCTTTCGGGTCCCGGAATAATGTTTGAGGCTAATAACTGGATGCTCGAGTCTTATTTATGCGTGTTTAGAGCGTCTGATGTGACTCAATCGTCACGTTTACTGCTGGATTTTTAGTTTTAATGGTGTACCATAATAGAGATGATCCTGTGGATGGGGATTTATATTGAGAAAATGTGGCGAGAACTTAAACAACGTAGTTAATTAAAACAAATTGTATCTAAAATAGCTATGAACCAAATTTATCCCATCATAAAAACCGAAGAAAATAAAAAATTAATTTCTCTATCGTACTTTGGTAGCATAAGTCAAAAAGTGGCCCATAGTTTTTCAAAATCCAATGTCAACATTGCCTTCAAAACGCAAAACAAATTATCACCGGTATTATTTAACGCAAAGGAGCCTACTCCAAACATACACAAATCAGGAGTTTATTAGTTATCTTGTTCTACGTGCAGTAATAAATATATAGGACAAACAGGACGTTCCTTCAAGACGAGGTTCAACGAACATAAAATGAGTTTCATAAAAAATAAACAAAATTCTACTTTTGCCACTCATTGTCTAGAAAACGGTCATTCCTTTCCCACAATAGTTAATCTTAAAATTTCACATGTAGAATCAAAGGGGAAGAAACTCGATTATCTAGAATCTGTTGAAATTTTCAAATTAGTTCACAATAACAATAATGTAAAAATAATGAATGACTGTACGGGGCTATGTGAATCGAAAATATTTGAGATATTTAAAAAGTCACATCTGTTTAAAACCTTTTTCAACGAACCTAAAATGAATTTAATGAAAAGTAAACAAAAATTCAACTTTTGCCACTCATTTTTTAGAAAACAGTAATTCCTTTCGACAAAAGAAAATCTTAAGAAAATTTCACATAAAGATTCAAAAGAAAAGAAACTTGATTACTGAAATTTTCAAATTCGTTCACAATAAAAATAATGAATGACTGTACGGGACTATGTAAATCGAAAATATTTGAGATATTTAAAAAGTCACATCTGTTTAAAACCTTTTTCAACGAACATAAAATGAATTTAATGAAAAGTAAACAAAAATTCCACTTTTGCCACTCATTCTTTAGAAAACAGTAATTCCTTTCGACAAAAGAAAATCTTAAGAAAATTTTACATAATGATTCAAAAGAAAAGAAACTTGATTATTAAAATTTTCAAATTCGTTCACAATAAAAATAATGAATGACTGTACGGGACTATGTAAATCGAAAATATCTGAGATATTTAAAAAGTAACATCTGTTTAAAACCTTTTTCAACGAACATAAAATGAATTTAATGAAAAATAAACAAAAATTCAACTTTTGCCACTCATTCTTTAGAAAACAGTAATACCTTTCGACAAAAGAAAATCTTAAGAAAATTTTGCATAATGATTCAAAAGAAAAGAAACTTGATTATTGAAATTTTCAAATTCGTTCATAATAAAAATAATTTTAAAAATAATGAGTGACTGTATGGAGCTACGTAAATCCAAATAGTTGAGATGTACAACAAAATAACGTAAAAATAATGAATGACTGTACGGAGCTATGTAACCCCAAAAATCATTTGAGATATTTAAATGGGTACCATCTGTTTAACAACCTTCTTTGTCGATTGCCGACATTCCGATATCGGTTTTTCGGTTCGTTCCGCTTGTAAACCTGTGTACCACTATTAGGTGTTATCTAGAATCTATTGAAATATTTAAAATATTTATCACTTTTGATTAAATACCTCTGTACCACTGTTAGGTCTTCAGTTGTCTGATGATGGGATAGTTTATTTCCCGAAACTCGAGTCCCAAGAAAATGTGTAATATATATTTTTATTGGTAGTAAAACATAGTAATTTCTACAATTTGTTTTAATCCCTCTTTTGTTCTTTTGTCCAAATGGCAGGTTTTCGCGGTACGTAACAAACACAACCCCCCCTCTCCGAAATATTAATAGGATCCGTTTCGGGAGCCGACAAAAAACGGCGTTCGTTTGTTTCGGTTACCGCGGCGTAGGAAACGACACAATAATTGATGATCGGCTCGTTTTGCCTGATTTATCAGGACGGGTTTTTGATTCCCGGATTTTTGAGCAAGGATTAGCGCGAACGGCCCAGGGGGATGGGATTTTTTTACATGGATCGATGACGGCGCTTCCGGTCTCCAAAAGGGAGTTTCCGATTGCGGAGAGGACGTTTAATCGATCGTTTTTACTGGTGTGGAAAAAAACGCGAGTTACTTGGACCGGAGAATGAATGGCAAAACAGCAACTAATCCAAAGGCATTTTTGCGTATTCGCGAATTGGAATTATAGAGGGTTCTTTCGAACGTGAATCTTTTCTTTCAATATGAGAACGAAAATAACAAAATAAATCATTCATCAGCTATCGAAATTGAACTGAATTTCTGATGCTGTGACCCCCTGTTGTAACAGTAGTCATAGTGGTTAGTGGTTAATACGAGGTATGTACAGTCGCAGCCTCCTCAAATACAAGCCTCGTACAAGGAATCTGGCAACAACGGCAGGGAGTCCTACATAATAAATAAAACAGTATTGTACAAGATGTTATGGGTTAAAAGAATTATCGTCCAGTTTTCACCTGCTTACGGTTTATTGTGTATTGTTAAATGAGTTTTAGAATGTTATTTACTCATTCAGTACAAATTCGTTGTATCGGGCGTTTTTTAGAGTGATAGAACTTTTAATTCAAATAAAACACATTTAAATTAAGATTGAAGCCAATTATTTTTATTCGAACGATAATTTTATGACATTTATGTTTTGGAAATAATTTCCGGCGTATGTCCACCACGACTAGCTTTGAGGAACCGCATTCGACCAGACCAATTTTGGACCACTTTTTCAAGTAATTCAGGCCTTATTCAATCAATAACACGAGTTTTGTTGGCTTCCAAAGCGTCTACTGCTTTTGGTTTATCAACATATACCAATAACTTGACAACTTCAAGCTGTTCTAGAGCCCAATCAGGAAACAAAGGACGCTTATTATGGTCAAGTGGCTTTAGTTCTTGAACCATCTGAATCTTGTATGGGTATAGTCCAAAATCTTTACGCAAAATTTTCCATGTAGTAGATGCACAGAGTCCAACCCGTTGTGAACGTCGACGAATAGATAAATCTGGATCATCATTAACAGTATGACTTACAGCAGCGATATTTTCTTCCGTATGTACAGTTCTTTGTCTTGTGTTATTGTTGCATCGAGTAGAGAAAATGTTGTTCGAAATCTATCGATAGTTCGACGAATAAGCGGCTCTGATGGACGATTATGTAAACCATTAATTTCACGAGGTGCTCTATAAGTTTAGCGAATAGAACACCGATTCTGAAAATAAATTTCAACAATTTGTAAACGTTGTTTCGGCGTGAGTCCCTCCATGATAATTTGTCAATGCCTACTGAACAGAAATGTCAAAACAACATGGTTTCTACCTTCTGTTAAATCACAGTTATCCCTATTGAAAGTTCTATCACTCTAAAAAAAACACCCTATATAAGTGTGACTACGCGTGGTTAGAAATGTACTTGTTGTCCGATAACATTAGAAAAACCTTGTAGAAGTTGAGTTACAAATTGTAAATGGAATTATTATGACTTATGAATTATTATAACTCAATGGAATTATTATGACTCACAAAACGAGTGTATCGATTTTCAGATTTCCGATTAACCCAAATAAAAAGTCTCTTCTCAATAACCAATAATAACTGAACACCTAGACAAAATTAATCAGAATGTTCAATTCATTTACAAGAGAATGAAAACATGGATATGATTTATTTGCTCTAAAAAATGGTACAATTGTAAAAAACCTTTTGAGATTTACAAACACTGACCAATATACTACCCTGTCAAGAAAGTACCAGGAATTTTCAATTAAAACAACATTTTTACATTTAATCGTCAAAATTTATTGGGTCGCCTTCAAAATAGGCTCCATTTGCTCCAATACATCTATGCCAACGGCACTTCCAATTATCGCAACATTTTTTATAGGTGCTTTCCGGGATGGACTTTAGCTCTCGCGCCGAATTTTGTTTTATGGCTTCAATCGACTCAAAACGGGTGCCACGAAAGGGCAATTTTAGTTTTGGGAAGAGGAAAAAGTCGCAGGGAGCCAAATCCGGCGAATACGGTGGTTGCTGAAGCACGTTTGTTGAGTTTTTGGCGAGAAAGTCAGTCACAATCGTAGCTCGGTGAGAAGGCGCGTTATCGTCATGCAAAATCCATGAGTTGTTCGCCAACAAATTTGGCCGCTTCTTACGGATACGCTCACGCAAACGTTTCATAACGCCTAGGTAATACTCCTTGTTTACCGTCTGACCCTCTGGAACGAATTCGTAGTGCACCACGCCACGGATATCGAAGAAAACAATGAGCATCACCTTCATTTTCGAGCGGCTTTGGCGTGGTTTTTTCGGTTTCGGCTCATTTTTTGCCACCCATTCCGATGATTGCTGGCTTGTTTGCATATCGTACTCGTAGACCCAGGTCTCATCACCAGTTATAATGCGTTCCATGAATGTAGAATCGGAATTACAGCGATCCAGCATGTCTGAAGCAACCTGTTCGAGATGACGTTTTTAAAGAAAATTCAGGTCTTTCGGTACGAGTCGTGCGGCCACCTTTCTCATGCCCAAAATATCAATCAAAATCGTACGTGCGGACTCCTGGGATATCTTAAGATCATGTGCTATCTCTCTCAAGCTGGTACGACGGTTTTCCAGCACCCTTTCCTTAATTTTATCGACGTTATTTTCGATCGAAATCATCGATGGGCGTCCACTTCACGACCGTCCTTGAAGGCTCTGTACCACTGATGTGCACGAGTTTTCGATAGAGCATTATTAACAAAGGCCTTTTGCAACATTTTTAATGCATCGGCAAACGAAAATTCATTTGCAACAAAACTTTAAACAAATTCTTTGCTCAACGTAATCACCCATAGTAAAAATCGGCACGCACTCTGACATCGACTGACTTAATCAGCTGTTGCAAACACACTAGTTGACAGATCCCGCTCAAGCTTGGCATAGTAATTAAGGACAGTGGTACCAACCTAGGAAAAAAAATTTTTACCTGCCTCATTGCCCCGCCAGATTTAAATCGATAATTCCCGGTACTTTCTTGACAGAATGTATACAATCACAACAGGTCAACTTATAGACTCCAGATTTATTGTCTCTATTTGTTTTAACTTTGTTGTTCTTTATATGAATTCCTAAATTATTAACTGTTCTGTAAGCTAAATTCGAGTGAAATTATAATTTAAAATATTTGGAATCATTTTCTTACGTGAATAGAATGTCAGTCAATGTTTCCAACTATTTCAAAATGAAATTTCACTCGAATGTAGCTTTTAGGACGCTTATTGATTTAGGAATTCATATAAAAAATAACAAATATCAAACAAATAAAGACAATAAATCTGGAGTCTATAATATCTCACATTCTTCATATGCCAGTCATTTAAAAGAAGTTAGACTTAATTTCACCAATCAATATGAATTTATCTATAATGAAATTAAAAGTACAACACTTACACTTTTGGAGGCAGTAGAAATTAGAAGGTACAAGAACATTTTAGTTAGTTGTACCGCATTTTTGTCAAGTTTTCAGCTACATAAGGAGTACAATTGTAGTAAAATTAATGAATTGTGGAAATAATCAGTATTATTTTATTATATTATTGATCGATACAGCAGTTTTTTCCATCACGACTTTGAAATAAAAACGGTTATTCAAAAGACCGTTAATGCTACGCAATAACTGTTTTCGCAAGATGATATTTAACGTTTTCGGAAAAAGCGATAACTGCCCGCCTTACATCGCAGATGCAATAATCGTCGATCTCGAGGAAGGAAGAAAAACGATTATTGTTGATCGAAAGAGAGAGGTATGATATACGACCGTACAGAGATTATAAATTCGAAGGTATTTTCGAATGTTTCCGTTCCCTTCGAACGGAGGGGGTCACGCGATGCGATTCTTCGATTCGGATTGGCGATAAAGCAGAATTCATAAATTGAATTTAACGGCCTAAGCTATAAGGGTCGATTCCGTTTAGTACGGACTGATGGCTCGATTTCACGAAAATTGTACTTTCTGGCGTATTTAGCAAAGAATCTCTCATTAATATTCCTAAATTATTCATTTATTATTGAAATAAAATAAATGGAGGTTCATACTTGATAGAAGGTATATAAGTACCTATTAGACATTAATTTAATTCCTGAAGTTATAATATTAAATATAATTTCATTCATAATATATAATTATTTGGTTTCCTTAACATTCTTTATACAGATGGTTCTTGTGCTATAACAGAGGCCGTTAAATTGTCTTTCAATCTTTTAGATCAATGGTAAACCACAGAATAATTTATTTGAGTTAACATTACACTCCACATAAATTTTCAGTATCCGTTTACCAGAAGCTTTCTGAATTGTTAAAAGGTGAGAAAATATTTTTTGTTGATTGATGTTATATTTTATTGAATATGAATATAATTGAGTACTGACGAAGCAAAGTCTATCTTAAAACTTGTTTTTTAGTAATGTTTTTACATATCTTGAGATTTTCCAAAAAGTAACTTAGATATCCAATAATATTGAATATTTTAAGTAAGATAGCTTCATGATGAAATTCTTAAAATTATAATATGTTAAACATTTTTGAAAGATATCTGTTTTCAAGGGTGATACGCAGAAACAAAATTTTGTCTACTCAAAAAATTCAATTTATAGGATTTTTGTTAACAATTTATATTTATTGGATTTTGTTATATTATTTGGATGTCTTATAATGAATGTTTATTTGATATGTCGTTTGATATAAGTAGTACTTACATGGCATTAATTTAATTCCTGAAGTTATAATATTAAATTTAATCTTTTGAAATTAAATATGTATAAGGCTAAAAGACTAAATCTGTAAATATCCATTATTCAAAAAATATTATTGAAATGTCTCGAAATTATTAAAAACTTACGAAAGAGAATATATAGAACATAAGTATGAGTATACATTCTGTCAAGAAAGTACCGGGAATTATCGATTTAAATCTGGCAAGGCAATGAGACAGGTAATAATTTTGTTTCCTAGGTTGGTACCACTGTCCTTAATTACTATGCCAAGCTTGAGCGGGATCTGTCAACTAGTATGTTTGCAACAGCTGATTAAGTCAGTCGATGTCAGAGTGCGTGCCGATTTTTACTATGGGTGATTACGTTGAGCAAAGAATTTGTTTAAAGTTTTGTGTTGCAAATGAATTTTCGTGTGCCGATGCATTGAAAATGTTGCAAAAGGCCTTTGGTGATAATGCTCTATCGAAAACTCGTGCATATCAGTGGTACAGAGCCTGCAAGGACGGTCGTGAAGTGGTCGCCCATCGACGGCTTCGATCGAAGATAACGTCGATAAAATTAAGGAAAGGGTGCTGAAAAACCTTCGTACCAGCTTGAGAGAGATAGCACATGATCTTAAGATATCCCACGAGTCCGCACGTACGATTTTGATTGATATTTTGGGCATGAGAAAGGTGGCCGCACGACTCGTACCGAAAGACCTGAATTTTCTTCAAAAACGTCATCGCGAACAGGTTGCTTCAGACATTCTGGATCGCTGTAATTCCGATTCTACATTCATGGAACGCATTATAACTGGTGATGAGACCTGGGTCTACGAGTACGATATGCAAACAAGCCAGCAATCATCGGAATGGGTGGCAAAAAATGAGCCGAAACCGAAAAAACCACGCCAAAGCCGCTCGAAAATGAAGGTGATGCTCATTGTTTTCTTCGATATCCGTGGCGTGGTGCACTACGAATTCGTTCCAGAGGGTCAGACGGTAAACAAGGAGTATTACCTAGGCGTTATGAAACGTTTGCGTAAGCGTATCCGTAAGAAGCGGCCAAATTTGTAGGCGAACAACTCATGGATTTTGCATGACGATAACGCGCCTTCTCACCGAGCTACGATTGTGACTGACTTTCTCGCCAAAAACTCAACAAACGTGCTTCAGCAACCACCGTATTCGCCGGATTTGGCTCCCTGCGACTTTTTCCTCTTCCCAAAACTAAAATTGCCCCTTCGTGGCACCCGTTTTGAGTCGATTGAAGCCATAAAACAAAATTCGGCGCGAGAGCTAAAGTCCATCCCGGAAAGCGCCTATAAAAAATGTTTCGATAATTGGAAGTGCCGTAGGCATAGATGTATTGGAGCAAATGGAGCCTATTTTGAAGGTGACCCAATAAATTTTGACGATTAAATGTAAAAATGTTGTTTTAATTGAAAATAACCGGTACTTTCTTGACAGAGTAGTATATACGAGTGAAAAATAAACTGATAGTAAGTAGTAAAATTCTTGTGAATTTTAAAAAAGGTAGAACAATATTGGCGATATTTACAATTTATCATACTTCCGAATTTTAAGTAAGTTATAGGACGTCACATTTAATGTTATATTTACACTGTTGCCAAACCTTCGGTCTGACCATAAATTAACACCACTTTTCAAATGCAAATCGATCTCTATGTATATCTGTGTAAATTGAAATACTGTTTTTCGATTTTTAGGGGCTGAAGAAATATAGACGCTCTATTATTGAGGAAGGATCAATGTATGGAAACACGGCCTTCTTTAGTACAAGTTAAGTACAAGAACTCTGGCAACAACGCCACGAAGTAGTCCTACGTGGCACCAATAATATACAAGATGTTATAAGTTGAAGAAGTGCGAATGAGTTTTAAAATTGTAAAAGTTTTCAGTTTTCGACTGTGTTATTGGTTCAGTTCAAATTAAATCAATAAGTGTGGTTGGATAGTTAATTGCTATCTCCCATCGTTCCAGTAAATATTCGAAAAGCCTAAACAATGTTCTGTTAAAAGTTGTAAATAAAATTATGGCCCACAAAAGGGTTGTATCAATTTTGTAATTAAAATAAACACGATATGAATAAAATGTCACTGAATATAAGGCAGCATTTTTTTTTGTTTGACTGGTTGATATTTATTTTCGACTTACCTTTTGCAACAGCTACAAACACGGTCGTCAAGATCCAGACTATAGAAATCAAGGTGGTTAAACACGTTCCAGCAGCCATTTTTTACTATTCTACAAAGTTCTTGTGTTTGTGTCGGTTCGCCACTTTAGCACCAAAAGTTGTCGTACAGCTGATCTGAAACAAAAGCGTAAAATTAGTACAATAATAAATGCAAATACATTCAAGCCTGTTTTCTGATTAAAGGTAAAAATTTTTCATAGTACGTGCGTACATATAAATGTAGACTATCGTAGAAGACACAATATTGAATTTCTTTCCATTATTTATTTACTTCGGGCAGATTAATTTTTTTTTTAATTTGACTCCCTTTCAAGGAATATATCGGGTTTTTTTTACAGTGATAGAACTTTAGATAGGGATAACTGTGATTTGACAGAAGTTAGAAGCCATATTGTTTTGACATTTCTGTTCCATAAGCATTGTCAAATTATAATGGAAAGACTCACGCCGCAACAACCTTCACAAATTGTTGAAATTTATTTTCAAAATCAGTGTTCTATTCGCCAAACTCATGGAGAAATTCGTGAAATTTATGGTTTGCATAATTGTCCATCAGAGCAGCTTATTCGTCGAACTATCGATAGATTTCGGAAAACATTTTCTCTACTATGCAACAACAACAACAAGACAAAGAACTGTACGTATAGAAGAAAATATCGCTGCTGTAAGTCATAGTATTAATGGTGATACAGATTTGTCTATTCGTCGACGTTCACACTAAGTTGGACTCTGTGCGTCCACCACATGGAAAATTTTGCGTAAAGATCTTGGTCTACACCCATAAAAGATCCAACTGGTTCAAGAACCAAAGCCACTTGACCATAATAAGCGTCGTTTGTTTGCTGATTGGGCCCTAGAACAGCTTGAAGTTGATACACTTTTTTATCGTAAAATTGTCTTTATTGAAGCTCATTTCTGGTTGATAGGCTATGTAAACAATTAAAATTGCCGCATATGGAGTGAAAAAATCCTCAAGAAGTTCTGCAGGTTCCGTTGCATTCTGAAATACGCACTGTATGGTGTGCTTTACACGCTGGAAGCATCATCGGTCCATATTTCTTTAAAAACGATGCTGGAGATAATGTTACAGTGAATGGTGCCCGTTACAGATCGATGATTAATGATTATTTGTTTCAAAATTTGAATGGTATCGACCCAGAAGCGTTTTGGTTCTAACAAGATGGTGCTACACCTCATGCTGCTACCGTAAAAATTAATTTATTGAAAGATAGATCTGGCGATAACATTATTTCGAGTAATGGTCCAATCAATTGGTCCCCAAGATCATGCGACATAACTACACTGGATTATTTTCTTTGGGGTTGTGAAGTCATTGGTTTATACGGATAAACCAGAAACAATAGACGCTTTGGAAGCCAACATAACTCGTGTTTTTGATGAAATAAGGCCTGAATTACTTGCAAAAGTAGACCAAAATTGGTCTGGTCGAATGCGGTTTCTCAGAGCTAGTCTTGGTGGACATATTCCGGAAATTATTTTCAAAACATAAATGTCGTAAAATTATCTTTCAAATAAAAAAATTTGGCTCCAATCTTAATTTAAATATGTTTTATTTCAATTTAAATTTCTATCATTAAAAAAAATACACCCGATATAAACAAGAACGTATTTTGCATTCTTTTTTTTTATATTATGTTATTTCTCTTTCGCAAGATAATGTACGTTATTCCATTAAAATCAATAAAAAAGTCATAATATCAATTCATTTCTGAGGATTCCTTTTGACAGGACATTTCTCTAGAACGGACTCTTTTTTGCGGTCCCATTGGTGTCCGTTTAAATGAGATTTCACTGTATCAATTTATTAACCACAGAGTTTATGTTTGATAAATATATATTTTAATTTACAATTCAAAGCCAACAGGTTGTAGAAAAATAGGGCCTTTGGAGAATCACCTATAAAAGAAGTAACTGAAAAGTAACGCTTCAGTTACTTGTTATTTGCTTTATGATATAGTCCGAATATACATGAAAGAAGCATAAATGCATATTTCGTTATTTTCTAGCCAAGAATCCTTCTTTCCCAGATATTTCTAGTATTCTTAAAGAGGGAAGAGAGAGAGAGAGAGAGAGAGAGAGAGAGAGAGAGAGAGAAATAGAGAGTCGAATAGGACTCCCATAACGAATGTATGCGGCGTTGCCTTTCTCTGTACAGCGCCCTTGTTTGGGAAGACTGTGTCTATGCCTGTTTTTAAGTTTATCGTTATAAATTCAATCTGAACTGGATACGAATAAAATTTTAATGTAAGTGAGGTATGAAATAGTGATCTTATAATATCCAACTGTGCATCATTGATGTTTAGTCTCCGAAATAAACATATATTTAGATCGACGATAAAACGAGGGACGAACAGGTGCTAGCTGGTTTTAAGCCCAAAAATATCGAGTTGTCCCTATTTTTCAAGAACAATACTAATATCTAAGAAAACCCATTACAGTCGTCAATCAATCAAAGAGAGGAGAGCAGCATGTTTCAAAAGGCTTGTTCTACTAACGAGACGACAATGAAAAACGTAACAGTTTTAGTTAGTTTGGAAAGGTGCGACTGAAAGACATGCACCGAAAATAACCCGTAACTCGATTAGGACTAGTCTCATTCGTCATCCGACAGCGAGAGAAAGCCGAGAAATGTCGCTAACGACTTTTGAGCGGGGTAATTGTCTCTCGGCCCCGAAGATAAAATTCGAACGGCAGATTTAAACGAGTTAAAAGCGCCCCTAAATCAATTTTCATAGGTAATAAAGTTCCGGGAATCGCGGGAAGGGCAGGAACAAAGTCGGGCGGAGCCGCCGCCACAGGAAAATGCGGCGGTACTCAAACTTTCCGGCCAACTTTACGGTCTATTCTTGCGTTACTTCCGATCCATTAGAATGCTGTAAACATGAGGGAGAAGCGACAATATTTTCTACGTTTTTTTTGTGCACGAATGAAGAAATAAAATAGAAAAAGGCCTTTTACTTGATAGAAGAAATATAACAAAATTTGAATATCAAAACAAATTAAAATATGTTTATCTTCTACAATTTTAATTTCAAAAAATTTTTATTCAAAAACTTTCAGAATTGAATTAATGTCTAAAACAAGCACCGCTTACATTTAATAGACGTATATAATCAAAACTCAATATATAATTTCAAATGGAATAAATAAACCAAAAGATATACGAAAGTCATTAAAATCAATAAATAAATATTTAAAGGAGACAAAATTTGTTTCTGGTCTTAACTTCAAGAATGCCATTTGCCTTTTAAAAACATGAACACACTTAAAGGACTTCTCAAAGAATATAATTTATTTGAAATATTTAATATATTTAAATATTCGAATAAGTAAATTCAGAAATCTCTCAAAGCATGCACTATATCTTCAAAAAACAAATATAATTCTAAGCAATTCCGTCTTAAGTCCTGAAATATATTCAAAATATCAAAATCAACAAACTAACATACATCAAACAACTCACCACGTGTAAATGAATAACGTTTGGAGACATAGATCATCGTTATAATTCAAGATTGATCTATGTTCTAACAGAATCAAAGAACTATTTTATTTTATATATAATATATAATTATATTTTGGCTTCAATAAATCTCATTATGGAATGTCAATGAATTTAAATGAGCCTTAAAAATAACTCACACTGTTCTTTGATTCTGTTAGAACATAGATCAATCTTGAATTATAACGATGATCTATGTCTCCAAACGTTATTCATTTACACGTGGTGAGTTGTTTGATGTAGGTTAGTTCTTCCTTGTCTTGGGTCACTACCACCTGATCGTCTGCAAAATGGAGAGTGTAAAAAGTTTTTGTATCGTTTAGTTGTATTCCCATACCACTGCAAGATCTTCTCCATTTTCGTAGCGTTTCGTTCAGATATATTTTGAATAACGTTGTGGTCAGACAGCATTCCTGTCGTAGGCCTTTTGATATAGATTGATATATGTATTTATACTTTATTATTTATTAATTTTAGTTAGTAAATATTGTTTTTATCTATACACTTCAATTTAATACTATTGTATTAAATATGATTACCTGTACATCTTTTAATTTTGAGGTGTAAATGTTATTTTATCCTTACTCACTATGTTAATATTTATATGTATGTGTTTGTTTATTTTAATTTATAAATACGACTTTATCTTTGCAATTTCAATTTTAGAATTATTATGACGTTCTGGAAAACTGCTTAGCTATCTGTTACTATCTTTGTGTTGTGATATTTGTATTTTATTAGTACTTGTATCTGTTTGCTCTGACCTGTGAAAGCAATTCTTGTAATTGTAAAAAGCACCAATAAACTCTCTCTCTCTCTCCTAATTCGGTCAGTTTTTGCAGCTCAAAAAATGATTAATTTCAAGAGATAATGAATTACCAAGTTAATCGAAATATTTTCACCACCTCAAAGACATTTTCCGAATCCCCTCTCAGATAAACTTCTTCCTTGAAGCCTTGAGAAGGTGAGCAATTCAAACCAGAAAGCTAGGTGTTGCAGCAGGACTTTGTACCACCTCACAAAGAGCAGACAACGTCCATTTCACCAAGAGCATGGCCTTCATATTCTCCATACTTGATCCCGGAGGCATATTTTTTTCCCTTTTAGTTGGGCACAAATTCCGCGCCTAACCTAAACCCAAAACTTTCAGGAATAAACTCTCTCTTCTGCTCCTTCTAACGGACAGATACGAAACGCAAATATTCAGGAGTTTGGAAACGTCGACATCGAAAATATCAATTCCGACGTCGGACAAGCGTCCATCAGGATCAGACCGGACAGGTGAAACAAAGCAAGCCGCGAACCCCGCTCAATCCGTCAGACAAGTTTGACACAAATGTGACAAGTGGACGTAACACACGACCAACTATATGAATCATCCCGAGACAGGATACACTACCTATGCCCGCGTACACAAATACACTATATTTAAAACATTTATAATGGCGACCGCGTCCGGAAACGCAAGACCGGAAATGAATGAAAATAATACCGGTGGTCGGCGGGGGGTAGTTAGGATAACATTGGTGGAAAAATCCATAATTCCGGCTTCGCGTGAAATCGAACGGAAAAGTGGTGGGGGGCAAAGCTGGGATTTGATGATTTCATGCTCTTTTGTTATTGTTGCGCGTTTTTCGGAGCGTGCAAGATGATTCCGTTGTTTTTCGGTCATGTTTTTGTTTCGCCATCGACAAAGGGGGCTTTCGTTACAATCGGGGATTCCGTTTTAACCGCCAAAAAAACAACGGCAGGTCTGGGATGGAGCGGCATCTTTGTTGTTGACACACAATCGGTTCGGTTGCCGTAACAAAAACTGCGATCCTGAGGGAGCTGAACGGGATAATTCAACCGTTTCACATATACATTTATCCACACACATTATTAATATGAAGTAGGCCTGTTGATAAACAACAGTCCCAACAGAACATGTTTCATTGGACGAAACGTTGACCGATTCAACAGCTTTTGTTATTGGAAACAATATTGTTCCTTTCCGTATTATTTCCATACAAATTCGTTAAAGGATTACAACATGTCTTTGTTC
This sequence comes from Megalocaria dilatata, assembly GCA_034642435.1. Taxonomy (NCBI): domain Eukaryota; kingdom Metazoa; phylum Arthropoda; class Insecta; order Coleoptera; family Coccinellidae; genus Megalocaria; species Megalocaria dilatata. Next base: position 10,848,230 of record CM067862.1, read on the forward strand.
CATTTCGAAATTTTTAATTACAAAGTTGTAGACATAAATACACACAACAAAACATACGACCTCAGAATAATAAACTTACATTGAAGGGGTATACCCAATTTTTGGATGTCCTCACGTACTTTTACGTGGTATATCGGGTGTTTTTTTTTTAGAGTGATAGAACTTTAAACTGAAATAAAATACATTTGAATTAAGATTGAAGCCAAATTAATTTTTTATTTGAAAGCTAATGACAATTATGTTTTGAAAATAATTGCTGGCATATGTCCACCACGACAAGCTTTGAGGAACCGCATTCGACCAGACCAATTGTGGACCACTTTTTCGAGTAATTCATCAATATTTCATCAATAACACGAGTTGGGTTGGCTTCCGAACCGTCTTTTGTTTCTGGTTTATCAGCATGAACAAATGACTTAACATAACCCAAAAGAAAATCATCCAGTGGAGTAATGTCGCATGACCTTGGAGGCCAATTAATTGGACCATTATTTGAATATTTTAAATTAGCCTTCTACGTATTTAATTTCAAAAAATTATATTTAATAATTATAACTTCAGGAATTAAATTGAAATAATGTCATATAAGTACCACTTATATCAAACGACATATAAAATAAACATTCATTAAAAGACATCCAAATGATATAATAAAATTCAATAAATGTAAATTGTTAACCAAAATCCCATAAATTGAATATTTTGAATAGACAAAATTTTGTTTATGCTGATCAATTTTATGAAAACAAATATCTTTCAAAAATGTTTAACATAATCTTAAGAATTTCATCATAGAACTATTTTACTTAGAATATTCAATATTATTGGATACTTAACTAAGTTACTTTCTATAAAATCTCAAGATATGTAAAAACATTACTGAAAAACAAGTTTTAATAGAGACTTTGCTTCGTCAGTATTCATATAATTCATATTCAATAAAATATAACATCAATCAACAACAAATATTTACTCACCCTTTAAAAATTTAAAAACTTCTGGTGAATGAGTACTGAAAAATTTAAATATAGCAAAATTTGAATATCAAAACAAATTGAAATATGTTTATCTTCTACAATTTTAATCTCCAAAAGAATATTTTATTCAAAAAACTTTTAGAATTAAATTAATGTCTAAAACAAGCACCGCTCACATTTAATAGACGTTTATAATCAAAACTCAATATACAATGTCAAATGAAATAAATAACCCAACAGATATACGAAAGTAATTAAAATTAATAAATAAATATTCAAAGGAGACAAAATTTTGTTTCTGGTTTTATCTTTAAAAAATACTACTTGCCTTATAAAAACATGAACACACTTAAAGGACTTCCCAAAGAATATAATTTATTTGAAATATTTAATATATTTAAATATTCGAACAAATTATTTCAAAAATCTCTAAAAAATGTGCACTATATCTTCAAAAAACAAATATAATTCTAGATAATCCCGTCTTCAGCCCTTTTTCAATATTACAAATATCAAAATCAAAAACATAACCTACATCACTCACGTGTTAAAAGACTTAAGCTTCGAACTACAGATCAACTATATATTCAAGATTGATCTATGTTCTAACAAAATCAAAGAACAAAGTGAGTTATTTTAAGGTTTACTTAAATTCATTGACATTCTATAATGAGATTTATTGAAGCCAAAATATAATTATATATTATATATAAAATAAAATAGAAAGGCTTTTTACTTGATAGAAGAAATATAACAAAATTTGAATATCAAAACAAATTGAAATATGTTTATCTTCTACAATTTTAATTTCCAAAAGAATTTTTTATTCAAAAAACTTTTAGAATTAAATTAATGTCTAAAACAAGCACCGCTCACATTTAATAGACGTTTATAATCAAAACTCAATATACAATGTCAAATGAAATAAATAACCCAACAGATATACGAAAGTAATTAAAATTAATAAATAAATATTCAAAGGAGACAAAATTTTGTTTCTGGTTTTATCTTTAAAAAATACTACTTGCCTTATAAAAACATGAACACACTTGAAGGACTTCCCAAAGAATATAATTTATTTGAAATATTTAATATATTTAAATATTCGAACAAATTATTTCAAAAATCTCTAAGTAAAAAGCCTTTCTATTTTATTTTATATATAATATATAATTATATTTTGGCTTCAATAAATCTCATTATAGAATGTCAATGAATTTAAGTAAACCTTAAAATAACTCACTTTGTTCTTTGATTTTGTTAGAACATAGATCAATCTTGAATATATAGTTGATCTGTAGTTCGAAGCTTAAGTCTTTTAACACGTGAGTGATGTAGGTTATGTTTTTGATTTTGATATTTGTAATATTGAAAAAGGGCTGAAGACGGGATTATCTAGAATTATATTTGTTTTTTGAAGATATAGTGCACATTTTTTAGAGATTTTTGAAATAATTTGTTCGAATATTTAAATATATTAAATATTTCAAATAAATTATATTCTTTGGGAAGTCCTTTAAGTGTGTTCATGTTTGTATAAGGCAAGTAGTATTTTTTAAAGATAAAACCAGAAACAAAATTTTGTCTCCTTTGAATATTTATTTATTAATTTTAATTACTTTCGTATATCTGTTGGGTTATTTATTTCATTTGACATTGTATATTGAGTTTTGATTATAAACGTCTATTAAATGTGAGCGGTGCTTGTTTTAGACATTAATTTAATTCTAAAAGTTTTTTAAATAAAAAATTCTTTTGGAAATTAACATTGTAGAAGATAAACATATTTCAATTTGTTTTGATATTCAAATTTTGTTATATTTCTTCTATCAAGTAAAAAGCCTTTCTATTTTATTTAAATATAGTGTAAGGTTATCTTACAAATAAATAATTCTGTGGTTTACTCTTGATCTAAAAGATTGAAAGACAATTTAACGGCCTCTGTTATAGCACAAGGACTATCTGTATAAAGAATGTTAAGGAAACCAAAAAATTATATATTATGAATAAAATAACATAAATAGGGGTTATTCTAGAAGGTATATAAAATTATTTAGCCTTCTACATATTTAATTTCAATATAATATTATAATAATAATTATGACTTCAGGAATTATGATATATCGCTGACGATGGGCGGTATTTCTATCCATGCTTGTTTTTGAATTAGAGGTCATGTTTTTACTGTGTATCGCATAAACTGTCGAACAAAAGAAATAAGTAGTCTCTCATACTATGTACCAATTATATAAACTTTGAATATCAAAACAGATTTAATCTGTAAGTCTTCAACAATCTTAATTTCAAAAAATTTAAAAACAAGTAATATCGAATGTTTCGTTCCAAACATACGCAACTGAAATCGTCAGAAACGCACGTGGTACGTATGTTTTACCCTTGACAAACATTTAAAACATGTTCAGTTTCTGGTCTTATGTTTATGAAAACTACTTTTTTTTTTAAATACACAACATAATTTTAAGAATTCTCCAAAACTAATTTATTTGAAATATTTAATATGTTTAAATATTTATATAAGTTACTTAAAAAACTCTCAAAATCATATAACACATCCTCAAAAACAAATAAAAATTCAGATAATGTCAGTTCAACTTTACATTTATAATATAAATTCAATTAAAAATAAATAAACTTGTAATGTTACCAGACAATTTCTGCAAAATCTGTGAACGCAAATAAACTAGGTAGGTGCATCTAATATCCAAGGTAATCTATGTTTTATGCTAAACACAGAAATCACACAGAGATTGTAAGGCTTTTTATGGCATTCATTAAACCACTGGAAACTGTATAATAAATTTCATTATTCAAAAACCTAATATAATTATATATTATATATAAAATAAAATGATGAGATGCGGTTTTTTACTTGATAGAAGAATAATTTACAAACTTTGAATATCAAAACAGATTTTTTTATTCCTGAAGTTATAATTATTAAACAGAATTTTTTGAAATTAAATATGTAGAAAGCTAATATTAAAATATTTAAATAATTTTATATACCTTCTATCAAGTATTACCCTCTATTTATGTAAATTTGACCATTTCTCGAAATAATGTTATCGCCAAATCAATTCAATAACAGCACCATTTTGTTGGAACCAAAACACTTCGATGCCATTCAAAGTTTGAAACAAATAATCATTGATCATCGATCTGTAACGAGCACCATTCACTGTAACATAAGCTCCAGCATCATTTTAAAGAAATATGGACCGATTCTGCCTCCAGCTTGTAAAGCACACCATACAGTACATTTTTCAGGATGCAATGGAACCTGCGGAACTTCTTGAGGATTGTTTGTACTCCATATACGGCAATTTTGCTTGTTTACATAGCCGTTCAACCAGAAATGAGCTTCATCACTAAACAGAATTTTACGATAAAAAATTGGATCAACTTCAAGCTGTTCTAAGGCCCAATCATCAAACAAACGACGCTTATTATGGTCAAATGCCTTTAGTTCTTGAACCAGTTGTATCTTGTATGGGTGTAGACCAAGATTTTCCATGTGGTGAATGCACAGAGTCCAACTTGATGTGAACGTCGCCGAATAGACATATCTGGATCATCATTAACACTATGACTTACAGCAGCGATATTTTCTTCTGCAGGTACAGTTCTTTGTCTTGTTGTTGTATCGCGTTGAGAAAATGTTGTCCGAAACCTATCGATAGTTCGACGAATAAGCTGCTCTGATGGACGATTATGTAAACCATTAATTTCACGAAGTGCTCTATAAATTTGACGAATAGAAGACTGATTTTGAAAATAAATTTCAACAATTTGTAAACGTTGTTGCGGCTTGAGTCTTTCCATGATAAGTTGTCAATGCTGACTGAACAGAAATGTCAAAACAACATGGTTTCTACTTCCTGTCAAATCACAGTTATTCCTATCGGAAGTTCTATCAGTCTAAAAAACAGCCGATATTTTGATATGCGTAATGATTTCTTATTAGAGTTGTACATCAAATTCAATTAATATCATTCATTTCAATAATTTTCGGTTAAATATGGAAAATTAAACAGTTTGTCTTTCCTCAGTTTCTTATTTGTGGCAAGAGAAATAGTTACCCTCTTTCCGAGCTTTGGCATCGATGCCGTAATCTAGCCACTCGATCTGTCATCGGTTGTTTCTGGATTTCCTAACGTCTTTTCAGATATTTCAAATTATTGGCTTCAATATTTTTTGAATTATTACAAAATTTTAATTCACTATGAAACGTAAGAATTGTGTTGTTCATGGATTAATTGAGTAAAATATCGTATCACAGTTTGATCTCCGCTTTGTTTTGGTGAACATTGGCGTGCGTCAATTTTAGATTTCCGACTTCTATTGAGATGAAGCATTAAGGGTTGGAATCTGTGAAGATCGACTAAAACATTATTAAATCTTATTCTGTAATTTGTTTCAGACATTTTTATTCAGGACATATAACTATAGGCAGAAGACGGTCTTTGTGTTCTAACGCAGTGCCTTTTTCTTCCTTTGTGATATTTCATTTTGAATTTTTTAAACACATCAAAATAGTAGAAAACGTAGTTAAAAGTCTTCACGAGTCGATCTAAAGATCCAAACAGTAAACAATTAAATGAAGAGACGAATAGTCTTTAAACGAATTCTGCTTCCTTCTTCAGCCATTTCTATCACAAACTTCAGCAACCTTCAAAGCGAAAACCGTAACAGAAGCAGCGTCAAAAATGGCGAGGTTCCGCAGGGGAAAACCAAACATGACCCAATAATTTTCCGGCCAACAAAAATCAACTAATCACTATGGGTACACATTTTCCAACTACGAAAACACGATTTCTCTTTGCACCCTGCCGTCTAGTAGGCCTGTTTGGCGCAAGATAAATATTGAAACGTCCCGAGCAAATTCGGGCAAATTGCTCCAGATCCCGGAGTTATTAATTTTCATGTAATGTTAATATTCAATGAGCCGTGCCCGTTCAACATTCAACCAGGTCCATCTGACACCGACTGGTCGTAAACACACCGGATAATTCACCAACATCTGCGCCCTCTTACTTACGAGGATCCGAACCAATGAATATTTATAACTTCCCATCTCGTTCCTTCCTAATGACGTTTGACTTGTCAAAGTTAATTGTCGAATGTTATCTTAATTGTGTCGAGGCGGCATCTACCGGCGAAGAGATAACGGCTAGACGGTCTTGAAATCTTCGGAATTGCTGGTCTCGAAAAGTTTGGTACGTTTCCTTTATATTGGTTTTAATGACTTTAATCAGAAAAATTTTGAATTTAGAAAAAAGTGAGCACGTTACTAGTCCATTTTTTATCCTAAAAGTTATCTTTACGTAGTATAAAATGAAGTAGCTTCCGCTGTTTGTTCACTTATGTGATGTCCTAACCTAACCTAACAAACATATTTTTAAATAAAATAGAAAAAGGCTTTTTACTTGATAGAAGAAATATAACAAAATTTGAATATCAAAACAGATTTAATCTGTTAGTCTTCTACAATTTTAATTTCAAAAAAATTTTTATTCAAAAAACCTTTAAAATTAAATTAATGTCTACAATAAGCACCGCTTACATTTAATAGACGTTTATAATCAAAACCCAATATTTAATGTCAAATGGAATAAATAAACCAACAGATATAAAAAAGTCATTAAAATTAATAAATAAATATTTAAAGTAGACCAAATTTTGTTTCTGATCTTAGCATTATGAACACCAATTGCTTTTCAAAAACATGAACACATCTTAAGGACTTCTCAAAAAATATAATTTATTTGAAATATTTAATTTATTTAAATATTCAAATAAGTTAATTCAAAAATCTCTCAAAACATGCACTATATCTTTAAAAAACAATTATAATTCTGATAATCTCTTCATCGGCCCTAAATAATATTCCAAATATCAATATCATTTTATACATAATATAAAATTATATTAAGGCTTTAATAAATCTTATTATGGAATGTCAATGGTTTAAAGATAACCTTATAATACCTTACACTTTTCTGTGATTTTGTTAAGAACATAGACTATGAAGAGATTATCAGAATTATAATTGTTTTTTGAAGATAGTGCATGTTTTGACAGATTTGTGAATTAACTTATTTAAATATTTAAATATATTAAATATTTCAAATAAATTATATTTTTTGAGAAGTCCTTAAGTTGTGTTCATGTTTTTTAAAAGCAATTGGTGTTCATAATGGTGAGATCAGAAACAAAATTTTGTCTCCTTTAAATATTTATTTATTAATTTTAATGACCTTTCTTATATCTGTTGGTTTATTTATTCCATGGCTATTTTTGATAGTTTCTGTGGAATTAGATTATCTATTATATTGCGGTTGAAACCGTTGTTTGCGGCTATTGATTTTATAGTTTGGACTTCAGCTTCGCGGTCATGTTTTGATAAGGGTAATGCGAAGTCTCTATGGATCATCGATTGATACTCTGACATTTTTTGTGAATATGGATGATTGGAATCAATAGGAATACATATATTAGGCCCCTCTTTTTTATCACGTTCCGTTTAGAAACCTCTGTGACACTATTAGGTGTTACCTAGAATCTATTGAAATATTCAAAATATGTATCACTCTTGTTTAAATACCTCTGTACCACTCTTAGGTCTTCAGTTGTCTGATGATGGAATAGTTAATTTCCCGAAACTCGAGTCACAAGAAAATGTGTAATATATATTTTTATTGGTAGTGAAACATAGTAATTTTTACAATTTGTTTTAATTATGATCAACTTCCAAATACTAACGGCTGAAACAATTCAATATATGAAACCTGCTATTAGAAAACCCTTTATGTTGTTTACACTTCAGCAAAATGACAGATTTTGAAAAGAAAGCCTACTAATATCATTCGAAATCAAGGTGTCGCCAAATGAAACAATGGAATAATAAACTAGTAGCGACATATGTTATCAAAACCGCACGAACTTATACTTCAATTTTCTCCTATTATTTTATCCAATTTGAAGTATAATTGGTGCAATTTTGCTATTGTAGCCAACGACTTGTGACCAGTTCTATTGTCTTGGTGGAAAATCATTGTTTTCTTTCCATATAACATTTCTATCGATTTAAATAGGGTCACTGTGGCTTTTTCAGGACATACTGTCCTGATGGAAAATCTAAACCTGTCTTTAACAACACATAAGATTTTGGGGAAAAGAAATCAATTATTTTTTCGGTAGATGGCTGTAGTGACCGATATATCGTGAAATATCGAACAAACAATCGAAGATTTTTGTTGTTTTTTGTTTGGTCCATTCGGTTGTGAGTTACAAAGTGTTAAAAATGGAAGCCAACAAGTCAACAAAGAGAAAATTCGGTACATTCTACAGTTTTTCTTTGATAATGCCAAAAATGCAAGCCAGGCGGCTGAAATTGCGAATGGTGTTTGTGATTTCTATACTGTAATGGCTAATTACGTGCAATTTTGGTTTCGTCGATCCAGGCAGGCCTGTCGTCGAAAATGTCGATGAAATCACAGAAATAATCGAAGTTAACCGACATGTTAGTTGTCGTAGCATCGCCTAGAAGCAAAAGATCGATAATAAAACCCTTCAAGAGAGGAATGTGAATATCGTGAGGTTTTTGCCAATAAGGACCAAGGCTTCTATGAGAGAGGCATAATGAAGCAACCTTTAAAATTGCAACAAATTATTGAACAAAATGGTGCAATTTGACTCAAATTGAATAATGAATTTTCTTCCCCAGCCTTATCAGAGTGAACATGTGTCTACCAGAAAGACCTCTTCGTATCTCTTCGGACATACCGTCACCGTCTTCAGTACGTGGAAAACTCGATACGGTTTCCCCCTTGGCCCCCTTCTCTTCTCCTCGCGAGGCGGAACGGTGTAGCAAAAAGTACCGGGTGCAGTTCGGGAGCGAGGCTGCGATGAGAAGATAGTCAAGTCTCGGGAAAATGTCGCGATATCGCGCTTTCCTCGCCCGATAATGCCCCCGCTGTCCCAGTTTCGTTGCGGAAAATTGAATTTTGACTTCGACGCCGCCGGCTGGGAATTCGGGCAAAAAGACGCTCGCGAGGGGCTCAATTCCGATAGTTGGGGATAAACATTTTCTGTTTTCGGGGATTCTTAAGAGGGGAAGGAATTTGTACCTCGATTCGTTCGTTTTCCGGATCGAACACGCGATATAGCTGCTGTATCGTACCACGGTTAGTTTACCGCAGTTTTCTGCCTACTATTGCAGTATTTCTGAATAACAGACAAATGCAAATTTGATTAATCGCAATGACTAATTACGGAATTTTCAGTGGACTTTATTTGACGTAGTGTAGCGAAGAATTTAACTTCAAGAACACTTGTGTATAGTTATATCTATGATGAACTACCTTTGTTCATCTAATAAGACAAACCAACGAAGATGGTGAGGAATTGAAGTGGAACACTCACAACAACGAACTATAATTCAATGGTTTAAGAACTAGAAGCCATTTGACCACCATAAACGTCGCATTTTCTGATTTTACTTTTGAATAAATTCAAATTGATGAACATTTTCATCGAAAAATTGTAGTCAATGATGAAGAAAGCTCATTTTTGGTAGAACTGATTGTGAAAACAGAATTGCAGAATTTGGGTGATAAAATTCCACACGAAACTGTTAACAAACGAGCAACGATTTTGATGAAATAATTTAACAATTTTTAAAAGTTGTTGAAGCCCTCATCTTTTTACGATTAAATTACATAATATACAGTATTGCCATTATATCCATTTTCCATCGTATCATTCCTATTGGAAAACCTGTTATTATGTGAAAATAAAATAGAAAAAGGCTTCTTAGAAGGGATATAACAAAATTTTAATATCAAAACAGATTTAATATGCCAGTCTTCTACAATTTTAATTTCAAAAAAATTTTATTCAAAAAACTTTAAGAATTAAATTAATGTCTTATAAGCACCGCTTATATTTAATAGACGTATACAATCACAACTCAATATACAATATCAAATGGAATAAATAAACCAAGAAATATAAATTGACAATCATAATTAATATATAAATATTGTAAGGGGACGAAATTTTGTTTCTGATCATACCGTTATGAACACCAATTCCTTTTCAAAAACATGAAGTACAATTTAAGGACTTCTCATAAAATATAATTTATTTGAAATATTCAATATAGTTAAATATTCAAATAAGTTAATTTAAAAATCTCTCAAAACATGCACTTTATCTTCAAAAAACAATTAGACTTCCGATAATCTCTTCATCGGCTCTAAATCATATTTAAAATCAACTAACAATCAATATATCTTACCTCAGAGTAGTAACCGGATCATTGCTTAAACAAACTAACTTTAAAATCAAGTTATTCTATGTTCGTCACAAAAATCACAGAGAACTGTAAGGTATATTAAGGGTTTTTTTAAACCATTGACATTCCATAATGAGATACTGAATTGTTTCAGCCGTTACTATTTGGTAGTTGATCATAATTAAAACAAATCGTAGAAATTACTATGTTTTACTAGCAATAAAAATATATATTACACATTTTCTTGTGACTCGAGTTTCGGGAAATGAACTATACCACCATCAGACAACTGAAGACCTAACAGTGGTACAGAGGTATTTAAACAAAAGTGACAAATATTTGGAATATTTCAATAGATTCTAGATAACACCTAATAGTGGTGCAGAGGTTTACAAGCGAAACGTGATAAAAAAAAAACCGGGTTGAAAAAGAGGGGCCTTCCAACAGATATCGGAATGTCGGCAATCGACAAAGAAGGTTGTTAAATAGATGGTACCCATTTGAATATCTCAAATAATTTTTGGGGTTACATAGCTCCGTACAGTCATTCATTATTTTTACATTATTTTGTTGTATATCTCAAATATTTGGATTTACATAGCTCCATACAGTCATTCATTATTAAATCCAAATATTTGAGATGTACATCAAAATAACGTAAAAATAATGAATGACTATACGGAGCTATGCAACCCCAAAAATTATTTGAGATATTTAAATGGGTACCATCTGTTTAACAACCTTCTTTGTCGATTGCCGACATTCCGATATCTGTTAGAAGGCCCCTCTTTTTTAACCCGGTTTTTTATCACGTTCCGCTTGTAAACCTCTGTACCACTATTAGGTGTTACCTAGAATCTATTGAAATATTCAAAATATGTATCACTTTTGTTCAAATACCTCTGTACCATCGTTAGGTCTTCAGTTGTCTGATGATGGGATAGTTAATTTCCCGAAACTCGAGTCACAAGAAAATGTGTAATATATATTTTTATTGGTAGTAAAACGTAGTAATTTCTTCAATTTGTTTTAATGGCATAATGAGATTTTATTCAAGCCTAAATATAATTATATATTATGTATAACATAAAATAGAAAAAGGCTTGCTTTTTGTCTCCTTCAAATATTTATTTATTAATTTAAATTGACAATTTATATTTGTTGGTTTATTTATTCCACCTGATATTGTATATTGAGTTTTGATTGTATACGTCTATTAAATATTAGCGATGCTCATAAGACATTAATTTAATTTATTGAATACAATTTTTTTAAAATTAAAATTGTAGAAAACTAACAGATTAAATCTGTTTTGATATTCAAATTCTGTTATTATGTTTTCAGGACTTTCATTACAGTTGCCTTTATTTTTTAATTTATTTACTACGGGTTTACGAATATTGAAGAAATCGAGGATTGAACTGTGTAGGAATATCACTATAAGAATGCAGCGCTTTATATCTCTATGTTGTCTAAAAGCCCCTCAAAACAAATTATCCTTTTAGGATGATAAAATCCATCGACATTTACAGCATGCTCTTTTGATATTTCAAACACCAATTGCAGGTATCGCTAATGGTACTAGTGGTTATGATAAAAATTTCAAATGCTATATTTTAAGTAATTATAGCACTCGAACAAAAAGACAACTCACAATATTCAACCCAGATAAGAATAAAATACCAAATATATTGAAAATCTTGTTCGACCGGATATTGATACACTGATAATAATGTACACTGAAATAAACGTTACCTATACCTTTTGAAAAACACAGAAGTATGTTTAGAAATACTTGGCAATTCATGAAAATATTTTATTTGTTGAAAAAGTTAAATGCACCAGTATTTTAACACAATTTCAAAATTGAAACGTTGAATAGCACTGTCGTAAAATCAGAGGTTTTTGTGCACTTTCTCAACACTATTGCACCTGTACGTTGTGAATTAATTCTTGAAAGTGAGAACATTTCGGCCAAACGATAGTACGGTAATGAGCTTAAAAAAAAAATTCTTGCTGTCTTCTGAAAGTCAAATAAACGTCATTTTTCACAATTTTAGAACTGCCCTCCCAAATAAACGGAAAATTTCATGAAATTTGTAAATATATTGTTGAAAGTCTTCATCCTCTTCTGTTCGATATGCATTATTCTTACATATTGGCAAGAAAGATTAGAAAATTTACAATATTACAATAGAAGCCATGTTGTTTTGACATTTCTGTTCATTAAGCATTGACAAATTATCAAGTAAAGACTCACGCCCCAACAAAGTTTACATATTGTTGAAATTTATTTTCAAAATCATTGCTCTATTCGCCAAACTTATAGAGCACTTTATACATAATCGTCCATCAGAGCAGCTTATTCGTCGAACTATCCATAGATTTCGGACAACATTTTCTCTACTCGATGCAACAACAACAACAAGACAAAGAACTGTACGTACAGAAAAAATATCGCTGCTGTAAGTCATAGTCTTAATGATGCTCCAGATTTGTCTAATCTTCGACGTTCACAACAAGTTGAACTCTGTGCATCACATGGAAAATTTTGCTTAAAGATCTTGGTCTACACCCATACAAGATCAAACTGTTTCAAGAACTAAAGCCACATGACCATAATAAGCGTCGTTTGTTTGCTGATTGGGCCCTAGAACAGCTTGAAGTTGATCCACTTTTTGTCGTAAAATTGTGTTTAGTGATGAAGCTCATTTCTGGTTGAACGGCGATGCAAACAAGCAAAATTGTCGCATATGGAGTGAAAATAATCCTCAAGAAGGTCTGCAGGTTCCATTGCATTTGAAAAATTTCACTGTATGGTGTGCTTTACACGCTGGAAGCATCATCGGTCCATATTTCTTTAAAAACGATGCTGGAGCTAATGTTACAGTGACGGGTGCTTGTTGCAGATCGATGATCAATGATTATTTGTTTCAAAATTTGAATGGTATCGACCCAGAAGTGTTTTGGTTTCAACAAGATGGTGCTACACTTCATGCTGCTACCGCAATAATTGATTTATTGATAGAAAGATTTGGCGATTACATTATTTTGAGAAATGGTCCAATTAATTGGCCTCGAAGATCATGCGACACAACTCCACTGGATTATTTTCTTTGGGGTTATGTCAAGTCATTGGTTTATGCTGATAAACCAGAAACAATAGACCCCCAACATAACTCGTGTTATTGATGAAATAAGGCCTGAATTACTCGAAAAAGTAGTCCAAAATTGGTCTGGACCAATGCAATTCCTCAGAGCTAGTCGTGGTGGACATATGCCGGAAATTATTTTCAAAAAATAAATGTCATAGAATTATATTTCAGAGAAAAAAAATTTGGCTTCAATCTTAATTTAAATGTGTTTTATTTCAAGTTAAAGTTCTATCAATGTAACAAAATAACCGATATATCTTGAAAACACTGGAATGTACCCATACAAGTTTAGTTGAGCGTGTATTACACCGAACATTTGTTATAATTGCGGAAAAAGCATTCTTCAAATCTCTTCTCGTCATTGGCGAATAAATCTCACAAAATCACATCCTCTCAGAATAATTCACGACGCTCTCTCGAATAAAAAACATCCAGAATACGAAACCTTAAGACTCTCCGAATAAAATCGAGATTTCGTGACTGCACGAATTGATCTGTAAAAGGTATAATTCACGGATTTTATTGCGGGTGAAAAATAGAATGAGATATTCGCCCCGATAAGATCCCGACCGGTCCGCGGGACAGAGGGGATACATCCCCGGAAGAATCGGGGGATGAATCAGCATGTTTATTGAAATCGGGCACCCCATATATCCCACCGGGAAAAGTAGGAGTGACCGACTCTCCGGCCTGATTTATATCCTCGATACTGCAGCGCGAAACGACCCGAATCACAATTACCGGGTTTTTCCCGATTGACAGATATGAGGAAATATGATAGATTCGGGGCGATATTTCGATTTGGTAATTACTGTTTGCGGACGGAGAGAAGATGGGGAGGTTATTGGGTCTTGAGCGTGGGAGACGGACGTAAGCGGAATGCGATGAATTTCATTATAGGACAGACCTGGAAATCTGATGAATCTCGTTGAGGGAGGTCGGTGGGAATTGGACGCTGTTCCTGTTGGTTTTCTGGACGTTTCACGTGTGTTGAAAGGGGGAACGGACCACAAACGAGGGAATTGGAACCTCCACCAATTTAAAGGCAATTGGTGTTCTTAAAGGTAAGACCAGAAACAAAATTTTGTCTCCTTTAAATATTTATTTATTAATTTTAATTACTTTCGTATATCTGTTGGGTTATTTATTCCATTTGACATTATATATTGAGTTTTGATTATATACGTCTATTAAATGTAAGCAGTGCTTGTTGTAGACATAAATTTGATTCTAAAAGTTTTTGAATAAAAATTTTTTGGAATTAAAATTGTAGAAGACAAACATATTTCAATATGTTTTAATATTCAAAATAAAATTGTAAACCAAAATCCTATAAATTAAATATTTTGAATACACAAAATTTTATTTCTGCTGATCAATCTTATGAAAACAAATATCTTTAAAAAATGTCTAACATAATCTTAAGAATTTCATCATATAACTTGATGACATTTTTGAAAGATATTTGTTTTCATAAGATTGATCAGCAGAAACAAAATTTTGTCTATTCAAAATATTTAATTTATAGGATTTTGGTTAACAATTTTTATTCATTGGATTTTGTTATACCATTTGGATGTCTTATAAGGAATGTTTATTTTATATGTCATTTGATATAAGTGGTACTTATATGACATTATTTTAATTTATTTCCAGAAGTTATAATTATTAAATATTATGTTCTGAAATTAAATATGTAGAAGGCTAATATTAAAATATTTAAATAATTTTATATACCTTCTATCAAGAATTAACCTCTATTTATGTTATTTTATTTTATATGTCGTTTGATATAAGTGGGACATTAATTTGATTTAATTCTTGAAGTTATAATTATTAAATATAATTTTTTGCAATTAAATATGTAGAAGGCTAATATTAAAATATTTAAATATTTTTATATACCTTCTGTCAAGTATAAACCTCCATTTATTTTATGAAAAAGGTAATTTAATAATGGATGGCTTCACCTAAAATGTTACAGGTATAAAAAAATATTGAACACAGATACTATTACTGTTCAGAAATTACGAAATCAGGTAATTTCAGTTCCGGACTCATTTATGTAGACCACCCGTATACAAAATGCCTGAAATGGGGATAATGAGATGAAACGTAAACGATAGAAATGATCATCCATACCAGAATTTGCTACCAGAGTGTAAACCCACTAGAAAAAGGAAATCACACTGCATTCAACAACCTGTATAAATCTTGTTAAGAAGTTTATTAGACAAAGCGATTGTACAATTGTTATACCTTTTGGAAGGATATTTCACGAGATGATTTGAATATTTTTTTGTACCCAGTCGAACTTTTGAATTGGAAAACCTAACGCTCCGCCAAAAAACATTTTCCCCGGAAAATGAAGTCTCTGCTTTCTGAAAGGGTACCCCCGACCCGCTGTTCCCGCATAAAACATGAATTCGGCCCCGATTTAAGTGGTCAATGGCCTCCTTTTTCCAGCGTTCATCCTTCCGGATCTCAGCAGATTTTCCAGGGGAAATCCGTTTCCCCGTTCGCCAGGCGCGCACGTGACTCGTTCTCCGGCCGGAGTCGGACGGGCGTCTTTCCTTCCCTCAAAGACTCATCCTTCAGATATTCCGGATCTGTATCAGTCAGCAATTTCTCGAGAGATATATAACAACCTCTCGACTTGCATATTCCGATGAGGGTCTTTTATTTTCGGGATTTTGCCGATTTTGTACCTCGATCCCGGTAAAAGGTTCGATCTACAGGATGGTTTGCGTCTCCGGAAACTCTTGTTCGTTTTTGAGGAACGTTCTTCGGCGGATTATCTGTTTATTTTAAATGAGTGCAAGACTTTCAAAACTAGCAGCGGGAATGTTGCATCTTAACGACAACGCGTCGGTCCACAACGCCCTCGTGAAGGAAGCTGCTCTGTATCGGGTGGTCTTTTAGAGTGATAGAACTTTCGATATAGTAGAAGATCCGAACCTTAATGGCCTTCACCGAGCTGATAATAGAATAAACTTATTTTATAATAAATAGTAGTATATTAGAAAATTTATTAAAAATGGGTTTTCAAAAAAAATCCTGGACAAAATATTTTTAATTATTTTTTTAAAAATGATTTTTCATTATATGTTGCAACATCAAGATAATAAGAAAATTTTATACTGGACTTGGAAGTATAAAACATATAGAATGTGCTAACGTAGGGTTGTCTATAATTTAGCTGGACAAACTGCTAGGTTGTCAGGTATAAACAGGTATGACGATGCAAGTTACTTTCACTCGTTATGATAATAGAAAAAAATGTATATCAGCGTAAGCGCTGTTTTATTACGAACACGTTGATATAGGGTTGTCTTCAAAAAATTTGGTCCTAATAGGGGTTTGCGAATTTTAAAGATTTTAATTTCAACGCGTGTGAAAATGAGTGACAGAGAGATCCGAGGTAAGTATAATGTGTAATAATAAAGGAACCCTGCCTTCCATGGTGCCAAGCATGCGCACTTTTTTATATTCCAGGACCCATCAGAAACGAGTGCGATGTTCGGTCCTTTATTATTACACATTATACTTACCTCGGATCTCTCTGTAATTCATTTTCACACGCGTTGAAATTAAAATCTTTAAAATTCGCAAACCCCTATTAGGACCAAATTTTTTGCAGACAACCCTATATCAACGTGTTCGTAATAAAACAGCGCTTATGCTGATATAAATTGTTTTCTATTATCATAACAAGTGAAAGTAACTTGCATCGTCATACCTGTTTATACCTGACAACCTAGCAGTTTGTCCAGCTAAATTATAGACAACCCTACGTTCTATACACATACACATTCTATATGTTTTATACTTCAAGTCCAGTATAAAATTTTCTTATTATCTTGATGTTGCAACATATAATGAAAAATCATTTTTAAAAAAATAATTAAAAATATTTTGTCCAGGATATTTTTTGAAAACCCATTTTTAATAAATTTTCTAATATACTACTATTTATTATAAAATAAGTTTATTCTATTATCAGCTCGGTGAAGGTCATTTAGGTTCGGATCTTAGACTAATAGGGATAACTGTGATTTGTCAGAAGGTAAAAGACATGTTGTTTTGACATTTCTGTTCAGTAAGCATTGACAAATTATCATGGAAAGACTCAAGCCGCAACAACGTTTACAAATTGTTGAAATTTATTTTCAAAATCATTGTTTTATTGGCCACTTATAGACTTATAGAACACTCCGTAAAATTTATGGTTTACGTAATCGTCCATCAGATCAGCTTATTCGTCGAACTATCGATAGATTTCGGACAACATTTTTCCTACTTGATGCAACAACAATAACAACAAGACAAAGAACTGTACGTACAGAAAAAAATATCCCTGCTATAAGTCATAGTGTTAATGATGATCCAGATTTGTCTATTCGTCGATGTTCACAACAAGTTGAACTCTGTGCATCCACCACATGGAAAATTTTGCGTAAAGATCTTGGTCTACACCCATACAAGATCCAACTGGTTCAAGAACTAAAGCCTTTGACCATAATAAGAGTCGTTTGTTTGCTGATTGGGCCCTAGAACAGCTTGAAGTTGATCCACTTTTTTATCGCAAAATTGTGTTAAGTGCTTAGGCTCATTTTCTAGTTGAACGGCTATTTAAACAAGCGAAATTGTCGTATATGGAGTGAAAACAATCCTCAAGAAGTTCTGCAGGTTTCATTGCATCCTGAAAAATGCACTGTATAGTGTGCTTTACACGCTGGAGGCATCATATGTCCATATTTCTTTAAAAACGATGCTGGAGTTAATGTTACAGTGAATGGTGCTCAGAAGTGTTTTGGTTCTAACAAGATGGTGCTACACCTCATGCTGCTACCGTAACAAATTATTTATTGAAAGAAAGATTTGACGATAACATTATTTCGAGAAATGCTCCAATTAATTGGCCTCCAAGATCATGCGACATAACTACACTGGATTATTTTATTTGGGGTTATGTCAAGTCATTGGTTTATGCTGATAAACCAGAAACAATAGACGCTTTGGAAGCCAACATAACTCCTGTTATTGATGAAATAAGGCCTGAATTACTCGAAAAACTGGTCCAAAATTGGTCTGGTCGAATGCGGTTCCTCAGAGTCAGTCGTGGTAGACATTTGCCGAAATTATTTTTAAAACATAGATGTCATGAAAATATCTTTCAAATAAGAGAAAAATTTGGTTTCAATCTTAATTTAAATGTATTTCATTTCAATTTAAAGTTAAACTCTTAAAAAACACCCGATATCTAATCTCAAATGTAAAAAAAATAATTCGTGGAAAGCGATTTCCCGACGATGAAAAACTGAAGGTTGCAATTAATACCTATTTTGAGGATAAGCCGGAAGAAAATTTTTTACGAGGCTTAGAGAAGCTTATTTCTCCGTCTAACGAATGTATTGAAGTTCTGGGCAACTACATGAAAAAATGGACTTTTTCCAAAATTTTTTGAGGTTTCTTTCATGCCTACACCGACAGTACATTAAACGTTTCTCGTACTTGAAGATGTAAACTTGACAAAGCCACAATTGTCCAAGCAATTGTCGTTAACTCAATAAATTGTGGAAATAATCTATATAATAAAATAGAAAAAGGCTTTTTACTTGATAGAAGAAATATAACTGAATTTTAATATCAAAATAGATTTAATCTGTTAGTCTTTCGAATTTAATTAATGTCTATAATAAGCACCCCTTATATTTAATAGACGTATATAATCAAAACTCAATATACAATGTCAAATGGGATAAATAAACCAACAAATATAAAAAAGGGGAATTAAAATTAATAAATAAATATTTGAGGGAGACAAAATTTTGTTTCTGATCTTATCATAATGAACGCCAATTCTTTTCCAAAACATAACACACAACTTAAGGACTTCTCAAAAAATATAATTTATTTGAAATATTCAATACATTGAATATTCAAATAAGTTAATTCAAAAATCTCTCAGAAAACAATTAGAATTCCGATAATTTATTTCTTCGTCGGCCCTAGATAATATTTAAAATATCAAAACCAACTAACAATCAATATATAATACCTTGAAGTGTAACCGGAACTCGCTCAAATAGACTAACTTTCAAAATCCAGGTAGTCAATATTTTATAATAATTTTTTATAATAAGTCTATTTGCCATAAATT
Organism: Megalocaria dilatata; assembly: GCA_034642435.1. Lineage (NCBI taxonomy): Eukaryota > Metazoa > Arthropoda > Insecta > Coleoptera > Coccinellidae > Megalocaria > Megalocaria dilatata. The sequence goes on from CM067862.1 coordinate 10,867,844, forward strand.
ATCAAATTACAATATATTACTACAATAGCAAACAAACCATGGACCACCCCAAGGAAGCAAATCCGCGCGGGGCTGTTGGCCAGTGTTTATGCTCAAAATTTAGTGTATAGGTATATGCACAAATAAATACATACACACATATACAGATGTATACACACATATAATATAGAAAAAAAGCAGATATAGACACAAATACGTGTAAATACTAAAAAAAGCTTCATCAAAGTAAATACACAACAGAAAAAAGAACGAATAAACAAAAAAATATATAAATAAATAAAACAAAATGCATGAGCCGGCAACGTATACATTCTGTCAAGAAAGTACCGGGAATTATCGATTTAAATCTGGCGGGGCAATGAGACAGGTAAAAAAATTTTTCCTAGGTTGGTACCACTGTCCTTAATTACTATGCCAAGCTTGAGCGGGATCTGTCAACTAGTGTGTTTGCAACAGCTGATTAAGTCAGTCGATGTCAGAGTGCGTGCCGATTTTTACTATGGGTGATTACGTTGAGCAAAGAATTTGTTTAAAGTTTTGTGTTGCAAATGAATTTTCGTGTGCCGATGCATTGAAAATGTTGCAAAAGGCCTTTGGTGATAATGCTCTATCGAAAACTCGTGCATATCAGTGGTACAGAGCCTTCAAGGACGGTCGTGAAGTGGTCGCCCATCGACGGCTTCGATCGAAGATAACGTCGATAAAATTAAGGAAAGGGTGCTGGAAAACCGTCGTACCAGCTTGAGAGAGATAGCACATGATCTTAAGATATCCCACGAGTCCGCACGTACGATTTTGATTGATATTTTGGGCATGAGAAAGGTGGCCGCACGATTCGTACCGAAAGACCTGAATTTTCTTCAAAAACGTCATCGCGAACAGGTTGCTTCAGACATGCTGGATCGCTGTAATTCTGATTCTACATTCATGGAACGCATCATAACTGGTGATGAGACCTGGGTCTACGAGTACGATATGCAAACAAGTCAGCAATCATCGGAATGGGTGGCAAAAAATGAGCCGAAACCGAAAAAACCACGCCAAAGCCGCTCGAAAATGAAGGTGATGCTCATTGTTTTCTTCGATATCCGTGGCGTAGTGCACTAAGAATTCGTTCCAGAGGGTCAGACGGTAAACAAGGAGTATTACCTAGGCGTTATGAAACGTTTACGTGAGCGTATCCGCAAGAAGCGGCCAAATTTGTGGGCGAACAACTCATGAATTTTGCATGACGATAACGCGCCTTCCCACGGAGCTACGATTGTGACTGACTTTCTCGCCAAAAACTTAACAAACGTGCTTCAGCAACCACCGTATTCGCCGGATTTGGCTCCCTGCGACTTTTTCCTCTTCCCAAAATTAAAATTGCCCTTTCGTGGCACCCGTTTTGAGTCGATTGAAGCCATAAAACAAAATTCGGCGCGAGAGCTAAAGTCCATCCCGGAAAGCGGCTATAAAAAATGTTTCGATAATTGGAAGTGCCGTTGGCATAGATATATTGGAGCAAATGGAGCCTATTTTGAAGGCGACCCAATAAATTTTGACGATTAAATGTAAAAATGTTGTTTTAATTGAAAATTCCCGGTACTTTCTTGACAGAGTAGTAACCCTTTATTCTCTACCCGATTCAACTCTACAAATTCTCCACCTCTACCATTCCCTCAACCCTTTCCTTAGTCTGCGCAGCAATCCATTTCCTCACTCTTGACTTCCATATGTTGTATGAACTAATTAATTATATGTCAATTGGCAACATATTGAAGATTCTAGCACCCAGATATCGATGGTTTCTCCGTCCTATACTTTTGTGGACTTTAGGAACGTGTACTGAACCCTGCCTGTATCTTGTGTTGTATGTTTGTTCTAAGTTTTCGATATTTTCATCCCTAAACTTTTGGACCAATAGGGCTTGACAGTACAACTGTCTAACGCCAAAGAAACCACTCTCCCTAAACAGCTGATCAGAGGGATATCTCAGCTCTCTGTTGAAAATTACCTTAATTATCCACTTCTGCGACACTTCTATTTGTTTCAGGTAATTATTTCTAACTGCACCCCATGCAACTATCCCGTAGGTCAGTTGACTCTGAACCAATGCAAAGTATAAAACCTTCAACTGGTTGATATCGCATATTTTTCGACATGAGTTAAACTTGGGTATAAGGCTTCTGATCCTTCCAGACAATATTTTCGCCTGTACACTCCAATTAAGATGACAGTCAATGTGTACACCTAGGTATTTTATCTCTGACTTCGCTGTTATTTCTATGGTTTCATCGGTGGCAACTATATTTAGTGTTTTGAACTTGGGCATATTACTGGAATAACTTGTAAATGGTAAGAAATGAGTTTTGGCGCTGTTCATGGTGAGCATTCTGTCATTGAAAAAATAAATTACCCTGCCAAAATCATTTTCCACTTTCTTTTTCAGTGCACTCCAAGAAATATCCTCATAAAAAACCACAGTATCATCGGCAAAGCCAACTATGTCTCCACTTGTAGGTAAGTTGAAGAGATCGTTGATATAAATGGAGAACAATAATGGTCCCAGGATTGTCCCCTGTGGTACACCATACTTTACATGCTTCGGCGAACTTAGCTTTTCTTCAACTTTGTCATACTGGACTCTCTCGTCTAGATAGCTCTTCAACAAGTTGTAACAATTTCCTCTCATACCAATCCTTTCAAAAGACTCCAGAAGCTCAGGATGACTCACCGTATCGAAAGCCTTCGACAAATCAACGAATACACTGCTGGTTTCCTCTCATCTAATGCGTTATATATCTTTGCTGTTACATATGCGATAGCATCCTGCGCTGATCTAGCCTCCCTGAATCCGTATTGTTTATCTGACAATATTTCATAACGATTCAGGTAAGAAGAATCTATTTTTTATAACCTTCTCAAATATCTTCGACAGCACTGACATCAATGAAATAGGCCTATAGTTGCTCGGATCTAAACTGTCTCCCGACAGGTTTTATAACCGCCTCTTTCAGCACCTTTGGAAAGTAGCCTTCCTGCAAGCTGTTATTGACAATAAAACAGAGTGGGGCGACTATGAATTCTGCAGTTTCCTTCACTATTTCAGATGTTGAACAGTCAATTCCAGGAGCTTTGTTCTTTTGCAAGGAACTTATAATATCCCCCAGTTCAGTTTCAGAAGTAGGAAGCACCACTATTGAATTGGGGAGTCGACGATATCGATGCTTCATGGGCTTTCTTCTGAAATTCTTCGCCAAGCCTTCGCCCACCCCCGAAAAGTAATCTGACAAAACTTCCGCAATTTCGCCTGACTCTGAAACAATATTCGTCGCAAAATCACAGAAAACTGTAAGGTATTCTAAGGTTTTCTTTAAACCATTGACATTCCACAATGAGATTTATTCAAGCCTAAATATAATTATATATTATGTATAAAATAAATAATAGAAAAAGGCTTTTCACTCGATAGAAGAAATATAATAAAATTTGAATATCAAAACAGATTTAATCTTCTACTTTTAGAATTAAATTAATGTCTACAATAAGCACCGCTTACATTTAATAGACGTCTATAATCAAAACTCAGTAGAAGATTAACAGATTAAATCTGTTTTGATATTCAAATTTTGTTATATTTCTTCTGTCAAGTAAAAAGCCTTTTTCTATTTTATTTTATACATAATATATAATTATATTTAGGCTTGAATACATCTCATTATGGAAAGTCAATGGTTTAACGAAAACCTTAGAATACCTTACAGTTTTCTATGATTTTGTGACGAATTAGTCTTATTTTATTCTATATTATTTTATTGAATTGATGAAAAAAGTTGTGTTTTCTTCATTCAACAGGAAACTCATGAACCGACGTGATGAAAAAATATCACACCACACGATAAGCTTTGGCTTTTGGATGTTGTAAAAAAACTTAGCATCCTCAACGGTCGATTCGGAGCACGGTCGATTTGACATCTAATTGTCGTCCGTGCGCGCATCCCTGCGAACCACAGATACCGCTCGCGTTATGTGTTTAATCTGTGGAACGGATCTTTCGATCGCCGTTTGCGGCCCGCGTTGCGGTATTCAATCGGCCAGACCTGTCCATATTTATATATTGTGTTTTGTAATCTACCGTAGATCTGTGTATACTCGATATTTCATTGTTTCAATTCCGAACTCACGAGGACGTTCGCGATCACCGTGATTCATGCCGCTTTCTGGTGCAGTTTCGCGATGTTTATGGCCGCGATTAATCCCCGATTGATGTACGGCGGATCGCAAAGGTTACATTTCCGCTTTCGAAACAATGGAGCGGATTGTGATGTCGCTTTTCTCCGAGAACCTCGATAATGCAAGGACGGAGTGACAGAATGTTGATGAATATAGGTTGATTCCTCAGGTCTGTTAAAGTTTCTTCGAACAACTCCTAATTATTATTTGAAAAATCTGCTCGTATAGATCTGATTCCTCTCGAGTAGTCTTCATTTTTTAACTCTTCAAATAAAACTAGTATTCACCATCAGAGTATGCGAACTGAATGACTGATAGTTCTCAGAATTCTCCCATTGGTTAGAAATTCGAAATTTTATTAATTTCTCGGCCTTTTTTGAGATTCTTCGGTATACATTCTGTCAAGAAAGTACCGGGAATTATCGATTTAAATCTGGCGGGGCAATGAGGCAGGTAAAAATTTTTTTTCCTAGGTTGGTACCACTGTCCTTAATTACTATGCCAAGCTTGAGCGGGATCTGTCAACTAGTGTGTTTGCAACAGCTGATTAAGTCAGTCGATGTCAGAGTGCGTGCCGATTTTTACTATGGGTGATTACGTTGAGCAAAGAATTTGTTTAACGTTTTGTGTTGCAAATGAATTTTCGTGTGCCGATGCAGTGAAAATGTTGCAAAAGGCCTTTGGTGATAATGCTCTATCGAAAACTCGTGCATATCAGTGATACAGAGCCTTCAAGGACGGTCGTGAAGTGGTCGCCCATCGACGGCTTCGATCGAAGATAACGTCGATAAAATTAAGGAAAGGGTGCTGGAAAACCGTCGTACCAGCTTGAGAGAGATAGCACATGATCTTAAGATATCCCACGAGTCCGCACGTACGATTTTGATTGATATTTTGGGCATGAGAAAGGTGGCCGCACGACTCGTACCGAAAGACCTGAATTTTCTTCAAAAACGTCATCGCGAACAGGTTGCTTCAGACATGCTGGATCGCTGTAATTCCGATTCTACATTCATGAAACGCATTATAACTGGTGATGAGACCTGGGTCTACGAGTACGATATGCAAACAAGCCAGCAATCATCGGAATGGGTGGCAAAAAATGAGCCGAAACCGAAAAAACCACGCCAAAGCCGCTCGAAAATGAAGGTGATGCTCATTGTTTTCTTCGATATTTGTGACGTGGTGCACTACGAATTCGTTCCAGAGGGTCAGACGGTAAACAAGGAGTATTACCTAGAGATTATGAAACGTTTGCGTGAGCGTATCCGTAAGAAGCGGCCAAATTTGTAGGCGAACAACTCATGGATTTTGCATGACGATAACGCGCCTTCTCACCGAGCTACGATTGTGACTGACTTTCTCGCCAAAAACTCAACAAACGTGCTTCAGCAACCACCGTATTCGCCGGATTTGGCTCCCTGCGACTTTTTCCTCTTCCCAAAACTAAAATTGCCCCTTCGTGGCACCCGTTTTGAGTCGATTGAAGCCATAAAACAAAATTCGGCGCGAGAGCTAAAGTCCATCCCGGAAAGCGCCTATAAAAAATGTTTCGATAATTGGAAGTGCCGTTGGCATAGATGTATTGGAGCAAATGGAGCCTATTTTGAAGGCGACCCAATAAATTTTGACGATTAAATGTAAAAATGTTGTTTTAATTGAAAATTCCCGGTACTTTCTTGACAGAGTAGTATTGCAAACTCTTCTCGTCCAAAGAAAGCTCGAATGAGTAAATCGAAGATCAAATCATTGATGATATATTTTTGATGTGAAACATCTATAGGCGGAGGGTAAACCTGATTTTGGCGTGGCGACGCGTCGCCACGCTGTATGAAACGTATGTACTATACGTAGTCTATAGGTATTAGCGTGTTGGACATGGCGCTGCGATGCCATGCGCAAGTTTCTTTCTCACTTTTTTCAGGTGAAAAAAAAATTGTTTTTTGGGAAGAAATTTTTACAATTTTTTTTGGGTGGAAAATTTTTCAAAAAATTTTTTTGTTCACTTTTTTAGGTAAAAAAAAATTCGAACCTTGGAAACATCTTGTCTATTAAATACCCTGAGTAATTCTTTGGAGAGCTAGTTTTAAAAATGTCGGTATCATTAATACTTCGCTTAAATAAATCATACCATTTATCTTAAAAAAAAATTTTTTGGGAGAAACTTTTTTCAAATTTTTTTTTTAATAAAAATAGATAATGAAGAAATTCAAGCGACACTCTTGAAAGGCTCATAAAAAGAGTCATTCGCTTGAGACGAGACATTGCAGACAAAAGGATGCTTCGTCATGTCATACTCCCCATAACAGAATTTTCGACCTCAAAAGATATTTCTGTGGTGTCCAGCCTCCTAATTCCCCTGATCTCAGCCCCTGTGACTTTATCCTTTTTCCTAAACTGAAAAATTTCCTCAAAGGAATTCATTCCAGGGCTTTAGAAAACATCCAAAAGAGTGTAAGGAAAAACTGAAGACCAAAGCTGGTTGAAATTTTCCAGTCTTGCTATCAACAGTGGGAACAACGGTTCCATCGATCGGGTGTCTTTTTTTGGAGTGATAGAAAATGTCCCGCATCTGTCCGGAAAGTCTGTACAAGCATTCGTGAAACATCCGGTATATAGTGAGTCTATTTCTGAAAACTGCCACGCGCATGAGTGAAACTAAAAATTATGGAAAATTCAAACAATAGATATTGTTTGCGGCAGATAACCAACACAGAATTTAATAAAGATATAAAGTATTGACCGCAATTATCTAGATCCATCATCCAAGACAAATTTGCTTCGATTGGATAATCAGGAATAACAAATTCCATCACCAAAAAATTTTCCACGTTGAATTTAAGAAGGTCTTTATTCATTTCCCTCTTAAAAACATTAGATAGCACATTCTCCAAAAAAACAAGCCTATATTCACCTCAGTTGGAAGTTATTTTTATGCTAAATAAAAACAATCCGTAAATTTATATTCGAATAAATTAATTCACCAAAAATTTAATCAAATCGATCCTAACCAACTTGATGGAAATCCATTTTGATAAAATCAAATTAAATTAAATAGATTATTTCCACAATTTATATTAACGACAATTCTGGTAATAATCTATTTTATTTGATTGAGAATATTTCAGAAAAACCCTTCGTAGCAAATTTTCAAAATACATATATTGCATCGGTTTTTTTTTGAGTTATAGAACTTTAAATTGAAATAAAACACTTTAAAATTAAGATTAAAGCCAAATTTCTTCTTATTTGAAAGATAATTTTATGACATTTATGTTTTAAGAATAATTTCTGGTATATGTTCACCACGACTAGCTCTGAAGAACCGCATTCAACCAGACCAATTTTGGACCACTTTTTTCTAGTAATTCAGGCCTTATTTCATCAATAACACGAGTTATAAAATAAAATAGAAAGGCCTTTTACTTGATAGAAGAATTATAACAAAATTTGAATATTAAAACAAAATGAAATATGTTTTAATATTCAAATTTTGTTATATTTCTTCTATCAAGTAAAAGGCCTTTCTATTCTATTTTATTTTATATATAATATATAATTATATTTTGGCTTCAATAAATCTCATTATAGAATGTCAATGAATTTAAATAAACCTTAAAATAACTCACACTGTTCTTTGATTTTGTTAGAACATAGATCAATCTTGAATTATATAGTTGATCTGTATTTCGAAGCTTAAGTCTTTTAACACGTGAGAGATATAGGTTAGTTTTTTGATTTTGATATTTGGAATATTAAATGAGGACTGAAGACGGGATTGTCTAGAATTATATTTGTTTTTTGAAGATATAGTGCACATTTTTTAGAGATTTTTGAAATAATTTATTCGAATAGTTAAATATATTAAATATTTCAAATAAATTATATTCTTTGAGAAGTCCTTTAAGTGTGTTCATGTTTTTAAAAGGCAATTGGTGTTCTAAAAGGTAAGACCAGAAACAAAATTTTGTCTCCTTTAAACATTTATTTATTAATTTTAATTACTTTCGTATATCTGTTGGGTTATTTATTCCATTTGACATTATATATTGAGTTTTGATTATATACGTCTATTAAATGTAAGCGGTGCTTGTGTAGACATAAATATAATTCTAAAAGTTTTTTTGAATAAAAATTTTTTTTGAAATTAAAATTGTAGAAGATAAACATGTTTCAATTTGTTTCAATATTCAAACACGAGTTATGTTGGCTTTCAAAGCGTCTTTTGTTTCTAGTTTATCAGCATAAACCAATGACTTGACATAACCCAAACGGAAATACTCCAGTGGGGTTATGTCGCATGATCTTGGAGGCCAATGAATTGGACCATTTCTCGAAATAATGTTATCGCCAAATCGTTTAATAAATCAATTGTTACGGTAGCAGTATGAGGTGTAGCATCATCTTGTTGGAACCAAAACACTTCTGGGTCGATACTATTCAAATTATGAAAGAAATAAGCATTGATCATCGATCTTTAAAGAGCACCATTCACTGTAACATTAGCTCCAACATCGTTTTTAAAAAAATATGAACCAATGATGCCTCCAGCGTGTAAAGCACACCATTCAGTGCATTTTTCAGGATGCAATGGAACCTGCAGAACTTTTTGAGGATTGTTTTCACTCCATATACGGCAATTTTGCCGTCCACATAGCATTTCAACCAGAAATGAGCTTCATTATTAAACACAATTTTACGATAAAAAAGTAGATCAACTTCATGCTGTTCTAGGGCCCGATCAGCAAACAAACAACAGTTATTATGGTCAAGTGGCTTTAGTTCTTGAACCAGTTGGATCTTGTATGGGTCTAGATCAAGTAAAATGTTCGAAAAAATAAAAACTTTGGTAAATTAAAAAATCAGTTTCATTTTAAAATTAAAACTTTTTGCCATCTTCGTTTGAGAGATTTGGCATTTTGAATTTTTTCTAAGGAATTTAGTTTTTTTTACTAAACAGTTTCTTGAAATGACGAGGTGAAATTGTGATTAAATATTTGCATAAATGAATGGAGAGCTGACTCGGCGTTAAAAGGGAGGCTGAACATTCCGCACCAACTGATTGCTTTTAACACGTTTTTAGGGTAACATTTGAACAGGTTAGTAAAGATAACATCGATGCTAGACAACGCTCGAAACGATCCACCAAATTTAAAGGAAGAGTTTAATTTTTGTATTCATGAGTTCGTCGCTATACCGACTAGAAAATTCCTCTTGGAGCCCTTCTAGGAAGGAGGGAGGCCGAATTAAGGGAGGGAGCAGATTGCGCGTATCTGGAACGGGAGATCTCGAGACGAACTCCGAACCGGAAAAGTTTAGAGATACGTGCGTTTCCGGGAACACGAGTCGGCGGCTGTTTCGGGTCCGGGACGACATCCGGAATTAAAATGTTTGTATTCCGGACACAGGATGTATGTGTCCCTGAAGAAAACGCGACATGGGGATAATTTGATGGAAAAATTGAAAAATTCTTCAAGGGGTTAGAGGGGACTTTGTACGGATTTGTTGTTGCGAGGAACGACAAGTTTTTCTTTGTTTTCTTGCGTTCGATGTCATTTCGTATGATTTCGGTTTTCACTTGGCGTATCTACTAGTAAAAAATAACGCTCAATTTCTACAAACTATTTATTGTTGAACGACAATGTGGCTTAATCATGTTCTACATTTGTTAGAACTGATACTGTATGAAAACTTACATAAAACTGTTATTTTTAGAGAAAATAACTTTGTAACTTCTATGTTCTATGATCCATGTTCTATGTCTAATATTTAAACCTAAAAATTGTCACATGTTTATTTAGTTAATTGTTAGAAATGTGAATTGAGAAACCCGAATAAATAGCATTGTTTTTGATTTCTTCCAGGTTAGTAAGCTATTTTTTTTATTTATTCCTTTTTATTTCTTTGTATGTTATTATTTTATTTTGTGTATGTTATTCTGTTATATTTTAAACTAAAGAAAATAAAATCTTCCAGAATCATGACATCAAATCGTCTATTGCTTCAATTATGAAAATAAGAATTGATTACATTCTTATAAATCAAAACCGTAAGCTCTAATGACGACATCCATGAAGATAAGAAGAAAAATACATACAAATTCAAATGGATCCAACTTCATTAACTGCGGATTCGAAAGAAATATATTTTGATGCCGAAGAAGATGTGATGTTTAAGAATGAATATTTACAACTGATTTATTCACCCGCGTACGTGAGAACAGTATTTGGACAAGAATCACCAAAATCACAGGATACGGTAGAACTTTCAAGAAAAAGCAAGGATTTCAAGAGGATAAAGGAGGATTTTGTGCTGAATAATTTTGATGGTAAGAGTGCTTCAGTGAATTTATGGTTCGAAAAATTCGAGACGGAATGCACGCGTTGTGAAGTAGAAGAAGATAAAGACCAGATTTTTATTTTACGGTTGTTTCTGGGTGGAATAGCGAAAGAATGGTTTGATTCTAAATTGATTACATTAGGTTTAGACAAAAGTTTTCAAATATGGAAAGATAACTGCTTAGAGAGTTTTTGTGAAACGAGTTGGCATAAATATAGAGAGGCGTATTCATTTATTCAATTCAATTCAATTTATTCATCAAAAAAAAATACACAAAAATAAAAGATAAACAATTTCGTTCACAGAAATATTACAGTCTAAGCCAAGCTTGTATACTGTCATATTCTGTACATACTAACGATGAAAACTCCTTTCTAATGTGATCAAATAACAAATAAGTTTGCATACTTGAAAAGGTGAACAGCAAAAAGAAAAAAAAAATTACCACCGAATGGAAAACAAAATCAAGCAGAAAGAATGGTCTCGAATCTACTAGAATTCAACATAATGTATTTCCGGAGACGATCTTTACAAACTTTACTCTTTACATTGAAAGATACCTTCAGCTCATAAGGAAGAAGATTATAAAATTTGGGACCATAGTACAACCAACTTTCTTGCAGATGTTTTCTATGGAACCGCGGAATGAGAAGATTTCTATTCACAACCTGTCTTGTTAGGAATGCATGCTGCACCAATTCGCCTCTTCCTTTTATTTGATTCAACAATACTTCATAAATATAAAGCTGTTTGATATTCAGCCGGTCAGATTCCATATACAGCCTTTCAGATCCGAACCTTCTACTCAACTTCAAGATTATCTTCAATATCGTCTTATGTACTATTTCGAGACCTCGCATGTTATTTTCATTTATACCACCCCATATAACAATTCCATATCTCAGTACAAACAAAACTAAAGCGTCGTACACTCGGAAACATTCCTTCACAGAAAGAATATTCCGGACATTATAGAAAATATGAAACAGTTTCTTAATACGTTTCATAAGGTAAGCTGCATGCTCGCCCCATCTCAGATGTTGATCGATAATAACTCCCAAATACCTGACCGACTCGGCCTTTTCAAAAGCCGGGCACTGACATGTCAACAAATTACATTGATCCATATGAAGATGTATCCACTTAAACTCCGGCTGATCAGATGCTCTCAGTGAAAATGTAATGAACTTTGATTTAAATACAGTCAAACTTAACAAACAATGTGATAACAGTTGAAAAATAGTATTAACACCCTTAACCGCAATCTGATAAGCTTCCTCCCATGTATCCCCTCTGAAAGTTAAAACAGAATCATCAGCATACGCGACCATCTCAAGACTCGTAGCACGAAGCAACCAGTCAATAAAAACCAAAAAGAGGATCGGACCAAGTACAGTCCCCTGTGGGATGCCGATATCAACCTTCAATGGCCGTCTCAAGACGCTTTCTATCTTGACCCACTGAATCCGACCATCCAAATAACTCTGAAACAACTTCAAACTAACTCCTCTGACACCCTGATTTAGGTACATAGGAGGAATTTTAGTTGACTACGCTTTTAGGAAAGAATATTTGTTGTTGAATCTCCAATTTTCCAACTGACATATTAGTTGTTTTAGTTGTGACAAGTTTGCCAAATATTTTTCAAGATAGAATCGATCGATCAAATGTAACAATTTTCGAGAAATTATTGGGTGAGTTGCGAAAGTTCAAAAAAATATGGCAACGATCGAACTAATGAAAATCATAGAATGGATAAATCTGCCGAACAAATTCCTTCCTATTGACAAACAAATAGAAAACCAGTTAAGAAGGAACCATGCTCAATTTGTGAGAAGAATGGTTTTTCAGGTAGATTTCATCCGGAGACTTTATGTCGGCTAAGGAATAAATCCAATAATTTTGAACAAAAGAACGTACCCGGTAACATAAAAACTGTAAACAATGTTGGGGTACAGGATGAATTAAATCAGGCCATTTCAAACCAAAAAAAAAACTAAGACTACTGCCATTGATAAAATTGAAGGACGTAGGCCTATCGTCCCCGACTTTTCAAGTAGGCAGAGTATTCAGATAGATTCGATTTACGGGCGGCAAACATAGTCAAATTCTTGGGAAAATTTATGCACCGACACTTTCCGGAAATGTCGCAACTTTAGAAGCTAATATAAATGTAAAATCGTACGTCGATACGTCAATAAAAATTTGTGAAAATCAGAATAACCTTACTAAAATATTATTTAATATAGATTTTCACCAAGTAAGGTCTGATTCAATTCAATATTCATTAATTCATCTTGAATTTCTCAGTTTTCAAAAATGAGCACTGATTTTGATCAAATAATTTAACAATATCTTAACGTTGTTGAAGCGTGTATATTTCCATGACTAAAGGGCATAACCTACTGAACACAAATGACATGAGAAATGTCAAAAATAATATACAGTGTTGCCATTATAGCGTTTCAAATTGTATCATTCCTATCGGAAAATCGGTTAGTATGCTTTATAGATTACTTGGAATACTTGAGTTAAGACAATTTTGAAGAAGAATATTAAGCATATGGCTTTGAATAATTAATGTAATCCGTCAATGATAGATAAACTATTGGACAAAATCAAACACCAGCAATCTACACACTTCAAAAGTTATGTAAAACGAAATTTATTTCTTTAACTATCATAAATTTCATTATTTCTTTCCACTTTGTACTTGCACTTAATTCGATAATATTCAATGTCTGCAGCTGTCCCAGTTCTCACTTGCCAACTTTACTACCTCTCGATATCGACATTGCATCGGTTCAAGGTTGAACCCCAAGATTGACCCTCTTCGTACGCCAGAATAATACATTTTTTTCATCCCCGCCTCATAAAAAATTCTTTCTGAGTACCATTTACGGCTCGGGCGAGCGAACAAGTTTTGAGTGCTTCCTAGATATGAATTATGTACAGACGGCGCGCGCCACTGAAGACCGGAACGAATTTCGTCCGCCGCCATTTCGAGTGTATTTTGTTCCCGAAACAAAGTTCGGCCGCCGCTCAAAGTATTTCTACGTTTCAGTGGCCCCGCAAACTCTCGAACGAACCCAGACAATCTTCCTCCGCTATTTCGACTAATTGGCGTCCGGATTCTAGTGATCCTTGACGCCGACACATAAAATTCTATGGGGCCATAGAGGAACGGCCGGGCGTTTACGTCGCGGAGGTCACGAGAAGTCTTTCACGTGATTTTTTTAGAGTCCCGTATCTAATAATTGAGCAAACAGTATCGAGGCGAGTTTGAGGGCTGAGTCTGAATAAATATTTGATCTGCGAGCTGGTTTTACCGGGAAATAATCCATAAAACGCTCCGTGTAGGATAAGCGATAACGAGTCGGCGTCGCTGTGCGATTGTCGATAAAGAAGGTGAAAAATTGTTATTCAAACTCTTTTAGAAAACATTTTATACATATTCTGTTGACGACATTTTTTCCAAGTTGGTACCAGGATGCTTTCATCCTTCTTATCCATAATATGACATAAAACGGTATTAAATCTATTTTTATATCAAATCATAACTAATTTGTATTTTCTTCTATCTGGAGTTTTTTTAGAGTGATAGAACTTTCGATAGGTATAACTGTGAGTTGACAGAAGATAGAAGCCATGTTGTTTTGACATTTCTGTTCAGTAAGCATTGACAAATTATCATGGAAAGACTCACGCTGCAACAACGTTTACAAATTGTTGAAATTTATTTTCAAAATCAGTGTTCTGTTCGCCAAACTTATAAAGCACTTCGTGAAATTTATGGTTCACATAATCGTCCATCAGAGGAGTTTATTCGTCGAACTATCCATAGATTTCGGACAACATATTCTCTACTCGATGCAACAACAACAGCAAAACAAAGAACTGTACGTACAGAATAAAATATCGCTACTGTAAGTCATACTGTTGATAAATATTTGATAGATTCGGTCTTTACTTGGTGGAAACTCATTTTAATTAAAATAATGTATATGAGACAGTAATTTATTTATGTTTTTACTAAGGTTATTAATTGTCTTAAAAGCCGCGTTATAATTGAAACAACTTTTGAAATATTTAGCAATATTTTCAGATAATCCATTGATATAAGAGAACGAAAAATATCCTCTTTTATGATTGGGTACACGAGATTTTATCTGAAAATATTGCTAAATATTTCAAAAGTTGTTTCAATTATAACGCGGCTTTTAAGACAATTAATAACCTTAGTACCTACATCAAAAACAATAAAGATCGTACAAATAAAGAAAATAAATCCGGAGTCTACAAGTTGACTTGCAAAGATTGCCCTTTAGTATACATTGGCCAGACTGATAGATCATTCAAGAAACGTGTCCAAGAACATCAAAGGGGTTATATATCCAATTCTGTACATTCGACATATGCTAATTAATCATCTTAAGGAATTCAGGCATAATTTCAACAATAATTATGAAATTATCCACGTTGAAAGCAAAAGTTCTAGATTAACACTTTTAGAATTTCTTGAAATCGACAGGTATAGTCCGTGAAATCCTTTTGAACGAACAAACAGATGTTGATCATTCTCCATTACTGAATATTTTTCCTTAATGGCATTTTTAGCGGCAAACTCCATAAACACCTAGAGTTTTTATGACTTGTGCTTCCATTATTTGGTCACGTACCTAAAAATGTATTTAAACTCGGTTACACTGAATACCATCAGACAGTACAATGTAATACCTGAAGAAGCCACATCGTGGTGAAACAATTGTTGCAGTAGTACAAACATTTTTGTGGAAATAAATTACTGTCTCATATAAATTTTTTTAATCATACTGTTAATAATTATCCAGATTTGTCTATTCGTCGATGTTCACAACAAGTTGGACTATGTGCATCCACCAAATGGAAAATTTTGCGTAAAGATCTTGGTGTACACCCATACAAGATCCAACTGGTTCAAGAACTGAAGCCACTTGACCATAATAATCGTCGTTTGTTTGCTGATTGGGTCCTAGAAAAGCTTGAAGTTGATCCACTTTTTTATCGTAAAACTGTGTTTAGTGTTGAAGCTCATTTCTTGTTGAACGGCTATGTACACAAGCAAAATTTCCATATATGGAGTGAAATCAATTCTCAAGAAGTTCTGCAGGTTCCATTGCATCCTGAAAAATGCACTGTATGGTGTGCTTTACACACTGGAGGCATCATCGGTCCATATTTCTTTAAAAACGATGCTGGAGCTAATGTTACAGTAAATAGTGCTCGTTACAGATCGAGGATCAATGATTATTTGTTTCAAAATTTGAATGGTATCGACCCAGAAGTGTTTTTGTTCCAACAAGATGGTGCTACACCTCATGCTGCTACCGTAACAATTGATTTATTGAAAGAAAGATTTGGCGATAACAATATTTCGAGAAATCCCAAATCATCCGACATAACTCCACTGGATTATTTTCTTTGGGGTTTTGTCAAGTCATTGGTTTATGCTGATAAACCAGAAACAATAGACGCTTTGGAAGCCAACATAACTCGTGTTATTGATGAAATAAGGCCTGAATTACTCGAAAACTGGTCCAAAATTGGTCTGTTCGAATGCGGTTCCTCCGAGTTAGTCGTGGTGGACATATGCCGGAAATTACTTTTAAAATTACTTTTAAAATAAGAATATCATAAAATTACCTAAATAACGAAAAATTTGTTCGCTGTTAATACAATTTTTCTGTAGATGTGGTTAATGGATGAATATTATTATTATCCTGTGAAGATCCTTTATATAGCTTTTTACAGGTGACTTTCACGAAACAGTCCCGATAAACATCAAAGAATGGTAATACGGTTCGAGTGACGTAACTTTTTTAAGGTTTTCGGCGATTCTATTCATGAATGTGCTAACCGTTCATTTCTAAGAAGTGATAGTGTCTCTGTTCAACATTTTTCCAAACATTCTGTTACATTTCGAATGTCATTTCATTATATGCTAACATTATTTTCTGCGAAGACCTTCTGAAGAACACTGTCTTAACGGGATTCTCTGCAAATGACCGCACAACATATTTTAAAAGGTGTCAAATCAGGAGACGTTAGAGGTCATTCAACATGACCTCTCCTTCCAATCCAATTTTCGGGGAAATAATTAGAGATTATTTCGAACCAACGCCTGAAAATCCGTAGGAAGATGAATCCGCGAGCACGTTTCCCGGGAATATAAGCCCCTTTCGGTGCACTTGATAGATAACGCGGTTTCGGAAGTTGTTCCTTCCCCTGGAAGTATTCCTTCGAAGGGTGTCGAAATATCCGAGGTTATATTAAGTGTGTTTCTCAGTTCACTCGGGAACAAAGACCATGCACCGGATTACCGAAGTTATTATGAACTTTGAGCCCTCAACGCTCCACGACGTTTTGTTATGAGCAACGTCTTCGAGGTGCCTCACTAATCCCGGGATGATGCGGGATGGCGGGTTCTTTGACGTCATCGCTTCTGGAACTGTTCAATCAAACTTATTCCAGGAACAATCCAGGGTGGTAACACAGGGAAAAATGTTTACTCTGGAAATTGGGGGTTTAGGCACACGGATTATGAGGGTGGTATCGGTTGTTTTTTTCTAGAGTGATAGAACTTTAAATTGAAATAAAACACATTAACATCAAGATTGAAGGCAAATTTCTTTTTATTTGAAAGATAATTTTATGACATTTATGTTTTGGAAACAATTTCCGGCATACGTCCACCACGACTAGCTCTGAGGAACCGCATTCGGCCAGACCAATTTTGGACCACTTTTTCGAGTAATTCGGGCCTTATTTCATCAATAACACGGCTTCCAAAGCGTCTATTTTTTCTGGTTTATCAGCATAAACCAATGATTTGACATAACCCCGAAGAAAATAATCCAGTGGAGTTATGTCGCATGATCCCGGTGGCCAATTAATTGGAGCATTTCTCGAAATAATGCTATCGTCAAATCTTCCTATCAATAAATCAATTGTTACGGTAGCATCATGAGGTGTAGCACCATCTTGTTGGAAGCAAAACACTTCTGGGTCGATACCATTCAAATTTTGAAACAAATAATTACTGATCATCGACCTGTAACGAGCACCATTCACTGTTACATTAGCTACAGCGTCGTTTTTAAAGAAATATGAACCGAAGATGCTTCCAGCGTGTAAAGCAGACCATACGGTGTATTTTTCAGGACGCAATGAAACTTGCAGAACTTCTTGAGGTTTATTTTCACTCAATATATGGCAATTTGGCTTGTTTACATAGCCGTTCAATCAGAAATGAGCTTCATCACTAAGCACAATTTTACGATAAAAAAGTGGATCAACTTCAAGCGGTTTTAGGGCCCAATCAGCAAACAAACGACGCTTATTATGGTCAAGTGGCTTTAGTTCTTGAACCAGTTGGATTCTGTATGGGTGTAGACCAAGATCTTTACGCAAAATTTTCCATGTGGTGGATGCACAGAGTCCAACTTGTTGTGAACGTCGACAAAAATCTGGATCATCATTAACACTATGGCTTACAGCAGCAATATTTTCTTCTGTACGTACAGTTCTTTGTCTTGTTGTTGTTGTTGTTGCATCGAGTAGAGAAAATGTTGTCCGAAATCTATCGATACTTCGACGAATAAGCTGCTCTGATGGACGTTTATGTAAACCATAAATTTCACGAAGTGCTTTATAAGTTTGGCGAATAGAACACTGATTTTGAAAATAAATTTCAACAATTTGTAAACGTTGTTGCGGCGGAGTCTTTCCATGATAATTTGCCAATGCTTACTGAACAGAAATGTCAAAGCAACTTGGCTTCTACCTTCTGTCAAATCACAGTTATCCCTATCGAAAGTTCCATCAGTCTAAAAAAGACACCCGATACAAATATTTATACGTTAATGTACAAAAAGTTCATTTTACACGTTTAGTTCCTATTCTCAATACGTACAATCACTTTTTGGATTTAGGTAGGTGGAGATAAGGAGTTATCCTCAACGGTTAAGTAAAAGTTGCTACTCTAAAAATATATTGCGATCGCGAAATCTGTTAGCTTGCACATGAGTGGCTTAATGAACGGAAAAAAGCACAGTAGAAAAGTGGCGTACAAGAAATGTTGCAACAGCGTCAGGGAGTCCTACGTGATTCGACCGAAGGTAGCAATTAATACCTATTTTGAAGAGAAACCGGAAGAATATTTGTTACAAGGTTTGGAGAAGCTTTTTTCTCGATCTAACAAATGTATGGAAGTATGGAGACTACACATAGGAAATCTGTATCGAATAAACAAAGGACTCCCATAACGAATTTATGCGGCGTTGCCTCTCTTGTGTTTGAGAGGGTTGTGTTAAGAGCGGGGTAGAAGGCATTGTGACGGTTCAGACAAAGATGTTTAATGCCCAGTAAAAATCCATTGGTTTTCGGGATAAACAACATTTTCGAAATTTTAACAAAGTCACGCCCTCCGTCATTCATTTTGGTTCAAATGTGCAAACCAAGTCCGTATGCGGACTTCGAAAATACCCCCCATACAAATTTATTGTGAATAAATTTTGAATATTTCGAGGAAAACAAAAAATACTATACCTCGTATTCGAGTAAACTCTCTACGTTTCTATAACGTGAACATTTCTGACAAAATACATAAAATACGAGTTATTCAGGAGGAATCGTTATGAAACAAACGAAATTCAGATTGCAGTATACGCACTGTATTCCGACAGGAAGTCGTAACACTATGAAATAATATACTAAAAACCATTTGTTTTCTGAAAGAGAAATTTCTCATTCTGTTAATTAAATCTCACTTAACTAGGCGTTTATTTATTGTCACGTTTTAGCATAAATGAGTGTGCGAACGCCAAGGGTAGTATGTCGACCCGATTCAACTACGTCGTGCATAAATGAGGAAGGTTTCCGTTTCCGAACGAAACGCTGCGCGACCCAATCACGCTCGTTTCCTTAACGAGACGCGTCCGTTGTTCCTCGTTCTGTACGTAACAACAACGAACCCAATAACCGATGGACCGATCCGGGTCGCTTTACCAAGGTCTCGCAGCGTCGGTTGGAAATCCAATTAATTAAAAACCGGGAAAACCTCGCGAAAAACCACGCTCGCCGTTCCGGCGGAAAATCGATGGCGCGGAATTAATGCAACACTCTCCAATTAATTAGTATTTCGTGCATTTGTTTGTCACGTGTTCCGTTAATTGTAGTCCTTTTCGAAGGACGGATATTTCACGGTTAACGGGGGATGCGTGTATGGGGGCGGGGAAAATGCGGGATGCTTCGGTACGAAAGTAATATTGGGGTGTCCAGAATTAGAGGTTCATCACTGGAAACGTATTGAGATGGACGAATAAAAACAAATAAGGAATTCAAAATATCAGAAATCTAAAGAACTTTCAACATATACATTCAAAATATATATTATAATAACATTAATAGTTGTATATAAATTTTTCTTTATATGACATTGTATACAACATGTATACGTTAATTTTTTTCCCTTAATGTGAAAGCCAAAAAGGGATACAGATATGATCTAATATATAATCTAAATATAAAATATATCGGGTGTTTTTTTTTAGAGTGATATAATTTTCGATAGGGATAACTGTGATTCGACAGAGGGTAGAAGCCATGTTGTTTTGACATTTCTGTTCAGTAAGCATTGACAAATTATCATGGAAAAACTCACGCCACAACAACGTTTAAGAATTGGTGAAATTTATTTTCAAACTCGGTTCAGCAAATTTGTAGAGCACTTCGTGAAATTTAAGGTTTACATAATCGTTCACCAGAGCAGCAGTTTATTCGTCGAACTATCGATAGATTTCGGACAACATTTTCTCTACTCGATGCAACAACAACAACGTAAAGATCTTGGTCTTCCCCTATACAAGTTCCAACTGGTTCAAGAACTAATGCCACTTGACCATAATAAGCGTCGTTTGTTTGCTGATTGGGCCCTAGAACAGCTTGAATTTGATCCACTTTTTTATCGTAAAATTGTGTTTAGTGACGAAGCTCATTTCTGGTTGAACGGCTATGTAAACAAGCAAAACAGCCGTATATGGAGTGAAAACAATACTCAAGAAGTTCTGCAGGTTCCATTGCATCCTGTAAAATGCACTGTATGGTGTGCTTTACACGCTGGGGGCATCATCGGTCCATATTTCTTGAAAAACGATGCTGGAGCTAATGTTACAGTGAATGGTGCTCGTTACAGATCGATGATCAATGATTATTTGTTTCAAAATTTGAATGGTATCGACCCAGAAGTGTTTTGGTTCTAACAAAATGGTGCTACACGCTATGCTGCTACCCTAACAATTGATTTATTGAAAGATAGATTTGGCGATAACATTATTTGAGAAATGCTTCAATAAATTGGCCTCCAAGATCATGCGACATAACTCCACTGAAGATTTTACCAGATGAAACAATGGAACAATAAACTTGTAGTTTATCTAAACTTACTTACTTATAACAATAAATCTCAATGTAAAAATTGCCGGTCTCACTTCAAGATCTGTAACAATTTCTATTCATTCTCCCATCGTGTGAGAATCGAGGAAACCTAATACTCGTCCCGCGTTGCAACATATTTAAGACATTCAAAGTCACGATCCCCATCAGTTCAGCGTTATGCAAAACCCACCCTCGCCCTTAACGAGAGGAAAACGCTCTGAATATTCAAAGAGACGACTTATCCATCGCCTCCTAACCCATTTCAGCGACGAAAAAATCCCTCGACACACACACAGATAGAGAAGGAAAGGGAGAAAAAAAGAAGTGGCAGCGAAGAAGAAAAATAACGCGATTCCTCTCACCAATTACCATGCAAATACAGCGTGAAATCGCGGCGGCGCGACAAAAGAAAAACGTTATCCCGTTCTTCACTTGTTTCCGAATGCAATACGGGAGTTTTCGGTGTGATCAAACAAAGGCGGCGTGGATCGGAGACCGACCTAACCGAAAATTAGCATTTAGAAAGCCGGTAAATTCGCAGGTAACTCGACTTACATATAAAATCGGACGGGACGCGCGCGCGATTTTCTTTTGTTTGCGACGTCCCGGCCGTCTTGATTCGCTTCCCGGTGATTATATCGGGAGAGGTGTCGTCACGTAGGTCATTTGCATTTATTTCTCCATTTCCGCTGATTTCGATGGAAATGTGGGGTTTTCCGGGAAGAATGGAAACAGTCCAAATGAATTTTCCAGTTTTCATAAAGGGGGCTTATTTTTTCGGGGAAACGGAGCGTGTGCTTCTAATGAATTCTAGGAAGCTGATTTGATTTTCAATTGAGCGTTGAATCTTGCATGTTGAGGTAGATGAACTATTCTGAGCGGAAAATTTCCAGAAATTTTCCAGCGGCATAAACGAAATCAAAATTTTCATTGGATGGCTACGAACGAACTAATTTGGATTTTCGTGAAAATTTATTAGTTTCCCTTCTATTATCAAAATGAATCTGAGCTTCCTGAAATTGCATCAAATAAAAAAATTCGAATATCAAAACAGATTTAATCTGTCAGTCTTCTACAATTTTAATTTCGAAAAAATTTTTTTCAAAAAACTTTTAGAATTAAATTAGGGCCGATGAAGAGATTATCAGAAGTCTAATTGGTTTTTGAAGATAAAGTGCATGTTTTGAGAGATTTTTGAATTAAATTATTCGAATATTTGAATATATTGAATATTTCAAATGAATTATATTTTTTGAGAAGTCCTTGAAGTTGTGTTCATGTTTTTGGAAAGCAATTGGAGTTCCTAATGGTAAGATCAGAAACAAAATTTTGTTTGCTTTAAATATTTTTTTATTAATTTCAATGACTTTTTTATATCTGTTGGTTTATTTATTCCATTTGACATTATATACTGAGTTTTGATTATATACGTCTATTAAATATAAGCGGTGCTTATTGTAGAAATTAATTTAATTCTAAAAGTTTTTTGAATAAAAATTTTTTTTTTCAATTTAAATTGTAGAAGACTAACAGATTAAATCTGTTTTGATATTCAAATTTTGTTCTATTTCTTCTATCAACTAAAAAGCCTTCTTCTATTTTATTTTACTGATTGTTAGTTGATTTTGATATTTTAAATATTATCTAGGGCCTTCGAAGGGATTATTGGAATTCCAATTGTTTTTTGAAGATATAGTGCATGTTTTGAGAGGTTTTTGAATTAACCTATTTGAATATTTAAATATATTAAATATTTCAAATAAATTATATTGTTTGAGAAGTCCTCCAGTTGTGTTTTATGTTTTTGAAAAAGAATTGGTTGTTCATAATGATAAGATCAGAAACAAAATTTTGTCTCCTTCAAATATTTATTTATTAATTTTAAATTACTTTTTTTATATTCGTTGGTTCATTTATTCCATTTGACATTGTATATTGAGTTTTGATTATATACGTCTATTAAATATGAGCGGTGCTTATGTAGACATTAATTTAATTCTAAAAGTTCTTTGAATGAAAATTTTTTTGAAATTAAAATTGTAGAAGACTGACAGATTAAATCTGTTTCGATATTCAAATTTTGAGAAATAATTCCCCGTTACAAAGACGGAACCAACGCCACACCGATGAAAGGTCCAAAAACCCTTTAAAACATCGACCGAGGGGGCAGTAAACCATTTTACGAGCCACCCCCGTAACACGCGACAGGAATTTCATAGCGGGATTTTCCTCGGGCAATTTGAGGAACGCAGATTAATCCTGTCGGGAATCGCATCGACGTACGGGAAAAAAACAAATTGATATCGGCGCATTTTTGCCCACCGCACTCTGAAACTGGAAAGGCGTACCGAACTTTTAATCGAGAGAACCTTTTTTTTCCGTTTTATGGGCAGATTCGCGCAAACCGCGGTCGTGGGCGCCGCTCCGGGGTCCCGTCGTCTGCGTCTGACAGTTAAAACGGCGGCGGCGAACGTACGGTTAGTTTTTAATTATCAGAAAATCGATTAAGTAATTTTCCCGCTCGCAGCCGACGTCTGTGGAACTGACTGAACTAATTCGAGGGTGAAGCGATTTTTATTGGGCATTATATTCGAGTGAACGATTGTGGAAGGGAACAAAGGGTTGGAGCTGCGCCGGGTTCTGCCGAGGAATTTTTGGACTATTGAAACGAATCGGGAGTTTTAGTCGGCTGTTAGCCATTAGACTTGGGATGTTTTTCGCTAAAATAAATGGAGGTTTATGCTTGATAGGAGGTATATAAAATTATTCAAATATTTTAATATTTACAGATATATTCTGTTAGCCTTCTACATATATAATTTCAAAAAATTATATCCAATATTACAACTTCAATCAAATTAATATACCACTTATATCACAGAACATATAAAATAAAGATTCATTATAACATATCCAAATGATATAACAAAATCCAATAAATATAAATTGTTAACAAAACTCCTATAAATCAAATATTTTGAGTGGACAAAATTTTGTTTCTGCTCATCCCATTTATGAAAACAGATATCTTTCAAAAATGTTTAACATAATCTTAAGAATTTCATTATAAAACTATCTTATTCAGAATATTCAATATTATTGGATATCTAACTAAGTTACTTTTTAGAAAATCTCAAGATATGTAAAAACATTACTAAAAAACGAGTTTTAAGAGAGACTTTGCTTCGTCAGTACTCAATCATATTCATATTAAATAAAATGTAACATCAATCAACAAAAAATATTTTCTCACCTTTTAACAATTCAGAAAGCTTCTGGTAAATGAATACTGAAAATTTAAATGGAGTGTAATGTTAAGTCGAAATAAATAGTTCTGTGGTTTACCTTTGATCTAAAAGATTGAAAGCCAATTTAACGACCTCTGTTATAGCTCAAGAACAATCTGTATAAAGAATGTTAAGGAAACCAAATAATTATATATTATGAATAATATAAAATAAATGGAGGTTTATACTTGATAGAAGGTATATAAAATTATTTAAATATTTTAATATTTACAGATATATTCTGTTAGCCTTCTACCTATTTAATTTCAAAAATTTATATTTAATATTATAACTTCAGGAAGGACTAATTTATATTTATTGGATTTTGTTATATCATTTGGATGTCTTATAATGAATGTTTATTTTATATGTCATTTGATATAAGTGGTACTTATATGACATCAATTTAATTCATGAATTTATAATATTAAATATAAATTTTTGAAATTAAATATGTAGAAGGCTAACAGAATATATCTGTAAATATTAAAATATTTAAATAAATAATTTTCGCTGATTCGATTCCTTTTCTTCTGGCGTGTCGAAAGTAAAGGAGTTGCTCGATTTTATAGTAAAACTCAAAAATAAAGATTGAACCACTCTTCCTCAACAGAAGAAATGAAAAATAATGGATTTCTTTTTCTTCAACCTTTCACTAGTAGCTCGCATTAGAATCAAGGTCAGGTGAACTGACAATATGCCAAAAACGGACAACAATACAGGGAAATAGAAGAAAATGAAAGATAGAAATAGAGACGAAGGAAAGAAATTTCGGTCCTTAAAAAAATCTAAAGATCACGACGCTTCGTCTACGAGCCTGTTCTGTTAATACGATTGTTAAGCTTTCAATTCATTGACTATACCGTACTGTAGAGCCCATTTTACTACAAAAACGAGGCTAAACGCATTTCTCTGATCGCATGAAATTATTTAAATATTTTAATATTAGCCTTCTACATATTTAATTTTAAAAAATTATATTTATAATTATAACTTCAGGAATTAAAATAATGTCATAGAAGTACCACTCACATCAAACGACATATAAAATAAACATTCATTATAAGACATCCAAATGATATAACGAAATCTAATAAATAAAAATTGTTAACCAAAATCCTATAAATTAAATATTTTGGATAGACAAAATTTTGTTTCTGCTGATCAATTTTATGAAAACAAATATCTTTCAAAAAAGTATAACATAATCTTAAGAATTTCATGATAAACCTATCTTACTTAGAATATTCAATATTATTATATATCTAAATTACTTTTAAGAAAATCTCACGATATGTAAAAACATTATTGAAAAACAGGTTTCAAGAGAGACTTTGCTTCATCGGTACTCAATCATATTATTCAATATAATATAACATCAATCAACAAAAATATTTTCTCACCTTTTAACAATTCAGAAAGCTTCTGGTAAATGAATAGTTAAAAATTTGAATGGAGTGTAATGTTAACTTAAATAAATAATTCTGTGGTTTACCATTGATCTGAAAAATTGAAAGACAATTTAACGGCCTCTGTTATAGCACAAGGACTATCTGTATAAAGAATGTTAAGGAAACAGAATAATTATATATTATGAATAGAATAAAATGAATAGAGGTTTATACTTGATAGAAGGTATATAAAATTATTTAAATATTTTGATATTAGCCTTCTACATATTTGATTTCAAAAAATTCAAATTCAAAAATCTCAAGTCGTCATCATGTTTTCTTTCATAAAGTATAAAATGAATAATTGAAATTAATATAAGAAAAATAAATATTAACTTTCGCTATTTTATTGATTTACACGACAGTTGTTTCGTTATACCATGACTTCATCAGGTGAGTATTTAAACTGAGGTATACAATGCAAAACATGACCTTAAATACACAACTCTGGTACAAAAAATAGAGGGGTGGAGAGGGATCGTTTACAATTAATGAAAAATATTAAGTAGGGGGACCTGTTTAAATCTATTTGATCATTCAATAAAATTTGTCTTTTATTATATCTATTGATCTCTTAAGTTTCTAACAGATTTAGTTTCTGACTTTTGTTTTCGATATGTAATATTTCATAGTTCATATTAAAATTATGGCCAGTCTCTAACAAATGGTTGGCATAAGTTGAATTTGGTTTATTATTAATATAACATTTTCATGTTCTCGTATCCTTGTTTGGAATGACGGCCTGTCTGTCCCACATATACACATGGGCAATAACTACATGTTAACTTGTAAACTCCAAATTTTTTGTTAAGCAGCCAAAAGTATTAATGGTTTCAAAAGAGATGTTCTTTTTTCTTCAAATATCTAGCAATCTTTTCAGATTTTTGGCTTATGTAAGTTAATGAAATAAATTTGCTTTCGTTTGAATTTTGAAATTTTGGATATACAAGTGATATTGCTTTCTTGTAATTTATTTTATCAAGTAAATTTTCTACAAATGAAGTCATGGTATGACGAAACAATTGTCGTGTGAATCAATAAAATAGCGGAAGTTAACATTTGTTTTTCTTATATTGAAGATGAATTTTCTTCAAGTAAAGACCGAGACAGTCAAGAATTAAAATTAACTCAACCCATTACTTGATTCAATATCAAACAACCCTAATTTCATGCTAGGCATTATAGGGAAACTAAAATTCAGCAGCGCTCATGAACCTCGAGCTCGATTTTCACCGGGAAGCATGAAAATCTCCGAGCCGTTTCTTCCAAAGCTAATATTTGAAAACCTATCCCTTCTTATATGTGGTTTTCATTACTTGGTCCCTATTTTCGTTTGTATTTCCTCCTGTCACGATTTCCATTAAACCTCCAGCGGCAGCATCTATCGATCAGCTGTCCGCAAGTGTTATCACTGTTTTGTAGACACGCGTTCTTGTTTCCCCCCCTTACCCCGTACAGGATCCTAGTAGTTTTCTCGCCTCTTATGCTTATTATCGCGCAGATAATGGTAATGACGCATAAAAATACGACGGCATAACGGGGGGAGATGGATATCTATCATTATTATCGGGCTATTACAGCTCCCCAAACTAAAAGGGGCCGACAGAGATTTATAATTAGCGATGGTTTCTAACGGGGACATTTTCCTTTTGAGGTTGGTATTTTATGAACTGGCGGTCTTGTTTTTTATGCATACGCCACGACGTGAATATGAGTTAATATTAATTAATTAAGGAAAATAATTAATAATCCCCTTATTAGTGTCGGTTTAACTTTATCGTCTCTTTGGTAGTTTACCTTTTGAAGCACGCATATTTCCAAAACACAAGAATAAATTAGAAACAATCTTCGGCTTCTAGCACATCCGCTCGCTGTTTAATGCGGATAATGATCGAATTTAAAGCTATTTTATTATTTTCATTCACCAATAACCGAATAAAAATAATAAGATAAAAAAAATTAAATACATTTTCTTGTAATAAAATGAAAACTCTCTTAGACGGACACCAATGGGACCACAAAAAGTTTTCCATTCGAGAGAGGTGTCCTGTCAAAAGAAATCCTTGGAAATAAAATGATTTCCAATTTGAAATTGTAGCCATCGAAGATTTCGAATTGGATCCTTCGCCAAGTACTAAAAGGTCTTTCAATATGAGTGATAGTGTTTCAAATAGACAGGTTACCATATGGTGTAGCTCTTTTACGGTTCTATGCAGAGCTTCATACTTTTAAAATAAATAGAGATTTATACTTGATAGAAGGTATATAAAATTATTTAAATATTTGCCTTCTACATATTTAATTTCAAAAAATTATATTCAATGAAGATCCATGCAGGCGTTCAAGAGTTATGCCGATTGAAAGTTTTTGATAAAATCCATAAAACATCCTAATAAGATGCGGTTTTTTACTTGATAGAAGGATAATTACAAAGTTTGAATATCAAAACAGATTTAATCTATTAGTCTTCTACAATTTAAATTTCAGAAAAAAAAATTTAAAAAACTTTTAGAATTAAATGAATGTCTAATAATAAGCACTGCTTATATTTAATACACCTATAAAAATTAAAATTCCCTATACAATATCAAATGGAATAAAAAAAAACAAAAAAATTAATTATTAATTAAAATTTAAAATAAGTAATATCGAAAGTTTCGTTCCAAGCATACGCACCTGAACTCGTCAGAAAGGCACGTGGTACGTATGTTTTACCTTTGACAAACATTTGAAAACATGTTCAGTTTCTGGTCTTATATTTATGAAAACTAAATCTTTTTCAAAAATACACAACATAATTTTAAGAACTTCTCCAGAACTAATTTATTTGAAATATTTAATATGTTTACATATTTAAATAAGTTACTAAAAAGTTCTCAAAAACATGTAGCACATCCTCAAAAATAATTAAAAATTCAGTTAACGTCAGTTTAACTTTACATTTATAATATTAATTCAATTGAAAATAAATAAACTTGTAATCTTACTAAACAATTTCTGGAAAATCTGTGAATGCAATTAAACTACCTACCTACATCTAATATCCAAGGTGGTCTATGTTTTATGCTAAACACAGAAATCACACAAACTTTTTAAGGCATTTTATGGCCTGCATTAAACCACTGGAAACTGTACAATGAATTTCATTATTCAGAAACCTAATATAATTATATATTATATATAAAATAAAATAATAAGTGCTTATTATTAGACATTAATTTAATTCTAAAAGCTTTTTTTTATTTTTTTTTTTAATTAAAATTATGGAAGACGAACAAATTAAATCCGTTTTGATATTCAAAGTTTGTAATTATCCTTCTATCAAGTAAAAAACAGCATCTTTTGAATAATGAAATTTATTATACAGTTTCCAAACTTCTGTGTTTCTGTGTTTAGCATAGAACATATATAACCTTGGATATTAGATGTACCTACCTAGTTTCATTGCATTCACAAATTTTCCAGAAATTGTTTGGTAAGATTACAAGTTTATTTATTTTTAATTGAATTTATATTATAAATGTAAAGTTGAACTGACCTTATCTGAATTTTCAATTGTTTTTGACGATTTTCTACACGTTTTTGAGAATTTTTGAAGTAACTTATTTAAATATTTAAACATATTGAATATTTCAAATAAATTAGTTTTGGAGAAGATCTTAAAATTATGTTGTGTATTTTTGAAAGAGATTTAGTTTTCATAAATATAAGACCAGAAACTGAAAATGTTTTCAAATGTTTATCAAAGGCAAAAAATACGTACCACGTGCCTTTCTGACGAGTTCAGGTGCGTATGTTTGGAACGAAAATTCCATATTACTTATTTTTAATTTCAATTAATAATTTATTTTTTTGGGTTTTTTTATTTCACTTGATATTGTATAGTGAATTTTGATTTTTATACATATATTAAATATAAGCAGTGCTTATTATTAGACATTAATTTAATTCTAAAAGTTTTTTAAAAAAATTTGTTTGAAATTAAAATTGTGGAAGACTAACAGATTAAATCTGTGTTGATATTCAAAGTTTATAAAACATCATGTATCTCTTAAACTAATATAGTTGGGACATATTTCGAGCACTGATTCAGACTCACCAAAATGTCCTGCATCTACCCTGAAAGCCTGTACAATCATTCGTGAAACACCCTGTATATAGTAACAAGTTCCAAAAACCTCTGCTGATGGAGGAAAGGATTCAAGATGTATTTATTACAATGAAAACAAAGATAATCATTTTCAAGTTCCTTTATGAATTAACTTGAAAATTTATTTAACAATTAAGTATTTTCCCTGAAACAGAATTAGATCCTGCACTACAAAATTTGAATGGGCAGTTGAAAATTAGAACAACATTTACATTATCAAAATCATTTAATCAAAAATCGTACCAAAATAGATACTGATTTGTCATTTATAATGAATTTTCGATAAATACGAAAATAATCTATATTGCTTATGAAAATGGCTTTTTTAGGGTTAATTATCATTAGGGAATTTCGAATCCTCGAACTTTTCTTTGCCATATATCTTAATTTGAGACTATTCCATCACCGAAGAGGATTAAAAACGAAGACTTCTCCTGCTAAATGCCGAAACTTTGTCTTTCCCATTTCCATCTGTAGCAGGATATTCGGAATATTTAATATTTCAAGGCGAAACCTTCCAGGAAACCGAATATTTCGTCAGGAACATGTCTCTTCGCTCGGTTATTACGTTACAAATGGAAAATGGCGACTTTCATCGCGGAAAATTAATTTCAGCGGTCGTCTAGAGAATTGGCGGAGAATTCGCCCGAGATGCACGTTAATTTAATACAATACCACTCCGGAGGTTCGATATTGGAAAAATGCGGTTTTTCCCTTGGCGGGTTTCGACGCCTAGATCGACAGGAAGTGGCGAATTTTTTTTTGTGTTCCGAATTTGAGGCACGATCCCTGAATTGAAAGATGGAAGATTAGGGTTGCGGTTGAATCCAGAGATAGGTGACAGGTGAATTCTACCAGGTAATGTTATTGGCATGTTGAGCATAGCCCTTATCATAGCGACTGCTCAGCAGTCTCTACAGTCCACCCCAAGAGGTAGAAAGTGTGATGAGGATTACGCCATAACATCGCGCGAAGCGAGAACCCTTCCGAAGAGATGAACCCACCAGCTTCCAGTTTGGGCACCGACTCGACAGCCAGAACCGTCTGATTGGTAACAGCGAAGCACTATTCAACCTCTACAGGCTCTGCAGGTCAGTACCCGAGTTGGTTTGAGACGCAACTCACCCGCCGGAGGGAATTCTTATCCATCCATCCGAACGCAGTTCCATGAACTAATATAATCCCAAGATTGATGACTACTATTGATCCTGGTACGAGCACAACAAATAATCATTGATCATCGATCTGTACCGAGCACCATTCACTGTAACATTAGCTCCCAGCATCGTTTTCAAAGAAATATGAATATGGTGCCTCCAACGTGTAAAGCACACCATACAGTGCATTTTTCAGGATGCAATGGAACCTGCAGAACTTCTTGAGGATTGTTTTCACTCCATATACGGCAATTTTGCTTGTTTACATAGCGATCAACCAGAAATGAGCTTCATCACTAAACACAATTTTACGATAAAGACGTGGATCAACTTCAATCTGTTCTAGGGCCCAATCAGCAAACAAACGACGCTTATTATGATCAAGTGGCTCTAGTTCTTGAACCAATTGGATCTTGTATGGCTGTAGACCAAGATCTTTACGCAAAATTTCCATGTGGTGGATGCATAGAGTCCAACTTGTTGTGAACGTCGACGAATAGACAAATCTCGATCATCATTGACACTATGATTTACAGCGATATTTTCTTCTGTACGTACAGTTCTTTGTCTTGTTGTTGTTGTTGCATCGAGAAGAGAAAATGTCCGAAATCTATCGATAGTTCGACGTATATGCTGCTCTGATGGACGATTATGTAAACCATAAGTACGCTATAAGTTTGGCGAATAGAACACTGATTTTGAAAATAAATAAATACCTGTATTTAAGGCCATTGACCTAAGTAATTCAGCCCTTTAGTTCAAAACAATTACAATTGGTTGCAAAAAAATTATATGTATGTATGTAATGGTTAAATGTCTACACTTGCTAGCTTCTTAGTTTTTCTAGATGTCCCACTGGCTCTTGATGGAATTGTTCAAGAACATCTGCATCCTCTAATCTCTTCGAGAACCTTCCATTCAACTTCTTGATACTTTGTTGTCTAATTGGTTCTACTTTTGTTAGCTCGTAAAGGAGATTATTTGACGGATTATGTAGGCGGTTTCTTAGGTTTCTCAACTTAGTTATCATTCCGAGCGATGTCGTTTCAGCCACTTCTATTATTTTCCACAGATATTCCTTGCAATTTGCATATAGAGGATGACCGTATTCAATTATTGGTCTATATATCGTTTTATTTATTGTCGTTACCGTTTTCATGTCAATGCCTTGGTCCTTATATGTTAGACATTTGAATTGCTTGGCTCTAGTGATGCCTTTTTTCTTCATAATGTTGGCATGCCGTTTCAGACTGGCTTTGTTGTCTAGATGAATTCCCAGGTATTTTATTAATGGGGAAGGTATAACTTTTTTATTGTTTATGGAAATAGATGGAGAGTTTTCGTGGATGTTGTGATTGAATATTATAAGTTTTGATTTCGCTGGGTTTACTTTTAGTCTCTATCTAGTCAACCATGCTGTGATATCATCTATACGAAGTTGCAGTTTTTCTATGCAGCACTGAAGTGTCTTCTCGTGTGAAATAGCCATTGTGTCATCGGCATATTGTAGAATGTTGTGCCTGCTATTTGGTGTTGTTCCAATGTCACTACAATATATATTGAATAGGAGTGGAGATCCTTGAGGTGTACCTTGCATGGGAGTAAAGAATTCTAAAAATGTTTCATTTATTTTCACTCTCAGTTTTCTGTCCTCTAGGTAAGCTTTGATGATATGGACAAGGTGAGTAGGGGTGTTTTTCTTGTGCAATTTGTAGAGCAAACCCTTTGACCATACACTATCAAACGCTTTTTGGATATCTATGCTTACTGCAGCTGTTTTTCTTTTGTTTAACTGAGCATTCTGTAGATTAGAACATAATATTGTGAGAGGGTGATTTATTTTTACGAAATCCGAATTGATGGTTAGGTATATGCTTATCAAGATGTTCTTCAAGTTTTTTTTCATTATTTTCTCAAATAATTTTCCCAGGACAGGTAGAAAGATAATGGGCCTATAGTTTTTCACCTTGGATTGATCTCCGTTATCCTTTGCTATGAGGATAACAATTCCTGTTTTCCACCATTGAGGAAATGTATAGTTATTCAGACACCATTCGCACAACTCCATTATATGTGAATGAATGTTATGTTCCAACTTCTTAACGATTTTCCAAGGTATGTTATTCATTCCAGGGAAGCTGTTTCTTGAATTATGTAGTAGTTCCTAAAATGTGTCCTCATCTAATTTTATAGGTGTGTCATTCTTCGCCTTCTTGTAGAAGTAGCTATAGTACCAGACATCTACTTGCTTTTCCGTTTCTGTGTCGAATTTTTTATCTCTGTCGTGTTGATAGGTTTGATTTAGGGTTTAGCAAAAATTTTAGTCTTTTCTTCATCAGTCCTATGTTCTTTGTTATTTGCAAGGATTGTAGGAATCTTGTGAAATTTTTTTGTATCTAGACCATTTCTTGATTTGTTGATAGAAACTCTTCCCTTTGGATTCATTGATTTTGAAAATAAATTTCAACAATTTGTTAACGTTGTTGCGGCGTGAGTCTTTCCATGGTAATTTATCAATGCTTGCTGAACAGAAATGTCAAAACAACATGGCTTCTACCTTCTGTCAAATCACAGTTATTCCTAGCGAAAGTTCTAAAAAACACCCGATAGTTCGTGTATCACATTCTTAATGAATAAAATAGTGTTCAATTATCCAATGTAAAAAGGATTTTCATTGAATGAAATCGATATTATATATAACCTAAGTTTATTGACATTTTTTACCCAAAACTGAGTTTAAATAGCTCATTATCAAGAATCAGAACCTGCTTGTTTGAAATCAGATATAAAACTGATCGATCTAAACGAGTTAATCGCCAATGAAAAATCACATAACTATATTTCATCGATTAATTAGTTAACTGTTTCCGTCTGGATCCATCCGAAAGATTTCGAAATAAACGCGATCAATATCTATAATTTTCCTAATTCCCACCGTTGGAAACGTTAAAGCGACCGTTTATATTCTTCAACCTTAGATCGTAACGAAACTGGCCTCTAAGTATCCCAACAGCTTATTTGTTTGTTCTTCTGATGGATACCTACGATAATTATCACTTAATTGAGATGAATGTGTAAAATGTGGGGCCTGTAGCCCTCGGGCCCCCATTTAATAACCAGGTCCGAGCGTACCTTAACAAAGAGTCTGGAAATAGTTGCACGTCTCTGGAGATATCGATCTTCCGTATCTACGTACCGAAATTCATTTTTAACACATCATGCAACAGCCTCGGTCACGAATGCTTTGTTTATACTTCGGGGTGATAAATCCTCGATAAAAAATTAGTCACCAGCTACAAATTTCGATGCGGTGGTATATTTTCGAGCGTGATAACTGCCATGCGACTTGTCGATAAAACGCAGCAATTTATATTCTTTTATTGAGGTATTGAAGGAAAGAATTTGATTACCCCGAGGTTCAAATTGTGATTCTTATGTAGTTTTACTCGAAAAGGTCGATGACATGCAGCGTAAACAGACAGAACAGAATGAAAACGATGCGTTTGTCGAGTAAACGTGTTCGTTGTGAAACTCTAGAAATACTACGCTGAGGTTTTTTTATTCTATAGTGGAAATAAAGAATGTCTTCAACAGTCGACAGAATGTTCAATTTCAAGACAAAAATAGGTCTGCAAATGCTTCAAATCCCAACTAGAGGATTATCGCGTGTTCAATTGTCATCGAGATGTTTTCTTTCAGCTCCATTTTTTCATCAATATCATAATAAAATAAATAGAGGTTTAAACTTGATTGAGGTATATAAAATTATTTAAATATTCTGATATTAGCCTTCTACATATTTAATTTCAAAAAATTATATTTAATATTATTTATTAGATATTTTAATATTAGCCATCTACACATTTAATTCCAAAAAATTATATTTAATAATTATAACTTCAGGAAATAAATTAAAATAATGTCATATAAGTACCACTTATATCAAATGACATATAAAATAAACATTCATTATAAGACATCCAAATGATATAACAAAATCCAATAAATATAAATTGTTAACCAAAATCCAATAAATCAAATATTTTGAATAGACAAAATTTTGTTTCTGCTGATCAATCTCATGAAAACAAATATCTTTCAAAAATGTCTAACATAATCTTAAGAATTTCATCATAAAACTATCTCACTTAGAATATTCAATATTATTGGATATCTAACTAAGTTACTTTCTATAAAAACTCAAGATATGTAAAAACATTACTGAAAAACAGGTTTTAAGAGAGACTTTGCTTCGTCAGTATTCAAATAATTCGTATTCAATAAATATAACATCAATCAACAACAAATATTTACTCACCCTTCAACAATTTAGAAAACTTCTGGTAAATGAATACTGAAAAATTTAAATGTAGTGTACAATTTAATAAATATTAAAATATTTAAATAATTTTATATACCTTCTATCAAGAATTAACCTCTATTTATGTTATTATATTTGATAATTATAACTTCAAGAATTAAATTAGATTAATGTCATATAAGTACCACTAACATCAAACGACATATAAAATAAATATTAATTATAAGAAATATTCCTCCAGACAGATTAAAGTGAATTTTCGAATTCATTTATTATTAAACACTTTTTTTTCTGCATTTACAGGACGCTTGTAAAACTGAGGTTTTGTTCATTTTTATTGCATTTATTTTGCATTTTTGATATTGATTTGATTGGATTTTTCAAGCGTTTCTTTGCAATATGTATTTTAATTTGTATCTTTTAGATCAGTGCTCATTTGTGAAAACTGTAAGAAATTTAAGAAGAATTCTTGGACGACATTATTCAGTTAATCTACTCTCTATTCGCTGTATTGTAGACCAATTTGAAAGTGATTTTTTTAACACGATACAGAGCACCAATACGACAAAGGAAAGCACGCTCATAAAGGAATATTGACTTGGTTGCAGCAAGTGTAAGATAAAATCCAAATTTATCGGTTCCACGATTGCAACAATTAAATCTTTCACGAACAAAAATTTGGAGACTAAAATAAACGGTGGTTAATACTTCATAGAAGGTATATAAAATTATTTTAATATTAGCCTTCTACATATTTAATTTCAAAACATTATATTTAATGATTATAACTTCAGGAATTAAATTAAATTAATGTCATATAAGTGCCACTTATATCAAACGACATATAAAATAAACATTCATTATAAGACATCCAAATGATATAACAAAATCCAATGAATAAAAATTGTTAACCAAAATACTATAAATTGAATATTTTGAGTAGACAAAATTTTGTTTCTACTGATCAATCTTATGAAAACAGATATCTTTAAAAAATGTTTGATATAATCTTAAGAATTTCATCATGAAACTGTCTTAGAATATTCAATATTATTGGATATCTAACTAAGTTGCTTTTTATAAAATCTCAAGATATGTAAAAGGCTAATGTAGAATGTAGAAGGCTAATATTAAAATATTTAAATAATTTTATATCCCTTCTATCAAGTATAAACCTCTATTTATTTTATTTTATTCATGATATATAATTATTTGGTTTCCTCAACATTCTTTATACAGATAGTCCTTGTGCTATAACAAAGGCCGTTAAATTGCCTTTCAATCTTTTAGATCAATGGTAAACCACAGAATTATTTATTTGAGTTAACATTACACTCCCATTAAGTTTTCAGTATTCATTTACTAGAAGCTTTCTGACTTGTTAAAAGGTGAGAAAATATTTTTGTTGATTGATGTTATATTTTATTGAATATGAATATAATTGAGTACTGACGAAGCAAAGTTTCTCTTAAAACTTGTTTTTTAGTAATGTTTTTACATATCTTGAGATTTTATAAGAAGTAACTTGGTTAGATATCCAATAATATTGAACATTCTTAGTAAGATAGTTTTATGATGAAATTCTTAAGATTATGTTAAACATTTTTGAAAGACATCTGTTTTCATAAGTTTTTTGAATATGAAAACAGATTTAATCTGCTGTCTTCTACAATTTTAATTTCAAAAAATTTAGTTAAGAAACTTTAAGAATTACATTAATGTCTTTATAAGCACTGCTCATAATTAGTACACGTATAAATTCGAAATTCATCATACAATATCAAATGGAATTAAGAAAAACCAACGAATATAAATTGTCAATTGAAATTAAAATATAAATAAGCAAACATTTTTTGTTTCGTTCCAGGCATGCGTACTGAAATCTTCAGACAAACGTACGAAGCCCTGTTTGTTACAAAATGTATTGTTTTCTGATCCTAATTTTAAGAACTTCTCAAAAAATAATTTATTTGAAATATTTAATATATTTAAATAAATTAGATCAAAAAATCTCAAAAGATGTAGCACATCCTCAAGAAATAATTAAAATTCAGATAAGACCAGTTCAACTTTACATATAAAAAATAATAAAATCAATTAACAATAAATAGACTTACCGAATGCAATCTTCCGACATATGTGATTTTCAGGAACGTTCACCTAGGTACATCTAATATCCAAGGTACTGGTATGTTCTATGCTCACAAAAAAATTACACAATGTTTATGAGGCACTTTAATGTTCTTAGTTAAAAACATTCAACACTGTATAATAAATTTCTTTATTTAAAAACCTGATATAATTATATATTATATTATTAGCAGTACAAATAAGTTTCCGCCGTTTTATTGTAGATGGCGCAGCACGGAGTTTCGATTAGCTTTCGCAGATGATAACCGGCTTAAAAAATAGTTTGGATATTCAAGAACAACATAACCTATTAATATCATTGATTTTATATTGGTAAAATATAATTTTTATAAGTTGCAAATGTCAAAATTTGAGCCAAGTAAGCGTCATTTGCGGAAAATTTTAGTTTACTTCTTTAATTTAAAGAAATCTGCTGCTGAGGCGCATCAATTGCTCGTAGAAGCATATGGTGAGGGTGCTTTGAGTGAGAGAACGTGTCGAGAGTGGTTTCAAAAGTTTAAAAACGGTGATTTCGACGTAGAAGACAGAGATCGCAGTGGAAGGCCAAAAATTTACGAGGATGCAGAATTAGAGGAATTATTGGAGGAAGATTAATCTCAAACATAAAAAGAACTTGCTCTAACATTAGAAGTCACTCAGCAAGCAGTCTCACATCGTTTAAAATCATTAGGAATGATTTATAAACAATTTGTGTTAAAAAACGGCGGAAACTTATTTGTACTCCTAATATATATAAAATAAAATAATAAGGAACGGTTTTTTTCTAGATAGAAGGATTATTACAGAATTTGAATATCAAAACAGATTTAATCTGTTAGTCTTCTACAATTTTACTTTCAAAAAAATTTAGTTAAGAAACTTTAAGGATTAATTCCATTTGATATTGTATGATGAATTTCGATTTTATACGTCTTTTGAATATGAGCAGTGTTTATGAAGACAATAATTCAATTCTTAAAGTTTCTTAACTAAATTTTATTAAATTAAAATTGTAGAAGACTAACAGATTAAATCTGTTTTGATATTCAAATTTTGTAATAATCCTTCAATCAAGTAAAACACCGTTCGTTATTATTTTGTTTTCATAAGATTGATGAGCAGAAACAAAATTTTGTCTACTCAAAATATTCAATTTATAGGATTTTGGTTAACAATTTTTATTTATTGGATTTTGTTATATCATTTGGATGTCTTAAAATGAATGTTTATTTTATATGTCGTTTGATATAAGTGGTACTTTATGACATTGGTTTAATATAATACCCTAAGTTATAATTATTAAATATAATTTCTTGAAATTAAATATGTAAAAGGTTAATATTAAAATATTTAGATAAAAAAAATTGTGTCTCACTGAA
Organism: Megalocaria dilatata; assembly: GCA_034642435.1. NCBI lineage: Eukaryota > Metazoa > Arthropoda > Insecta > Coleoptera > Coccinellidae > Megalocaria > Megalocaria dilatata. The sequence goes on from CM067862.1 coordinate 10,906,746, forward strand.
TAACTTAGGTGTCAAAATTTCAACTTGTATCATCACTATTGATAACCAGTTTATATACCTTTTACCTTGACGATATTCTTCAAAATTGGTGAAACGTACTTTAGGACCCTCAAAATGAAGTGTGTTTCATTAGAGAATTAATAATAAATAATATCTACCAAGCATCGACCAAATCAATAGTTTATTCACCTTTGTCAAAATGTGACGGACAAGATTTCTTGAAAAATGTGAGCGAATTCGAGTGGCATGAAAGAATGAAAAAGTTGCGGCTTGTCAAAACTGTCATGGCCATCTCGACAGACGCCAATCACCCGTATCGCCCCATCTAAAACCATCGCAATATTTTCACGAGGGCGATAAGCGCGGGCTAAACAGCCACGTCGTCGTCCTACTCTCCAAATCGTCACTTTTTTGTCCCCTGGCTCACCCCTTTTCGTGGGTCACGTGCCGCACTGATTACTCCGGGATGTCCGACTGCGACAAGTCCTTCCTGTTGTTCCTTTTCCGAGGTCGAATAACACGGGTACGCCAGACCGAAGATTAAGTGCTGGAGGATCGATAACACATCCTCAGACTGGCTCAAGAACTTGGGGGAGGGAAAAGAACTGGAATGGTTGCACGAGGGGTTGTCGAGACATCTCGAATACGGGTATTCGAGACCATTCTTTTAGGGTATCTACGGAACCCCGTAAAACTTTCATTATTTTCTTAAATATACTAACTGACAAAGAAACTGCAACACCCAGAAGGAGCTATTTGAATTTTAAATTATTTTTGGTAAAACATAGATAGTATAGCAAGAAGGAAGTTATTTGGAGAAAAAAATCGTGAAGGTCTTGTCATGTAAACATTTTTTGTTACTTAAATATGTACTCGTTTTTCGCAAATTTTTTAAATATCACAACAAACCAGCTGTTCGGGGAGATCCAAAGTCGATGTTTAGTTGTTGTTTAAATGTCTAGAGCACGTGTACGCGGAATTTATCGCCAGCTAAGTGAATTTGATTGAGGTCGAATTATTGGTCTACGGGAGGCGGGGTTGTCATTTCGAGAAATCGCTAAAAGTACGAACAGACACTGTAATTAGATGTTGTCTAGCGTGGTTTGATAATGCCCAAAATCGAAGAAGAGTAGGCACCGGACGACGAAGGGGCACAAATGAAGTTCAAGATAGACGTCTAAGACTTATGGCTATTATAGACCGATTTGCGACAACTCGATCTTTGGCTGATGAGTGGTTAGGAGAACAAGGCCATCCTGTAACTGCTCAGAGCAGTGCACACGACAGTCACTGGGTGTATAAAACACTCTCCACAGACGGTTTAGCACGATATCATCATTGCCGTTCCAGATCCCAAATCATTCGACATGCCAAGAGTTCAGACGTTGGACAGCATCAGCGGCGAAAGAAGAAACCGCAAAGAAATTGACTCTAACCCGGCAGAAGTAGGATAAGATGAGATCAGACAGATAGCCCAGAGAAAACACGCGGATCCGCAGATCCTGAAATAGAAGACAGACACGCAGTATGTGGTCAATAGTTTGTAAGTGACCACTTGGACAGGAATCATCCCCGACAAGACCCAGCCTGAAGAGGTTTGCCCTGAATGGGCCATTGACTTGAAATAAAGCAAGCCAGTGGAAAAGCTGGTCTGAACCAGGAGTTGTTCTGGACAAACCTGACGAGCGGGATCCAGCCGAAGGTGCAACGACCGGTTTCGGACTCCTCCCAGTCCAACTGCCAACGAGACAATAACGCCTCAAAGTACGACCCAGAGCAGCGGCGCACCATTAGAGACCGATCCTCTGAACCGATAGAAATAGCAGGAAGAGAAGTGTCTTCAAAATTTAAAGGAAGACCCTTCTTTAGATGGTAGTGAGCTGCTCGATATAGTATGTAGTAGTGCGCCGGGTTACTTCCAGTCACTACCTGTAATGTCGCCGTAGCCACAGTGCGACACATTGGGGAAACCAAGAGCAAGAAGTGCCTCTGTGCAGACAGGATAACCCGTCTGACATGGGAATGCTCAACTCGATGGAACCAGGCCGCAGCACAATAGGAGATGATGGGGAGAAATATACACTTATATAAAAGTGAAAATGAGCGAGATTGAGTGCCTCCCAAGGACTGTCTCAACCGCATCAACCTAAAAGCTACAGCCTTTGATTTCTCACGCAGCGCCTTCACGTGTGGCAGAAAAGTAAGTCCCGAGTCTACCAGGACACCCAAATACTTGTGCTCGCGAACCCAACGGAATGGCACACCCGAAACACATACCCTTGGAGGGCGACCCACGTGCAGACTCCCCCTTAACAATACTGCAGCGGATATGCTCATCGACACGGTCAGCTTGTTACGCAAGAGCCATTCGGCCGTAACATCAACTAGACGTTGATGTGCAGACTCGAGAGCGCGACGACTGTTTGCTCCAACTAGAAGCGCCAGATCATCTGCATAGGCGATAGCAAGGCCCTCCTCCTTTGAAAGTAAAAACAGCAACTCATCGAAAACTAGATTCCAGAGTGAGGGTCCACGTAATCAACCCTGAGAACAGCCTTTCTCAAGACCTCTAGACCGGGAGAAGAAGCGCTGTACAAAAACGACATTTCTGTCAGAAAGATAACTGTGCAGGAGACGAAGCTGGTCTTGAGGGATGGACAACTCTCGAGCATGACGGAGGATACTTGGCCACCAAAGTGAGTCGAACGCACCCTCGATATCTACAAAAATGGTAGCAACGTATTTGTAGCTAGACTCACGAGTATAACTGACTAGTCGGAAGACAGCATCTTCAGTAGATAGACCAGGCCTAAAGCCATACTGCAGGGGCGAGCAATTACTCGGATCCAAAAGGTCTTCAGGGAGACGGCTCAACATAAGCCGTTTGAGAACCTTGCCCAAGGTTGACAGAAGGCTAATAGGTCGGTAAGATTTTGGGTCCTGAATGTCACGATCGTCAGATCTTAAAAGCAGACATAGTGTTGCCGACTTCCAGATTTTCGGAAAATACCCAAAAGAAAGGCAAAGGGTAAAAAGTTTAAGTAGGAACTCAGGAATCACTTCCTACGTTCTTCGAAGTATTGGGCTAGTGATGCGGTCAGGGCCAAGAGCACCCCGAAGAAGAGAAGCCATGATGGCAGCCCCCAGTTCGGATGCTGTAAATGGAGAGAAATCACCGAGGGACACATCCTGTAACTGTCCTAACGGTTTACGGCGGGATAAGGTCTTTTGGACTGCAGCATAATCGACCCCATCTTGTGTTACCTTTGACGGTTGAGCATCGCCGGCAACGATAACAGTGGTGCAGAGAACGTCAACATTGGAATGTGGTATGGTATCAGTTCGTCTTTTCTGATGAACGTCGATTCTCCTTGGGTGCACATGATGGCCGAAGAAGGGTTAGACGACGTCGGGGAGAAAGACGTGAACCTCAGTTTGATATTGAGCGTCATGTACACCGGACAGTTGGCGTTATGGTATGGGGTGCTATTGCACATGCAAGTAGGTCACCTTTAGTCTTTATTCGAGGTAACATGACAGCGCTGCGTTACCTTGAAAAAATAGTGGAGCCATATGTTTTTCCTTACCTTAACCGGCTCTAAAAATACAGCAAGATAATACTCGACCTCATGTTGCCAGAGTTAGTTTAAACTTTTTTGAAGCGACCCTGTGAATCTTTTGCCATGGCCGCCCAGATTCCTCGATCTTTCGCCCATAGAGCATGTTTGGGACATCATGGGTAGAAAGCTTGGCAATTTACCCCAGCCTCCACGGATTTTGGCGGCTTTGGGTCAAGAAGAAATAGACCATCTTATTGCATCAATGCCAAGACGTGTTGGGAAGTGTATAGATAGACAAACACATTGTTAACAAATTCATTTTAAAAAATTGTAAACCCTTCGTTTTTTTCTTCAAATTTAACTCATTTACTCCTTGCTATACTATCTACATTCTGTCAAGAAAGTACCGGGAATTATCGATTTAAATCTGGCGGGGCAATGAGGCAGGTAAATTTTTTTTTTCCTAGGTTGGTACCACTGTCCTTAATTACTATGCCAAGCTTGAGCGGGATCTGTCAACTAGTGTGTTTGCAACAGCTGATTAAGTCAGTCCATGTCAGAGTGCGTGCCGATTTTTACTATGGGTGATTACGTTGAGCAAAGAATTTGTTTAAAGTTTTGTGTTGCAAATGAATTTTCGTGTGCCGATGCATTGAAAATGTTGCAAAAGGCCTTTGGTGATAATGCTCTATTGAAAACTCGTGCATATCAGTGGTACAGAGCCTTCAAGGACGGTCGTGAAGTGGTCGCCCATCGACGGCTTCGATCGAAGATAACGTCGATAAAATTAAGGAAAGGGTGCTGGAAAACCGTCGTACCAGCTTGAGAGAGATAGCACATGATCTTAAGATATCCCACGAGTCCGCACGTACGATTTTGATTGATATTTTGGGCATGAGAAAGGTGGCCGCACGACTCGTACCGAAAGACCTGAATTTTCTCCAAAAACGTCATCGCGAACAGGTTGCTTCAGACATGCTGGATCGCTGTAATTCCGATTCTACATTCATGGAACGCATTATAACTGGTGATGAGACCTGGCTCTACGAGTACGATATGCAAACAAGCCAGCAATCATCGGAATGGGTGGCAAAAAATGAGCCGAAACCGAAAAAACCATGCCAGAGCCGCTCGAAAATGAAGGTGATGCTCATTGTTTTCTTCGATATCCGTGGCGTGGTGCACTACGAATTCGTTCCAGAGGGTCAGACGGTAAACAAGGAGTATTACCTAGGCGTTATGAAACGTTTGCGTGAGCGTATCCGTAAGAAGCGACCAAATTTGTGGGCGAACAACTCATGGATTTTGCATGACGATAACGCGCCTTCTCACCGAGCTACGATTGTGACTGACTTTCTCGCCAAAAACTCAACAAACGTGCTTCAGCAACCACCGTATTCGCCGGATTTGGCTCCCTGCGACTTTTTCCTCTTCCCAAAACTAAAATTGCCCCTTCGTGGCACCCGTTTTGAGTCGATTGAAGCCATAAAACAAAATTCGGCGCGAGAGCTAAAGTCCATCCCGGAAAGCTCCTATAAAAAATGTTTCGATAATTGGAAGTGCCGTTGGCATAGATGTATTGGAGCAAATGGAGCCTATTTTGAAGGCGACCCAATAAATTTTGACGATTAAATGTAAAAATGTTGTTTTAATTGAAAACTCCCGGTACTTTCTTGACAGAGTAGTATGTTTTACTAAAAAACAGCTCCTTCAGGGTGTTGCAGTTTCTTTGTCAGTTAGTATATATTCGAGAACACAGAGCGATATGAAATTTGGTGTTTAGACGTGGACTAACACCGGCCATGTTCTTGTTAATTTCGTGAGGATCGTGGGTGATATAAACAGACGTGCAGAGCGTCGGCGCTTTTCTAGATTTTTCCACATTCATTCCACTACCACATCGCTACCTCGTACATACCGGGACTCGGTCCATTCGAACAGAAAATTTGCATAGTTCTTCCATGAAATGATTCGAATCTGCAGAAGGTTCTGCCTTTCCCCGCACTTCATCAAACCCCTCAAATTCCCATCGAAAATCCCATTCTCATTCATGGTGGCTTTCTTATTAATAACACTTACATCTCGCGCCTGGAAGCAATTCCAACCTCTGTTCCCATTTACATTTATTCCCCTCCTTCCCGCAGGAGCGAAGGCGCGGTGGAAGAAGCGAGGAAAGAGTCCTGAATCTTTGAAAGTTGAACCGCTAAAATATTTCTGTACTCTCGTCGGCGGACAGAATGGGATATTTAAACTATTCATGAGCTAGCACGACCTCGGGATGGAAAAAAGCGATATATTATTTTTCCGCGGAAGAAACTGGGCACCGGTAAAAGATATGGGTGTTTTCGACTTCGGGGAAGGGAGAAAGGAAGGAAGAAGAAGACGAACGATATTTCGATGCGCCGGACAGGGGAGTTGTAGGGTTCGGAGTAAGCTTTTTTCCTTAGTATAGTTGGTTGATGCACTATAGAAGTAATACCGAGAATTTGATGACCAAATTCGATTTTAGTTAGTTTTTTTTTTAAGGCAATTGGTGTTCTTAAAGGTGAGACCAGAAACAAAATTTTGTCTCCTTTAAATATTTATTTATTAATTTTAATTACTTTCGTATATCTTTTGGTTTATTCATTCCATTTGACATTATATATTGAGTTTTAATTATATACGTCTATTAAATGTAAGCGGTGCTTGTTGTAAACATAAATTTAATTCTAAAAGCTTTTTGAATAAAAATTTTTTTGAAATTAAAATTGTAGAAGATAAACAAACATATTTCAATTTGTTTTAATATTCAAATTTTGTTATATTTCCTCTATCAAGTAAAAGGCCTTTCTATTTTATTTTATATATAATATATAATTATATTTTGGCTTCAATAAATCTCATTATGGAATGTCAATGAATTTAAATAAACCTTAAAATAACTCACACTGTTCTTTGATTTTGTTAGAACATAGATCAATCTTGAATTATATAGTTGATCTGTGTTTCGAAGCTTTAGTCTTTTAACACGTGAGAGATATAGGTAAGTTTTTTGATTTTGATATTTGGAATATTAAATTAGGGCTGAAGACGGGATTGCTTAGAATTATATTTGTTTTTTGAAGATATAGTGCACATTTTTTAGAGATTTTTGAAATAATTTATTCGAATATTTAAATATATTAAATATTTCAAATAAATTATATTCTTTGTGAAGTCCTTTAAGTGTGTTCATGTTTTTAAAAGGCAAGTGGTATTTCTTAAAGGTAAAACCAGAAACAAAATTTTGTCTCCTTTAAATATTTATTTATTAATTTTAATTACTTTCGTATATCTGTTGGGTTATTTATTCCATTTGACATTATATATTGAGTTTTGATTATAAACGTCTATTAAATGTAAGCGGTGCTTGTTGTAGACATAAATTTAATTCTAAAAGTTTTTTGAAAAAAAAAATTTTTTGAAATTAAAATTGTAGAAGATAAACATATCTCAATTTGTTTTAATATTCAAATTTTGTTATATTTCTTCTATCAAGTGAATGGCCTTTCTATTTTAGTTAGTTTTTTAAGCAAATAAATGTTTTACCTTCAATTTTCAGTTCTGTCCTTGTAAAAAAATCCTAAACTGTTTGTATCCAGAAGAAATAGTTCAGATTCCAAAATTTTCGATTCAAAACAAGATTTTCAGAAATAATATGTTTTACTAGCAGAAAGAATACTCAGCAGGGTGTATTTATGCATATCAGGTACATACAAAAGTAACAATTTCAATGAAAAAGATGAAATCTTGATGACGACTTCAAATTTAGAATTAAATAAATACATATTAAAAATTATATATTAAAATATCAAAATAATATAACTACATATAAATAATCAATACATAATATTTCACAATTTGAATATCAAAACAGATTGAATCTGTTAGTCTTCTACAATTTTAATTTAAAAAAAAAAATTTTTTATTCAAAAAACTTTCAGAATTAAATTAATGTCTACCATAAGCACCGCTCATATTTCATATACGTATATAATCAAAACTCAATATATAATGTCAAATGGAATAAATAAACCAACATATATAAAAAAAGTCATTGAAATTAATGAATAAATATTTAAAGGAGACAAAATTTTGTTTCTGATCTTACCTTTAAGAACACCAATTGCCCTTTTAAAAACAACAACTTAAGGACTTCTCAAAAAATATAATTTATTTGAAATATTTAATATATTCAAATATGTTAATTCAAAAATCTCTCAAAACATGCACTATATCTTCAAAAAACAATTATAATTCTGATAATCTCTTCATCGGCCCTAAATAATATTCCAAATATCATATATTTGAAAAGCAATTGGTGTTCATAATGGTAAGATCAGAAACAAAATTTTGTCTCCTTTAAATATTTATTTATTAATTTTAATGACTTTTTTATATCTGTTGGTTTATTTATTCCATTTGACATTATATATTGAGTTTTGATTATATACGTCTATTAAATATAAGCGGTGCTTATTGTAGACATTAATTTAATTCTAAAAGTTTTTTGAATAAAAATTTTTTTGAAATTCAAATTGTAGAAGACTAACAGATGAAATCTGTATTTATATTCAAATTTTGTTACTTTTAATTATATTAACGAAAGAGAACGCTTGTTGGCACGAATATGTCGATCCGAAGAGAGTGTAAATATTAGCCATCTGTTATGTTAGGTACTATCTTAACAATATTAATATTACCCACTGAAATATTCCACAAAAACGTTGTATGTTTATCTTCCTCCTAGGCCGCTATAAACAATCAAACTTTATAAATACCGGAGAAAAAAAACCAACCGACATTTTAATGGTTTAATGCATCAGATATAGATTTTCCAGTCAGCCCATTCATTGAAAACAGTACGAAATAATAAATTCGGATCTGAATTAAATTAATTAGTCCGAATTTAAAATCACATTTGGAATGGTAATAATGTATTCCAACGTAAATAGAGATTATTGATAAATTGATAATGCGAAACATCCATTAAATTTGAATATCAGTTATTAGTTTGGAAGGTAGACTTTTTCCATTGACGAACAGTAATTTTTGTGTATGGAAAAATGTGGCGGATAAATGAGAATTGATGGGATTGGGAAATCCATTTAGTGATTTGTTTGTCAGATAATATGAAATCAATTTTTCCGATGTACAGAAAGAAATAGATGAATTCCACTGAACTCCAAACATTTGTCGGTTTTTGTCTACTCGGATGGAAATTAATATAAGCTGAAAGTTTCACATTTAGTGTTTCGCAGCAGAATTTATATGTCGAATAAAACAATTATTGGTGTAGCTATTCAAGGTCTTCTCAAACACAAGCCGCGTACAAGAAATCTGGCAACACGTCTTACGTGATACGAGAGTAGTATACTAGATGTTGTATGTTAAAAGAATTTTCGTCGAGTTCTTTAAAACAGCTCTCAGCTGATATTTTGGATAAAACATTTTTTGATAACATAAATAATATGAAAATTCCTTGAATTATTTGATTGTCTTATGCCAAAAAGTTTAAAAAATTTCGACCAAGCGTTGATCTTAAGCCAATTTACCTAATTCAAAAAATCTAAAAGTTATAATCGATTAATTAAGACAGATTAGTTTTTAAAGAAAATTCTTCCTCAACGATTTTTATGTCCCTTTCGATTCATACAACTTCCCATTCCACCTATGAACTTTGAAGAGGTTTCTTCATTGCACAAAATAATATATTTTTTCAAAACACTTCATTTTAAATAATATTTCTTCAGAATCAACTTTTCAACAAATAATCTAGCAAAATTGAGTCTTCTGAATAAGAATACGCATATGAAGAATTTCAAGAAACTTGTATATATATATGGAAAAGATCACAATCAAATTAGATTTTATTTGCTTACGGTATTTGCAAATATCATTTTAAATGATTATATAATAAAACAACTTAAATCTTGAAGAGACCCTCTAAGAAATAAAAAGATTATCAATACGCTAGTAAATATAAAATAAAAAACTTTTTATCGCTATAAATGGTTTTTGGTTGATGTTACAAAATCAAACATGAGAATGTTAGAATAATTCACCTCAACGTATACTTCAAAGCAGCTCTCAGGTAATATTTTGGATGAAACATTAGAACAAATAATGTTTTATACAGGTGTTCCTAAATTGTAGGTAGAAACGAAGAGGGAAGATTCCTTGAATAATTTTAAGAAAAAATGTTCGCAAACTTTTCGTTTTCAAGATACCGGGTGTTAAAGTTTGAATTTTTTCAATTTTTTTTCTTATAGTGTCGGCATTTCACAAGATACTCAACTGAAATTTGGCATAGTTATTACAATTCAGAGTTTACACCATATGAAATGCCAATTTTGATCGCAAATTTGCAAGGTCATATTTTTTCTGGAACACTGTCCCTTGTTTTACTCCAGAACTTTTTTCTGGTGAGCCAATCTTCAGAAAAATCACTTAGCTTCTCTTGAATTTCCATTTGCAAGACCATACATGAAATACATGTCAGCTATTTCGGAATTCGTGAAATTCGGCATGTTTGGAGACTAAATTGCAACCACCTTTACTTTTCACAACACAGGAGTTTAATTTGATATGTCAAGACTAACAATGAATTCATTCACCACAGCCTACAAACTAAATTTTTATTTTTAAATTGGTGTTCTTAAAGGTAAGACCAGAAACAAAATTTTGTCTCTTTTAAATATTTATTTATTAATCTTAATTACTTTCGTATATCTGTTGGGTCATTTATTCCATTTGACATTATATATTGAGTTTTGATTATATACGTCTATTAAATGTAAGCGGTGCTTGTTTTAGACATAAATTTAATTCTTAAAGTTTTTTGAATAAAAATTTTTTTTTAAATTAAAATTGTAGAAGATAAACATATTTCAATTTGTTTTAATATTCAAATTTTGTTATATTTCTTCAATAAATCTCATTATGGAGTGTCAATGAATTTAAATAAACCTTAAAATAACTCACACTGTTCTTTGATTTTGTTAGAACATAGATCGATCTTGAATTATATAGTTGATCTGTGTTTCGAAGCTTTAGTCTTTTTACACGTGTTGAGAGATATAGGTTAGTTTTTTGATTTTGATATGTGGAATATTAATGAGCGCTAAAGACGGGATTGCTTAGAATTATATTTGTTTTTTGAAGATATAGTGCATTTTTTTTAGAGATTTTTGAATTAACTTATTCGAATATTTAAATATATTAAATATTTCAAATAAATTATATTCTTTGAGAAGTCCTTTAAGTGTGTTCCTGTTTTTAAAAGGCAATTGGTGTTCTTAAAGGTAAGACCAGAAACAAAATTTTGTCTCCTTTAAATATTTATTTATTAATTTTAATTACTTTGGTATATCTGTTGGGTTATTTATTCCATTTGACATTATATATTGAGTTTTGATTATATACGTCTATTAAATGTAAGCGGTGCTTGTTTTAGACATAAATTTAATTCTAAAAGTTTTTTGAATAAAAAATTTTTTTGAAATTAAAATTGTAGAAGATAAACATATTTCAATTTGTTTTAATATTCAAATTTTGTTATATTTCTTCTATCAAGTAAAAGGCCTTTCTATTTTATTTTAAATTTTTATTCTTGATTGTTTCGGTCTCTACTTGGCGGAAATTCATCGTATATGATTTGAAGTAAAACAGTTTATTTCCGGTTATGTAGCTTATAGCTTATATAAGCGGAAATAAAGTGTTTTATGACAATTTGGATTTTTCTGAGGATTTCGAGAGAATCGTTCAAAATTTTTCTCGAAACCGGTAGCAGATACGACAAACCTACAAGAGACCATAAAGTTTAGTATAACAAAGCTTCTTCTTAAATTTTTTCAAACTAACAGTGGCTGAACAGAAAAAAGTTCTGGAGTAAAACAGGGAACTGAAAAAATATCACCCTGTAGGTTTGCCATCAAAATTGGCATGTCACATGGTGTAAACTCTAAATTGTAATATCGGTACCAAATTTCAGTTGAATATATTACTCCAATCAAATAAAAAGAGGTTTTCACTTAATTATTACAAAATTTTAAATATCACACACATTCATTCTGTTAACCTTCTACAAATTTTAATTCAAAAACTTTTCAGAATAAAATGAATGTCTTAGAAAAACACTGTTTCAATTTAGTAGACATAGAATTACAGTACCATAAGGGAATAAAATAATTCAAAGAAATATTAATTAAAATTACTGAAGGAATACTTGAAGGAAACAAAATTTTGTTTCCTACCTTGTATTATGGAAACCAAAAAATTCCTAACACATGCAGAACATCTTCAAAAAGCAATTTAGAATTCCCCTAACGGAAAACTGGTCAGCCCTACTTCATATTTAAAAAATAAAAATAATTAACAAATATACCAGACTGAGTGTATTCCTCTGAAAAAACACCAGCTTTCAAAAATCCTCCGTATTCTATGTTCGTCATAGAAATTACACAAAGCTTGTAAGGTATTTTATGGGCTCAGTTAAAACCAAATGATAATATACATGAGTGATAAACTAAAATATAATTATTATATTCCCTCTACATATTATGTATGTTCTACATATTATGTAGAAGGCTAATATTAAAATATTTAAATAATTTTATATACCTTCTATCAAGAATTAACCTCTATTTATGTTTTTTTTATTTATAATATATAATTATTTGGTTTCCTTAGCACTCTTTATACAGATAGTCCTTGTGCTATAACAAAGGCCGTTAAATTGTCTTTCAATCTTTCAGATCAAGGGTAAACCACAGAATTATTTATTTGTAACTAACCTTATATTACATTTAAATGCAGTATTCATTTACCAGAAGTTTTCTAAATTGTTGAAGGGTGGGTAAATATTTGTTGTTGATTGATGTTATATTTATTGAATATGAATTATTTGAATACTGACGAAGCAAAGTCTCTCTTAAAACTTGTTTTTCAGTAATGTTTTTACACATCTTAAGATTTTATAGAAAGTAACTCAGTTAGATATTCAATAATATTGAATATTCTAAGTAAGATAGTTTTATGATGAAATTCTTAAGATTATGTTATACATTTTAGAAAGATATTTGTTTTCATAAGATTGATCAGCAGAAACAAAATTGTGTTTATTCAAAATATTTAATTTATAGAATTTTGGTTAACAATTTTTATTTATTGGATTTTGTTATATCATTTGGATGTCTTATAATGAATGTTTATTTTATATGTCGTTTGATATAAGTGGTACTTATATGACATTATTCCAATTTAATTCCTGAAGTTATAACGATTAAATATAATTTTTTGAAATTAAGTATCTAGAAGGCTAATATTAAAATATTTAAAAAATCAGAATAACCGTATTTAATATTATTTAGACTATATTTCGTAAATTTTATACTAATTTCTAGAATCATACAATTATTGATGGCAAACAACCGTTATTACTTGATATTTCTTTAATTAAATTTAAATAAAGATTTGAATTTTTCAAACATAAGGGAATGTTAATAATCTTTATGTCATGCTTTGATATGCTGATAACTTATGTTGAATTGAAACGAATATTTTGGGATTGTTATATATGAGGTTCATGAAATATTAGAAAAGTATGGTTGTTATCGACTCTAGTAATTGTTAAATCCAAATTTAAATTATTTTAAGTAGTCACAAGTTTATACTCCAATTATGAACTCAATACTCATGTACTGAGTTTAGGTAATGGAAAAAACCATCAAGCTGGTATCTTCAAAGCAAACAATCATTTCATCCACATATCTGTACTAATAAATGATATTGTCCATGATTCTATTTTTATTTCATGAATTTTCATAACAATTTAAGATTAAAGTGGGCTTTTAAGGACTCTCCATAATTGATTCATCTCTACTGCTCTAGAATTTACAACTAAAACTGAAATAACTTGGCTTTATGCAAATTTCCAGTGAATGATTTTATTACACCATCTCTTTTAATTTTCTCCTTTGTAATAGCCTATTCCATCTTACGGTGATACATATAGAAAAATTCATTACATATAAAGAAACAGACTTGGATGGAATTGCACTGTTTTTAATTTGGTCAATAAGTACAATTCCATTTTTAATTAAAAATTGAACTTGGGCGTTAATAATTTGAAAAAGCTTTAATGTAGTGAAAAGCGTCAACTCATAATAATAAATATATGTGTATTATTTAAATAGTGTACAATGAAGTAAATACAAGTTCACTATAGTGAATTTTTGGATGATTTCTATAGGCAAATACTCGGATTCTACGTATTTAACCGTACTTTCAAGAGAAAAATCAGCAGATATAGCCATAAACTGAAAAAATAAATGTACATCTAGACTAGGAAACAATAAACCTTCGCATTAAATTCGCTGCCATTCTGATTATTGAAGCATTATGAATCAAACTTACCATAAATGAATTGAATGGTATAGAACACAGAGTTGAAGATTAACCTGTAATATTTCTTGAAGCGTAAATCCTACACCTGTCAAAATAATTCTCGGTTACGCTTGTTATATTCACATTAGGAATACACTTAAAACCTCAACATTTCCCAATAATGAATGAATGTGCATTGAGGTTACACTATCTTCAGTCCTACTCAAGAAAGTTCAAGGACGAGTTTTATGCAATTCATTATAATCTGCTTTAACTGGGAAACGGTTCGATTCGTTATTTAGAAGTATTAATTGCAATTACCTTTGCTCACAATAAGTAATTTTGTCATGAATTGGTCAACAGAACAGTGTAATCAACCTTAAGTTCATTTGTTGGTCTGACATGTATTTTTCGATGAAAACTAACATTTTTTAAGTTATTTACCTATGAAAATCCTCCGTTGAATATCCTTGAAAGCACCAAAAAAACAATGCACTTCCGATCAACAAAAATAAAAACACTAAAAACGTATGTTTGAACACAAATCTCCAATATTCCGGCAATTATCAAAGTGGCCTGGGCCAATTCACATGTTTCGACGGTTCTGCTCGTTCTATCAGCCGAGATTAACTCCCGATAGTAACTCTCTACCCATCAATCGGTCTTAGAAGCGAAAAAAATCGGTTGAAAAGGTCGGTTTCCTGACCGAAAACATCACATCCGCGAATATCCGACAAAATGCTGTACTGTATACTAAGAGGCAACGATTCAACTAACGATATACAGGCCAAATGCTCCCTTCTCTCTGCTTGTCGACGAGAAGTTGCGCGCGAGCGCCTTCGCCCGCGCATGCGTTCATATAGGTGGTCACGAAGTCGATAACAGGCACGATCGTTTTTTTCTTCATTTAATATAACACCGTTTTTCGTTATTAACTGACTGAGAAGCTTTCTTTCCTTTAAAAGCGATTCTTTCATTTTTTTAAACTGGTCGCAAACGTTCGCTATAATGAATAGGATCGGTCATTCGGTAATTGGGGGGTTGGAAACCTGAATTTGTACCTTATTCAAGTGTGGTGTTCCGGGCTATTTCGAAAGGATCTTTTACCTGTGTCGATAATTGAGAGGTTGTAAGGGTACATTCGAGACGTTGAAACAGATTTAAATTCAATTCGAAATTTGAATTGAATTTGAAATTTAAATTCTATAACTGGAATCAAACGTCCAAAACATTCTTAAATATAAATCAGAATAATTCCCTGAAACATCTCTTGAGAATTTTTAAAATTAAATGTCTCAGAAACGCCGTTTCTTCTTAGTGTACATATAGAATTATCAAACACATAAAAGTATCTAAAAAAAATATAGAATATTGACCGAAATTACCTAGCAAACTCTATCCGTACAGCTGTTTCAAATAAATCTCACGAATAACAGTTCTATTCCAATATGAAATTAAAAAGTCTTTTTTATTCCTTTTTAAAAAATATAGTACATTCTTCAGAACAGCATTTGAAACTCCCACCCGCTCTAGTCCGTCGATTTATTTGGAGTATAAATAAGTTCGAACGGTTTTTATAACAGATGTGACTACTAGTTTATTATTCCACATATCGGGTGTTTTTTTAGAGTGATAGAACTTTGAATTGAAATAAAACACATTTAAATTAATATTGAAGCCAATTTTTTTTTAATTGAAAGATAGTTTTAAGAGATTAATGTTTTAAAAATAATTTCCGGCACCAACAATATCGACCGATGATGCCTCCAGCGTGTAAAGCACACCATACAGTACATTTTTCAGGATGCAATGGAATCTGCAGAACTTCTTGAAGAGTGTTTTGACTCCAACATACGGCAATTTTGCTTGTTTACATAGCCGTTCAACCAGAAATGAGCTTCATCACTAAACACAATTTTACGATAAAAAGGTGGATCAACTTCAAGCTGTTCTAGGGCCCAATCAGCAAACAAACGACGCTTATTATGGTCAAGTGGCTTTAGTTCTTGAACCAGTTGGATCTTGCATGGGTGTTGACCAAGATCTTTACGCAAAATTTTTCATGTGGTGGATGCACAGAGTCCAACTTGTTGTGAACGTCGACGAATAGACAAATCTGACTGACAGCAGCGATATTTTCTTCTGTACGTACAGTTCTTTGTCCTGTTGTTGTTTTAATCTGTTAGTCTTCTACAATTTTAATTTCAAAAAAATTTTTAAATAAGCTTTTAGAATTAAATTAATGTCTTAAATAATTACTGCTTATATTTAATAGACGTATAAAAATCGAATTTCACTATACAATATCAAATGGAATAAAAAAACCGAAAAAAATAAATTATTAATTAAAATTAAAAATAATTAATATCGAATGTTTCGTTCCAAACATACGCACTTGAACTCGTCAGAAAGGCGGTGGTACGTATGTTTTGCCCTTGACAAACATTTGAAAACATGTTCAGTTTCTGGTCTTATATTTATGAAAACTAAATCTTTTTGAAAAATACACAACATAATTTCAAGAACTTCTCCAAAACTAATTTATTTGAAATATTTAATATGTTGAAATATTTCAATAAGTTACTTCAAAAACTTTCAAAATCATGTAGCACATCCTCAAAAACAATTGAAAATTCAGATAAGGTCAGTTCAACTTTACATTTGTTATATAAATTCAATTAAAAATAAATAAACTTGTAATCTTACCCAACAATTTCTGCAAAATCTGTGAATGCAATTTAACTAGGTAGGTACATCTAATATCCAAGGTAATCTATGTTTTATGCTAAACACAGAAATCACACAAAGTTTGTAAGGCATTTTATGGCCTTCATTAAACCACTGGAAACTGTATAATAAATTTCATTATTCAAACGCCTAATATAATTATATATTATATATAAAATAAAATAAGATACAGTTTTTTACTTTATAGAAGAATAATTACCAACTTTGAATATCAAAACAGATTTAACCTGTTAATCTTCTACAATTTCTATTTAAAAAAAAATTTTTTAAAAAACTTTTAGAATTAAATTAATGTCTGAAATAAGCACTGCTTATATTTTGCATCCACAGATTTTGCAGAAATTGTTTGGTAAATTACATGTTTATTTATTTTTAATTGAATTTATATTATAAAAGTTAAGTTGAACTGACCTTATCTGAATTTTTAATTGTTTTTGAGGGCGTGCTACATGTTTTTGAGAATTTTTAAAGTAACTTATATAAATATTTAAACATATTAAATATTTCAAATAAATTAGTTTTGGAGAAGTTCTTAAAATTATGTTGTGTATTTTTGAAAAAGATTTAGATTTCATAAATATAAGACCAGAAACTGAACATGTTTTCAAATGTTTGTCAAGGGCAAAACATACACACCACGGCCTTTCTGACGAGTTCAAGTGCGTATGTTTGGAACGAAACATTCGATATTACTTATTTTTGATTTTAATTAATAATTTATTTTTTGGATTTTTTTAATCCATTTGATATTGTATAATGAATTTCGATTTTTATACGTCTATAAAAATATAAGCAGTGCTTATTTAAGACATTAATTTAATTCTAAAAGTTCATTTGAAACATTTTTTTGAAATTAAAATTGTAGAAGACTACAGATTAAATCTGTTTTGATATTCAAAGTTTGTAATTATTCTTCTATCAAGTAAAAAACCGCATCTTATTATTTTATCTTGTTGTTGTTGTTGTTGCATCGAGAAGAGAAAATGTTGTCCGAAATCTATCGATAGTTCGACGAATAACCTGGTCTGATGGACGATTATGTAAACCATCAATTTCACGAAGTGCTCTATTAGTTTGGCGAATACAATTTGTAAACGTTGTTGCGGCGTGAGTCTTTCCATGGTAATTTGCCAATGCTTACTGAACCGAAATGTCAAAACGACATGGCTTCTACCTTCTGTCAAATCACAGTAATCCCTATTGAAAGTTCTATCACTCTAAAAAACACCCTTTATATATTCTTGCAATATTAGCTTAATAAAAATATTATGCTTCAGCTACATGTAGAGAGATATTATAAACAAATAATCAGAATTCACTTCTTCCATTTGAAAATCGTAGTAAATAAATAAACAACAATCCAGGCGATCGCGAAAAACCGAGATTTTTCATATTTCTGGTTGAAAACATCCCCCCTCGCAATTTTTCCAGAGGGCGATTATGATACGGTCCGTATTTTCGAATTTAAATCAATCCGGGGGGGCCCGGAGGTGTTTTGTTTGCATTAAACCGAGCGAATGTCGGAGATACTGGCCACTTTCGAGCGGCTTGTACCTTTTCCGCCTCGTCTTTGCTTGTCTGATTCAATTTTTCCGATCCGTCGGTTTTTTCGTCGGGAAATTCAATCAGTTTTCAAGGGTCGGCCAAATCGGTTAAGAATGAGTGGGCATAGAGTCGATTTTCCCTTTTTTTCGTCGGGTAGGAGGGGGAAGTGTTAGAGATAGACAAAATTGAATTAAATACAAGCTGTTGTTCTTTGGAAGATGGAGAACGTGGAAAAAATTTTTTGGCGGAGGAAAAAATTCGGGCTCAACCGGGATTTGAACCCGGGACCTCTCGCACCCAAAGCGAGAATCATACCCCTAGACCATTGAGCCTCACTGAAGGCCGTCTTGATTTCAAAGAATACAAACTGCAGAAACGGCAATTATGAATTCTAATATGTTTTCTTGTATGTTTCCTAAAATTATTGAGGAACAAAACAGACGAGTTCCATCGTTTATGTCCGTTATAGGAAATTCTAATAAATAATTTAAGTTTTAAGCCCCGAATTAAAGTATCGCGTGTTTTTTTTTAGAGTGATAGAACTTTCGATAAGGATAACTGTGATTTGACAGAAGGTAGAAGCCATGTTGTTTTGACATTTCTGTTCAGTAAGCATTGACAAATTAACATGGAAAGGCTCACGCCGCAACAACGTTTACAAATTGTTGAAATTTATTTTCAAAATCAGTGTTCTATTCGCCAAACTTATAGAGCACTTCGTGAAATTTATGGTTTACATAATCGTCCATCAGAGCAGCTTATTCGTCGAACTATCGATAGATTTCGGACAATATATTCTCTACTCGATGCAACAACAACAACAAAGCAAAGAACTGTACATACAGAAGAAAATATCGCTGCTGTAAGTTATAATCTTAATGATGATCCAGATTTGTCTATTTTGCGTGAAGATCTTGGTCTAGAGCCATACAAGATCCAAATGCTTCAAGAACTATAGCCCCTTGACCGTAATAAGCATCGTTTGTTTGGTGATTGGGCCCTAGAACAGCTTGAAGTTGATCCACTTTTTTATCGTAAAATTGTGTTCAGTGATGAAGCTCATTTCTGGTTGAACGGCTATGTAAACAAGCAAAATAGCCGTATATGGAGTGAAAACAATCCTCAAGAAGTTCTGCAGGTTCCATTGCATCCTAAAAAATGCACTGTATGGTGTGCTTTACACGCTGGAGGCATCATCGGTCCATATTCCTTTAAAAACGATGCTGGTCCATATTCCTTTTAAAACGATGCTAATGTTACAGTGAATGGTGCTCGTTACAGATCAATGATCAATGATTATTTGTTTCAAAATTTGACTGTTATCGACCCAGAAGTGTTTTGGTTCCAACAAGATGGTGCTATACCTCATGCTGCTACCGTAACAATTGATTTATTGAAAAAAAAATTTGGCGATAACATAATTTCGAGAAATGGTCCAATTAATTGGCCTCCAAGATTATGCGACATAACTCCGCTGGATTATTTTCTTTGGGGTTATGTCAAGTCTTTGGTTTATGCTGATAAACCAGAAACAATAGACGCTTTGGAAGCCAACATAACTCGTGTTATTGATGAAATAAGACCTGAATTACTCGAAAAAGTGGTCCAAAATGGGTCTGGTCGAATGCGGTTCCTCAGAGCTGGTCGTATTGAACATATGCCGAAAATTATTTTTTGAACATAAATGTTATAAAATTATCTTTCAAATAAAAAAAAGATTTAGCTTCAATCTTAATTTAAATGTGCTTTATTTCAATTTAAAGTTCTATGACTCTAAAAAAAACACCCGATAAATAACAATAGGTTTTAAATTTGTACTAGAGCTTAAGCATTGTGTACGAAAATAATTTGACGGATGGGATTTATGTCAAAATCAGAAAAAATGGGCCAAATCCAACAAAACTGAATTAATGGGAAATTATGTGATAATCGGAGCAATAGAGCTATGTAAAAAATTTATTTCAGTAAGGTTTGAATCTTTGGAAAACATTTATCAGGTTCAATTGGAAATCTCTACACATAATAGAACAGTAAAATTTCAATGTACATAATACCGGAAATCGATTGAAAATGATGAAGAAAAGGGTTATAGAATAAAAAAACGATTTTTGAATTTAATTTTGTCTGCCTGTTTGTTTGTTTGTCACCCATAGTCTTGAAGACTTCTTGACGGATTTTCATGCAATTTTTACAGATAGTGAAAAGCCTGGATCAACGTTGAGTCGATGTTTCATCGATTGGAATCAGATGACGGAAGAAAATTGGAGAAATAGCTCGAAACTGGAGTCACAAAAAATGTGAAAAATTTTTATTTTGTTAAAATATTAAAACAAATTGAAATATGTTTATCTTCTACAATTTTAATTTCAAAAAAATTTTTTATTCAAAAAACTTTTAGAATTAAATTAATGTCTAAAACAAGCACCGCTTACATTAAATAGACGTATATAATCGAAACTCAATATATATTGTCAAATGGAATAAATAAACCAACAGATATACGAAAGTCATTAAAATTAATAAATAAATATTTAAAGGAGACAAAATTTAGTTTCTGATCTTACCTTTAAGAACACCAATTGCCTTTTAAAAACATGAACACACTTAAAGGACTTATCAAAGAATATAATTTATTTGAAATATTTAATAATAAAAACAATGCACTATATATTCAAAAAACAAATATAATTCTAAGCAATTCCTTCTTCAGTCCTCAATAATATTAAAAATATCAAAATCAAAAAAACTAACCTATATCCAAACCCTCACCACGTGTAAAGGACTAATGCTTCGAAACACAGATCAACTTTATAATTCAAGATTGATCTATGTTCTAACAAAATCAAAGAACAGTGTGAGTTATTTTTAAGGCTTATTTAAATTCATTGACATTCGATAATGAGATTTATTGAAGCCAAAATATAATTATATATTATATATAAAATAAATAAGAAAGGCCTTTCACCTGATAGAAGAAATATAACACAAAATTTGAATATTAAAACAAATTGAAATATGTTTATCTTCTACAAATTTAATTTCAAATTTATTTTATATATAATATATAATTATATTTTGGCTTCAATAAATCTCATTATGGAATGTCAATGAATTTAAATAAGCCTTAAAAATAACTCACACTGTTCTTTGATTTTGTTAGAACATAGATCAATCTTGAATTATAAAGTTGATCTGTGTTTCGAAACATTAGTCCTGTTTACACGTGGTGAGGGTTTGGATATAGGTTAGTTTTTTGATTTTTATTTAAATATATTAAATATTTCAAATAAATTATATTCTTTGAGAAGTCCTTTAAGTGTGTTCATGTTTTTAAAAGGCAATTGGTGTTCTTAAAGGTAAGACCAGAAACAAAATTTTGTCTCCTTTAAATATTTATTTGTTAATTTTAATGACTTTCGTATATCTGTTGGTTTATTTATTCCATTTGACATTATATATTGAGTTTTGATTAAATGTAAGCGGTGCTTGTTTTAGACATAAATTTAATTCTAAAAGTTTTTTGAATAAAAATTTTTTTTGAAATTAAAATTGTAGAAGATAAACATATTTCAATTTGTTTTAATATTCAAAATTTGTTATATTTCTTCTATCAAGTAAAAGGCCTTTCTATTTTACCCGGTATATTCATTTGAAACTTATCATTCTCTTACAATTCAAGAATGATTTCTCTCATCAAATATCGCATCTAATCCTTCGTAATCCTTGAATAGGACCCCACTCGATCACCCCCCCATACAAAGCAGAAATATCCATCTCTAAATTCCATCGTTCCCCATTCGGGGTGTCTCATCTTCATAATGCTGCAAGTATCCAGGGGTTGTTATAAAAGACTATGGGGTCCAAAGCGGCTTCCTTCCGCATATTCATATTGTATATAAACATATTCCCGCAGTTATTAAGGCGGTGTATGTTACGCCGTTTAGTTCTGAATGTTCTAGATGCAGCAGGGCGAAGAGCTTTACTCTTGCAGGATACGGGGACGTCTTGTAGGGATAGATATGACTCACCGGTATCTTTTCGTAATTAACCGGACGTTCAAGGCGAACCCGCGAAGGTTCGCACTATGGACGATTACTAGGGATAAAAGGGGGCGAAATGGAATTAAAACCCTTTTCAGTAATACATGAAATTAAGTGATATGATAAATTTGGATATCAAAACGGAATGGTTCTGTAAAACGTCTACGTAATGTAATAGTTTTGTCTATAGCTTAGTGAAGATGAGCATTGGGCTGGGAATCGAAAGGTCCCGGGTTCGAATCCTGTTCAGGTAGAGAAGAGATATTCTTGTTGGATGGGTTTCTGCCATCATTTCACTGTTGGGACGAAAATTGATTACAGTAATGTCAAATGACCACAAATCCGTCACGGCCCTATATTCGCATTTCACAGGAACATCAATGTATGAATCATACACTACCGCCATCTAGTGCACGCAAATTTACATACACTACATACCCCAGCGAACCAATTCAAGCAAAGAACCGTATTCCGAAATTTTCCTGACGTTACAAATGCAAAAAACTTTTTTCATGCTCAAGACAGATTCTGTTACGCCATGATGCTCATACAGGGCACTGACGATTGAAACCAACAAGTTTCGAAACATGCGTATGACTGCTACTTATGTCCGAGTGATCAACAAAACCTAATCAGGCTTGTTTGAGTTTAGAATTGTTAGACAGTTGTATATTGCACTATCTCGATTTGAAAATATTTCTATTCTCATCGATCATACACCTTATTTATGATATTTGGTACAGATTATTAGTCGTATTAATTCATTTGAATAAAAATATGATAATAATGGGCATCACGGCGTAACGGGATCTGACTTGAGCACGGGGGAATTATCTGCATTTGTAATGTTAGAAAAAAATCAGGAATAGAGTTCGCTGGGGCATATCGAGTATGTATTGTACGATCAATACATTGGTGTTTCTTCGCAGAGCGAATACATGTGCGTGGATGATTTGTGTTCGTTGGACATTACAGCGTACTGACGATTGAGGCCAATAAGCGCATGTCTGTCATATCTCAGTGATCAAC
Organism: Megalocaria dilatata; assembly: GCA_034642435.1. Lineage (NCBI taxonomy): Eukaryota > Metazoa > Arthropoda > Insecta > Coleoptera > Coccinellidae > Megalocaria > Megalocaria dilatata. The sequence continues at coordinate 10,930,075 of CM067862.1, forward strand.
AAAACATTGTTTGAGTTTATAATTGTTATACAGCTGTATTGAAAAGAGCCCTGGCAAATGTAGGATTAAAAATTGTAGATACATCACTCCATTCACCCTGTGTGGAAAAATATATGGTCCAATTAGGTGACTATTGTAAATTCCACACCAAATATTGACTGAAAAACGATGTTGTGAATTGCGTTTCCTAGTCACTTGCGGATTTACTCTGGACCAAATATGTGCATTGAGAAGATTCAAAATGTCATCTTTTGTGAAGGTCGCTTCATCAGTAAACATCGTTCTGAAGATAGCTCGCTGGGTCCACAAAACCCATCTGCAAAATCGCATCCTTGGTAGTTCATTATGTAGAAATAAATGTATACAAACCAACGACAACATAACGATAAAGGAAAAAGTAGGTGGCGCTAGTTCACAATTCAAACAGATGAAATTAAATACAAAACAAAAATTCTCTAGAGGGGAAATTTTCCATAGGATCGTGATTTCTAATGATTAAAAATAAAATGTTTGATGAAAAAATTTAATAATTTCGAAAATAAAACTCAAATTATACTTATATTAATGACAAGAAATGAAATTCATATGAAATTTATGAATTAAATTGAAATTTTTCGGATATCTAATCAAAAACTTTTAAAATCCGTACACATGAAAGTTTGATGATGAATATCTTTTGAAAGGTTAATTTCATCGCCAAAACATAAGAAACCATTTTTATAGAGCTGTTAATTTCCAACAAAAATTTGTATTGCACATTTTGTAAAAGTCATTTATTGTCGAGTTATAAAATTCATAAACAAAAATGAAATTTGTCTAAAAATAATCAAAATTAAAACCTTAATATCTTTCAAATGGTGAGGTTTACGGAAAAAATATAAGATACCTTTCTTGTAGAGCATTAAATTTCCTGAAAACTTCTCTTGGAACATTTTTCTGTTCAATCGATAAATGATGAGGTATGAATTTCTTTCTATTGGACTGAGAAAAAAATACAAAACTGCGATGCGGAGGATCTTCCTATTAAAATTAAGAGCTTATGCTTGGTGAGAATTTTTTTAAGGTGTCTAGCAACTCATTTTTCCGTGTCACTTGTAAAAAAAAATAATCGATTTTTTTTGACCCACCCTACTGTACAATCATTCGTGAAACACCATGTACTACTCTGTCAAGAAAGTACCGGGAATTTTCAATTAAAACAACATTTTTACATTTAATCGTCAAAATTTATTGGGTCGCCTTCAAAATAGGCTCCATTTGCTCCAATACATCTATGCCAACGGCACTTCCAATTATCGAAACAATTTTTATAGGCGCTTTCCGGGATGAACTTTAGCTCTGTACTGTACTGTATAACGCTGTCACCTCCGATTTCGGATGTGACAAAAGTCTCACCTTGTTTTTTAGCTTATTTGGGATATATGAAAAAATTTTTAATTTCTACTGCCATCGTGTTGAATATACTTGTATTCAAATCATTTAGGACTGGAACAAGTACAACATAATGAGTAGATATTCAAGAATCCGAAAACAACAACGTCTCGACTTCTTCGAATAACGATGATCGGAATTAGGGTTCATTTAAGGTATTCGAGCCGAAATTTGAGCTCGGAAAGAGGCAAAAACCGAGTTGGCTTCATATCGAAATCAGAGAAACAATTTCCGAGCCGGTTGGCGAGCGATAAAGGCGCAAGCGGGGCGTGAGGTGCGGGGGCGAAGAATAATTCTCTCACATAATTAGAAGTTGTAATTATAGTTATAATTTGGTTTAGCCAACTCCGTTGCCGCTCTACAAATACGAGATTCCCTATTCATAACAGGCAGTCCCGTCACACCGATGTTATTCCGCCTCGCTCCGCCATATTTATCCTCCTGTGTGTGTTGGTGCGCGCGCGGTAGAAGTTCCGTCTCTGTCGCTGTCTAGATCTAATTTCGCGGCACGCTATGACTGACGGAACACAAAGGGATATCTTTCGGGGGTAGTTTCTGGACCGGTATGGGCCTCTTCATGTTTTATGCAACGTCCCGTCGAGCTTTTATGCTCGTAGATGTGTGGGACATTTCCCGATGTGTCCGTGATTTCGGACGGGCATCTTGAGATTGCGTCCATCTGTTGGGAACTTAAAAACATTGAAATCGAAACCTTAATAGTCCCACCAAGCTGAAAATCGGTAAGATTGTTCAAAATATCATTAAAAACAAAATTTGAAAGTTCCCCATCTTTCCCCTGTAAGGAAAAAATTTTATTCAAGGTCAAAGTGCAAAAAAATGAGTTTTTCGCGATTTTCAGCAAAACAGTATGTTTTATCATTAAAATACCTCAGATAAAAATTGTAGATCATAAAATCATCTACAAAAAATTTATCAATACTTTTTTCTCTACGAGCCACCGTTTTCGAGATATAACAATTCAAAAAGTTGTAAAAGTTGTAATCGTCATAATATACACACGTTTCCTCGCTCGCTATGAGGTAGTGTACTTAGCGCGTTTTTTTAACGTGGTTTCCCCAGTAGGCCTATCCCACGGGTCAGTTTTGATCCTGTTTAATTTGAAACTATTGAAAAATAATGGATATTAGCAGAGATTGAAAAGATAAAAGCAAGTTAATTTTAAAAAAAGTAGTGAAATTCAATCGTCCGAGTCGTAACTTTCAAAATCTTCTTCTTGTTCTTCTTCTTGATCTTCCTGTTCTTGTTCTTCTTCATCTTCATCCTGAGTGCATGTTAACTGCGTTAATAGCGATGTATCGCATGTTGCCTTGTTGAAATCAAACGGATCCTCTACGGTTGGTGAATCAATATTTTTTTTCCTAGGTTGGTACCACTGTCCTTAATTACTATGCCAAGCTTGAGCGGGATCTGTCAACTAGTGTGTTTGCAACAGCTGATTAAGTCAGTCGATGTCAGAGTGCGTGCCGATTTTTACTATGGGTGATTACGTTGAGCAAAGAATTTGTTTAAAGTTTTGGGTTGCAAATGAATTTTCGTGTGCCGATGCATTGAAAATGTTGCAAAAGGCCTTTGGTGATAATGCTCTATCGAAAACTCGTGCATATCAGTGGTACAGAGCCTTCAAGGACGGTCGTGAAGTGGTCGCCCATCGACGGCTTCGACGGCGTCGATAAAATTAAGGAAAGGGTGCTGGAAAACCGTCGTACCAGCTTGAGAGAGATAGCACATGATCTTAAGATATCCCACGAGTCCGCACGTACGATTTTGATTGATATTTTGGGCATGAGAAAGGTGGCCGCACGACTCGTACCGAAAGACCTGAATTTTCTTCAAAATCGTCATCGCGAACAGGTTGCTTCAGACATGCTGGATCGCTGTAATTCCGATTCTACATTCATGGAACGCATTATAACTGGTGATGAGACCTGGGTCTACGAGTACGATATGCAAACAAGCCAGCAATAATCGGAATGGGTGGCAAAAAATGGGCCGAAACCGAAAAAACCACGCCAAAGCCGCTCGAAAATGAAGGTGATGCTCATTGTTTTCTTTGATATCCGTGGCGTGGTGCACTACGAATTCATTCCAGAGGGTCAGACGGTAAACAAGGAGTATTACCTAGGCGTTATGAAACGTTTGCGTGAGCGTATCCGTAAGAAGCGGCCAAATTTGTGGGCGAACTACTCATGGATTTTGCATGACGATAACGCGCCTTCTCACCGAGCTACGATTGTGACTGACTTTCTCGCCAAAAACTCAACAAACGTGCTTCAGCAACCACCGTATTCGCCGGATTTGGCTCCCTGCGACTTTTTCCTCTTCCCAAAACTAAAATTGCCCCTTCGCGGCACCCGTTTTGAGTCGGTTGAAGCCATAAAACAAAATTCGGCGCGAGAGCTAAAGTCCATCCCGGAAAGCGCCTATAAAAAATGTTTCGATAATTGGAAGTGCCGTTGGCATAGATGTATTAGAGCAAATGGAGCCTATTTTGAAGGCGACCCAATAAATTTTGACGATTAAATGTAAAAATGATGTTTTAATTGAAAATTCCCGGTACTTTCTTGACAAAGTACTATACGTGGCGTACTCACGCATATTATGACGATTACAACTTTTACAACTTTTTGAATCGTTATATCTCAAAAACGGTGGCTCGTAGAAAAAAAAGTATGAATGAATTTTTTGTAGATAATTTTATGATATACAATTTTTGTCTGAAGCATTTTAATGAGAAAACTTACCTTTCTGCTGAAAATCGCGAAAAACTAATTTTTTTGACCTTTGACCTTGAATAAAATTTTTTCCTTACAGGGGAAAGATGGGGAACATTCAAATTTTGTTTTTAATGATATTTTAAACAATCTTACCGATTTTCAGCTTGGTGGGAATTTATGTAACTTTTACTCTTATTTTTGGTCTAATTTAACCGGACTATAAATTGATAAATTTTGGAAATAATCTATGTTATTTCATTTACTTGAAATGAATTTCGATTAGGAAAGGACCGATGCAACTAATTTTTTTTAGGAAAGCTCACTATTTTATTTGCAGAGCAAAATTTACATCCACAGATAACTAACCCCAAAAAGACTCTCCAAGTACACACTTGGAGCGAGGAAGAGCAGATTAAGAGATAATGAATCCGTTATTCACCTCTAATCCGGTCAATTTAGACAATTGAAATAAAGAAAATTTCGACAGAGCCAAATCTTCGTAGAGACCTTAGGTTTACCACAAGGAATGAAGTGTCAAGAGTCCCAATCAGTCCGATGTGCGCTAAGGGGTCTCAAGGTCAAAATTTTAGGTTTTTTAGATTTTTCTCGAAAACGGTACGTTTTATTGAAAAAGTACTTCAGGGCAACGTTGTAGATCTTAAAATTCTCTATAAAAATGGTCCTTATAATTTTTTCTCTAAGACCCACTATTTCCCAGATATTGCGCTTGTAAGAATCATGTTCTACATAGTACATACATATGCCACGTATATACATATTTAGGTACTCAAGCAAGCAAAAATGCCTACTCGTGTCTCTTTTATATACATTATACTATTCTAAGAAAATATACTCTAAAAAGTCCCCGGTCTCTTACCGAATCACCTCTACTTGAATAACATCTGGCCTTGAATAACATCTGCCTATTCTTTTGTCCGTGTGGTGTCGTTCACGTATACCTGCTTCTTTTAGTGTTGAACGAGCAGTTCGAGTGACAATACGTATTTATTACAAGCGTCTACTATTGTAGTTAGTGCTAGTATTCAAATTATTTGAAAAAAAGATTTGATTGACTGCGCAAAACTATTTACGGTAATTAATTCTTCACCTCAAATATTAATTACTGAAGAAATTCGGTTTCTTCTTGCGGTTTATGGAGCTCCAAAAAAATTGATTGCATAGATACGTACAGATATTTAACATTTGTAAAAAATACACGAAACAAAAAGCAAGTACAACTATCTTGTGTTCCTCCAACGTCGGAATCTGCTACTCAACATTTGTTTCGAGTATACTATCAAGTTCAGACATGGCAAGGCAATGAACTGAACCCTGAAGACTGGGGTTGGAAATTGATAAATAATACTTTGGAACCGATTCGAACTTTACTGCCCCCTGCTTCCGAAAAACTTCTTAACACTATTTTTTGCAACTGCAAGAAAGGTTGTAGTGCCAAATGTGGCTGTAAAAAAGTAGGGTTGCAGTGTTCTCCAGCGTGTACCAATTGCCAAGGTGTATCTTGCTCAAATGTTCAATTAAATACAAGAGAGGAAGATTCATGTGATTTTGATGAAGAGACAACTGATTAATCTTCATTTGAACAATTTCTAAGCATTCATCAACAGGAAGGAGAAGAAGAAGAAATTGAATAAAACATGATTGTTGAAGTTGAATATGAGGAGTATGAGTCAGATTAAAGTAATAAAAGAAAGTTAGAACGACAGTTAAACTCAGTAACTCATATCAAAATCTTCATACTATTAAATAATTATTGTTCCTGAAAATAACGTCATGAAGGTTCGTGGAATAGGCCTACCGACGATACCATGTTAAAAAAAACGCGCCGAGTACACTACCTCACAGATGGTGTGGAAATGTATGCATATTATGTAGAACGTGATTCGCAATATCTGGGAAATAGTGGGTCTTAGAGCAAAATCATAATGACCATTTTTATAGAGAATTTTAAGATCTACAACTTTACTCAGAAGTACTTTTTCGATAAAACGTACCGTTTTCGAGAAAAATCCAAAAAACCATGGGCCCCTTAGCGCACATGGGACTGATTGGGACGTTTTACACTTTATTCCTTGTGGTAAACCTAAGGTCTCTACGAAGATTTGGCTCTGTCGGAATTCTCGAAATTTTTGATCACCATTTTTATGTCTAAATTGACCGGTCTGCTCGGCAACGAAATCGAGCGTATTTTTCGATTTTAATAGTGCGTTATGAAACGCTCGTTCGTTCTCCGAAATAATCACAGGGGGCGCGACTGAAGCGAGCTAGGAGAGCGCGTTTCGGTTCAACCCGATGACAAACACAAACAGATTCTGCACTAAATCAAATTAATTATACGGGTATGTGTCAACAAACAGTTTAAGGATCATCGCGATTTTCCCGCTGCTGTATCGTCGATTTGTAAATTTACGCATTCCGGGAAACTTCATTAGGACCCTTGAACTGCGTCATGAACCGTTGTTGTGCAACAAGCTGGTTGCATTTGCCGGGATTACTCCCATTTTGATGGTACTCGAAAACGGAATACGGAGATATATCGGGTTTTTAGGAAGGAGCGTTGGATCGGATGCCGACATTGTTAACTTGAACTGAGGACCGAAAAACTCTACAAAATAACATACAGTTTCTGACTCACTGCGATTTTTCTAGTGGTTACTTCATTTTCGTAAATAAATGACGTAATCACTTTGAATATTTGATTGTTTTTAGTAGGAGTTGTGGGTTTGTGAAGAAAAATTTATGATATTAAAATATAATCCTATGTTGCATGCTTTTAATGCAGTTTTATCCTTGGGTGGGTCCATTACAATAATCCATAACGTCAAGCAATGTATGGATACCTCAACAGTCAAGCCGAATATTCATGATGATATTTTTGTTGAAATTTACTTTGAACAAAGAATTTTTAATTCACTTTGCAGGTACATAACAATTACGTCCCCAGAGTTCAATGAATTAGGCCTTTCAAATATGAATCATTTAATTCCTAGAAACCTAAACGGGCCTAAACACCAATTAAGAAACGAAGATATTTCTCCCTTAGATTATTCCACACATTAGAACCGTTTAAGCCGTTTCAAGACCACTGTCGTATTGGAATTACCTGGGCCACCTTTTCGGACCCAAACCCACTCTCTCATTCACCAGTTAGCAAAAAGGTATCAGTCGAACACATCCCCTGCACCATACACTACTCACCCTGTATAAATAGTCAGCTAAGAAAGTTATGTTGAAGACAAGTTGTGATCCCACGCACATTTCCTTGAAGTAAGCTTTCTCAACTTGTGAAACATTTTCATCTCTACGCTCGAATTATTTTATATTAGCATTTTTCACTTTAAACTTCCAAGGAACTCTCTCTCTCTCTCTCTCTCTCTCTTTCACATCTGGTCAGGAAACAACTCCCTCAATTTGGGTAAAATAATTCAACTCTCTGAACTTGTATTATATGTATTTTAGGCTGTGAATAAAGCATTGAAGTCTACTATACATCCAACTTCCAATTCCATCTGAAGTATGCTTAACCAAGAATTTGCATACTAATAGGTTAAAGTTTAATCAATTACTTTCGAAGAAGCATACCAAGCAATTCTTTACCATTTTCATGCTGTGTATTTGGTGTGACCAACTGGGTGTGGGTTATTATGAGCTCCTCCATTCGATCGAAAGAATCACAGGGGAGGTCTACCGATGACAATTGTTGCACTTTAGCCATGCATTGCGAGAAAAACGGCTGCAATACGCCGTCAGACACGAAACAGTGAAAAATGGATCGATGCACGCATAGCGGTCAAAGAGCCTACCTTTTTTCGCGATGGGATCCATCAATTTCCAGAAAAAACTTAGTGGTCAGCTACTTTGAACTTTGAAAGGACAACCAATTTCTCACAATAAAGCTTCAATTTCCGACAAATAACCACACGAACTTATATTATAGTCCTAATATCATCAAAATACTTCAACGAAACAAACAGAGATGATTTAGACATATTGAAAATAGAAGAAATATCAAATCGAGAGAAGAAATAGTTCTATCGGGTGTTTTTTTTAGAGTGATAGAACTTTAAATTGAAATAAAACACATTTAAATTAAGATTGAAGACAAATATTTTTTATTTGAAAGATAACTTATTAAATTTATGTTTTATAAATAATTTCCGGCATATGTCCACCACGACTAGCTCTGAGGAACCGCATTCGACCAGACCAATTTTGGACTACCTTTTCGAGTAATTCAGGCCTTATTTAATCAATAACACGAGTTATGTTGGCTTCCAAAGGGTTTATTGTTTCTGGTTTATCAACATAAATCAATGACTTGACATAATCCAATGGAGTTATGTCGCATGATCTTGGAGGCCAATTAATTGGACCATTTCTCGAAATGATGTTATCGCCAAATCTTTCTTTCAATAAATCACCCTAAAGTTCGAACCACTTTTTCGAGTAATTCAGGACTTATTTCATCAATAACACGAGTTATGTTGGCTTCCAAAGGGTCTATTGTTTCTGGTTTATCAGCAAAAACCAATGACTTGACGAAACCCTAAAGGAAATAATCCAGTGGAGTTATGTCGCATGATGATTAAATGATTAAAGTAAAACAACTTAATTTCCGCTAATTTATTTAATTTCACAACAATTGTTTCGTCATGGCAACATGACTTCATCAGGTGAGTACGATACTAACTACATATTTCAGATTGAGTTCTTTAAATATTCAAAATGTAAAGAAAAGAAGGTAGTGGGAATTTACAGAAATTTGTTTTCTTATAATTACACAAAGTTTCAGAAAAGGTTAAGTGAGGGGGATTTATTGAGGTCTGTCTAGTCGTTTAGGAGAATCTGTTTTTCACTGTATCTGTTTATTTCGAGGGCTTCTAGGTAGTTCAACCTAAGGTTCTTTTCTTCTGGGAGTAAGATTTTGTAGTTATTGTCAAAATCATGTTCTGTCTCCAGAAGATGGTCAGCATATGTTGAATTTCCGTTTTTTCCAAGATATGCTTTCTGGTGTTCACGTATCCTAGTGCGGAAAGATCTACCTGTCTGATCCACATATACAGATTGGCAAGTACCGCAGTTTAACATATAGACTCCAGACTTTTTGTATGTGAAATTAAATAAATTAGCGGAAATTAAGTTCTTTTACTTTAATCATCAAGATGTATTTCCGGCAAGTAGAGACCGATACAATCGGCCGCATGAACTTGAGAGGCCAATTAATTGAACCATTTCTCAAATAATGTTATCGCCAAATCTATCTTTCAATAAATCAATTGTTAGGGTAGCAGCATAGCGTGTAGCACCATCTTGTTGGAACCAAAACACTTCTGGGTCGATACCATTCAAATTTTGAAACAAATAATCATTGATCATCGATCTGTAACGAGCACCATTCACTGTAACATTAGCTCCAGCATCGTTTTTCAAGAAATATGGACCGATGATGCCCCCAGCGTGTAAAGCACACCATACAGTGCATTTTACAGGATGCAATGGAACCTGCAGAACTTCTTGAGTATTGTTTTCACTCCATATACGGCTGTTTTGCTTGTTTACATAGCCGTTCAACCAGAAATGAGCTCCGTCACTAAACACAATTTTACGATAAAAAAGTGGATCAAATTCAAGCTGTTCTAGGGCCCAATCAGCAAACAAACGACGCTTATTATGGTCAAGTGGCATTAGTTCTTGAACCAGTTGGATCTTGAATGGGTGTATACCTAGATCTTTACGTAAAATTTTCCATGTGGTGGATGCACAGAGTCCAACTTGTTGTGAACGTCGACGAATAGACAAATATGGATCGTCATTAAAACTATGACTTACAGCAGCGATATTTTCTTCTGTTCGTACAGTTCTTTGTCTTGTTGTTGTTGTTGGATCGAGGAGAGAAAATGTTGTCCGAAATCTATCGATGGTTCGACGAATAAGCTGCTCTGATGGACGATTAAGTAAACCATAAATTTTACGAAGCGCTCTATAAGTTTGGCGAATAGAACACTGATTTTGAAAATAAATTTCAACAATTTGTAAACGTTGTTGCGGCGTGAGTCTTTCCATGATAATTTGTCAATGCTCACTGAACAGAAATGTCAAAAAAACATGGCTTCTTCCTTCTGTCAAATCACAGTTATCCCCATAGAAAGTTCTATCAATCTAAAAAAAGCACCCGATATATGTAAGAGATCAGTAGATTTAAGTGAACACCCGGATCTTTATCTAGCAGGAAGTTATCCCCACCTCTGATAAGCAACAATCCCCCAGCAAATAAGACAATCTCTATACAGCCGGGGTCAATCTGCGATCCGATACGCCTTTGAAGGGCCTCTTTTTTCGCGGTAATTAAAACGCGTATGTCCGCGACGCACGCCACTGGCGGATTAATTAGTTGTTTGTCAGTTGCAGCGGCCGCCGTTGCGCGTTCCCTTTGAAATTTGCCGCGTCTCGCCTCGGGCCGTCCGATGATGGGAGACTAATTAAGATGACGAAAAAATACAACCGTGCTTGTTGGGGGATGGTTACAATGATTTATTGCAGAGGTTCATATGTGTCTACCGGTCTCGATGAAGAGGTTATATCTGTTAATCATCGGAAAGTTATACGACTGATTGATTAAACGATGGAAATTTCACACAGAATCATTAATTTGTCTTAATTCAACGACAGCAAAATGATTTATTTCCGTGAATATATGCGATAGCTCCTGGTGGGTTGTTCAATAATGTCTGGAAATTTCGGGAATGTTGAGATACAGGTGATTGGAGTTCGAAATGTTTGAAAGCTTCAAAAAGAAATCGACTTGCCTGTTTCCATCTCAGCCATAAAAACCAGGAATATAGAACATGAAGAGTTCAACATCTTCCCAGCATACCGCAAACAATTCCAACAAATGCACCGGAAGAAGGATACGCAATTAAATGCAGGCTCCCCTGCCCCAAGACCATTGCGACATTCTGATGCGGGTCCACAGAGCTCCGTTCTCCTCTTGATCTTTCCTTAAATACCCCCTATGATATCTGGTCACGTGTTTCGATAAGTTAATCTGTAATCGACCCTTTCTGGGACGCGGAAACGACCCCGTTGGGGTTAAATATTACGATCTGTGGGCAGTTTTCGGACCCGTTTAGGACTCTGGGAGGGTTAAGACGGAGAAGAAGATGGGAACGGGAAATTTAGGTATTCGGGATGAATTTTTGCGGGGATTACAACCCTCGAATCTCGACCGTGTTGATGTGTGGGAATATCGGAAGATGCACGCGTGTTTTCTAGACTTCACGTAGATCAAATGATGAGGTGGGGAGGTACGAGGGTGGTTTACTTGATAACATGAAGCAACCTTACAGATTTTTGCGCGCTTGTTCTGGAAAACAACGTACTATCATCATAAGACTTTATTTTCGTATTTTAGTTGATGTTTATGGTGATCCTGCTCTAGCTGAACACGTTGTTAGAAGTGACATAGAATGATGCAGAATTAGAGGTAAGGCTCGATGAAGATCCATTATAAATGCAAGAGAAACTCGCAAAAACATTTGGAGTCACTCAACCAACCAATTCCCATTGTTTGAAAGCTATAGAAATGATCTGAAAGATAAGAAATTGTGTGCCGTATGATTTGAAGCCAAGAAACGTCCAACGTCGTTTTTTCACGTGAGAAAAATGCTCTAACGGTAAAAAATAAAGCGATTTTTGCATCGAATTATGACTGGAGATGAAAATGAGTCCATTACGATAATTCAGAACGTCGGGCAACGTCTGATGCCTCATCATCAACTGTCAAACCAAATATTCATGGCGAGAAGATCATGCTGTGTATTTGGTGCGACCAGCTGGGTGTGAGCTACTGAAATCGAACGAAAGAATCACAGGGGAGGTATACCAACGACAATTGAGTCAAGCATTGTGAGTAAAACGGCCGACAAAGTTATTGACAGTGCAGGATCACACGTTGCTATCAGGCTTGGATCTATTGCATAAAGAAATAAGTTGACAAACGCAGGAAAAACTCTGTTTTTAATCAAACTCAAATATTTTTCGGCTGCCAAAGTCCCATCTATAAATATTAGACTGGGCCAAAAAAAACGTCAATTTTTTTTAACGATACTTTGAAAATATCATTCATGATAATAAAAAAAATTATAGTGAAAGTTTGAGCCCTTAATAATGGTATTAAGGGGTGTATCGTTACGATTATTGGTTCTTTATCAGTAATCGCATTTTTTTGCTCAAAACTGGTCAATTATTAATCTGAAAAATTCGAGCGATGCGTATTCTTAAAGAAAATGAAATTCCCTACAAAAAAGCTCTTTGTGAATGTATGTAAAACTGGCCGTTTGCTGATAATCGTGCCTTAAACATTGAATTATTTTTTCAATTTTGCGTTTCGATTTTGCATTTTTGTAACTAGCAGAAATATCAATATTTTTATGCTTCAAAATACTTACTTTTAAAGGAAATTTAGTACTCTACAAAAAAAGTTTCTTAACATCTTTAATTAAGTTCACTCCTTACAAAGTTATTCGACGTAGAAGGTAAATTCAAAAGTGATTTATGGTTCTTTTTTCGCGTTACACATGATTTTTTCCACTTGATCGAAAAATTAATCACTTAAATATTTAGAATAACTTCATTTTGTTGGACTACTTAACTTTTTTTTTAATAAAATCATGATTTATCAATGAATTATTTCGTTTTTTAACGATTAGTTATCTACAATGTCGATAACTACAAAGTAAATTATCTAATTTACCTTGTAAAATATTATGGAACTGAGGATACCTCTGATTAAATAAGTTTGCGACTTCAACTTTACTTCTGCAATTATCCCCGCAACCGATCATCGTTAAAATCTCAATTCGGTGAGTCTCAGTTAAATATTTCATTATTAATTCTAGAAGAAATACGTTTTCAGTTAGGAATTGACTATTTCAATGTAAATGTCAACACCTCAACATCTGTCTGATAACAACCCACATTTAAAATAAATTAAGTCGGCTGATCTATACCAAAATTCATCAATAAGGAGTATGAGCTATGGTAACAGAAAGTTCTAGAAATCGAGACGGTCTAACATACATATGTATAACAATTCTATAGTCGAACGAACTAAACAAGGTTTTGTAGATTACAGAGGCAAATTGCAGACATGCGCACGTTTTAAACTGATTGGTTTTCATCAGTGCTAATGATGCTTATGACTCCAAATCTGTCAACTATCTATATTCGCTATACACAGGGACTCCAAAGATATTACTAATACACTTGCGCCATCTAGAGTATGCAAAATACATACAGGGACCCTAAGATAACAATACAGAGACCTACAGAGACCCTAAGATAATAATACACTTACGCCATCTAGAGTATGCAAAATACATACAAGACATATCTTTGTGAATCAATTCAAGTAATTCATTCTCGATAATTTGACGTTACGAATGCAGAACAAGTTTTCCTCATGCTCAAATCGAAAACCAATCAGTTTGAAACGTGCACATGTCTGCAATTTGCATCTGCAATCTACAAAACCTTGTTTAGTTTGTTCGAGTATAGAATTGTTATACAGATGCATGTTACACTGTCTAGATTTCTAGAATTTTCTATTACCGCAGCTCATATCCCGTATTGATGAACAATCCACATTATTTGCAGATTTTGTTTATTTATCGGCATATGTAGATAGATAGTTGTTCAGGTATTCATGACAAAAATTTTTAACAAAACCAAGATCCATGAGCGTATCGAGAATTGATTTCAGAAACTTAACTTATAGTTCGAAATTATCATTAAGTCTTTATTTAGGTTATTGAAAAAATAGCATCATTTAACGCGTCGTAAATCATTAATTTCATTATTCCATCCGGTATTATTCATAATAGACCAAACTTGATATAATAAAAATGATATAGTTCGTTGAACTAAGGTTATTAAGGAGAATTGAAAAATATGGAAATATACAGGATATTCCATTTATAATAAAGAGGACGGATTATGCTATACTTGCGCGTATCAACCTGTAATTGAACTTAATGTTTAAAAAGCGCACTATTGAATTTAAAAGTTAACGTGTCTCAATGTTTCACATAATTGTCTAACATAAGGACACAAAAAGTTTTTTTCCATAAGTGGTTTCCACACTGTATATGATGGCCCTCTGGGTTACGAGAAAACAAAAACGATGATAAATTGAATTTCAAACTTTGAATATCAAAACAGATTCAATCTGTTAGTCTTCTACAATTTTAATTCGAAAAAAAATTTTAAAAAAACTTTTAGAATTAAATTAATGTCTTAAATAAGCACTGCTTATCTTATCTTATCTTAATATATATATATATAAATCTCGTGTCACAATGTTTGTCCTCAATGGACTCCTAAACCACTTAACCGATTATAATAAAATTCGCACACCATGTCCAGTTCGATCCAACTTGAGGGATAGGATAGTTTAAATCTCAAATTATAGTCGCAATTTTAATTTATTGCTAATTATTTGTCTGTTATTATTTGACAGTCACAATTATCTGTTAACTCCAAATGATTCTAACAGATGTCGATACCTTTCGACTGGGTTGAGTAAGTAATCAATAGATGGCGCTGCTATGGTAAATCTACGAACGTGTCATATAAGCTACATTTTAACAGCATAATTACCACGTGTTGTTGACGCTATAAAAGAGTCCATTGAGGACAAACATTGGGACACGAGATTTATATATATTAAGATAACAAAAACTTTAGCCACAGCAACGCGTGGCCGGGTCAGCTAGTAACGTATAAAAATCGAAATTCACTATAAAATATCAAATGGAATATTTAATAATTTGAAATAAGGTTATTCTGATTTTCACAAATTTTTATTGTTAAACTCACAACAATTGTTTCGCTATCACAGTAGCATCATCAGGTAAGATCACATTTTGAATAACTAAGCTTGTTTCCGAAATCCGTGGCTATTTATATTACAGACAGTTATTCAAAATGTGATCTTGCCTGATGATGCTACTGTGATAGCGAAACAATTGTGGTGAGTTTAACAATAAAAATTTGTGAAAATCAGAATAACCTTATTTCAAATTATTTAATATGGATTTTCACCAAGTAAGGACTGATACAATTCAAATGGAATAAGAAAACCCAAAAAATAAATTATTAAATTAAAATTAAAAATAAGTAATATCGAAACATACGCACCTGAACTCGTCAGAAAGGCACGTGGTACGTATTTTTTGCCCTTGACAAATCTTTATCAAAAATACACAACATAATTTTAAGAACTTCTCCAAAACTAATTTATTTGAAATATTTAATATGTTTACACATTTAAATAAGTTACTTCAAAAAATCTCAAAATCATATAGCACATCCTCAAAAACAATCAAAAATTCAGATAAGGTCAGTTCAACTTTACATTTATAATAAAAATTCAATTAAAAATAAATAAACTTGTAATCTTACCAGACGATTTCTGCAAAATATGTGAACACAAATGAACTAGGTAGGTACATCTAATATCCAAGGTAATCTTGGATTGTAAGGCATTTTATGGCCTTCATTAAACCACTGGAAACTGTATAATAAATTTCAGTATTCAAAAACGTAATATAATTATATATTATATATAAAATAAAATAATAAGATGCGGTTTTTTACTTGATAGAAGAATAATTACAAACTTTGAATATCAAAACAGATTTAATCTGTTAGTCTTCTACAATTTCAATTTCAAAAAATATTTTATTTATTATTTTATATATAATATATAATTATATTAGGTTTTTGAATAATTAAATTTATTATACAGTTTCCAGTGGTTTAATGCCATAAAATTCCTTACAATCTTTGTGTGATTTCTGTGTTTACCATAAAACATAGATTACCTTGGATATTAGATGTACTTACCAAGTTTATTTGCGTTCACAGATTTTGCAGAAATTGTCTGGTAAGATTACCAGTTTATTTATTTTTAATTGAATTTAAATTATAAATGTAAAGTTGAACTGATCTTATCTGAATTTTCAATTGTTTTTGAGGATGTGCTATATGATTTTGAGAGTTTTGGAAGTAACTTATTTAAATATTTAAACATATTAAATATTTCAAATAAATTAGTTTTGGAGAAGTTCCTAAAATTATGTTGTGTATTTTTAAAAAAGATTTAGTTTTCATAAATATAAGACCAGAAACTGAACATGTTTTCAAATGTTTGTACCACGTGCCTTTCTGACGAGTTCAGGTGCGTATGTTTGGAACAAAACATTCGATATTACTTATTTTTAATTTTAATTAATAATTTATATTTTGAGTTTTCTTGTTCCATTTGGTATTCTATAGTGAATTTCGATTTTCATACGTCTTTTAAATATAAGAAGTGCTTATTTCAGACATTAATTTTATTCTGAAAGTTTTCTTAAAAAATTTTTTGAAATTAAAATTTTAAAAGATTAACAGATTAAATCTGTTTTGATATTCAAAGTTTGTAATTATTCTTCTATCAAGTAAAAAACCGCATCTTATTAAAATGAATTTCAATTAAATTAAAAGGCCAAGAATAAACTTTTTTCACATTTAGATATTAAGCGTCCGATAAATGAAAATAAAATTCTGCTGACCATTCTAGAACACCGTTTAATATTGAAAGAGCTTAATGTACTTCGATTAATAAACAACGACTCCTTGTGTCACGCCACTGAAATTGATATTAACATAAATAAACCGACCAATGAACGCATTCCAGAAGTAATTTTTTAATCAACCGAATGGCCGTTATATACAGAGCTAATAATACATTCATAGTCATCTATTCAACGGACTCAATGAATCCAATTAAAAACTAATAAAACGTCTCTGAAATGTTCACCGTGCAAGGGGATGATTGCCACAACCTGGGTTCTAGTTAGAAAGGTAATCTAAACATTTTTTGCTTAGTCTAATGCATTCCGAAGGAAGTAATAGAATTTTCAGCATGGCAACATATCAATTTACAAGGTACAAGAGAGCTTCAATGGATCTCCGGATTAATGGAAGGTAAAAAGTGAGGGGTTCTTCGACGCAGATCAGGATTCGGTGGAAGGGAAGAATTTGAACGAGAGGATTATCTGTTCGAGGTTTCAGATCGAAATCAATAGGAATGTAGAAAAAAATTAATGAAATATGAATTTATTTTCATGATTGTTTCGGTCTTTACTTGATAGAAATTCATCGTATACGATTTAGAGTAAAACACTTTATTTCCAATAAACAAATAAGTTAATTCGGCTGATCTGTACCAAAAATTATCAATAAAGAGTATGAGCTATGGTAATAGAAAGTTCTAGAAATCGAGACAGTGTAACATACATCTGTATAACAATTTCATACTCGAACAAACTCGACAAAGTTTTGTTGATCACTAGAGGCAAATTGCAGACATGCGCACGTTTCAAACTGATTGGTTTTCAATGTATGCTAGTGACTCCAAATATGTCAAGTATGTATATTCGCTATACACAGAGGCTTTACGGTATTAATGATACACTAGCGCATCTAGAGTATGCAAAATACATACAAGACATACCTTTGCGAGTTAATTCAAGTAATACTTTACTTATGCAGAATAAACTTCCCTCATGCTTATTATTATTATTTGAATATGGATATGCTAGTTATGAGCATTTCGGCACATTATGGTCTGATTAGAGCATGAGGAAAGTTTATTCTGCGTTAATAACGCGAAAATTTCGAGAATACATTTCTTTACTTGAATTAACTCGCAAAGGTATGTTTTGTATGTATTTTGCATACTCTTGATGGCGCCAGTGTATTATTAATACCTTAGAGCCTCTGTGTATAGCGAATATAGATACTTGACAGATTTGGAGTCACTAGCATACATTCACTGACGAAAACCAATCAGTTTGAAACATGTGCATGTCTGCAATTTGCCTCTAGTGATCAACAAAACCTTGTCGAGTTATATATACAAATATATGTTACACTGTCTCGATTTCTAGAACTTTCTATTACCATAGCTCCAACTTCTTATCATTAACTTTATTTTCGCTAATTTTTATTGCTTATACAACAATTTTGTCGTCAATTATATTTTGACTTCATCAGGTGAGTATGGTAACAACTACTTTTACAAAATAGATAACATGAAGGTTTGTTTTGGTCATTTTCAGAATATATTCAGAAAGGTTCAATAACAGGGATGGATTTAAATCTATCTGTTAATTAAAACAAATTGTAGAAATTACTATGTTTTACTACCAATAAAAATATATATTACACATTTTATTGTGACTCGAGTTTCGGGAAATTAACTATCCCATCATCAGACAACTGATGACCTAACAGTGGTACAAAGGTATAATATTTGAAAAAAAATGATAAATATTTTGAATATTTCAATAGATTCTAGATAACACCTAATAGTGGTAACGAGGTTTACATGCGGAACGTGATAAAAAACCGGGTTAAAAAAGAGGGGCTTTCTAACAGATATCGGAATGTCGGCAATCGACAAAGAAGGTTGTTAAACAGATGGTACCTATTTAAATATCTCAAATAATTTTTGGGGTTACATAGCTCCTTACAGTCATTCGTTATCTTTCAAATTATTTTTATTGTGAACGACTTTGAAAATTTCAATAATCAAGTTTCTTTTCTTTTGAATCTACATGTAAAATTTTCTCAAGATTTTTTTTGTCGAAAGGAATTACTGTTTTCTAAATAATGAGTGGCAAAGTTGAATTTCTGTTTACTTTTCATTAAATTCATTTTATGTTCGTTGAAAAATGTTTTAAACAGATGTTACTTTTTGAATATCTCAAATATTTTCGATTTACATAGCTCCGTACAGTCATTCATTATTTTTACATTATTGTTATTGTGAACTAATTTGAAAATTTCAACAAATTCTAGATAATCGAGTTTGTCCCTTTTGATTCCACATTTAAAATTTTAAGATTATCTATTGTTGGAAAGGAATGACCGTTTTCTAGACAATGAGTGGCAAAAGTAGAATTTTGTTTATTTTTTATGAAACTCATTTTATGTTCATTGAACCACATCTTGAAGGAACGTCCTGTTTGTCCTATATATTTATTACTGGACGTAGAACAAGATAACTCATAAACTCTTGATTTGTGTATGTTTGGAGCAGGGTGTTTTGCGTTGAATAATACCGATGATAATTTGTTTTGTGTTTTGAAGGCAATATTGACATCTGATTTTGAAAAACTATTGGCCACTATTTGACTTATGCTACCAAAGTACGATAGAGAAATGAATTTTTTATTTTCTTCAGTTTTTATGATGGGATAAATTTGACTCGAAGCTATTTAAGATAGATTCTGTCGAATTAGATTATCTATTATATTGGGGTTGAAACCGTTGTTCGCGGCTATTGATTTTATAGTTTGGACTTCAGCTTCGCGGTCATTTTTTGATAAGGGTAATGCGAAGGCTCTATGGATCATCGATTGATTTGGTAGCATAAGTCAAGAAGTGGCCAATAGTTTTTCAAAATCAGATGTCAATATTGCCTTCAAAACGCAAACAAATTATCATCGGTATTATTTAACGCAAAGGACCCTACTCCAAACATACACAAATCAGGAGTTTATGAGTTATCTTGTTCTTACATAGTAATTTCTACAATTTGTTTTAATTATGACCAACTACCAAATACTAACGGCTGAAACAATTCAGTATCTATTTGTTGATTAAAATGTGTTTTTACGATGCCCGTTTATTTCGAGTGCTTCTAAAAGGTTCAGTCTCGTTATGGAGAACTTCGAAATTATGGTCAAAACGAAGTCCTGATTCTTGTAGGTGGTTGGCATAGGTAGAATTTGATTTATTTTCAACGAATGAATTCTGCTATTCTTTGATTCCATTCTCGAAAGCTTTGCCTGCTTGGCCAATGTATACATATGAAACATGTACCGCAGGTTAACCCATATACTCCTGATCTTTTGTTCTTATTGACTGTATCTCTATCATTTTCATCGATTTTTCTGAAGAATTTATAGTTTTATATGACATTGGCCAGGCAGAGCTGTCAAAAATAGGATCAAAGAACATCAGAAATAATTCGTTAAAAATAAATCGAATTTTTCCTATGCCAACCAGCTACAAGAATCAGGACATGATTTTGACCATAATTTCGGAAGTTCTCGAGAACATATACAAGTAGAATGGATCTTTTAGAAGCACTAAAAATAAACCGGCATCATAAAACCATTGGCTCACTACGCTGTGTCGTGTATGTATATTTGCATGCACTAGATGGCGCTAGTGCATAAAAAATACCTTGCGTTCGTGTGCAGAACAAATGTAGGTGGCAGATTTGTAGCATACTTCTTATTAATGAAAATTTTTCAGATTCCTGATATTATCAATTCTATTTTATTATATCATCACCTGGACGAATTGAATACTGCCTCCTCACATTTTCCCGAACCCGCCCCTGCAATTAGAGAAATAAGGAATCAGATTCAGAGGCAGAAAGGCGATATTAAATATTTGATATAATTTTGATGGATTCGGATATATCAGAGGCGGAAGGGGGTGGAATAAAAGTGAATGGTAGGGGGCAGACAGAAAAAACTTGTAATGTAAACTCGTTACAAATACTAAAATATGCAGGACCATTAGGAGGCAGCAACAAGGGATCTGGAGATAAGGAGCCGGAAAATTACGAGGGAAATTCGCGTTCTTATTGGGGTGCTCCATATTTCCACTTTCGTACTTTCAACTTGAACCATCGGATGGATTATTCCATTCCTGAGTTGTTCCGATCGAATTTTTCACGAGGGTTTCAGCAGTTTCCCTCGTTTGGAAATTCGATTTCCCTTTCTAGATACCATGAATGAAATTACCGTAAATTGCGCATGAAAATCTCGTATTTAGTTTTGGAATTACGAAAATAAACATTTGGTTAGCGGAGCAACTTTGAGCTTGCTGAAACCATCACTACAGTCCTACGATCGAGTTTAAACTCAGTATTGTTGACCGCTACCGAAACCATAACAACAATCGTACGATTAATTTGAAAGCAGCATGTAAAAAAACGACACAAAGGTTTATACGATATTTCGTGAAGATCGTATGATCAGAAGATTAAAAAACAATATATTTTGTGAGCAGAGCGGCGTCGAGCGCTACCGAAATCATAGCAGAAGTCCTATGATGGAGTTCAAATTTACAATTTATATGTGAAATAATGACAAAAGGCGGATTTCTTCAGAATCGTGAGTAATTAATTCTCGAAAACTCATAAAACTGAGACGGCTTTCGTTTTTTAATATCAAAACAGATTCAAGCTGTTAGTCTACTACAATTTTAATTTCAAAGAATTTTATTCAAAAACGTTTAGAATTTAATTAATGTGTTATAAGCACTATAATGTAGATAATACATCCACTTCCAGGCCTTTAGTGCGTTATGGGTAACTGAGAGAGAGAAAGAGATAGTTCCTTGGAAGTTTAAAGTGAGAAATGCGAATATAAAATAATTCGAGCGTAGAGGAAAAAATGTTTCACAAGTTAAGAGAGCTTACTTTAAGGGAATGTGCGTGGGATCAGAACTTGTCTTCAACTGAACTTTCTTATCGCGTGACCTGCCTGGCGCAGGGGATGTGTTCGACTGGTGCCTTTTTGCTAACTGGCGAATGAGTGAGTGGGTTTGGGTCCGAAAAGGTAGCCCAGGTAATTCCGATACGACAATCGTCTTGAAACGGCTAAAACGGTTCTAATGGGTTTCTAGGAATAATCTAAGGGAGAAATATCTTCGTTTCTTAATTGGTGTTTGGGCCCGTTTAGGTTTCTAGGAATTAAATGATTCATATTTGAAAGGCTTAATTCATTGAACTCTGGGACGTAATTGTTACGTACCTGCAAAGTGAATTAAAAATTCTTTATTCAAAGTAAATTTGAACAGAATCTTTGTTTGATCAACATTAACACTGGGTATATTTAAAATCCAAGGTACTCTACATTCTATGCTCACCACAAAAATTACACTAAGTTTGTAAGGTACTCTATGGTCTTCGTTAAACCACTTGATATTTATATAATGATTTTTTTTTATTTAAAAACCTAATATAATTATAAATTATATATAAAAAAATAGATAGATTGAATCTGTTTTGATATTAAAAATATGTATTAATCCTTCTATCAAGTAAAAAACCGCTTTTCTTTATTTCAGTTTTCTTTTCTTTAATTCTCCGAGTGCATAGGTATGATCCCCAATGTTGTATACGGAGCAGAAATAAGTTTGTGCGGTATTGATAATAGATGTCGCTACTAGTTTATTATTCCATTGTTTTACCTGGCAACAACTTCATTTCGAAGTGTCATCATTAGACTTTCTTTTCGATATCTCTTATTTCGCTGAGGTGTAAACAACAAAGTTTATTTGTGCTCTGAAAATGTCTAGTTTTTTGTGGATAGTTTTGCATTATTACTTCAATATGGAGAAAAAGGCTGCCAAAAGTTATCGTGTTTAAGTGGATATTTACGGTGACCATGCTTTAGCTGAACAAATGTGTCAGAAGTGGTTTGCCTAATTTGAAAGTGGCAATTTTCATTTGGAAGATGAAGGACGATCTAGAGCGCTACCAAAGTTTAAGGATGAAGAATTAGAGGCGCGACTTGATGAATATCCATCACAAATGCAAAAACACAACGAGCCATTTGCCATCGTTTTAAAGCAATGAGAAAGATTCGAAAGGTAGGAAATTGGATGCCGTATGAACTTAAGCCGAGAGACATCAAACGCTTTTTTTCACGTGTGAACAACTGCTCCAACGGTAAAGAAGAATAGGTACGTCAACAAACAATATTGTCCAATTTGGGATGACACAGATCCACATGAGATCCAAGAACGTCCATTGCATACCTTAAAAGTTACTATAGGATGTGGATTTTGGGCTGGCGGCGTCATCGGTCCATATTTTTTTGGGAACAACGTTTGCCAGGTTATTACCGTCAACGGAGAGTGCTCTAGGTCCATTATTATCAATTCTGGTCCAAATTGGATGATTTGGACACCAACAACTTGATGGCCACCGAAATTATGCGATTTGTCCCATTAGACTTTTTCTTGTGGAATTATCTCGGGTCGCAGGTCTATGCGAATAAGCCATAAACTACAACTGGCCTCAAAGCCAAAATTGCTCATGCCATCGGTCAAATTCAGCCTGATTAAAACAAATTGTAGAAATTGCTATGTTTTACTACCAATAAAAATATATACTACACATTTTCTTGTGACTCGAGTTGTGGGAAGTGAACTATCCCATCATCAGACAACTGAAGACCTAACAATGGTACTGAGGTATTTAAACAAAAGTGATAAATACTTTGAATATTTCAATAGATTCTAGGTAACACCTAATAGTGGTACAGAGGTTTACAAGCGGAACGTGATAAAAAACCGGGTTACAAAAGAGGGGCTTTTTATATCGGAATGTCGGCAATCGCAAAGAACCCATTTAAATATCTCAAATAATTTTTGGGGTTACATAGCTCCGTTGAGTCATTCATTATTTTTACGTTATTTTGTTGTACATCACAAATATTTGCATTTACAAAGCTCCATACAGTCATTCATTATTTTTTAAATTATTTTTATTGTGAACGAATTTGAAAATTTCAATAATCAAGTTTCTTTTCTTTTGAATTTACATGTAAAATTTTGTTTTGTCGAAAGGAATTACTGTTTTCTAAAGAATGAGTGGCAAAAGTTGAATTTTTGTTTACTTTTCATTAAATTCATTTTATGTTCGTTGAAAAGGGTTTTAAAGAGATGTTACTTTTTAAATATCTCAAATATTTTCGATTTACATAGCTCTGTAGAGTCATTCATTATTTTTACATTATTTTTATTGTGAACTAATTTGAAAATTTCAACAGATTCTAGATAATCGAGTTTCTTCCCTTTTGATTCTACATGTAAAATTTTAAGATTAACTATTATGGGAAAGAAATGACCGTTTTCTAGACAATGAGTGGTAAAAGTAGAATTTTGTTTATTTTTCATGTAACTCATTTCATGTTCGTTGAACCTCGTCTTGAAGGAACGTCCTGTTAGTCCTATATATTTATTACTGCACGTAGAACAAGATAACTCATAAACTACTGATTTGTGTATGTTTGGAGTAGGGTCCTTTGCGTTAAATAATACCGATGATAATTTGTTTTGCGTTTGAAGGCAATATTGACATCTGATTGTGAAAATGTGTAGTATATATTTTTATTGGTAATAAAACATAGTAATTTCTACAATTTGTTTTAATTGTGATCAACTACCAAATAGTAACGGCTGATACAATTCAGTATTTTTCAGCCTGATTTATTAAAAATCAATATTTCCTGAAACAAGTCAGGTTTGAGCTCAAAAAGCATGTAGCGCAATCTAAATTTGAATATTTTAATGCGACTTTCCTTACCAAACATTTCACGTTTAAATGAACGATGTTCAAATTTCCTACTGACAAAAAAAATCTTTTTCCAGTCATAACACGGCGAGACACCCTCATAATTTCCGATGCGCGAAATTCAAATTCGCAGATTTCGATTATGCGGGATAAATCGGGCTGAAAAAGGGTTCGGACCTCGACGGTAGCGTCGGATCGACGGACGCCCGCGTCGATATGAAAATAAACATTATTAATCCACTGTTCATAACCGATTCCAATCAAATTGCGTTGAATAATTTATACTGTTGTTCTGCGTAGAGACGTGGGGCATGTTTCGGGGGGGGGGTGGGTCAAGCAGGGCTTGATGGAGCTGGGGGATGAGACGGGCGGCGGTTTTCATACAATTGGAAACTGGTCAGGTGCGTATTCGGACGATTTTACGCTGCTGCAAATTCTAAACGAGAAGTCGGCATGAAAGTAAACTATATGAATGGTTTTTCAGAGGTATCGTTTTGATATTGAAAAAAAAAACTAGTATATTTTGAGACAAATCAATGGATGTTTAGTTCATTGTAAAGAGGAAAGGTATGACATTATTAATAGAAAACGAAATCAGCCAAATGGCCAAGACGACTACGTTTGCAGCATCATATCCTTTTTATGAAAATTTTCATTTCAGAGCATACAGAAACAACTTTAATCACACTCAGGCAGAATGACAGGTACTGAATGTTACACACATAACCTCACAAACTCGATCCAAAGAAGTGGTAGAACTCTAACAAGAGAGAGAGAGAGAGAGAGAGAGAGGGATAAGAAACGGCTTCATCTTCAGGAATCATCAAAAAATCGACCAATTTGATGAAACTTATTGAAATGCTGAGAAAATTAGAGACTTATATTCATCAAGAAATAATGATGATATAAAATTTCTTCATAACTAACTATTATTTTCCGAAATTATGGAAAAAAGTATACTAATAACCATTCTAAAAGAAAATACAGATTACTGTAAAATAGATAACTGAAGACCAATTACACTGCTTTCGGTATTGCGTAAGAACTTTGAAAACAAGAGGCACTAGGAAAATTAATTCGTAGTTACCAGTTCAGATCTAAAAACAAAACCTCGACAATCCATCCTCTATTAATACTCACAGCAAATGTCAAAAAGACTAGAAGAAGGGGAAAAAACAGCAGTCTTCTTTAGGGACCTTTAAAAAGCTTTCCATAGTGTTTGGCATGCATTTTTTTGGGTAATAGAACTTTAAATTGAAATAAAACACATTTGAAATAAGACTGAAGCCTTTTTTTAGTTTAAAGATAATTTTATGGCATTTATGTTTTGAAAATAATTTCCGGCATATGTCCACCACGACTAGCTCTGAGGAACCGCATTCGACCAGACCAAATTTGGACAACTTTTTCGAGTAATTTAGGCCTTATTTCATCAATAACACGAGTTATGTTGGCTTCCAAAGCGTCTGTTGTTTCTGGTTTATTAGCATAAACCAATGACTTGACGTAACCCCAAAGAAAATAATCCAGTGGAGTTATGTCGCATGATCTTGGAGGCCAATTAATTGGACCATTTCTCGTAATAATGTTAACACCAAATCTTTCTTTGAATAAATCAATTGTTACGGTAGCAGCATGAGCTGTAGCACCATTTTGTTAGAACCAAAACACTTCTGGGTCGATACCATTGAAATTTTGAAACAAATAATCATTGATCATCGATTTGTAACGAGCACCATTCACTGTAACATTAGCTCCAGCATAGTTTTTAAAGAAATATGTGTAAAGCACTCCATACAGCTCATTTTTCAGGATGCAATGGAACCTGCAGAACTTCTTGGGGATTGTTTTCACTCCATATACGGCAATTTTGCTTGTTTGCATAGCTGTCCAACCAGAAATGAGCTAAATTGTTGAAATTACTATGTTTTACTACCAATAAAAATATATTTTACACATTTTCTTGTGACTCGAGTTTCGGGAAATGAACTAACCCATCATCGGACACCTGAAGACCTAACAGTGGTACAGAGGTATTTAAACAAAAGTGATAAATATTATGAATATTTCAATAGATAACACCTAATAGTGGTACAGTAATAAAATATACGGACAATTAAGCGGCCTAGCTATGGGCTCACCACTGAGTCCACTCCTTGCAGACATATTCATGTCAGAAATAGAAAATAAAATCTTCAATTCGAAACTACCTGTAAATATTCATTTCTGGTATAGATACGTAGACGATATTCTCACGTGTATCTCCGGAAAATCCAGACAACTGAGTCAATTTTTGAATTTCTTTAATAATATTCACCCAAAAATTAAATTCAAATCAGAAAAAAAATCGAAGAAGAGTATTACATTTTTAGACCTCTCGATATCACACTCAAATAGAAAAATAGAATTCAACGTGTTCAGAAAACCCACATCCACTGATATATGTATTCCTATTGATTCCAATCACCCATTTTCACAAAAAATATCAGCGTATCAATCGATGATCCATAGAGCCTTCGCATTACCCTTATCAAAAAATGACCGCGAAGCTGATGTCCAAATTATGAAATCAATAGCCGCGAACAACGGTTTCAACCCCAATATAATAGATAATCTAATTCGACAGAAACTATCTAAAATAGCTATAAGCCAAATTTATCCTGTCATAAACACTGAAGAAAATAAAAAATTCATTTCTCTATCGTACTTTGGCAGCATAAGTCAAAAATAAGCCAAAAATCAGATGTCAATATTTCCTTCAAAATGCAAAACAAATTATCATCGGTATTATTTAACGCAAAGGACCCTACTCCAAACATACACAAATCAGGAGTTTATAAGTTTTCTTGTTCTACGTGCAGTAATAAATATATAGGACAAACAGGACGTTCCCTCAAGACTAGGTTCAACGAACATAAAATGAGTTTCATAAAAAATAAACAGAATTCTACTTTTGCCACTCATTGTCTAGAAAACGGTCATTCCTTTCCCACAATATATAATCTTAAAATTTTACATGTAGAATCAAAAGGGAAGAAACTCGATTATCTAGAATCTGTTGAAATTTTCAAATTAGTTCACAATAACAATAATGTAAAAATAATGAAAGACTGTACGGAGCTATGTGAATCGAAAATATTTGAGATATTCAAAAAGTAACATCTGTTTAAAACCTTTTTCAACGAACATAAAATTAATTCAATGAAAAGTAAACAAAAATTCAACTTTTCCATTCATTCTTTAGAAATTAGTAATTCCTTTCGACAAAAGGAAATCTTAAGAAAATTTTACATGTAGATTCAAATGGAAAGAAACTTGATTATTAAAATTTTCAAATTCGTTCACGATAAAAATAATTTAAAAAATAATGAATGACTGTATGGAGCTATGTAAATCCAAATATTTGAGATGTACAACAAAATAACGTAAAAATAATAAATAACTGTACGGAGCTATGTAACCCCAAAAAATTATTTGAGATATTTGGGTACCATCTGTTTAATAACCTTCTTTGTAGATTGCCGACATTCCGATATCCGTTAGAAGGCCCCTCTTTTTTAACCGGGTTTTTATCACGTTCCGCTTGTAAACCTCTGTACCACTATCAGGTGTTACCTAGAATCTATTGAAATATTAAAAATATTTATCACTTTTGTTTAAATACCTCTGTACCACTGTTAGGTCTTCAGTTGTCTGATGATGGGATAGTTCATTTCCCGAACTCGAGTCACAAGAAAATGTGTAAAATATATTTTTATTGGTAGTAAAACATAGTAATTTCTACAATTTGTTTTAATTATGATCAACTACCAAATTGTAACGGCTGAAACAATTCACTATCAGAAATGAACTTCATCACCGATGATGCCTCCAGCGTGTAAAGCACACCATACAGTACATTTTTCAGGATGCAATGGAATCTGCAGAACTTCTTGAAGAGTGTTTTGACTCCAACATACGGCAATTTTGCTTGTTTACATAGCCGTTCAACCAGAAATGAGCTTCATCACTAAACACAATTTTACGATAAAAAAGTGGATCAACTTCAAGCTGTTCTATGGCCAAATCAGCAAACGAACGACGCTTATTATGGTTCTGTGGCTTTAGTTCTTGAACCGGTTGGATCTTATATGGGTGTAGATCAAGATCTTTACGCAAAAATTTCCATGTGGTGGATACACATAGTACAACTTGTTGTGAACGTTGACGAATAGACAAATCTAGATCATCATTAACACTATGATTTACAGCAGCGATATTTTCTTTGTATACACCTGATAATTGAAGTTTATCCATACTGTATGGATAATATATACAGTATGGATAAACTTCAATTATCAGGTGTATACAAACTCACTTGCCCAGATGGCCCAAAGATTTATATTGGTAGAACAGGTAGAAATTTCGGTACACGCCTAACAGAACATAAAAGAAGTTTCGATAAAAATTAAAAAGATTCACATTATGCTAAACACCTTCTTGAAAATAACCATTCTTTCACAAAACAAATAGAAATTCTACATGTTGAAAATAGAGGTCTAAAATTGAACTTTTGGGAAATTCACGAAATAAATAAACATAAAAACAGCAATAACCTAGTAAATGAACAAATAGATTTTTATTACACCCCTCTATTCAATATTTACAAGGGATCGGGTGAACATGATTCTGAAGGGAATATTCTTTGAGAAAACCAACCCGACGAACAATTTAAAAACACATGTACACCTTCTGTAAAAATCTTATAAATTCATTGTACAACAACTGTTACTTCGTATTCTGATGAAGTCTTTCAAGCAAAGACGAAACGTACGTCAATACCAAAAATAAAGTAGAAAATGTAAACAAGTGTTTTATTTTATAATGACAATAATGTTGATTGTTACTACTCCTACAGATACTGAAAAGAAGGTCTAATGATGGCAATTCGAAATGAAGGCGTTTCCCAATGAAACAGTGGATTAATAAACTACTGACGACATCTGTTATAAAAATCCTACAACGTTATATTCGATTTATTTATCAGAGAGCTGAAGTATTTTTTTTCTAATAAAGAAGCCGTTTTTTCATTGAAACGTGAATGCTCCTCATGGTCACCTTTATCAAAAATTAGACTCTAGATTATAGAATTTTCTGAAATAATTTGTGTAAAGGGTACAAGTTATTGTTTAGGTATATTTAAATTCGTTAAATTACGACGCGTAAAAGCGAGCCTAAGAAGTGGGTAATGTTTAAAAACCGCAAGAAGGCCGAGGGCGACAACCCACGCAGTTTCCACGTGTAACCGCACTTTCCCAAATGGGATGTTTTGTTTTTCGGTTTCCGGATTAGAGCGCGAGGCGTCCCTCCCTCCCCGCCTCCTTCCCTCTCTGTCAGTTTTCCCGTATGGCGGGCGGCGTATTTATGTAAATAAGCGGGATTAACAAACCGAATAATGGCGGAACACATTAGGTCTGTCTGGTGTGCAGTCCGTCGGCCGATTTACTTACAGTTGATTTCGTCTGAACCTGTAGCTCTGTGTGTTCGATGTAATGGAGAATTTTCAGGACTGGATCGGTGCGGAAAGTTCGGAGGAAATTAGAGCGATTTTCCTTTGTTCCGATACGTTCGAGTGAATGAAATCCCTAAAAAACAACTTTCGAGAATTCGCTTATACTGAAAGGTGTCAAAATCAAAACTTGCACATGATACCAGAGCATTCACCATTTAGCAATGAATGATTGCATTTGTTTGTATGAAATAGTCAAAATACCAATTGCGCTGACTTGAAGTCTTCTGATACAATTTTGAAGAATATATTCAATAACGATATGTTATTTTTTATCCAATCTTTTATCAATTTACTCTTCATTAATATTATCGATAAAGAATTATAAAAATCAATTCAAGCTCTGTACATATCGAATTTGTGGCTGTGTGTTCGATGTAATGGATAATTTTCAGGCCTAGATCGGTGCGGAAAGTTTGAAGGAAATTCTAACGAATTTCCGTTAATCTGATAAGGTTCGAATGAATGAAAAACCTATAAAACATTAAAGAACTCGCTTATACTCAAAATCATAACTTAAATATCAATCAGAATAACTCTATTATACTTTACTATAGATTAAGATTTTTTAAATTTCTCGAAAACTTCTTCAAAATTGAATTAAATGAATGATACCATGTAGTTAGTGGAAATTCTATATGTCTTAAAAAACAGTATTTTCTAAGACGTTCCTTCAATTTAATTTAGAGAAAGTTTTGAAGAATTTTAGAATCTTTAAATTTGTAGTGAGGCGTAAGAGAATTATTCTGTCAGATATTGAAAAAACCTTATACCAAGTAAAAGCCCCCCCTTTTTCAATTCAGCAATTAATCAATCAAATGCCTATAAAATGTCCAAAAATTTGCTTATACTGAAAGGTCAAAATCATAACTTACACATGAAACCGAAGCATTCGCCATTTTGCAATTTCTTAAATCTCAATCGGAATAACTATTATACTTCATTACAGATTTTGATTTTTTATATTTCTTAAAAATTTATTCAAAATTGAATTGAATAAATGATAGCATGTAGTAAGTGGTACCAGAGAATTCACCATTCAGCAATTAATGATTCTTTTCACTTGTTTGTATAAAATATTCTGATACAATGTTGAACAATATATTCAATAACGATAAGTTATTTTTTATTCAATCTTTTTTCAATTTACTCTTCTCAAATATTATTGATAAAGAATTATAAAAATCAAGTCAAGTTCTGTACATATATAATTTGTGGCTCTGTGTTCGATGTAATGGACAATTTTCAGCCCTATATCGGAGCAGAAAGATTGGAGGAAATTGAAATGAATTTTCGTTAATCTGATAAGGTTTGAATGAATTAAATACCTAAAAAAACATTAAAGAATTCGCTTATACTGAAAGATCAAAATCACAACTTACACATGAAACCGGAGCATTCGCCATTTTGCAATTCCTCAAATATCAATCATAATAAAACTATATTATATTTCACGACCAATTTTGATTTTTTAAACTTCTTTAAAACTTATTCAAAGTTGAATTAAATTAATGATACCATGTAGTTAGTGGTAATTGCATATGTCTTATAAAACAGTATTTTCTAGGACCTTCCTTCAATTCAATTCAAAGAAAGTTTTAAAGAATTTTTGAAACTTTAAATTTGTAGTGAGGTGTCACAGAATTATTCTGTTAGATATTTAAGATATTGAAAAAACCTTCTACCAAGTAAAAACCCCCTTTTTTCATTTGGAAATTAATCAATCAAATGCCTATAAAATGTCTAAGAATTCACTTATACTGAAAGGTCAAAATCATAACTCACATATGAAATCTGAGCATTCGCCATTTTGCAATTTCTTAAATCTCAGTCATAATAACTATTATACTTCATTACAGATTTTGATTTTTTAAATTTCTTGACAACTTATTCGATATTGAATTGAATCAATGATACCATGTAGTAAGTGATAATTCTATATGATTAAAAAAAAACAGTATTTTCTTAGACATGCCTTCAATTTAATTTAGAGAAAGTTATGAAGAATTTTTGAAACTTTAAATTTGTAGTAAGGTGTAACAGAATTCTGTTTGTTATTTAAAATATTGAAAAAAACTTCTACCAAGTGAAAAGCCCCCTTCTTTATCATTTAGCAATTAATTAATGAAGTACCTATAAAATATCCAAGAATTCGCTTATACTGAAAGGTGCACAAGATAGCAGGGAATTCATCATTTAGCAATTGATAATTCTTTTTACTTGTTTGCAAAAATTATTCAAAATATTAATTGCCCTGATATGAAGTGTTCTGATATTATACAATGTTGAACAATATATTCAATAACGATATCTTATTTTTTATCCAATCTTTGATCAATTTACTCTTCACTAATATTATCGATAAATAATTATAGAAATCAATTCAAGCTCTGTACTTCACTGAAAATTTTGATTTTTTAAATTTCTTGAAAACTTATTCAAAATTGAATTGAATAAAAGATACAATGTAGTTAGTGGTAATCCTATATGTCTTAAAAGACAGTATTTTCGAAGACATTCACTCAATTTAATTTAAAGAAAGTTTTAAAGAATTTGTGAAACTTTAAATTTGTAGTAAGATGTAACAGAAATATTCTGTATGATATTTAAGATATTGAAGAAACCTTCTACCGAGTAAAAATGCCATTTTCTCATTAAGCAATTAAATAATCAAATGTCTATAAAATATTCAAGAATTCGCTCATACTAAAAGGTCAAAATCATAAATCACACATGAAACCGGAGCATTCGCCATTTTGTAATTTCTTGAATATCAATCATAATAAAACTATATTATACTTCACGACAAATTTTGATTACCATTTGGCTTGATTTTCACTGTCTATTTCTTGTATGTTGACATATATGTTTCGGGTTTTTAGCCCATTTAAAAAAAAAATTTCACCAAATGATATGCGAGAAATCATTATCATTCATCAAATCAAATGAACTGAAATTTCACCCTCTTTTTGGGTTTTAGTGCTCAATAAAAATTTTTGGTACCTACTCGGATATAAATAGAAGCTGATTTAAAAACCAAATCAACTAAATCAAAAATGTAAGATATACCACTTGATGCTACTGTGTAGGCAAAACAATAGTTGTATTATAATAATAATAAAATTTAACATTTGAATAGGGTTATTCTGATGTTCACAAATTTTTATTGTTATGTTTACAACAATCGTTTCGCTATCATCGTTTAGCATCATCAGGCGCGATTACATTTTGAATAACTAAGCTTGTTTCCGAAATCGGTTGCAATTTATATTACAATAAGTACATTGAATTTTTGTTGAGCACTAAAACCCAAAAAAGGTAGTCTCTGCAAATTCCAGCTTATCTGAACATATTTAACAGAGGTGGGTTATTTGAATCTATTTGTTCGTTAAGTAATATTTCAATTTTATTATGTTTATTTATTCCTAGGGATTCTAACAGATTTAAGGCATAACTTTTACTTTCTATATGTAGAATTTCAAAATTATGGTTGAAAGTATGTGCTGTTTCTAACAAATGGTTAGAATTTGTGGAATTACTTTTATTATTGAGGAAACTCTTCAAATGTTCACAAATGCTATGTCGAAAAGTTCTTCCAGTCTGTCCTATGTAAACTTTAGGGCCATCACCGCAGGTTAACTTATAACCCCCAATTTATCATCTTTATGTGTACAGTCTTTATTATTTTTAATAAATTTACTCAAGTTTGAATTGGTTTTAAATGAAGCTCTTAAATTATATTTATTTTTGATGTATGTAGCAATTTTCTCAGAAATACCTTTAGTGTATTTTAAGGAAATGTATTTAAAATTTTGTCTATATTAGGACCATCTATCAACTAGAATCATAGTCATTATTAATAGCTATTTGTTTAATTATGTTAAGTTCTGAAATATAATTTTCTCTATTCATGGGAATATTTACTAATCTATGGATCATACAATTGAATGCTGATAATTTTTGATTTGAAGGATGATTTGATTTATTGTGTATAATAGAATCCGTATAGGTTGGCGCACAAGCTGAAAAAGCTTCTGAGAGATCTTCACAGAAGATTTAGCACTATCAAGATAATAATAATAATATTAATTGATGAATAAGAAGAAGCATTAATTGATGAATAAGTGAAGCAACAGAAAATATCGTCTACATATCTATACCAATATAAAAAGTATTTCTTAGGGGGATTTTGGTGAATTTTAGTTTCAATATTGTCCATGAATATTTCTGCTAATAAAGGACTCAAGGAAATTTTATTTAATATGGAATTTCACCAAGTAATGACTGATTCAATTCAATAATAAAATTTGTGAAAATTAGAATAACATTATTTAATATTTTTCAACAATATGATAATACATAATATGACTATAAATTGTCAAAGTTTGGTAATCACTATTGGAAGACCCGTTATTAATAAAAATATTTGTTGCTGAATTGTTTCAGCCGTTACTATTTGGTAGTTGATCATAATTAAAACAAATTGTAGAAATTACTATGTTTTACTACCAAAAAAAAAAAAATATTACACATTTTCTTGTGACTCGAGTTTCGGGAAGTGAACTATCCCATCATCAGACAACTGAAGACCTAACAGTGGTACAGAGGTATTTAAACAAAAGTGATAAATATTTTGAATATTTCAGTAGATTCTAGGTAACACCTAATAGTGGTACAGAGGTTTACAAGCGGAACGTGATGAAAAAAGACAGGATTAAAAAAGAGGGGCCTTCTAACAGATATCGGAATGTCGGCAATCGACAAAGGAGGTTGTTAAGCAAATGGTACCCATTTAAATATCTCAAATAATTTTTGGGTTACATAGCTACGTACAGTCATTCATTATTTTTGCATAATTTTGTTGTATATCTCAAATATTTGGATTTACATAGCTCCGTACAGTCATTCATTCTCTTTTACATTATTTTTATTTTGAACGAATTTGAAAATTTCAATAATCAAGTTTCTATTCTTTTGAATCTACATGTGAAATTTTCTTGATATTTTCTTTTGTCGAAAGGAATTACTGTTTTCTAAAGAATGAGTGGCAAAAGTTGAATTTTTGGTTACTTTTCATTAAATTCATTTTATGTTCGTTGAAAAAGGTCTTAAACAGATGTT
Source organism: Megalocaria dilatata (assembly GCA_034642435.1). Taxonomy (NCBI): domain Eukaryota; kingdom Metazoa; phylum Arthropoda; class Insecta; order Coleoptera; family Coccinellidae; genus Megalocaria; species Megalocaria dilatata. Next base: position 10,965,359 of record CM067862.1, read on the forward strand.
ACTTTTTAAATATCTCAAATATTTACGATTTACATAGCTCCGTACAGTTATTCATTATTTTTACTTTAATGTTATTGTGAACTAATTCGAAAATTTCAACAGATTCTAGATAATCGAGTTTCTTCCCTTTTGATTCTACATGTGAAATTTTAGGATTAATTATTGTGGGAAAGGAATGACCGTTTTCTAGACAATGAGTGGCAAAAGTAGAATTTTGTTTATTTTTCCTGAAACTCATTTTATGTTCGTTGAACCTCGTCTTGAAGGAACGTCCTGTTTGTCATATATATTTATTACTGCACGAAGACCAAGATAACTCATAAACTCCTGATTTGTGTATGTTTGGAGTAGGGTCCTTTGCGTTAAATAATACCGATGATAATTTGTTTTGAATTTAATGAAAAATAAACAAAATTCTACTTTTGCCACTCATTGTCTAGAAAACGGTCATTCCTTTACCACAATAGATAACCTTAAAATTTTACATGTAGAATCAAAAGGGAAGAAACTCGATTATCTAGAATCTGTTGAAATTTTCGAATTAGTTCACAATAACATTAAAGTAAAAATAATGAATAACTGTACGGAGCTATGTAAATCGTAAATATTTGAGATATTTAAAAAGTAGCACCTGTTTAAAACCTTTTTCAACGAACATAAAATGAATTTAATGAAAAGTAAACAAAAATTCAACTTTTGCCACTCATTCTTTAGAAAACAGTAATTCCTTTCGACAAAAGAAAATATCAAGAAAATTTCACATGTAGATTCAAAAGAATAGAAACTTGATTATTGAAATTTTCAAATTCGTTCAAAATAAAAATAATGTAAAAGAGAATGAATGACTGTACGGAGCTATGTAAATCCAAATATTTGAGATATACAACAAAATTATGCAAAAATAATGAATGACTGTACGTAGCTATGTAACCCGAAAATTATTTGAGATATTTAAATGGGTACCATTTGTTTAACAACCTTCTTTGTCGATTTCCGACATTCCGATATCTGTTAGAAGGCCCCTCTATTTTAACCCAGTATTTTATCACGTCCCGCTTGTAAACCTCTGCACTACTATTAGGTGTTACCTAGAATCTATTGAAATATTCAAAATATTTATCACTTTTGTTGAAATACAAATTCAGTTGTCTGATGATGGGATAGTTCACTTCAGGAAACTCGAGTCACAAGAAAATATTTTTTTATTGATAATAAAACATAGTAATTTCTACAATTTGTTTTAAAAATATTTGTTTTATTTGTTCATTGATGTATATTAATTATGGGCAAATAAACTTTTATTATTATCAGTATTGATTAATGGTCGTAGAGTATGTTTTATAAAACATGTATCAACAGGCCGTCCCTTATCGATCTGAATATCAATACCATAACTATGTACAGTTATCGAAAGCGTACATTATTATATAGACGTTATATTCCTACATCTCCTTCGGTCTGGCATTAAAAAGTCGTTATCGCGTCAATTTCCGTGAGTGCCCTCGTCTCCGTACGCAGAGGGGCTCTTCATTATTCACGAAGAAGGCTCCGGACCGTAAATTCGAACGTTTTACGTGCGACACACGTCACCGAAATTAGGACTTCACATTTTCGGAAATGTTTTACTGGAAATATCGCCCCCGACGGTCTAGGGATGTATGATTTATGCCCGTTTCAGACGGGGAAATTCGGCCTAGAAAGGAGATGCGGAAAAGCGACAGGGACGCGTGGAAAAACGTGCTGAAGATCCGTCATGATCGCCGGCGATTAGAATACGGCTAAGGAAGTGGATTGACGGGGGGGTTCATCGGGGAAAACGTAACCGGGATGATGGGGATCGTAAAAGTGACGGGACGTCACTTCCTAGGTGCCCTAGGAGGCGAGATGTTCCAGATGCACACTGACGCGGGCGTCGAGGTTTGGATTTTTAAAATTCGCGATGACGTCAAAGAACTTGACGCCGGGTATGCAATTTTAAGTCTGTCTTTTTCCCACGACGTTGCATGCTGAAGAGTTCATATGATCACAAGTGTCAAAAAGGTTTAAATTCACAACTCATTGTTAGGAGTAGAAATAAGTTCGTGCGGTTTTGATAACATATGTCGCTGCTTGTTTATTATTCCATTGGTTCATCTCGGAACACCTTCATTTTGAAGTGTCATCATTGGGCTTTCTTCTCAGTATATGTCATTTCGCTGAAGTGTAAACAACATAGTTTCTGTGTGCTCTGAAAATGTCAATTTTGTACCCAATTATATGTTTTTGGTGGGAGTTTTAGTTCATTACTTCAATATGAAGCAAAAGGCTGCCGAAGGTCATCTTATTTTACTGGATATTTATGGTGATCATGCTTTAGCTGAACGAACTCTGAATTGTTTTCCTCGATTTAAAAGTGGATATTTTGATTTGGAAGACGAAATGCTTTCCATGGTATGCACAACATTATGCGGTAGACCCACATTTCAAAGGTCATTTTATACGTTTTGAGTCTGCCTTTTGGATACAAACTATATCAACTGGCGATTGACAGGCCAGAGGCAATAGTAATGGGGGGCTCAGGACTGCTGGACGAGCTTTTAACGAACAGCATCCTATCGATGCCCTCGGATCTAATGTCGAAAGTCACGAGCCAAGAACGGCATATCAATGTAATCGTCCCCAGCCGGGACGAATGGACCCAGCATGCTGAGGTTCTGTTGAGGACCGACCTTCGCTTGTTCACAGATGGCTCGCGAACGACGACCGGAACAGGAGTGGGGGTCTATGGGAGCAAACCGAGAATTAACATCTCATTGACTCTCGGTCAAAACGCAACCATATTCCAGGCAGAACTATTAGCCATTGAGACCGCGGCAGAACTGCTGATAAAACGGCAAATCCACCACGGTAAAAGCAAAATATTAACTGATAGTCAGTCAGTACTAAAAGCTCTGGAATCCAGCTCTAGAACCTCGAGAACACTTTGGAGTTGCCGCACGGCTTTAAACAGGCTCGGTATGTATAACGGAGTCACTCTGGTTTGGATACCGAGCCACTCAAACTATTTGGGTAACGAGGAGGCAGATCGGCTGGCGTTTGCTGGAGCTGCGCTGCCTCTGGTAAGATGGCAACCATTCCTGGGAATACCACATGACGGCTAACGAGGCGATAACAGGCAGAATGAACTCAAGACTAGAGTCTTTCCTCCGGAGCCATTCTGGCCTGAATCATTCGAAGTTGTTCCTTGGAATAGCTTCGAACAAAAAGATGGCGAAACTAGCGCTAGGTCTGGATAGGGCCAAACTGAGAACACTTGTCGGAATTATGACAGGTCACTGCAGACTGAAAGCGCATTTGCACAATTTCGGTCTGGCTGAAGACGATGAATGCAGGCTGTGTCTTGAGGACACTGAAACAGCCATGCACATCGTCTCAGAGTGCCCAGCGGTGAGTCGCATCTGATTCGAGGTTATTAATTTTATCCAAGAACTGGATCTCGTCTGGGAGATATAAATTAGGGGTGAACCACAATAGTTCGCGCGGATGCAGTGGTAGGTTGGACAGACGCCCGCTCGCCATAAATAACTAACTGCTTTTTTGGTCGTCCAAGTTTCTGCAACGTAAGTGGCAATAGGAAAAATGAGTGCTCGCACCAGGCGTAATTTGGTATTTCTGTGATCTTCGAATCTTTCCATATTTTTGTTAGCTTGGCCGTTGTTGACCTGGCCATTGTAAGCCGTCTGCGTACCTCTTCTTCGCACTCTCCATTGTCAGTTACCATAGAGCGTAAGTAAGTCCATATTATCTGCTGACCATCTAAACTCTTTTCATTATTAGTTCGAGTTCCTCCATGAAGGATGCTAGTATAACGATATCGTCAGTATAACGGAGGTTACTGCCATTCATCGAGAACAACGCACATTAATTATTCGCTATATATATTAAAAATTATAGTAGAAATAATGCATCCTTGGCAAACACCGGCCTTAATTTTAAAGTTGCCCGAGTATTTTTTGAATGATCTCGAACTCCCATCTCTCTCTCAGTATGCGCCACATTTTATGTCATTTAACATTGTCAAAAGCCTTTGAGTAGTCTTCGAAGCACAATTAAGTTTTTATAATAAACTCCCTAGACTTTTCTATTATTTGTCTGAGGTTGAGAATGTGTTCTCTTGTACCTCTTCTTGGTACCAATCCACACTGTTCCTGAGGGATCTGTGATAACAGTAATGATTTCAATCTCTCGTTGATTAGTGCTTTACTTGCGTGAGAAATTAGGGCTATCGTGCGGTAGTTGTTACAGTCTTTTTTAAATATTGGAATGAAAGTGAACTTGCACTAGTCCAGTGGTCATTTTCCTGTGTTTCAGATCTTGCATATTTTGTACATAATTTCAACACCCATCTCTCTTATTGCCTCTGTCGATATCCCGACCTCAGCCACCCTTGTCGTAGTGGGGGTGCTTGTCATGACTGAAATCCTAGTTTCATTATGAAATGGAGGATATGGTTATGGCGCCTAAAGCAGAGACTCTCGATACAACTTCCTTACTTTGTTTCTTCCTTGCATACCATACCATCATGTTGTCCCACAACCGTCCATATACTTCAGCAAGGCTAGGAATCGTACTGGGTAAGTTGTGGCTCTGGTAGACGAGGGAGTCACGCGACCCTGAGATCGATCAGAACTTTGTAATCCATACACGGGCGAAGAGGAAACCCTGCTGAATCTCAGTGTAGACTTTCCAACCTTCGTCACTTATCCGCTGAGGGATCTGAAATGGTCCGCTAGAGAAAAAAGAGAGACTACGACCTTTCGACCAGGGTGGAATCTTGGAAGACTCGCTCTGCTCGCCCCTAACTTCTGCCCCATTGGTTGATCCTTAAGCTACTTATCCGCTGTGGGGTCGAAAGTGGTACGCTGGGGGAAAAAGAGAGACTACGACGTTTCGACCAGGGTGAGATCTTGGAAGACTCGCTCTGCTCGCCTCCAACTTCGGCCTCATTTTTTAGATTCTTAAGCCAATCCTCTACGATGCTTCGGAGCCTCGCTTTTATCAGTCGAACAGCAACAGCGGTCCTTAGGGGTGGGGATCCAAGCTGTGAAGCTTCACAAACACCAAATAGGGATACTCTGCACATATGGCTTGGGTCGACACGGCGATCCATTTGGAGGGAAGGTGACCTGTGCTGGTTCCTCCTTGGTTGCACTGGCGCAAGTTCTCTATTATCTTACTTCAAAAATCCTTTCTTTCTCTTTCAGCTTATCGGGGGCTTCTGGAGTGTCAAAACTTGAGCAGAAACCCTGGACAGCAATGATGACAATGGTTACTTTGAGGTCGCTGAAGAGCTCTGCTCGTATGCCGACTTGTACGGCTCTGAGTATGAGTATCCCATCCTCACCTTCGGATTTTTCAGTTTTCACCTGCCTAAATGCAGCTTCTACCTCTGATTTTAAAATCGGACATAAAAAGTTTCTGATTGGAGATGAAAAATTTTAATTTTTTTACCGTTGTTTCGAAATTTTTCCATTTAAACTCATCACCTTCCAAAGGAGCAGCACAAAAAAATTAGTGAGAAAATTCGAACCGACGCATGTACGAGGCATCAGTTGATAATGTTGTAGTTTTACAAAATCGATCCCCAACGCAGTCAAGTCCCCAAACACCCCTCGCCACGTCCATCAGCAGTGCCCCCTCTTCATATTCCACGATGGGAAATCCGAGCAGCTGGAAATGGAGCTGCCCCCGGGGCAGCGGCCGAAATGCACCGCGCGTCCGTTGGAACTCCTGTTGCATCTTGTCGGTTGCAACCGACGATACACGGACGGCGTCCTGTCGCGCTGTCCTGGCGTACGTGTACGTTCTGTGTGCGGAATTAGTTTCCGTGTTTGGCCCCAGGCGATTTGCCGGTGAAATGGACTGTTTTCCGACAGGGCTGGACTCCATTTCAATTCTGGTCACTACGTGAATACAAAGAGCAATTCTAGTGTGCTAATCCAACAAGATATATAATACAATTCATAAAAGGGCTGTAATGATACAGGGGTTAATTCAGTGGAGAATAGCAACTTAAAGAAAACCATGGTTAATGTGGGAAACTTTGTTAAAGTGAGGTTAGATGTTCCTGAACGAATAAGTTCATTATCTCCAGACCAGTTACTGATTAAACGTTGGAATTCGCTTGCGAGACACGAACGAACGGCTTCATGAAACGAAATTCTTTTACTCAGGCATATATATTGTAATAATAAGCTACATATTGAAAAAGTTAAAAGGAGCTGCAATATATTGAATGAGTTACTGACCGGAAAGTGCATAAGTGTGTGGGTGAACGCTGACGTCTGAATCGACACGTGTGTTTCGATAAGACCGAAGCTTTCAAAAATTTCCAAGTAGGAATTTTGAACGATCTTAAAAATTTAGAAGGTGAAACCCGACTCGTTCAAGGTGTTAAAAGGGCCAGAAAAGAGTTTTTCGGGGAGTCTTGGTAAGTCGGAAAAACTGATAAGATCATCCAGAAAATATCGTGGTGCGAGGCTCCAACTGGTATCAGAATTTAGCATTATTATAATCAGATTGAGTGATATTAGTATTTTTTTTGGAACTCTAAGAATTGAGACTTTTAGAGAAATTGAACAGATAGTGCTAAGTTCGTAATAATACTATAACGCAATAAAAGCCCTGGAAGTGAAAGTATTATTTACAATATTTGTTTGTAATTATATAGTGAATGTGTGAAGTTAATCAAAAAGTGAACCCAGTGAATAACGATGAAAAAGTTCATCATTCTACTCCTCTACGTGCAACATAGTGTAAACAAAGCAATTAAAGTTCAATTTTCCACCGAAACAATTCTTTCTGACTTACAGCAACGATATTTTCTTCTGTACGTACAGTTCTTTGTCTTGTTGTCATTGTTGCATCGAGTAGAGAAAATGTTGTCCGAAATCTATCGATAGTTCGACAAATAAGCCGCTCTGATGGACGATTATGTAAACCATAAATTTTCACAAAGTGCTCTAATAAGTTTGGCGAATTGAACACTGATTTTGAGAATAAATTTCAACAATTTGTAAACGGCGTGAGTCTTTCCATGATAATTTGTCAATGCTTGCTGAAGAGAAATGTCAAAACAACATGGCTTCTACCTTCTGTCAAATCACAGTCATCCCTATCGAAAGTTCTATCACTCTAAAAAATCACCCGATACTAATTGATTTCCAGTTTTATATCAGGTGAACCAACTTCTGACACGTTCGTTTCAGCAGCAAAATCGACTGATCCCAACAAACAAGAGAAATATACAACCAAGGTGCAGTTTCAGAAAATGGCCACTTGTCGGAATCTGCTGCATATTCCGTTTTCCCCTAATTGCATTTTTCGAGCGATCGCGAATATCAAACGTGTTTTGCTGAGGGGAATTACCTGACGTTACAATCGGCCGGTATGTAGATTCCTATCTTGCGCTTATTACGTGGGACGCCCTAAGGATTAATGGCGGTGACAAGGTTGCGAACATGCGATGTCGGACGAAATTTAGGGTTTTGCTGGAAAATACCGAGAAATACCACGATATCAATTTTGGGAAAGATATTTAAAGTCGGGTCAATTATTAAAATTATTGTTTTAAAGTATTCGTTCGTTTCGGGAAATTGAGAGAACCGTGGAAATTAGGAATAATCAAAGACATGTGTACCGTATGTTTTTTGCAGGAAATATTTCAGGAGTAACCGAGGACATTTTTTCCTTAGAAGTTTCTGGACGCAGGAACCATGATTTCATTCATACTGTGATCATTTTATATACAAATTCTAAGGCAAATATAGTCTCAAGTGACACGACATACCCTCGCGAGAACAGTACCCCCGATTTTTCTAATGTTATAAACGCAGAAAACTATTATCATGCCCAAGTCAGATCCTGTTATGCCGTGATGCTTATAGTTAGCATATTTTTATTCGAATGAATTAATTCGGCTGATAATCTGTACAAAATATGCTCAATAAGTAGTATAAGCTATGGTAATAGAAAGTTCTACAAACATAAAGTTGTATAAAAATTTGAAACTCAAACAAGCCCGATAAGGCTTTGTTGATCTCTGGGACATAAGTAAGAGACATACGCATATTTCGAAACTTATTGGCTCCAATCGTCAATGCCCTGCAATGTCTTATGAATACAAATGAGCCATGCACCGATATTCGCTCTGCATAGGAACAATAATGTATTTATAATACACTACCGTCATTAAGTGCACGCAAATATGCATATACGACATACCCCAGCGAGCCAATTCAAGCAAAGAACTGTATTCCCGATTTTTTCTAACGTTATGAAAAGTGCGATCAACGAAACATTTCCGGGTTTGTTTAAGTTTAGAATTGTTATACAGATGCATGTTGCACTGTCTCGATTTGTAGAATATTCTGTTACCATAGCTTATACTTCTTATTAAGAATATATAAGAATGTAATCAGTTCTTATTTTTATAATTGAAGAAATAGACGATTTTATGTCATGATTCTGGAAGAAATCAAAAACAATGCTATTTCTTCGGGTTTCTCGATTCATATTTCTAACAACTAACTAAATAGACATGTGACACTTTTAGGTTAAAATCTTAGACATAGATCATAGAACATAGAAGTTACCGAGTTGTTTTCGCTAAAAATAACTGTTTTATTTTTACATCCCCCCACACAAAGTGTGCATCCCTCATTACATGTTTGCGTGTCCACATGGAAGCAACTTAGTTACAAGAAAATAGTTGTTGTCCTTTCTTTTATTTCCAATATCTATCTCATATATAGTATTAGAAATTTTTCCACTATTGGAAAAGGTCCTATTCTTATTTCAACAAGTTTTCTTTTATTCAATATTGATTTATTTTCAACGTAAACATAGTCTCCAATTTTAAAATCATAATGTTTCCTATTCTTGTCGATCAGTCTTTTATTGTATTCATGATAGCGTAAAGAATTTTAATATGCTATTTCCTTATCTTTTGGTAAATTTCTCTCTTCAATAAGTTCTTCTGGAGCAATGGGATCAGTTCTGCCACAAAGTAAATATTCTGGGCTATATCCAGTTGTAGAATGGTCTGTTCTATTGTATTCTTCAATACATTCATCGGCTATTTTCGTCCATGCCCTAGTTTTCTTTTCGTTTTTTATTTCATTTAATTCCAGCCAATTAACTGTTCTTATGCATTCATCTATTTTCTCCCTTTCTTCCAGAACTAGAAAGGCAATCTGCTTCTACATGTCCTTTTCTTGGTTCATATCTAATCTCAAAATCGAATTGTGATAGAAAATTCATCATGTCACCCAGCTCTTCATCTGGTCTTGTACGGAATTCTGTTCCTTCTAATGGCTTATCAATTAACAACAATAAATTTATGTCCTATTAGCCAATATTTCCAAAATTTAATTGCCAGACAATAAAAATTTTTTTGAAATTGAAATTGTAGAAGATAAACATATTTCAATTTGTTTTAATATTCAAATTTTGTTATATTTCTTCTATCAAGTAAAAGACCTTTCTATTTTATTTTATATATAATATATAATTATATTTTGGCTTCAATAAATCTCATTATAGAATGTCAATGAATTTAAATAAACCTTAAAATAACTCACACTGTTCTTTGGTTATGTTAGAACATAGATCAATCTTGAATTATATAGTTGATCTGTATTTCGAAGCTTAAGTCTTTTAACACGTGAGAGATATAGGTTAAGTTTTTGATTTTGATATTTGGAATATTAAATGAGGACTGAAGACGAGATTGTCTAGAATTATATTTGTTTTTTGAAGATATAGTGCACATTTTAAGAGATTTTTGAAATAATTTATTCAAATATTTAAATATATTAAATATTTCAAATAAATTATATTCTTTGAGAAGTCCTTTAAGTGTGTTCATGTTTTTAAAAGGCAATTGGTGTTCTTAAAGGTAAGACCAGAAACAAAATTTTGTCTCCTTTAAATATTTATTTATTAATTTCAATCACTTTCGTATATCTGTTGGGTTATTTATTCCATTTGACATTATATATTGAGTTTTGATTATATACGTCTATTAAATGTAAGCGGTGCTTGTGTAGACATAAATTTATTTCTAAAAGTTTTTTGAATAAAAATTTTTTTGAAATTAAAATTGTAGAAGATAAACATATTTCAATTTGTTTTAATATTCAAATTTTGTTAAATTTCTTCTATCAAGTAAAAGGCCTTTCTATTTTATTTTTTATTAGACATAGAACATAGATCATAGAACGTAGAAGTTACAAAGTTGTTTTCCCTAAAAATAACAGTTTTATTACTACAAATATATACATGTTTGGTTATGATTTATTGAGTAAGGACAATTTGAAGTTATGCAGTTAATAAATGGTAAATTCTTACTCTGTATGGCTGTTGAAATTGCCCATTCGTGAATCGAAGAAGTATCAAAGAAAGTAAATTGGAATCGAAATTCACGAACGTCGGTAGAAAGGCGTACCAGTAGCCAGTTGCTCGCAGTCCCGGGAATTACACTATCAAGTGTCCCCCAATTTGTCGGCTCCAACACATCTCCCAGGGACCGTTGAAGCTTCGACCTCCCGTGCTCCAGAATCGCCTTAAATTTTTCTTAGCCCACCTTCAATTCCAATTCTCTTATTCTTTATTCATGACGTTCAACATAAACTTCTCAAGAAGTTCCCACCGTACCCCCGCCCGTGGAAACTTGTATAAAGCATTTTTGAATTATTTATTCGATTTAGCGGAGCCCCGTGGGGTGCAGATGGAATTCATCACCCCCCTGTATATGGAGAATTGACCGGCGAGAGTTTAACTGCCTCGATTTTATTTATTTTTTGCCCGGAAGGGTAAATAGGTTTTCCCTTAGGTCGTTTGTTCGGGGAAAGTAGGGAAAAGTTGGTCTTGCACGTGAAGAAGTCGACGGCTTGTTGATTTTCGTAGGAAGGATAACTCTGAAAGACCGATTAAACATTTAAAACTGCGGTAGTTTTGTTGGCCAGAACAAAGCGCTCTTAAAATGTTCATTTTTCACTTGAGATCCTCGATTAACACTGCTGTTACGTTTTTGGCCGCTGAGCAACAATTGCTCAAGAAAAGTCTATGAATCAATTTCACGGATTTGAGTATGGTAAATAGGAAGTTTTTCGGATATGGACAGTGCAACTTATATCTGTATTGGATATTACTTGAGCATGTGGAAAATGCAGACAGGCGCATGATTCGAAGCTTATTGAATGCAATCGTCAATGCTCTGTAATGCTGGGTCCATTCGTCCCGGCTGGGGACGACTACATTGAAATGCCGTTCTTGGTTCGTGACTTTTGACATTAGATCCGAGGGCCTCGATAGGGTGCTGTTCATTAAAAGCTCATCCAGCAGTCCTGAGCTTCCCATCACTATTACCTCTGGCCTGTTGATGTTGTTTTTATGTTCCGCCTCCCTCTGCACGAGCAGGTGCAGGGGTGATCGATTTGTTAGAACCTGCATGGCTGCCGTGGATGTAGTGCGAAAAGAACCTGTAATTGCAAGGAAAGCCCGTCTCTGCAGTAGAGTGAGCTTATGTTTGCCAATCGTTTGCTGGCCCTTCTTTCACCATGCTACAGCGCCATACGTTATCTGTGATCCAATTACAATAGTGTACAGCCAATACATCTGCCTGGGCTTCAAACCCCAGGTTTTAGCGCAGATCCGCCTGCATTCTGGCTTTAGACACACTTTGTCTAGGTATGCATTCGAACTGAGAGTTTTGTCCAGGAATATTCCCAGGTATTATGTCTCATTAGACAATTGTATTGTCTCACCACGGATTGTCGGCGGTTCTGATCCATCGAGCTTCTGTTTCTTAGTGAATGGTACTATAACTTCCTTTTGTGAGTTAAGAGACATATCTTCCCTTATTCATCTTTTGTCAATAGTGTTCAGTACCTATGGAAGGACGGCCGATATCTTCCCCTCCTATTTACCGTTCACTGAGAGTTTTGTCCAGAAATGTTCCCATGTATTATGCCTCATTAGAGAATTGTATTGTCTCACCACGGATTGTCGGCGGTTCTAATCCATCGAGCTTCCGTTTCTTAGTGAATGGGACTATAACTTCCTTTTGTGAATCAAGAGACATATCTTCCCTAATTTATCTTTTGTCAATAGTGTTCAGGGCCCCTTTAAGGACGGCCGATATCGTCCCCTCCTATTTACCGTTCACCGAGAGTTTTGTCCAGGAATATTCCCAGGTATTCTGCCTCATTAGAGAATTGTATTGTCTCACCACGGATTGTCAGAGATTCTAATCCATCGAGCTTCCGTTTCTTAGTGAATGGTACCATAACTTCCTTTTGTGAGTTAAGAGACATATCTTCCCTTATTCATCTTTTGTCAACAGTGTGCAGTACCTCTGGAAGGACGGTCGATATCGTCCCCTCCGATTTACCGTTCACTGACAGTTTTGTCCAGGAATATTCCCAGGTATTCTGTCTCATTAGAGAATTGTATTGTCTCACCACGGATTGTCGGCGGTTCTAATCCATCGAGCTTCCGTTTCTTAGTGAATGGGACTATAACTTCCTTTTGTGAATCAAGAGACATATCTTCCCTAATTTATCTTTTGTCAATAGTGTTCAGTGCCTCTTTAAGGACGGCCGATATCGTCCCCTCCTATTTACCGTTCACTGAGAGTTTTGTCCAGGAATATTCCCAGGTATTCTGCCTCATTAGAGAATTGTATTGTCTCACCACGGATTGTCGGCGGTTCTAATCCATCGAGCTTCCGTTTCTTAGTGAATGGTACTATAACTTCCTTTTGTGAGTTGAGAGACATATCTTCCCTTATTCATCTTTTGTCAATACTGTTCAGTACCTCTGGAAGGACGGCCGATATCGTCCCCTCCGATTTACCGTTCACTGACAGTTTTGTCCAGGAATATTCCCAGGTATTATGCCTCATTAGAGAATTGTATTATCTCACCACGGATTGTCGGCGATTCTAATCCATCGAGCTTTCGTTTCTTAGTGAATGGTACTATAACTTCCTTTTGTGAGTTAAGAGACATATCTTCCCTTATTCATCTTTTGTCAATAGTGTGCAGTACCTCTGGAAGGACGGCCGATATCTTCGCCTCCTATTTACCGTTCACTGAGAATTTTGTTCAGGAATATTCCCAGGTATTCTGCCTCATTAGAGAATTGTATTGTCTCACCGCGGATTGTCGGCGGTTCTAATCCATCGAGCTTCCGTTTCTTAGTGAATGGTACTATATCTTCCTTTTGTGAGTTAAGAGCCGTATCTTCCCTTATTCAACTTTTGTCAATAGTGTTCAGTACCTCTGGAAGGACGGCCGATATCGTCCCCTCCTATTTACCGTTCACTGAGAGTTTTGTCCAGGAATATTCCCAGGTATTATGCCTCATTAGAGAATTGTATTGTCTCACCACGGATTGTCGGCGATTCTAATCCATCGAGCTTCCGTTTCTTAGTGAATGGTACTATAACTTCCTTTTGTGAGTTAAGATACATATTTTCCCTTATTCATCATTTGTCAATAGTGTGCAGTACCTCTGGAAGGACGGTCGATATCGTCCCCTCCGATTAACCGTTCACTGAGAGCTTGTCCAGGAATATTCCCAGGTATTCTGCCTCATTAGAGTATTGTATTGCCTCCCCATGGATTGTCGGCGGTTCTAATCCAACGAGCTTCCGTTTCTTAGTGAATTGTACTATAACTTCCTTTTGTGAGTTAAGAGCCGTATCTTCCCTTATTCAACTTTTGTCAATAGTGTTCAGTACCTCTGGAAGGACGGCCGATATCGTCCCCTCCTATTTACCGTTCACTGAGAGCTTGTCCAGGAATATTCCCAGGTATTCTGCCTCATTATAGAATTGTATTGTCTCCTCATGTATTGTCGGCGGTTCTAATCCATCGAGCTTCCGCTTCTAAGTGAATGGTACTATAACTTCCTTTTGTGAGTTAAGAGACATATCTTCCCTTATTCATCTTTTGTCAATAGTGTTCAGTACCTCTGGAAGGACGGCCGATATCGTCCCCTCCGATTTACTGTTCACTGAGAGCTTGTCCAGGAATATTCCCAGGTATTCTGCCTCATTATAGAATTGTATTGTCTCCTCATGTATTGTCGGCGGTTCTAATCCATCGAGCTTCCGCTTCTAAGTGAATGGTACTATAACTTCCTTTTGTGAGTTAAGAGACATATCTTCCCTTATTCATCTTTTGTCAATAGTGTGCAGTACCTCTGGAAGGACGGCCGATATCGTCCTCTCCGATTTACTGTTCACTGAGAGCTTGTCCAGGAATATTCCCAGGTATTCTGCCTCATTATAGAATTGTATTGTCTCCTCATGTATTGTCGGCGGTTCTAATCCATCGAGCTTCCGCTTCTAAGTGAATGGTACTATAACTTCCTTTTGTGAGTTAAGAGACATATCTTCCCTTATTCATCTTTCGTCAATAGTGTTCAGTACCTCTGGAAGGACGGCCGATATCGTCCCCTCCGATTTACTGTTCACTGAGAGCTTGTCCAGGAATATTCCCAGGTATTCTGCCTCATTAGAGAATTGTATTGTCTCACCACGGATTGTCGGCTGTTCTAATCCATCGAGCTTCTGTTTCTCAGTGAATGGTACTATAACTTCCTCTTGTGAGTTAAGAGACATATCTTCCCTTATTCATCTTTTGTCAATAGTGTTCAGTACCTCTTAAAGGACGGCCGATTTTGTCCCCTCCGATTTACCGTTAACTAAGATTGGCAGGTCATCAGCAAATGCTTGAACATTGACTCCCTATAGCAAGATGGTCATTGACGAGAAGGATCCACAGTAAGGGTGTATGAATATCCCCCAAAGGGCAGCCCTTCCCAGCCTTGAACTAGAAGACCTCACCCTGGTATGAGGTCGTTATAATCCTGGAAGTGCTTCCTCTCGATTATCGAGAGATTGGTTTAATTTTCCGATCAAATTGTGTGATGCAAGTTCTGCTGATTTTCCGGCCAAGTAGGCGTATTGATGAGGACTAGGGGGACTATCATTAAGCACCTTCCCCCTGATATAGACATGAATCACGTTTTCCAGACTCTTCACCAAGAACGATATGAATCTTATTGGTCTGAACGATGAGGGGTCCGGTTCTATTCGGCCCACCTTTGGTATATAGACTGAAGTAGGGCTGGAAAGATTCCGTCTAACCCGATAGGCTCATACTCCTTATTAATCATATATGATTTGTGATATTTATTGTAGAAGTTTTCACAAATAATTCTTGATTTAAATTTACCTGTTCGTTTCGAAACAAGACTACTTAGTGCACTTTACGAATCACTTTCAACTAGTTTTTCACATGGAAAAGGATGCTCAACATAATTATTTTTGCACATTCTAGAATAGTTTTGCCAAACTTTCAAAAGTATGTGTCACTCTACTTTTAGTGCTATTTAAAATAGTTGCGAGGTTATTGGTCGTTTAGGGAAATGATAATATATCGAAAAATTCACATTTCATTCCAAATCAAAATAGAACTGTTTCGACGTTTTCCGGAAAAACTCATACTTACTAGGCACTCTGTATATTCCCATATTCCAGACATTTCACTCTCTGGAAAACCACAACACTTGCTCCTCAGCTACACCCGTCCGGAAAAATCCGTTTTTGCGATATCCCCCTCCGAGGAAAACTCGATAAGAACTTTTCAGCGTTCGGAAATTCGATCTTATATACATACGTCAGCGGAATTTCCACATCCCGAGTCGTTTTTCAATCACGAAACGCCCTAAATTAAGAAACTTTTCACGGCCCCGTTTTCTTTCCGCGAAAAATGGGTATCGCGGTATACCGTGACAATCGACGATCTCCCGAGTCGCAGCAGGCCGCGGATACTTCCCCAGCCTACTTTCCGTCCTTTGTCAAACTTAAATTGGACATTTTCCGAGAATTTCCACTTCCGCCGCGTTTTCTTAGGTTAGGACGGGAAGAAAATAGACCGTCAACGCTAAGCGCCGGTTTCCACGGTGACCGCCGTATCACGTGACGGCGCAAACATTCTAATAAGCAATTTCGAAGCCGCCTTTGTGGTCGGAAAACGGGTGTTTCTGTGTTCCGCCGCGGGCTGAATCTTTTAGGGTTTTACGCACGCTCGGGCTGGTGATGGGAACATGATTAGGGATATGTAAGGTTGACAGGGAGCTGTGAGAGAGGGAATATTTAGATTTATTTCCATTTTAAACGTCTCTTCTTCTTCTTCAAGTACCACCTTCGCGACAGAGGTCGGCAATCAGCTATCCTGAATGTTGAGAGTTGTTTTGAACTGCATCCAAACCATTCTGTCAGATTTTTCAGCCGGGAGTTCTTCTTCTTCCTACGCTTCTTTTGCCTTCTATCTTTCCTTGGCCAGGCATTTTATGTCCCAGAATATGAGTAATTGCAACTTTGCCGCCTAAATTATTAGTTCAACCTCTTTTTCCTTACCTATTCTTCTTATGACGATGTTAGTGATAGCCATGTTTTGACATTAAATTGCAACCATCTTTGCTTTTCACACCACAAGAGTTTGAATTGATGTGTCAAACTAACAATGAATTTATTTACCACAGCTTATAAACTGAATTTTTATGATGATCTGGATTTTTCTGAGGATTTCGAGAGAATCGTTCAAAATATTTGTCTAAAAATCGGTAGCAGATACGACAACACTTCAAGAAAGCATAAAGTTAGTACAGCACCAAAGCTTCTTTTCACATATTTTCAAACTAACAGTGGCCCACAAAAAAAAGTTCTGGAGTAAAACGGGACAACGTTCCAGAAAATATATCACCCTGCAGATTTGCAATCGAAATTAGCATGTCACATGGTGTAAACTCTCAATTGTAATATCTATGCCAAAGTTCAGTTGAATATCTTGTGAAATGCAGATACTATGAGAAGAAATTTGAGAAAAAAATTCAATTTTTAACACCCTGTATCTCAAAAACGAGCCGTTTTGGGTATTTATTTTCTTGGAATTATTCAAGGAATCTCACCTTTTCGTTTGCATCGGAGGTTTATTTTTAGAGTGATAGGACTTCAAATTGAAATAAAACACATTTTAATTAAGATAGAAGCCAAATTATTTTTCATTTGAAAGGTGATTCTATAACATTTATGTTTTAAAAATAATTTCCAGCATATGTCCACCACGACTAGCTCGGAGGAACCGCATTCGACTGGACCAATTTTGGACTACTTTTTCGAGTAATTCAGGCCTTATTTCATCAATAACACGAGTTATGTTGGCTTCCAAAGCATCTATTGTTTCTGGTTTATCAGTATAAATCAATGGCTTGCCATAACCTCAAAAAAATAATCCAGAGGAATTATGCCGCATGACCTTGGAGGCCAATTATTTGGACCATTTCTCGAAATAATGTTATCGCCAAATCTTTCTTTCAATAAATTAATTGTTACGGTAGCAGCATGAGGTGTAGCACCATCTTGTTGAAACCAAAACACTTCTGGGTCGATACCATTCAGATTTTGAAACAAATAATGATTGATCAACGATCTGTAACGAGCACCATTCACTGTAACATTAGCTCCAGCATCGTTTTTAAAGAAATATGGACCGATAATGCCTCCAGCGTATAAAGCACACCATACAGTGCATTTTTCAGGATGCAATAGAACCTGCAGAACTTCTTGATGATGGTTTTCACTTCATATACGGCACTTTAGCTTATTTATATAGACGTTCAACCAAAAATGATCTTCATTTCTAAACACAATTTTACGATGAAAAAGTGAATTAACTTCAAGCTGTTCTAGGGATCAATCAGCAAACAAACGACATTCATTATGATCAAGTGGCTCTAGTTCTTGAACCAGTTGGATCTAGTATGGGTGTAGACTAAGATCTTTACTCAAAATTTTCCATGTGGTGGATGCACAGAGTCCAACTTGTTGTGAACGTCGACGAATAGACAAATCTGGATCATTATTAACACTATGACTTACATCAGCGATATTTTATTCTGTACGTACAGTTCTTTGTCTTGTTGTTGTTGTTGCATCGAGTAGATAAAATGTTGTTCGAAATGTATCGATAGTTCGACGAATAAGCTGCTCTGATGGACGATTAGCCTATATGAGTGGATGTTATCGAACTCTGAGGATGTACATGCACATCAAATATATCAATAATTCAGAGCAGTCAATCAAAAATACTACCAATGATGGCAAATGCTCCACGGTACGTCACTTATCAAAACCCTACATGATTTACGAATCCCTTATGTGAAGGATGTTATTAAATAGAAGAGTGAGAAACATCAGGCTAAACTGGAAGCATCTATTGCATCCATTGGTACTGCCTCAATATAGAAGACTAAGAAGGAAATGGCCAGCTGACTTAAGATATAGTTGAAGGGGTTTTTTCACTGGAAAGGACCTTATAATGTCATGTGAGAGCCTCAAGTTCCATAGTTGGCAAATAAGCTTATGGAATGTGTGAATACTAATTGCTAATAAAGGAATTATAATAAAAAAACAAGAAAATTTTTGACCAAGGTAGTCTCTTCTTAATGCAAACTTAATTTGAATGATGTATAAAACAATATACCTAATTTAATGTTGTTTGATGAAATATTATTGAAATATTTACAATCAAATCTATTGTAAGATTCATAAAAATATAACATTTTATACAAAAATTATTAGACATTTGTATAAATTCTTACGAAAATATACAAAAAGTATTTCTAACTTCACTTCATAACAGAAAGTAAATCTAATATGAATTTATGTTTAAAAAAACGTAAAAATTTTAACTACAACATCCCAACTTAATTGCCGGTAAAGAAAATATAACGATACACTGAAGTATTCAAGCAAAAAAAATATGAATATTATAAAGCCTTCCAGCAAGAAACATATCTAAAATTCAACTCCATTTCGTTCAGATGTGTTTAACAAAGATTAGGACGGAAATATTCCCAAACTATTATATCAAAGTAAATGAATGACTTCTTGCCTTACTTTATTGAGCTTATTGAGGTAATTCCGAGTTGTAGCTGCCTATTCATTTCAAGAGAGGTAGTGAACTTCAGCACTAAGCAAATAGTTCAGGAGTTTCTTTTTAGAATCTGCACTGAATGTATCGAGTGTTTTTTTGAGAGTGATAGAACTTTAAATTGAAAAAAAACACAATTGAATTAAGATTGAAGGCAATTTTTTTTTTATTTGAAAGATAACTTTATTAAATTTACGTTTCATAAATAATTTCCGGCATATGTCCACCACGACTAGTTCTGAGGAACCGCGTTCGACCAGATCAATTTTGGACTACTTTTTCGAGTATTTCAGGCCTTATTTCATCAATAACACGAGTTATGTTGGATCCCAAAGCGTCTATTGTTTCTAGTTTATCAGCATAAACCAATGACTTGACATAACCCCAAAGAAAATAATCCAGTGGAGTTATGTCGCATGATCTTGGAGGCCAATTAATTGGACCATTTCCCAAAATATTGTTATCGCCAAATCTTTCTTTCAATAAATCAATTTTTACGGTAGCAGCATGAGATGTAGCACCATCTTGTTGGAACCAAAACACTTCTGGGTCGATACCATTCAAATTTTGAAACAAATAATGGTTTATCAACGATCTGTAACGAGCACCATTTACTGTAACATTAGCTCCAGCATCGTTTTTGGAGAAATATGGACCGATAATGCCTCCAGCGTGTAAAGCACCCCAAACAGTGTATCAGGATGCAATGGAACCTGCAGAACTTCTTGATGATCGTTTCCACTCCATATACGGCAATTTAGCTTATTTATATAGACGTTCAACCAAAAATGAGCTTCATCACTAAACACAATTTTACGATGAAAAAGTGGATTAACTTCAAGCTGTTCTAGGGCCCAATCAGCAAACAAACGAGGTTTATTATGATCGAGTGGCTTTAGTTCTTGAACCTGTTGGATCTTGTATGGGTGTAGACCAAGATCTTTACGCAAAATTTTCCATGTGGTGGATGCACAGAGTCCAACTTGTTATGAACGTCGATGAATAGACAAATCTGGATCATTATTAACACTATGACTTACAGCAGTGATATTTTCTTCTATACGTACAGTTCTTTGTCTTGTTGTTGTTGTTGCATCGAGTAGATGAAATGTTGTCCGAAATCTATCGATAGTTTGAAGAATAGGCTGCTCTGATGGACGATTATGTAAACCATAAATTTCACGAAGTGCTCTATAAGTTTGGCGAATAGAATATTGATTTTGAAAATGAATTTTAACAAAGTGTTAACGTTGTTGCGGCGTAAGTCTCTCCATGATAATTTGTCAATGCTTACTGAACAGAAATGTCACAACAACATGGCTTCTACCTTCTGTCAAATCATAGTTATCCCTATCGAAGGTTCTATCACTCTAAAAAAACACCCGATACCTTCAATTTAGGAACACCCTGTATAGTGGAAGTTTTTCCAGAATCTTGATTTTACATAGAATTCTGAATTTCCAGTGGTAATTAAATTTGGTACATTTTTGAAAGGAGATAATCAGATTTTAAGCCTTACAATTAGAATGAAGCTTATATTACCACCTCGTCAAAAAGTGACTTTTCAGTGGCGTCAATAAAACTCGTTCCAAATTAATCAAAACCCCGCGTTCACCCCAATTCCTCAATTTTCAGCGTGGTAAATAAAACAATTTTCGTCAGTGTCCGAGTCTCTGGACAATACCTTGAAACGACCGTAAATTAAAAAGGAAAGCGAAAAAAGGCTCGTCATCACGTACACCACTGACCTGCCGCCAAATTGAATACAAACCTCGCATGTGTGTGTCCGCCTGCACCCTCTCCCCCGGCTTCTGTTTATGATGTGAAATATTCTCCCGAAATTATAAAAAAAGAGCCCGAGGGAACTGGGGTGAACTTTAATTTCAAAACGCGGGCCGCGTATGCGTTGTTTCGCGTTTCTCGTGTACCGGGCGGCATCAGGTTCGAACATGTTGCGACCCGGAGATAATACGACAAGCACGTACGTGTTCCGCATGGAGATTTGGAAGAAAAAGGCGTTTTACTGGAGAAGCACGGTGGAAAAATGTACAGCGGCTTTTTTTAGAGACTACAGATTGCCAAGTTCGTTTTTTTTTCAAATAACTTAACCAGAATATTATGTAAGTGAATCATACAAATCGTTTAAAAGCAATTGGAATGATCGGAAAGTTGGAAAATTGGGTGTCGTATGAACTGAAGCCAAGGGACGTCGAACGCCGTTCAAGCAATATTAATGGCGAGAAGATCGCGCATTTGGTGGGACTAGCTGGGTGTGGTATATTATGAGCAGCTAGAAAATGGGCACAATACGCCGACAGACACGAAAAAGTTATTGTCAATGCATGACAATGCCTTGTCGACCGTAATAGTTGCATCAGCCTCCGAGGAACCGGCCGAGAAGGTACTTCATGATGGCCCAAAAAAACTGTAATTTTTCGGACTGTAACTGCAAAATTTTCACCATTTTTGTAGTGACTTTAACCAATTTCAGTGCGTAGGTGAAGCGCGTATTGTTCCATTATTAGTGATGGCGTAGCTTTTACTTGCATCGGGTGGTTTTTTCAGGTAGAAACTAAATTGAAATAAAACACATTTAAATTAAGATTGGAGCCAATTGTTTTTTATTTGAAAGATGATTTTATGACATGTTAATAATTTCCGGCACGACTAGCTCGGAGGAACCGCATTAGACCAGACCAATTTTGGACCACGTTTTCGAGTAATTCAGGCCTTATTTTATCAATAACACGAGTTATGTTGGCTTCTAAAGCGTCTATTGTTTCTGGTTTATCAGCATAAACAAATGACTTGACATAACCCCAAAGAAAATAATCCAGTGGAGTTATGTCGCATGATCTTGGAGGCCAATTAATTGGAACATTTCTCGAAATAGTATTATCGCCAAATCTTTCCTTCAATAAATCAATTGTTACGGTAGCAGCATGAGGTGTAGCACCATCTTGTTGGAACCAAAACACTTCTGGGTCGATACCATTCAAATTTTGAAACAAATAATCATTCATCATCGATCTGTAAGGAGCACCTTTCACTGTAACATTAGCTCCAGCATCGTTTTTAGAGAAATATGGACCGATGATGCCCCCAGAGTGTAAAGCACACCATACAGTGCAATTTCCAGGATGCAATGGAACCTGCAGAACTTCTTGAGGATTGTTTTCACTCCACATACGGCAATTTTGATTGTTTACATAGCCGTTCAACCAGAAATGAGCTTCATCCCTAAACACAATTTTACGATAAAAAAGTGGATCAACTTCAAGCTGTTCTAGGGCCCAATCAGCAAACAAACGTCGCTTATTATGGTCAAGTGGCTCTAGTTCTTGAACCAGTTGGATGTTGTATGGATTTAGACCAAGATCTTGTTGTGAGCTTCGACGAATAGATAAATGTGGATCATCATTAACACTATGACTGACAGCAGCGATATTTTCTTCTGTACGTATAGACCTTTGTCTTGTTGTTGTTGTTGCATCGAGTAAAGAAAATGTTGTCCGAAATCTATCGATAGTTCGATGAATAAGCTGCTCTGATGGACGATTATGTAAACCATAAATTTCACGAAGGATAATATAATAAGTATGGTGAATAGAACACTGATTTTAAAAATTAATTTCAATAATTTGTAAACGATGTTGTGGCGTGAGTCTTCCCATGATAATTTGTCAATGCTTACTGAACAGAAATGTCAAAACAACATGGCTTCTATCTTCTGTCAAATCACGGTTATCAGTATCGGCTCGCCCCCCAGGCATTAGATCTTGACCTGATGGGGGCGCTCTCTTGACTAGGACCCTAGATTCGTCCCGGCGAATTGGAGGGTTGTCTTGGTGTCTAACGTAATGCCATTTCGCGCCAGTCACTGGACCTGTATGGTGGAAGATCTCCGAATGGGGCCCTAGTTTTACTCAGGTGAAATGGAGGGCTGAGCCGGTTGATTAACTCAGTGACAAGGGAGTCTGTCGCAGCACAGGGCTTCTCCCTTAAAACTGGCGTACTCTACTCTATCGCAGTATAAATCTCCGGATTCAGTGTAATGGCCGAGTGCGTTATGTAGCATACTGCGTTACCTCGGGGGGGGTGGTCTTGCCCACAGGTGTTACTTGTACCACCTGGCCACCCCAATTGGTGTTGGACTCGAGGGGGCAGTGGTTGAAAGTCCGCATGCTGGACTAGGGGGGTATTTCATTTATCTGTTCCCCATTTTCGGGATATTCTCATGAAACAACTCGGGGTTTAACGGGACTTGACGGTTCGACCGGCCTGTCCTGGTCCCTGGATCTGTGCGTAACAATTTAGGGTTTGTGGATCTCGACGAAATGGCTCCGCCATTAGTGCTTGACGCCAGGATCAATCAAATGACTTCACATGGGTTCGGTGGGTCAGGACGTATAGTCCGCTAGACGGTGCTCGTACCAGGATCAATTGTAGTCGTCAATCTTGAGTTTATCTTAGTTCATGGGACTGCGTTCGGGTGGATGGATAAGAATTCCCTCCGGCGGGTGAGTTGCGTCTCAAACCAACTCGGCTACTGACCTGCTGAGCCAGTAGAGGTTGGATAGTGCTTCGCTGCTACCAGTCAGACGGTTCTGGCTTTCGAGTCGGGGCCCAAACTGGAAGCTGGTGGGTTCATCTCTTCGGAGGGGTTCTCGTCACGCGCGATGATATGGCGTAATCCTTACCACACTTTCTACCTCTAGGGGTGGACTGTGGAGACTGCTTGGTAGTCACTTGGAAAAGAGTCCTTCCTCAAATAGCCAATAACTATTCTGGTAGAATTCACCTATCCGTATCGGCTTATGTTGAGCCACCTCTCTGAAAACCTTTTGAGTCCGAGTAATTGCTCGCCCCTGCAGTATGGCTTTAGGCCTGGTCTACCTACTGAAGATGCTGTCTTCCGACTAGTCAGTTATGCTCGTGAGTCTAGCTACAAATACGTTGCTACCATTTTTATAGATATCGAGGGTGCGTTCGACTCACTTTGGTGGCCAAGTATCCTCCGTCGTGCTCGAGAGTTGTCCATCCCGCAAGACCAGCTTCGTCTCTTGCACAGTTATCTTTCTGACAGAAATGTCATTTTTATACGGCACTCCTTCTCCTAGTCTAGACGTCTTGAGAAAGGCTGTCCTCAGGGTTCAATACTTGGACCCTCACTCTGGAATCTAGTTTTCGATGAGTTGCTGTTTTTACTTTCGAAGGAGGAGGGCCTTGCTATCGCCTATGCAGATGATCTGGCGCTTCTAGTTGGAGCAAACAGTCGTCGCGTTCTCGAGGCTGCACATCAACGTCTAGTTGATGTTACGGTCGAATGGCTCTTGCGTAACAAGCTGACCGTGTCGATGAGTAAATCCGCTGCAGTATTGTTGAGGGGAAGTATGCACGTAGGTCGCCCTCCAAGGGTATGTGTTTCGGGTGTGACATTCCGTTAGGTTCGCGAGCACAAGTATTTGGTTGTCCTGGTAGACTCTGGACTCACTTTTCTGCCACACGTGAAGGCGCTGCGTGAGAAATCAAAGGCTGAAGCTTGATGCGGTTGAGACGGTCATTGGGAGGCACTCAATCTCGCTCATTATCACTTTTATATAAGTGTATATTTCTCCCCATCATCTCCTATTGTGCTGCGGCCTGGTTCCATCAAGTTGAGCATTCGCATGTCAGACGGGTTATCCTGTCTGCACAGAGGTACTTCTTGCTTTGGTTTTCCCAATGTGTCGCACTGTGGCTACGGCGACATTACAGGTGGTGATTGGAAGTATCCCGACGCACTACTACATACTATATCGAGCAGCCCACTATCATCTAAAGAAGGGTCTTCCTTTCAATTTTGAAGACACTTCTCTTCCTGCTATTTCTATCGGTTCAGAGGATCGGTCTCTAGTGGTGCGCCGCTGCTCCTGGTCGTACTTTGAGGCGTTATTGTCTCGTTGGCAGTTGGACTGGGAGGAGTCCGAAACCAGTCGTTGCACCTTCGGCTGGATCCCGCTCGTCAGGTTTGTCCAGAACAACTCCTGGTTCAGACCAGCTTTTCCTTTGGCTTGCTTTATTTCAGGTCATGGCCCATTCAGGGCAAACCTCTTCAGGCAGGGTCTTGTCGGGGATGATTCCTGTCCATGTGGTCACTTACAAACTAATGACCACGTACTGCGTGTCTAACCTCTATTTCAGTATCTGCGGATCCGCATGTTTTCTATCTTTCTGATCTCATCTTATCCGACTTCTGCCGTGTTAGAGTCAATTTCTTGGCGGTTTCTTCTTTCGCCGCTGATGCTGTCCAACGTCTGAACTCTTGGCATGTCGAATGATTTGGGATCTGGAACGGCAATGATGATATCGTGCTAAACCGTCTGTGGAGAGTGTTTTATACACTCCGCGACTGTCGTGTGCACTGCTCTGAGCTATCCCTATCGAAAATTCTATCACTCTAAAAATAACACCCGATATATCAAAAGATGATAGCTTCAAAAGTTCAGTAAGAAAAGACACCTTTAAAAACATCCGGTATACGCGATTGTAACTTTAGCGAAAATTGAAGTTCTTTTTCGAAAATGATAAGCCGACATAGCAGAATTTCCATCAGACTCGATGGGCCCGTAGCTTCCGGAATTTCCGCGGCGCCGCTTTCCCCGGAAATATCCTTAATTTTCGCAACCGAATTCTATCGAGTTCGGGGGTTGGTACACGGCAGAAATACACCGCCACCAACGGTGAACAATCGCGATTTCCTCATTTTCATTAATTGCATTTCGATGTTGGGCCGCCATTTTCCATTTTTAGTTACCGTTTTGCATTTTTTCGTCCCTTTGTACGCCGCTCGAAAATTCCCCAAAAATAGATTTCGCCACTGCACTACGCTTTCGATCTCTCTCTTTCTCTCGCGTACCTTGGACGATATTCCAACAATTTCGAATATGAAACAATCGCATTTCAGTGTCCGGAACGCCGGAAATATTTTAATTAAATCAGATTTCATACGAATTTTCGCCCCGTTGGAGTTCCGGGGTCTGGGGATGGAAGTTCCGAATGAACCTAACCGGAATTTTTAGAGATGGAGTGGGGGGCTGTTTCTTAGCGGTCGAGGAAATCATGGAAAAAGATTGGTTATTTACTAAGTAGGGCATTTTTTTTAATACATTGAAATAAAAAAAACCTTCATTATATCGGGTGTTTTCTTTTGAGTGATGGAACTTTCGATGGGCATCACTGTGATTTGACAGAAGGTAGAAGCCCTGTTGTTTTGACATTTCTATTCAGTAAGCATTGACAAATTATCATGGAAAGACGCCGCAAAAACGTTTACAAATTGTTGGAATTTATTTTCAAAATCAGTGTTCTATTCGCCAAACTTATAGAGCACTTCGTGAAATTTATGGTTTACATAATCTTCCATCAGATCAGCTTATTCGTCGAACTATCGATAGATTTCGGACAACATATACTCTACTCGATGCAACAACAACACCTAGACAAAGAACTGTACGTATAGAAGAAAATATTGCTGCTGTAAGTCATAATGTTAATGATGATCCATATTTGTCTATTCGGCGATGCTCACAATAAGTTGGACTCTGTGCATCCACCACATGGAAAATTTGGCGTAAGGATCTTGCTCAACACCCATACAAGATCCAACTGGTTCAAGAACTAAAGCCACTTGACCATAATCAACGTGGTTTGTTTGCTGATTGGACTCTAGAACAGCTAGAAGTTGATCCACTTTTTATCGGAAAATTGTGTTTAGTGATGAAGCTCATTTCTGGTTGAACGGCTATGTAAACAAGCAAAATTGCCGTATATGGAGTGAAAACAATCCTCAAGAAGTTCTGCAGGTTCCATTACATCCTGAAAAATGCACTGTATGGTGTGCTTTACACGCTGGAGGCGTCACCGGTCCATATTTCTTCAAACACGATGCCGAAGCTAATGTTACAGTGAATGGTGTTCGTTACAGATCGATGATCAATGATTATTTGTTTCAAAATTTGAATGGTATCGACCCAGAACTGTTTCGGTTCCAACAAGATGGTGCTACACCTTATCCTGCTACCGTAACAATTGATTCATTGAAAGAAAGATTTGGCGATAACATTATTTCGAGAAATGGTCCAATTAATTGGCCTCCAAGGTCATGCGACATAACTCCACTGGATTATTTCCTTTGGGGTTATGTCAAGTCATTGGTTTATGCTGATAAACCAGAAACAATAGACGCTTTGGAAGCCAACATAACTCGTGTTATTGATGAAATAAGGCTTGAATTACTGCTATCCTAGATTGCGAACCGATGCTCTAGCTGAACGAACTTGTCAGAAGTGGTTTGTCTGATTTAAAAGTGGCAAATTTGGATTTGGTAGACGAAGCACCACCAAAGCTTAAGGATGAAGAATTATAGACAAGGTTCGATGAAGATCCATCACAAACGCAAGAAAAACACTCGGAATCACACAACTAGCCATTTGCCATCGTGTAAAAGCAATGGGAATGATCAGAAAGGTAGGAAACTGAGTGCCGTATGAACTGAAGCTAAGAGACGTTGAACGCCGTCCGTCAAATTTGAAAATATCAGAGGAAATAGACTGTTGAAGAAGCTCGTAAAAGCTGTCGACTTCACCTCTTTTCACTTTTTTTTTATTTTATTGAATAAGACGACTTCAGATGAGATACTAAAAGAAATAGTGCTAGAGTCACAATTTTTATCCTCGCTATGTATCGGAAGTTTGTTTCAGAGTGATAGAACTTTAAATTGAAATAAAATACATTTAAATTAAGATTGGAGCAAAATTCTTAATCCTTAATATTGAAATTTTTAAATAAATTCTTTTTTATTTGAAAGATAATTTTATGTCACTTATGTTTTGAAAATAATTTCCGGCAAATGTCCACCACTAGCTCTGAGGAACCGCATTCGACCAGACCAGTTTTGGACAACTTTTTCGAGTAATTCAGGCCTTATCTCATCAATAACATGAGATATGTGGCCTTCCAAAGCGTCTTTTGTTTCTGGTTTATCAGCATAAACCAACGACTTGATATAACCCCAAAGAAAATAATCCAGTGGAGTTATGTCGCATGATATTGGAGGCCAGATAATTGGAACATGTCTCGAAATAATGTTATCGCCAAATCTTTCTTTCAATAAATCAATTGTTACGGTAGCAACATTAGGTGTAGCACCATCTTGTTGGAACCAAAACACTTCTGGGTCGATACCATTCAAATTTTGTAACAAATAATCATTGATCATCGATCTGCAACGAACACCTTTCACTGTAACATTAGGTCCAGCATCGTTTTTAAAGAAATATGGACCGATGATGTCTTCAGCGTGTAAAGCACACCATACAGTGCATTTTTCAGGGTGCAATGGAACCTGCAGAACTTCATATTGCTTGTTTACATAGCCGTTCAACCGGAAATGAGCTTCATCACTAAACACAATTTTACGGTTAAAAAGTGGATCAACTTCAAGCTGTTCTTGGGCCCAACCAGCAAACAAGCGACGCTTATAGTGGTCAAGTGGCTTTGGTTCTTGAACCAGCTGGAACTTGTATGGGTGTAGATCAAGATCTTTACGCAAAATTTTTCATGTGGTGGATGCACGGAGTCCAACTTGTTGTGAACTTCGACGAATAGACAAATCTGAATCATCAGTAACACTCTGACATACAGCAGCGATATTTTCTTTTATCACTCTGAAAAAACACCCGATAGAAAAGTGACATGGGTGTATCATTTCGAGGAAAGCGTGACTTAGTGATGTTTGGAGTTATACAAAGTTTTCCAGCGCAGCCTGTACACGTGTGCCGATTAGAAAGCAATCATCTATGACAATTTTACGCGGAGCAAACGACCGGATGTCGTGTCTAAGCCCACTGATATTCTGTCCTTCGGTGCGTTCCATCTTTTCAAAGCCGCCATCGATCCTCTAATAATTTGTGAATAATGGATTAGACACTGTCCGCTCCCGCTTGTTTGTGTGTATGTGATACCGAACACCGATGAGCATACGCGGTGGAGGTCGTTCTATAAGGCGGTTTGGGAGCATACCGGACTCCTGAATTTTTCATTAGATCGGGTTTCGGAATTTAGGGTTTGTCCTGTTTTCGGACGGTAATTGTCGGTTTGATTGATCGCTACGTTTCACGATTTGAACTGGCCGATATTTTAATTTTTTCATTCCCGATTGAGATATTCGATTTGCTCAGATTTTTGATG
Source organism: Megalocaria dilatata (assembly GCA_034642435.1). Taxonomy (NCBI): domain Eukaryota; kingdom Metazoa; phylum Arthropoda; class Insecta; order Coleoptera; family Coccinellidae; genus Megalocaria; species Megalocaria dilatata. The sequence continues at coordinate 10,994,638 of CM067862.1, forward strand.
ACGTGAATATATTGGAAGCCCTTAATCCAATAATCATTTACTGAATTTCATGAACGTCATATTCTTATAGTCTTCACGTCTCAGTTCCGATTTGCGTCTAGTTTACTCCATCTTACGTTGTTTACGTCCGTTTTGCGTCGCTTACGTCTATCCACTAACTAATCTATTCCTAACCCTCAGCAACAGTTCGTAATTTACACCCCCACTTCTACTTAAGGTGAATAATTTTAATGTCTCATTCGACAACAAATAGACTTTAGCGTAATTCTGGGGCCAATAGGAATCTATTCAAGTATTTCAAATTATCGGAAATAATTGAAGATTTACAGCTTGGGTTCAGCAGCCCCCAATAAATCTGAAATATATATAGTAAATATTTTGAAAATTTGATATGAAGAATTTTTTCAATATTACAGATAACAGCTGGATTAATTCTCCGGAACCTCTACAGATTTTAATCTGAATAAATCTCTTGAAAACATTCAGAATCGAATTTTTGAACATATCCTAGATAACACGCTATCACTTTAGCACTTGTAGCGGTAATTAACTAACAAAGAATCAAAGGAAACACAAAGTATTGACCAGATTATTTAAATTCATCACTTAATGCAATTTAATACATTGATTTCTCGCAAACCACTTGATGACACATTATATTAGTAAGGTAAATAAATAACTTGGCTCAATGTTTTCGAAAGTTTAATATGTTGTTAACATATCGGGTGTTTTTTTAGAGTTATAGAAGTTTCGATAGGGATAGGTGAATTCTACCAGAATAGTTATTGGCTATTTGAGGCATGGCCTCTTTTCCAAGTGACTACCAAGCAGTCTCCACAGTCCACCCAGAGGTAGAAAGTGTGATAAGGATTACGCCATATCATCGCGCGTGGCGAGAACCCCTCCGAAGAGATGAACCCACCAGCTTCCAGTTTGGGCCCCGACTCGAAAGCCAGAACCGTCTGACTGGTAGCAGCGAAAGCACTATCCAACCTCTACTGGCTCTGCAGGTCAGTACCCGAGTTGTTTGAGACGCAACTCACCCGCCGGAGGGAATTCTTATCCATCCACCCGAATGCAGTCCCAAGAACTAAGATAAACTCAAGATTGACGACTACAATTGATCCTGGTACGAGCACCGTCTAGCGGACTATACGTCCTGACCCACCGAACCCATGTGAAGTCATTTGATTGATCCTGGCGTCAAGCACTAATGGCGGAGCCATTTCGTCGAGATCCACAAACCCTAAATAGTTACGCACAGATCCAGGGGCCAGGACAGGCCGGTCGAACCGTCAAGTCCCGTTAAACCCCGAGTCGTTTCATGAGAATATCCCGAAAATGGGGGTCTGCGAACAGATAAATGAAATACCCCCCTAGTCCAGCATGCGGACTTTCAACCACTGCCCCCTCGAGTCCAACACCAAGTGGGGTGGCCAGGTGGTACAAGTAACACCTGAGGGCAAGTCCACCCCCCCGAGGTAACGCAGTATGCTACATAACGCACTCGGCCATTACACAGAATCCGGAGATTTATACTGCGATAGGGTAGAGTACGCCAGTTTTAAGGGAGAAGCCCTGTGCTGCGACAGACTCCCTTGTCACTGAGTTAATCAACCGGCTCAGCCCTCCATTTCACCTGAGTAAAACTAGGGCCCCATTCGGAGATCTTCCACCATACAGGTCCAGTGACTGGCGCGAAGTGGCATTACGTTAGACACCAAGACTTAACCCTCCAATTCGCCGGGACGAATTTAGGGTCCTGGTCAGGAGAGCGCCCCCATCACGTCAAGATCTAATGCCTGGGGGGCGTTTCGATAGGGATAACTGTGATTTGACAGAAGAAAGAAACCATGTTGTTTTGACATTTACCTTCAGTAAGCATTGACAAATTATCATGGAAAGACTCACGCCGTTTACAAATTGTTGAAATTTATTCTCAAAATCAGTGTTCTATTCGTCAAACTTATAGAGCACTTCGTGAAATTTATGGTTTACATAATCGTCCATCAGAGCAGCCAATTCATCGAACTGTCGATAGATTTCGGACAACATTTTCTCTACTTGATGCAACAACAACAAGACAAAGAACTGTACGTACAGAAGAAAATATCGCTGCTGTAAGTCATAGTGTTAATGATAATCCAAATTTGTCTATTCGTCGACGTTCACAACAAGTTGGATTCTGTGCATCCATCACATGGAGAATTTTGCGTAAAGATCTTGGTCTACACCCATACAAGATCCAATTGGTTTAATAACTAAAGCCACTTGACCATAATAAGCATCGTTTGTTTGCTGATCGGGCCGTAGAACAGCTCGAAGTTGATCCACTTTTTTATCGTAAAATTGTGTTTAGTGATGAAGTTCATTTCTGGTTGGACGGCTATGTAAACAAGCAATATGGGGTGAAAACAATCCTCAAGAAGTTCTGCAGGTTCCGTTGCATCCTCAAAAATGCACTGTATGGTGTGCTTTACACGCTGAAGACATCATCGGTCCATATTTCTTTAAAAACGATGCTGGACCTAATGTTACAGTGAAAGGTGTTCGTTGCAGATCGATGATCAATGATTATTTGTTACAAAATTTGAATGGTATCGACCCAGAAGTGTTTTGGTTCCAACAAGATGGTGCTACACCTAATGTTGCTACCGTAACAATTGATTTATTGAAAGAAAGATTTGGCGATAACATTATTTCGAGACATGTTCCAATTATCTGGCCTCCAAGATCATGCGACATAACTCCACTGGATTATTTTCTTTGGGATTATGTCAAGTCTTTGATTTATGCTGATAAACCAGAAACAATAGACGCTTTGGAAGCATAACATAACTCGTGTTATTGATGAAATAAGGCCAGAATTACTCGAAAGAGTGGTTCAAAATTATTTTGGTCGAATGCGGTTCCTCAGAGTTAGTCGTGGTGGACATACGCCGGAAATTATTTTTAAACCAAATATGTCATAAAATTTGGCTTCAATCTCACTTTAAATGTGTTTCTTTCACTCTAAAAAAAACACCCGATACATAATATGTTTCGGGTTTCAACCCATTTTTAATACTATAATACAGTTGTTTCGAGTGGATATTAAGGAATAACAAGTTCAATCGCCAAAAAATAATCCACATAGAATTCAAAAAGGTCCTTTAAAAAATAGATAGCACATTCTCCAGAAAAAAACCTCCACAACTCTTCATTTGGGAGTTATTCAGATAAAATAAAATAATGAGTAAGAAAAACATACCTACTAGCTTCATCAAACATTAAGCGAAAAGGATTAATTTTCAGATAATGTATGACATAAGTAAAAATTAGGTTATTTCACAGAAATATATAATGAAAGAAGATGACATGAACTTAACATTAGAAAACCGCCACGCACATGTGCGATAATAAAAAACTTCAAACAATATAATATTGAGAATTTACTATGAAGAGTTCTCTGAATATTACAGATAATAGATAGATTAATTCTCCGGAACCTCTACAGATTTTAGTCTAAATAAATCTCTTGAAAACTTTCAGAATTAAATTTTTAAACATACCTCAAATAACACTGTGTCACTTTATGGACATATATATTATCAGCATATGTGGTGGCAATTAACTGATAAAGAAACAAAGGAAGTATTGAAAATAAAAAAAAACCTTTTTGAATACCATGTGGAACATTTTTTGTACTCCTTGAAACAAGAAAACAGAATATCTAAAAGTATCGGAATAATATAAAAAAATAATAATAATAATCCGGCTATTATCTGTAATGTTACTTTCTTCTGAAAAGTATTTACCAACCTTTCAAGCCAAAAGAGTGCAAAAAAATGAATTGAAACCAGACCTTTAACATCCGACAGGCAGATATGAAACTAAACGATACTTGAACGTGTATAGACTTTTCGGATTTATAGCCACTCTTCTCTTATTTAAGCCTTTCCTTTTTGAAAGATTCCTTACACAAACCATTTTGATTTACACTATATACAAGTGCAAAGAATTGCTTGGTATGTAGAGATATTATTTTTTGAATTCTTCGGGTGAGTAGTGACCTGTCTGGTGCAGGGTGTCTGGTGTTCGACTGTACCTTTCCGCTAACTAGCGAATGAGAGAGTGGGTTTGGGTCCGAAAAGGTGGCCCAGGTAATTCCGATACGACAGTGGTCTTGAAACGGCTAAAACGGTTCTAATGGATTATTTTTCCGACCCAAATATCGACCAATAGAATTGCACCATTCGACGTCACGTGGTACAACCTACATGGTATTATACTGATAATTTTTTGATTATTTTCTCTGGTAGTTGCTATATATAAAAAACAAAACATGATCCAGTCAAATTAACCACACGTCAAACTGACAGGTTGAATTCAATTGTGAAAATTGGAGATTTTGCATGAAAATGAGTCGATTTGGAGTTTGTTCTCTGTCCACCATCGATAAAAAAGTCAAAGGAAATGTTCCCATTAATACGGAGAAGGCAAAAAAAAACAGTTTGGAACCAATTTACTACTTTTTGTACTGAGAGGGAATACACATTGAGTGCTGAAACGAGTGAAGCGCAATTGGCAAACATTATGAAAGATTAGGCTTACAATATGAAGAAAATGGATGGAGAAGACTATAAGGAAGGTACAATAAAAACAATGTGGAATCAGACTGCCAAATCACTTCAAGAAAAGTATTTGAACGATTTCGACATCAAAATCAACCCATTTTCGGATGCTGCATTCAAGACCGCTCGAGGAGCTCGTGATGCCAAGCGTAAGGCTTTACAATCTATTCCGGAAAAACGGAGGGCAAGTGCAGCAGCGTTGGAGGAAAAAGATTGGGATGCAATGACCACTGTTTGGGACGAGGAAACTCCTGATGGCCTCCAGAAAAAATTATTCATGATAATATCAGTGGAATTGGCTTGGAGAGGTGGTGAGGGCAGCATGGCGTCAATACATCACTTCAAGGCAGAACAGCGAAATGACGGGGAAACAACTGGGAGAATTGAATACAATCCAATTTTCAGCAAGACCACACAAGGTGGTGATAAAAAATTATCAGACAGCAAGTGGCTGGTGGAGAATCGGAAAATCCCTGACAAGTGCCCAGTGAGACTGTCCCAGAAATTGAGAAAGAAGAGAGATGCCAATATCAAGAGCGACAGACTATTCCTGACCCAAAATCCATTCTGGAATAAAGTTCCAGGCGCTAGGTGGTACAAGGATTCCCCAGTAGGCCAAAACACGATTTCAAAGTGGGTTAAGGAGTCAGCACAAAAAGCTGGGCTTGACCTTGGTAACAAAAAAATCACCAATCACTCCAGTCGTGCAACAGCCGTCTCCAATCTAGCGAAATCGGGCCTGGGAGAGCAGCAGATAATCAAAATAACTGGACATGCCAACAGTAACTCCATCAAGCCGTATCTCCAACTCGACCAGGAACACCACGAATTAATTGTCAAGAAACTGCGAAGGAGTGAGCCTACTGCAGAAAATGCCATCAACAGCATAAACCTCATGCCATCTACCTCTTCTGGGACCATTACCGATAACTCTGACTTGAAGAAAACATGCACCAATGTTTACAACAATTGTATTTTTAATTGCACTAGCCTGAATCTTAATTAAATGTTGTTTTATTCATTATGAAATTCTTATTTGTTAACTGTTCATTTCATCTCATGGTGCAATTCTATTGGCCGACATTTGGGACGGAAAAATAATCCCCCGAATACCACACGAGCTTCAAAATTATCTGGCATTTCCCTCAAGGTTCCCTGCAAACAAATAAAGTCGTCAAGTTTTTCAGGAAAAATAACTCGCGCTTCGCGCTCGTGATTTTTTAACCTGAAAAACTTGACTCCTTCATTTGTTTGCAACGAACCTATCGGGAAATACCCGATAATTTTGAAGCTCTTGTGGTATTATAAGTGATAATCTAAGGGAGAAATATTTTCGTTTCTTAATTGCTGTTTAAGCCCGCTTAGGTTTCTAGGAATTAAATGATTCATATTTGAAAGGCCTAAATTGTTGAACTCTGGGGACGTTTTTGTTACGTACCTTCCAAGTGAATTAAAAATTCTTTGTAAATTTGAACAACAATTAGAAAATAACTTTCTCCACACAGCAAGCCCAATTCCTACGTATATGTTAATTTGATACGAAACAGTGAGAAGGGATATGGACAAAATAAGGAACACAGCCACTAAAGGTCTACATACAGGTACGAAATTTCAGAAAAGCGTTTCGCACAAGGGGAGAAGTTCTCCAGGTTGAAAACTCGAGGCAACGGCATTCGTCACTGTTTGCGGGATGAAATTCAACACCGGGAGCCTCGTCGGCGGCGAGCTAGCCGTTGCCTGCCCTCGGGAAGAAACATCTGCTCCAGACTCCTTCATAATTGAATCTTTCGTTATAATTCCGCCGCCCTCGGGGCCCAACCCGCTGCCCCCCGCCACCCTTAGGCGCGTAACTCGATGTTGCGAACAGGTATCTCGAAATGTTTCCGCGGCGGGGGATATTTAACTTTGCCCTGGTACGTTAAACCGCCGCCGAAACGATACGTCTGAAAAATATGGGATGGCGGGGAGATATCGGGATCAAAGAAGCGGCGTTTGGGGGGCGGATTAACTCCTGTTGCTCGTTCGCGAATTCAAGTGGGTCTAATTAATTATTCGTTTGTGTTACGTTTGGTGTATCACGTACGTATGATTTCGGTTCTTAGGATATCCGACCTCAAAATGTGACATAAACAACTGGTGGAATCGAGGAGGGCGGAATCGACCCTTGAGGGCACCCTGGTAGAAGCAGGCATTAACAATATTGTGGGTTGCCTTGTGAAAAAATTTCATCTCTTCTTTAATTTAATAGTTTCTATTTTTTATAATGAATAAATAATTATAGTTCAAACATGTATCTGTTATTCAAATAGTGAGTTTGAAGAGTGAAACGAATATTTAAATCTTCTTTCAGTTTTTCCTAGGGCTAAAATTAAAACAAGTGTTCACAAATTACTATGTTGTACTACCAAAAAAATTTAAATGTATTCGTTGTTATATCATGTGAATGTAAGCATTTCAATGTTTTGGTAGTAAAACATAGTAATTTCTGAACACTTGTTTAATTTTAGCTCTAGGAAAAACTGAAAGAAGATTCAAATATTCGCGTCAAGCGTCGATAATGCAGTATTCTAAAAGCAGAGGTAATGCAGTTCTCTTGAGAGTTGGTAATACAGTTTTCTTTAGTTGAATTTGTTTCATGCACCAACCGCTACAAAAAAAGCGACAAACTTGATTCAGACTTTTTCCAGTGAGTGTCCCATCTATATAGTCTTGTTGATCTATGGTGTAGACCAAGATCTTTACGCAAAATTTTCCATGTGGTGGAAACACAGAGTCCAACTTGTTGTGGACGTCGATGAATAGACAAATCTGGATTATCATTAACACTATGACTTGCAGCAGCGATATTTTCTTTTGTGCGTACAATTCTTTGTCTTGTTGTTGTTGTTGCATCGAGTAGATAAAATGTTGTCCAAAATTTATCGATAGTTCGACGAATAAGCTGTTCTGATGGACAATAACCTTCAGGAAGTGCTGTATAAGTTTGGCGAATCGAACACTGATTTTGAAAATAAATTTCAACAATTTGTTAACGTTGTTGTGGCGTGAGTCTTTCCATGATAATTTGTCAATGCTTACTGAACAGAAATGTCAAAACATCATGGCTTCTATCTTCTGTCAAATCACAGTTATCCCTTTAGAAAGCTCTGTCACTCTAAATAAAACACCCGATATGTCTACAACATAAATTAAGTTTTTGTGAAACTTAAGACAAGTGAATTTGTGTACCTTGTGATTTTGTAACTCCTTCAAGAAGCCATTCAGAGATATGAAATTCTCAGGGAAAAATGCACTGTTGCACAAGCGCCCAAAAGTTTCTGACTTGACGTCAGTGGATTTCGAGATTTTCAGTCAAATAAACTCAGGCTGCACCTAGAAACATCTTTTACGTTCGAAGCCCCTTAGATATCGATACTGCCGGGACAGAAGCACCAAATAATCTCATTTCTGGAGGAGAAACCACAAAGAAACGGGCCGAAACGTAAAAGGCCAATTTCGGAAACACGGGAAAAAGGGGAGCGCAGTCGAGACAGCCTCTCCCTCCCTCCTGGAGGCACACCACTCAGGTGTTCATTATTGGGCCGTGAACTTAATTGAAACCGAAACTCGAATTAGCGATCTTTATCTGTCTGTCAGTCTCGTCTTTCCCCGCGCATTCTTTTCCAGATGAACTCGGAAAAAAAGGGAAGAACTTAGGAAGGGAGATGAACCTCCGGGTAATTTGCTATGAAAAGTTCTTCGTAAGTTAAGATCCATTTGCACGATAATAGTTGATAGAAGCTAAAGGCTTTTCCAGTAAGAGATTTCATTTTGTATAGCCCGCTGCTATCTGGACATCTGTCACATTTGAAGCCGTCATCTTTTAACATTTGATAAGTAAAAATTACGTCATTACTAAAAATGGAACGATACATGCTTCAACAATGCACTGAATTCCCTTCAAAAATGGTGAAAATTTCGCAGTCCCAGTTCCCAAAACTGAAGCAATTTTGGGTAATCGTGAAGCACCTTCTCGACTAGCAATAGTAAAACTGATGCAAAAATTTGTGCTGTTGGGACAACTTAGTGATGTGAAGAATCTAAACCGTGTGCGTCGCTCAAGAACAACTGAGAATATTGCTGCTGTAGCCCGTAGTGTAGACGAAAACCCAGACTTATCGATTTCTCGTCGATCCTTGGAATTAGGCATTCCACAAACGACATTACACCGTATTTTGCATAAACACTTAGGTCTTAAGGCTTTTAAAGTTCTGTTAACACAAGAACCGAAGCCAGTCGATCACCAGCAACGTCGTATCTTCGCTGATTGGGTCCTTGAAATGCATCAAAGTGATACGGATTTTCAACGAAAAATCATCTTCAGTGATGAGTTCCATTTTCATCTCGTAAGCTAAGTTACTAAGCAGAATTGTCGCATTTGGGGCTGGGAAAATCCAAAAATGATTGTTGAAAAGCCTCTACATCCTCAAAGTGTTACTGTTCGTCGCTGTTTTTGGGCTGGCGGTGTGACTGGTCCTTACATATTAGGAAATGAGGCTGGTGCAACTGTTACGATAAATGGATTGCGCCATAAAGCTATAACTAATGATTTTTTATGTTGGCCTTCTACATATTTAATTTAAAAAAATTATATTCAATAATTATAACTCAGGAATTAAATTGAATTAATGTCATATGAGTACCACTTATATCAAACGACATATAAATTAACAATTCGTTATAAGACATCCAAATGATATAACAAAATCCAATAAATAAAAATTGTTAACCAAAATCCTATAAACTACATATTTTGAGTAGACAAAATTTTGTTTCTGCTCATCAATCTTATGAAAACAGATATCTTTCAAAAATTTTAAACATAATCTTAAGAATTTCATCATAAAACTTTTTTACTTAGAATATTCAATAATATTGGATATCTAACTAAGTTACTTTTCATAAAATCTCAAGATATGTAGAAACATTACTAAAAAAGAAGTTTTAAGAGAGACTTTGCTTCGTCAGTACTCAATCATATTCATATTCAATAAATTATAACAACCAACAACAAATATTTTCTCACCTTTTAACAATATATATCCAATAATATTGAATATTCTAAGTAAGATAGCTTTATGATGAAATTCTTAAGATTACATTCTGTCAAGAAAGTACCGGGAATTATCGATTTAAATCTGGCGGGGCAATGAGGCAGGTAAAAATTTTTTTCCTAGGTTGGTACCACTGTCCTTAATTACTATGCCAAGCTTAAGCGGGATCTGTCAACTAGTGTGTTTGCAACAGCTGATTAAGTCAGTCGATGTCAGAGTGCGTGCCGATTTTTACTATGGGTGATTACGTTGAGCAAAGAATTTGTTTGAAGTTTTGTGTTGCAAATGAATTTTCGTGTGCATTGAAAATGTTGCAAAAGGCCTTTGGTGATAATGCTCTATCGAAAACTCGTGCATATCAGTGGTACAGAGCCTTCAAGGACGGTCGTGAAGTGGACGCCCATCGACGGCTTCGATCGAAGATAACGTCGATAAGATTAAGGAAAGGGTGCTGGAAAACCGTCGTACCAGCTTGAGAGAGATAGCACATGATCTTAAGATATCCCACGAGTCCGCACGTACGATTTTGATTGATATTTTGGGCATGAGAAAGGTGGCCGCACGACTCGTACCGAAAGACCTGAATTTTCTTCAAAAACGTCATCGCGAACAGGTTGCTTCAGACATGCTGGATCGCTGTAATTCCGATTCTACATTCATGGAACGCATTATAACTGGTGATGAGACCTGGGTCTACGAGTACGATATGCAAACAAGCCAGCAATCATCGGAATGGGTGGCAAAAAATGAGCCGAAACCGAAAAAACCACGCCAAAGCGCTCGAAAATGAAGGTGATGCTCATTGTTTTCTTCGATATCCGTGGCGTAGTGCACTACGAATTCGTTCCAGAGGGTCAGACGGTAAACAAGGAGTATTACCTAGGCGTTATGAAACGTTTGCGTGAGCGTATCCGTAAGAAGCGGCCAAATTTGTGGGCGAACAACTCATGGATTTTGCATGACGATAACGCGCCTTCTCACCGAGCTACGATTGTGACTGACTTTCTCGCCAAAAACTCAACAAACATGCTTCAGCAAACACCGTATTCGCCGGATTTGGCTCCCTGCGACTTTTTCCTCTTCCCAAAACTAAAATTGCCCCTTCGTGGCACCCGTTTTGAGTCGATTGAAGCCATAAAACAAAATTCGGCGCAAGAACTAGAGTCCATCCCGGAAAGCGCCTATAAAAAATGTTTCGATAATTGGAAGTGCCGTTGGCATAGATGTATTGGAGCAAATGGAGCCTATTTTGAAGGCGACCCAATAAATTTTGACGATTAATTGTAAAAATGTTGTTTTAATTAAAAATTCCTGGTACTTTCTTGACAGAGTAGTATATTAAATATTTTTAGGCTATTTTCTTTGGGTTCACGTAAAAGATAAGGTCTTCGCCAATACTTCACAATCGATTCAAGACCTTAAAGATGGAATTCGTGTAGTTATCGAGGGCATACAGTCAAAAATGTACGAATTGGTGATGCGAAAAGGATATGGGTGCTGCAACCCTAGCCGTGGCTGATATCGATTTTCAATGGCATAACTTCCTCTTCACAATTAAATAAACATCCATCGATTTCTCTTAAAATATACTCGTTTTTTTCAACATCACAATGTAAAATTGTAAAATCTTTATATTATTCGACTGTGTTTTGAATATTTCAAGTTGCTGTCACTCTTACCTCGCTCTCGTTTAGGTGTAATTTGGGTTGTCTACACAACTAAACGTCCTCTTATACCCCAACTGGATGGAAATCAAATCAAATTTATTTCCACACATTAAGAATACATCGATCTTATAATACGAAATGTAATTGAAACACCAAAGACATAGGTACGAGGGTGGTTCAAATATGATCGAGACAAATACTCTAACACGTTTATTTATTATCGAAAAACTCACAAAAAATCACATTTTTTCTAGGTAATTCGAATCACTATTTTGTCCACCTTTCCGGAAGTTTTTTCATGCCGGTATCGAAAAATTCCTTGGGCAACTCTGACAGCCATGTGCGCACGAACCCCTCTACCTCGTCGTCGGTGTTGAACTCTTGACCTCCGAGGACCTCTTTGAGTGGTCCAAACATGTGGTAGTCGCAGGGCGATAAATCCGGACTGTAGGAGGGGTGTTTCAGTACCTTCCACCCCAATTCCGATATTGTATCGAGCCTGAGACGCGAGGTATGAGGGCGCGCGTTATCCTGGAGGAGAATCGCACTTCGTGCTGGAATGCTGTTCCGTTTCGAGCGATAAGCGGGTTTCACGTGTGTTTTCAGAAGGTTAGAGTAGTATGCAGCATTGATGGTACGTTGAGTGCGCAGGAAATCGACGTACAGCACGCCTTGTCGGTCCCAATACACAGTACACATTACCTTACCCGCGGATCAGGTTGTCTTCGCTTTGACTGGCTCCCCTTCCTCCTTCTTCGTCCGCTAAAGAGCGGACGAAGAAGGTGTCAAGTAAAGACTTGACACCTTGTAGTCCAATCAAGAAGATCGTGAAATCGGGTTTTTCGCTAATACGGCTGATTTTATATGAAAATAATCAGAAAAAAGCGTATAAAACTGTGGGCAAAGTAAAAAAATTTCCAATCCCCGGGAAGGGGGTGAAAAAAATGAAAAACTACCCCAAAATACGATTTTTGGGTTAAATTTCGAAAATATCAAAAAAAGTTTCAATTAAAAGTTGTAGAGCATAAAATTTTAGGTCTACCTCTCTCCGACCATTTTTTCCCTAAAACGCATTCTTTTACACCTAGGACGGTATAAGGGGTTTAAAAAATAAAAATTTAATGAAAAATGTAAAAATTGGACTTTTAGAATTTTTTTTTATTCTCTTAAAAAAACTATAAACAACAATCGTAGAGAAATTTTTTTTTTCATCCCTTCTATGACGAATACATAAATTACCTGTCTTTAAAAGGTTTTATTACCTGCAGGTAAAAATCTACAAATATGAAATATACATCCAAATTTATAAAAAAATTTAAAAATCAATTGAAAAAATTTTTTTTTTAAATATTACCCGTTTTAAGTGAAATATTGAGGTAAATCCGTTTTCACCTCTTCAGTTTTAATAGAAGGGATGAAAAAAATATATTTTTTTCTCTACGATTGTTGTTTATAGTTTTTTTAAGAGAATGAGAAAAAAAATTCAAAAAGTCCAATTTTTACATTTTTTATTAAATTTTTATTTTTTATACCCTTTATACCATCCTAGGGGTAAAAGAATTTTAGGGAAAAAATGGTCGGAGAGAGGTAGACCCGAAATTTTATGCTCTACAACTTTTAGTTGAAACTTTTTTTGATATTTTCGGAATTTAACCCAAAAATCGTATTTTGGGGTAGTTTTTCATTTTTTTCACCCCCTTTCCGGGGATTGGACATTTTTTTGCTTTGCTTTACTTTCTACGCGGCGAATGTTGTCTGGTGTGACGCTGGTACGCGGTCGACGATCATGCGGCTCATTCTCGATGGTTTCGCGGCCATCCTTGAATGCTTTGGCCCATTTAAACACGGCAACCCTACTCAGGCACTCACTACCGAACTGGTTCTGCAAACGCACAAAAATATCCGTGTTTTAACGTCTTCTCCCACTGAAAAACGAAAGATAATACGTTGCGCAACGACAGTCTGCACTTGACATTCACTCATGGTCGTAGCTCACGCGTGGAACACGTGCTCCGACGAAAACAAATGCCACACTGTTCGTAAGAGACCCAGCTATCACATACTCAAGTTTGTTTGCATCTTTGCATCCTCCCAGGTGTTGGATGAAATGTACACTAACGCAGGAAAAACGGCAGTACGACATGATACTCAGATGAAAAAGTAAGAATTCTTAGAGTACTGTGTAACGCTGCACACTCCTTATTCCATTTCTTATGGAACGTGCAGTAAAAGTCTCAAATAAAAGCGCAGATTGAAAATAACTCGTTCCAGTTAAGGATATCTTCGAAATCCCAGTCTGTCATTACAGACCTTGCGGTGCACATGGCAATCTGTATGGAAAATATTTGGTGGTCAGTACGATCTGAACAATGCAGCAGCTTTCGACGCACATTGGACCGTTGTTGCGGCTTCACGTGAAAGCCGTCGCATTCCGCGCTGATTGCTTTTCGGTGTACCTACGCCGTTTTTGATACAGCGAATGCATTTCCGGCACCCGGACTGTTTCGATTTACACAAGATGTATTCAGAATCGCTGTCTCGCAATGGTTAATAAGGTGGTCTTATGTCGAATGTGGATATTCATCCACGCTGAACTAATATGGTGCACGCAAAACTGCAAAACTTCTGAAATTAAATTTTATAACATGCCTTAGAAAACGCTGTATTACACTGTCTACAAAGTGATTTAAATTTGATTCAATTTAATCTAAAAACTCTTTGGAAAACTTTCAGAATTGAATTTAATTACATGTCATAGAAAACATTGTATCACTTTATAGACAATGTAATACAGGGTTTTCTGAGGTATGTTATAAAATTTAATTCTAAAAGTTTTCAATAGATTTTTTAGATTTAATTGAATTAAATTTAAATCACTAACATGTCTTAGAAAACAATGTCTCACACTGTCTATAAAGTGATACAGTGTTTTCTACAGCATGTTATTTAATTTAATCCTAAAAGTTTCCAAAAGATTTATGTAGAATAAAATTTGTAGAGGTTCTGGAGAATTAGTCGAACTATTATCTGTAATATTCAGAAAAACTCTTCGTAGTAAATTTTCAATATATATAAATCACTAACATATCTTAGAAAACACTGTATCACCTGGTCTGTAAAGTGATACAGGGTTTTCTACAGCATGTTATTAAATTTAATCCTAAAAGTTTTCAAAAAATTTATTTAGAATAAAATTTGAAGAGGTTCTGGAGAATTAGTCGAACTATTATCTGTAATATTCAGAAAAACTCTTCGTAGTAAATTTTCAATATATATAAATCACTAACATATTTTAGAAAACACTCTATCAACTGGTCTGTGAAGTAATACAGTGTTTTCTAAAGCGTGTTATTTATTTTAATCCTAAAAGATCACAAGAGATTTCTTTAGAATAAAATCTGTAGAGGTTCTGGAGTATTAGTCGAACTATTATCTGTAATATTCAGAAAAACTCTTCGTAGTAAGCTTTTAATATATATAAATCACTAACATATCTTAGAAAACACTGTATTACCTGGTCTGTAAAGTGATACAGTGTTTTCTAAGGCGTGTTAATTAATTTAATCCTAAAAGATTTCAAGAGATTTTTTTAGAATGAAATCTGTAAAGGTTCTGGAGAATTAGTCGAACTATTATCTGTAATATTCAGAAAAACTTTTCGTAGTAAATTTTCAATATATATAAATCACTAACATATCTTAGAAAACACTGTATCACCTGGTCTGTAAAGTGATACAGTGTTTTCTAAGGCATGTTATTTAATTTAATCCTAAAAGATTTCAAGAGATTTTTTAGAATGAAATCTGTAAAGGTTCTGGAGAATTAGTCGAACTATTATCTGTAATATTCAGAAAAACTTTTCGTAGTAAATTTTCAATATATATAAATCACTAACATATCTTAGAAAACACTGTATCACCTGGTCTGTAAAGTGATACAGTGTTTTCTAAGGCATGTTATTTAATTTAATCCTAGAAGATTTCAAGAGATTTTTTCAGAATAAAATCTGTAGAAGTTCTGAAGAATTAATCGAACAATTATCTGTAATAAAATAGTAAGAATAGGTCTTCTACTTGATAGATTTGAATATCAAAACAGATTTAATCTGTTAGTCTCCTAAAATTTTAATTTAAAAACATTTTATTCAAAAATTTTTAGCATTAAATTAATGTCTTATAAGCTCAACTTATAATTAATAGGCGTATAAAATCAAAACTCAATATAAAATATCGAATGGAATAAATAACCCAACAAATATAAATTGTCGATTGAAATTAAGAAATGAATATTAGAAGGAGACAAAATTTTATTTCTGATCTTACCATTATGAAAACTAATTGCTTTTCAAAAATACAAAACATAATTTAAGGACTTGTCAGAAAATATAATTTGTTTGAAATATTTAATATATTTAAATATTTAATTAAGTTACTTCAAAAATCTCTCAAAACATGTATTATATCTTCAGAAAACAATAAGAATTCCAATAAGGTCTTCATCGGTCTTACTTCACATTTAAAAATTAAAATCAATTAACAACAAACTCACCTACAGACCTCGTGTTATCTTCGTCCAAGATATTCTATGTTCGTCACAAAAATCCCAGAAAGCTGTAAGATATTATATTTCATAATGAGATTTTTTTTTCTTCAAACCTAAGTATAATTTTATATTATACATAAAATGAAATAATAAGAAGAGATTTTCTATGTGATAGAAGGAATATTACAAAATTTGAATGAAAATTTTATTCAAAAATTCTCAGAATTAAATTAATGTCTTATAAGCACATAATCATCGTATAAAATCAAAACTCAATATAAAAGTTTTGTCACCTTCAAATATTTATTTTTAAATTTTAATTGATAACTCATATTTGTTGGGTCATTTATATTGAATTTCGATTTTATACGTCTATCAAATATAATCTGTGCTTATAAGACTTTAATTTAATTCTAAAAATTTTTGAATGAAATATATTGAAATTAAAACTATAGAAGACTAACAGATTAAATCTGTTTTGATATGCAAATTTTGTTATTATCTGTAATATTCAGAAAAACTCTTCGTAGTAAATTTTCAATATATACCACCTCAGAGTAATTAACATAGATAAAGAGAGCGTACGTCATATATAATGGGCAATTGCAGACCGCAACATGTCCTAAGAAATCTGACAGTTAGAGTTGTGATCAAAGTAATCTTGAGGGGCGTAACACAGAATAGGCAAAATCTAACCTGAAATTTGAGTTGTACTTGAAAATAAGCAAGTGGAGAAGTCCTGAAAATTGAAATTGTTATAGCGCCGAGAGAATAGGGCTTTCTCTCTTTTTAATTTGCTTTTCAAAATTTTACAACTGCTATTTGAGTGCGAACCACAAAAGTTGACATTTTCAGAGCATACAGAAACTAGGTTTGCACTTCAGCGATATGACAGATAGTAAAAATAAAGCCTAATGATGACATTTCAAAATGAAGGTGTTGCCAGATAAAACAATGGAATAATCCACCAGTAGCGACATCTGTTATCAAAACCGCAAGAACTTATTTTTACTTCTTATAATAGCAAATGTTCGAGAAACGTTTGTAAATCGATGATTAGATGATTGTGTTTGCAATCGACGTTTCAAATCACCACCTGAAGAATTCTTAACTGGTTGAGAAAAACACCCGGTATAATTTTCAATATACCCTATGGCTTTTCCCATAAGGGCATCCATTAACATTAATTGTTTATTTTCCGACAACTATCGGTTGTCCGTCAACTGTCCCAGTAGCTATGTCTTCCCCTTTCCACCCCAACCCCTTAATGCCCGTATAATGGCGACGGCGATGCAATATTAAAAATGGCGTGTTCCGACGTCGTAAAGAGCCAGTCCCTCGGATGCTACAAGTTATTACGACTGGAAACTACAAGAAAAAGGACGATAAAAGGAATGCAAGGGGGGATGGAAAGCGTCCAGATCTGGGGGTAGAGGGTTGCATTTGGTGTTATTTCAGATGTTTTTCTTATCGGAATGAAAATCGTATTGTTGGCGAAGCGACTGATTTAAAAATAGGACCGATCAGACTCACTTAACATTGAGTCGTTTTGTTCTTCAATGGAATTGTTGCAAATACGTTCACGATCTGCGCCTAAAATTAATAAGGTTGTTCGGAAAATAATTTCGTTTTTTACCCGACAGAGGAGTTAATTGCATTTTTTCGAATCCAACTTTACTTCACACTTTGCCCTTGATGACTTTTAAATATGCAGAGCAATAATAATTTTTACTATAGAAAAGGTAAAAATGCTGTTCAATCCAGAAATAAATTAAGCGATATGTATGGAGCAGATGTGTCGACAGTACGCCAGTGCCAAAACTGGTTTGCAAAATTTCGATACGGCAATTTTGATGTCGAAGATGCACAACATTTCGGAAGGGCGATTGAAGCTGATAAAGACAAGATGAAGGCATAAGTTGATGCAAATGCTTGTATAACAACACGTGACAACGGATTCAAGCAAGCGCAGGTAAATGGCAGATGAAGAAATTCAAGCAAGCGCGGTGAACTGGGGATGAAGAAATTCAAGCAAGCAAGGACAGCAGGTTGCTCAGAGCGTGTACATAGAAAAACTGGCCAAATGGACAGGTGAATTCTACCAGAATAGTTATTGGCTATTTGAGGCATGGCCTCTTTTCCAAGTGACTACCAAGCAGTCTCCACAGTCCACCCAGAGGTAGAAAGTGTGATAAGGATTACGCCATATCATCGCGCGTGGCGAGAACCCCTCCGAAGAGATGAACCCACCAGCTTCCAGTTTGGGCCCCGACTCGAAAGCCAGAACCGTCTGACTGGTAGCAGCGAAAGCACTATCCAACCTCTACTGGCTCTGCAGGTCAGTACCCGAGTTGTTTGAGACGCAACTCACCCGCCGGAGGGAATTCTTATCCATCCACCCGAATGCAGTCCCAAGAACTAAGATAAACTCAAGATTGACGACTACAATTGATCCTGGTACGAGCACCGTCTAGCGGACTATACGTCCTGACCCACCGAACCCATGTGAAGTCATTTGATTGATCCTGGCGTCAAGCACTAATGGCGGAGCCATTTCGTCGAGATCCACAAACCCTAAATAGTTACGCACAGATCCAGGGGCCAGGACAGGCCGGTCGAACCGTCAAGTCCCGTTAAACCCCGAGTCGTTTCATGAGAATATCCCTAAAATGGGGGTCTGCGAACAGATAAATGAAATACCCCCCTAGTCCAGCATGCGGACTTTCAACCACTGCCCCCTCGAGTCCAACACCAAGTGGGGTGGCCAAGTGGTACAAGTAACACCTGAGGGCAAGTCCACCCCCCCGAGGTAACGCAGTATGCTACATAACGCACTCGGCCATTACACAGAATCCGGAGATTTATACTGCGATAGGGTAGAGTACGCCAGTTTTAAGGGAGAAGCCCTGTGCTGCGACAGACTCCCTTGTCACTGAGTTAATCAACCGGCTCAGCCCTCCATTTCACCTGAGTAAAACTAGGGCCCCATTCGGAGATCTTCCACCATACAGGTCCAGTGACTGGCGCGAAGTGGCATTACGTTAGACACCAAGACTTAACCCTCCAATTCGCCGCGGCGAATTTAGGGTCCTAGTCAGGAGAGCGCCCCCATCACGTCAAGATCTAATGCCTGGGGGGCGGGCCAAATGGACAGACGCTAAAAATCCCGCATTCCGCACACTATAGTACCATCCATCAAAATGTTGGAAGGAGAGTTGGAGGACAATAGTAACCAAACGCACACCAAGAATGGACAGAGCAGACTCAGAACGTAGTCCTCTTGAAAATATGAAGAAAGTGTTATCAGAAATTGGGTTCAGAAAAAGAATCCCACCTGAAAATTTGAGTTCGTAACCCAGTTATTTTCATTTTATTTCATCTCAAAAGCATATCGTCCTAATTAAGAAATTATTTTATTTGAATCATATCGTAACAGCAAATGAGCAGAATAAAATCACTGCCTAAAACACTATGCATCAAGCCAGGAATGAACAAAGCTACAAATCACCGGAGGGTAATTCAACGAATGTATCAGAATGATAGGAATGACTGAAATATTCACAAACAAGATGACGTCCCTTTCTTTAGTGTCTAGCGACTGGGAAATTTTCCGTCTTCTTATTTCGTCCATCTTTTCTCCGAAGAAAAAACCGTACGGAAAACTGTCGGCCGAGAAATCCTTTATAATTCCATCTGTCCTTTGTGAATAAGACAAGTCGGAATAAATATAAATTGTATTGAAATGAGCCAGAGACGAAAAATGCCCAGCCCTGACGCAGAAATCGCTATGTAATTTTTCAGTTATAATGGTGGATTGAATGGTGCATGTTTCTCCGGGTTTTTCGTGTCTGAATCGCGTTTATTTATAGCATAGTTGAAAAGTGGGGACAATTTGAGCATAGAATAGAAGACGATATTTTTCTGCGATTAGAATGTATCGTATCTCGAGCAATGTCTTGAGATGATAACAGAAAATGGTATGTTCCTACGGATATATACGACAGCTTCAAAAATGGAATGAAAACGGCCGAAGAAGGACATGCAGTGATTAATATACAGGGTATATATGACCAAAAAAAAACCCACCAACTTATTTATACTTCTAATATAAAATTGAAATACTTACGTAGTTAGCCAGGCAGCCCAAACCAATATAGAAGGATAATCAGTTAAAATATCACAAGAACATAGACAATATTCGATTATACACCGAGTCACGAGACGTAATTCGCGAAAAATCACGTAGCTCGAATGGTGTTTCGCGAAACACGTCGAGTGAAGAGGAAGGTATAATCGAAATATATTGTCTATGCTCAAGTTGGTATTCGTTACGATTATATAACGAATAATATTTCAACACTAGAACTATAACCAAATCGCTACATCTTTATACATTCTGTCAAGAAAGTACCGGGAATTATCGATTTAAATCTGGCGGGGCAATGAGGCAGGTAAATTTTTTTTCCTAGGTTGGTACCACTGTCCTTAATTACTATGCCAAGCTTGAGCGGGATCTGTCAACTAGTGTGTTTGCAACAGCTGATTAAGTCAGTCGATGTCAGAGTGCGTGCCGATTTTTACTATGGGTGATTACGTTGAGCAAAGAATTTGTTTAAAGTTTTGTGTTGCAAATGAATTTTCGTGTGCCGATGCATTGAAAATGTTGCAAAAGGCCTTTGGTGATAATGCTCTATCGAAAACTCGTGCATATCAGTGGTACAGAGCCTTCAAGGACGGTCGTGAAGTGGTCGCCCATCGACGGCTTCGATCGAAGATAACGTCGATAAAATTAAGGAAAGGGTGCTGGAAAACCGTCGTACCAGCTTGAGAGAGATAGCACATGATCTTAAGATATCCCACGAGTCCGCACGTACGATTTTGATTGATATTTTGGGCATGAAAAAGGTGGCCGCACGACTCGTACCGAAAGACCTGAATTTTCTTCAAAAACGTCATCGCGAACAGGTTGCTTCAGACATGCTGGATCGCTGTAATTCCGATTCTACATTCCTGGAACGCATTATAACTGGTGATGAGACCTGGGTCTACGAGTACGATATGCAAACAAGCCAGCAATCATCGGAATGGGCGGCAAAAAATGAGCCGAAACCGAAAAAACCACGCCAAAGCCGCTCGAAAATGAAGGTGATGCTCATTGTTTTCTTCGATATCCGTGGCGTGGTGCACTACGAATTCGTTCCAGAGGGTCAGACGGTAAACAAGGAGTATTACCTAGGCGTTATGAAACGTTTGCGTGAACGTATCCGTAAGAAGCGGCCAAATTTGTGGGCGAACAACTCATGGATTTTGCATGACGATAACGCGCCTTCTCACCGAGCTACGATTGTGACTGACTTTCTCGCCAAAAACTCAACAAACGTGCTTCAGCAACCACCGTATTAGCCGGATTTGGCTCCCTGCGACTTTTTCCTCTTCCCAAAACTAAAATTGCCCCTTCGTGGCACCCGTTTCGAGTCGATTGAAGCCATAAAACAAAATTCGGCGCGAGAGCTAAAGTCCATCCCGGAAAGCGCCTATAAAAAATGTTTCGATAATTGGAAGTGCCGTTGGCATAGATGTATTGAAGCAAATAGAGCCTATTTTGAAGGCGACCCAATAAATTTTGACGATTAAATGTAAAAATGTTGTTTTAATTGAAAATTCCCGGTACTTTCTTGACAGAGTAGTAAATTCAATGACATTTCTTTAAGCTCGACTTTTATTTTATTTGGTGAACGTCTAAGAACGTTACTATAGAAATTATCACAATATGGCAGGAGGCGAAACACCAAAACGATTATACCACGTCGTCAAGAGTATATTCACTTATCAATACGCCCTAACTATGGGAAATTCACGAATTTGATTGGTTCTTTAAAACATATAATCAAACAAATTTCATTAGTTACACAAATTGATGATATTCCTTTATTGAATATCACGAATCTCATAACAGAATGCAACCTAACTCGTTGATAACAAAAAGCATAAAGCATTTCATATCAATTTGGCGCCCAACGTGGGGCTGGTATTTTTATTAAAGTTTCATAACAATTTATATGATGGAAAAGTATAGTCGGAATGTCGTACGATGAATATATTTGTTGGAAATTGAAAGAGGTTAATCAAAGAAGAGTTATAAAAAGTATGGATAAATTTCATCCTTGCAATAAAATATGGTCAAAGGAAATGCAGTGTTGTACCTAACAGTATTTCTATCATGAATAGTTTCCTTTCTGTGAAATACCGAGCGATTTCATGGTTGTGTGTATATCCGTGAAGATCATTATTTTCCACTTGTCCGATGAGAACCAGTACAATTCCCCAAATCCCTTGAACGGATCTATCCCGGTCGAGTTCCCGAAAGGGGAACGGGATGCAATATTGATATCGCGTGACGAACCGACATAAAAGGGAGAAATGGACAATGAAATAACACTCGCAGGGGTAATGGAGCCGGTAAGAGTAATTTTAGGTGATATGAATTGTTTTGTTTACCGCCATTATTGTATTGTCGGCAGACAAGGGGGATATTTTCATCTGCCAGAGTGGAAAACGAGAACAATGAACTTACATTTCACGTGAAAAGCCTTTTCGTCACCTGGATTCCCATCATTTCTATATTCATATCCTTATTTGCATCGCTATCTTCGTCCTTAATTTGTAACGTTAAAAAAAAGCTCCATTGTTGATTCGAATTCAATCGCTAAAAAATGCTTCACCTTCTCACTGCCTTCCTTACTGGGCATTTCCGCATTAGGAAACATTTGATAAGACACCGACGAGTGCAGATTCTGTGAGGAAGAGAAAGAAACTCCGGATCACCTAGTTACAGAATGCATTGATACTACAAGCTAACGCAAAGAATGGTTTGGACAAGAAACCTTTAACTAGGATGTCACATCCCTGAAGCCATCTCAGATACTGAAGGCGAGCATCCAGGTGAAATGGTGGATTAAGTCATAATGCCTTACTATTCCTATTTCCTTTTCTGTCTTTGTCTTGATTGCATACTATTCCATAATTCAGTCCCATAACCTTTACCTATCCTAAACAAACAAAGCTTGGAATCGTACGGAGTAGTCGTGATTCTGCGCAGGAGCGGTGTCATGGTATCCTGTGATCGATTAGAGATTTGTAATCCATCCAGCGGGATCCGGAATGGTTGGCTGGAGGAAAAAGGGAGACTTACGACGTTTCCACCTAGGTGGATTCGATCCCTGCTCGCCCCCAACTCTACGCCACCTCCGTTTCAACCCTTGAGTGGTCTGTGCTACTTGATGGTTCTTATCCAAAGTTCTGCTGTCTGTTCACCCCCAACTCTTCCATCTTGGCCTAGGAACGTTGCGCTCTGGCTAGAGGACAAGGGGAGACTTAGGAAGGTTCCTATTTGGGAAGACTCGCCCTTTGCTCGCCCCCAATTTTGGCTCCATTTTTGGAACCTTAAGCATTCCTCTTTGTTGCTTGGGGGTTTCACTCTTAGTAGTCGAGCAATAACAGCGGTCCCTACGGAGCGGGGGGATTACTGCTGTAAAGCTGTCATTGGTGTTGTTTCTAAGCTACGGTATTTCACTGCCACCAAATAGGGATACTTTGCTCGTGCAGCTGAGTGCTGGGGCCGTCACGGCGGTTTTCTTTTGGAGGGAGGGGGTCCCTGCTGGTTCCTCCTCGGACGAACTGATGCAGATACTCTATTGTTCCTTTCCAAACTTCCTTGTCTTTCCCTTTCTTTTGGAGTGCCAAAACATGAGGTTCCAAAAGCAGACAAAAGTGTTCAAATTTAATGAACATTCTAGTGTTAATTTCAGCAAATAAATCGCATTTTTCGAAAAAATCGGTAATCAAAATTCTTGCCCTGATTGATCTGTTTACTCCTTTACGGATTTTATTGAATCCGAGTTCGTAATCCTAATCCTATCCGTACTCATATCTGTAAATGTACTCAAATCCGTATCCGTACTAATATTCATATCCGTACTCATATTCGTATCTCAATATCAAACTGGCTTATTCTGGTGTTTGTGAGGATATTAAATAATCGTTTGTAAAACATGGTCGTTATAACAAATTCCGAATGGCTCTTATCGGTGAATGGATCAAAGGGAGAATCGAAAAGTTTGAAAAAATTTAAACCTTATATCCTCCCAGATCCACCCCCTCCCCAAGCAGCGCATCCTATATCGCTTTGTCGGCCCGCTCCTTGTCTACGAGGAGAGAGAATGAAAATGGCGGAAACTCGACTTCCCTTTTTCCTTTTTGGTACAGATGTTTAACATAGCTAATTAATTTGCCCTTTATTTGCGTTCGCCCCGTAGCAAAAGGGGAATGGGTGGAAGGGAGGAACATCTCCTTGGGCGATGCGAATTGAAATACATATTTATATTCTATTTCGGTTCATTATTTACACGAAAATGTTGGAATTGAAACGGCGTATTTTCTCTTCAAATAGTTCGAGAAGGTTAAATACTTTTTAACGAATGAAGAAACGGAGCGATGGTAGCTCAACTATACTTTTCTATTATTTCAATTATTATGAAACTTTCATAAAAATACCAGCCCCACGTTGGGCACCAAATGAAACTTTAAAATCTCTTGCTCTTTCCGTTCGAAAGTTAGAGTGTTTACGGCCGTACAGAATTACTTTTGATCTCGGATTCTTTATCAGTGAGTTCAACCGTCTGAGATCCTTTTCGGTTCGTGATTTGAACAGACATTTGGGCAAAACCATGGTACCCACGCTGTTTCCTAGAACAATCCCGGAAAAGAATTCTTACAAGAAATGGAATCAATTGGATAAAATAATATAGATTATTTCCACAATTTATTTAGTTAACGACAATTATTTCGCCGACACTGTGACTGGATTTTTATGACAATTTGGATTTTTCTGTGGATTTCCAGAGAATGGTTCAAAATTTTTTACTCGAAATCTGTAGCAGATTCGACAAAACTATAAGAGATCATAAAGTTCAGTATAACAAGAAAGCTTTTTTCACAAATTTTTGAAACTGACAGTAACCAGAAAAAAGTTCTGGAGTAAAACAGGGGACAGAGTTCCAGAAAATATATCACCCTGTAGATTTGCAATCGAAATTGGCATGTCACATGGTGTAAACTCTAAATCGTAATAACTATGCCAAATTTCAGTTGAATAACTTGTGAAATTCAGATACTATGAGAAAAAAAAATTGAGAAAAATTCAAAGCTCAACACCCTATATCTCGAAAACATTTATGGGACTTTTTTTTCTTTGAATTAGTCGAGGAATTTCCCCTCTTCGTTTGTACCTCCAATTAAGGAACATCCTGAATAATAGTAGAGATACAATTGTTTTATTCAGAACACTAAGTAATTTCTTATATGATTTCCCTATTTTGAGGCTATGTTGATGAATAACATCAAATATCGGGTGTTTTTTTTAGAGTGACAGAAATTTCAATAGTGATAACTGTGATTTGACAGAAGGCAGAAGCCATGTTGTTTTAAGTAAGCATTCACAAGTTATCATGGAAGGACTCACGCCTCAACAACGTTTACAAATTGTTGAAATTTATTTTTAAAATCAGTGTTCTATTCGCCAAACTTATAGAGCACTTCGTGAAATTTATGGTTAACACAATCGTCCATCAGAGCAGCTTATTCGTCGAACTATCGATAGATTTCGGACAACATTTTCTCTACTCGATGCAAAAATAACAACAAGACAAAGAACTGTAAGTACAAACGAAAATATCGCTGCTGTAAATCATAGTGTTAATTATGATCAAGATTTGTCTATTCGTCGACGTTCACAACAAGTTGGACTCTGTGCATCCACCACATGGAAAATTTTGCGTAAAGATCTTGGTCAACACCCATACAAGATCCAACTGGTTCAAGAACTAAAGCCACTTGACCATAATAAGTGTCGTTTGTTTGCTGATTGGGCCATAGAACAGCTTGAAGTTGATCCACCTTTTTATCGTAAAATTGTGTTTAGTGATGAAGCTCATTTCTGGTTGAACGGCTATGTAAACAAGCAAAATTGCCGTATGTTGGAGTCAAAACAATCCTCAAGAAGTTCTACAGGTTCCATTGCACCCTGAAAAATGTACTGTATGGTGTGTTTTACACGCTGGAGGCATCATCGGTCCATATTTCTTTTTAAACGATGCTGGAGCTAATGGTTCAGTGAATGGTGCTCGTTACAGATCGATGATCAATGATTATTTGTTTCAAAATTTGAATGGTACCGATCAGGAAGTGTTTTGGTTCCAACTAGATGGTGCTACATTTCATGCTGCTATCGTAACAATTGATTTATTGAAAGAAAGATTTGGCGATAAGATTAATTCGAGAAATGGTCCAACTAATTGGCCTCCAAGATCATGCGACATAACTCTACTGGATTATTTCTTTGAGGTTATGTCAAGCCATTGGTTTATGCTGATAAACCAGAAACAAAAGACGCTTTGGAAGCCAACATAACTCGTGTTATTGGTGAAATAAGGCCTGAATTACTCGAAAAAGTGGTCCAAAATTGGTCTGGCCGAATGCGGTTCCTCAGAGTTAGTCGTGGTGGACATATGCCAGAAATTATTTTTAAAACATAAATGCCATGAAATTATCTTTCCAAAAAAATTGTCTTCAATCTTAATTAGCATGTGTTTTATTTCGATTTAAAGTTCTATCACTCTAAAAAAACAACCGATACGATCAAAAAATTGTTTTATCTCTATGAAACCAGTAACTTATCAGCCGATGTGTTATGCATAAGATATTGGAGTATCCCAAACGAGTTCAATTTCATCTTGCGATGAACGAAGAGTAATTAACAAGTATTTTTCTCGTAAACATTACATACATTAAATACAACTGTATCTCAAAGCAGAGACAGACTTTCACCGGTGAAAAATGATAGACCTTGTATTTCTTTGAAGGAAGGAGATTTCACATCGTTGTTACTCGATTGTTTAACTCTGCGTCATTGCTATTTTAATAAAGTGGAAAACGATGAATCAAATCAAATAGTTTCTCTTCAGTTTATACTCGAACGTTCAAACTCGCGCGTTTTGAAGAAATGATTTGTTTTTGGGGAGTTTCATTTTTTTTTCTCTTGTTACAGACGTGTTTCTGTCATCCTACTGTATACAGATATAATGAGCAGAATAATTTGGAACCAGGTAAGTAAACAGTTTGCGGAAAAAGGAATTCAATCATTTAAATATTTCAATATTAGCCTTCTACATATTTAATTTCAAAAAAATATATTCAATAATTATAACTTCATGAATTAAATTAAATTAATGTCATGCAAGTACCACTTATACCAAACGACATATAAAATAAATATCCATTATAAGATATCCAAATGATATAACAAATTCCAATAAATAAAAACTGTTAACCAAAATCCTATAAATTAAATATTTTGAGTCGACAAAATTTTGTTTCTGAACATTAAACTTATGAAAACAGATATCTTCCAAAAATCTTTAACATAATCTTAAGAATTTCATCATAAAACTATCTCACTTAGAATATTCCATATTATTGGATATCTAACTAAGTTACTTTTTATAAAATCTCAAGATATGTAAAACATTACAAAAAAACAAAATTTATGAGAGACTTTGCTTCGTCATTACTCAATTATATTCATATTCAATAAAATGTAACATCAGTCAACAAAAATATTTTCTCACCTTTCAACAATTCAGAAAGCAAAATTTGAATATCAAAACAGATTTAATCTGTTAGTCTTCTACAATTTTAATTAAAAAAAAATTTTTATTCAAAAAATTTTTAGAATTAAATTAATGTCTACAATAAGCACCGCTTATATTTAATAGACGTATATAATCAAAACTCAATATATCATGTCAAATGGAATAAATACACCAACAGATATAAAAAAGTCATTAAAATTAATAAATAAATATTTAAAGGAGACAAAATTTTGTTTCTGATCGTACCAGTAAGAGTTCCAATTGCTCTTCAAAACATGAACACAACTTAAGGACTTCTCAAAAAATATAATTTATTTGAAATATTCAATATATTTAAATATTCAAATAAGTTAATTCAAAAATCTCTCAAAACATGCATTATATCTTCAGAAAACAATTATAATTCTGGTAATCTCTTCATCGGCCCTAAATAATATTCCTAATATCAAAATCAAATAACTATCATTATATCTCACCTCCATGTATTCAACAGGATAAATTGCCTTAAACAGACTAACTTTAAAATTCAAGGTAGTCTATGTTCTTAACAAAATCACAGAAAAGTGTAAGGTATTATAAGGTTATCCTCAAACAATTGACGTTCCATAATGAGATTCATTAAATCCTAAATATAATTATATATTATATATAAAATAAAATAGAAAAAGGCTTTTTACTTGATAGAAAAATTATAACAAAATTTGAATATCAAAACAGATTTAATCTGTTAGTCTTCTACAATTTTAATTTCAAAAAAAATTTTTATTCAAAAAATTTTTAGAATTAAATTCATGTCTACAATAAGCACCGCTTATATTTGATAGACGTATATAATCAAAACTCAATATATGATGTCGAATGGAATAAAATAATATATAATATATTATTATATTTAGGTTTTAATAAATCTCATTATGGAATGTCAATGGTTTAAAGATAACCTTATAATACCTTACACTTTTCTGTGATTTTGTGTAGAACATAGACTACCTTGAATTTTAAAGTTAGTCTGTTTAAAGCAATTTATCCTGTTAAACACGTGGAGGTGACATATAATGATAGTTATTTGATTTTGATATTTGGAATATTATTTAGGGCCGATGAAGAGATTACCAGAATTATAATTGTTTTTTGAAGATATAGTGCATGTTTTGAGAGATTTTTTAATTAACTTATTTGAATATTTAAATATATTGAATATTTCTAATAATTATATTTTTTGAGAAGTCCTTAAGTTGTGTTCATGTTTTTGAAGAGCAATTGGTGTTCTTAATGGTAAGATCAGAAACAAAATTTTGTCTCCTTTAAATATTCATTTATTAATTTTAATGACTTTGTTATATCTGTTGGTGTATTTATTCCATTTGACATGATATATTGAGTTTTGCTTATATACGTCTATTAAATATAAGCGGTGCTTATTGAAGACGTTAATTTAATTCTAAAATGTTTTTGAATAAAAATTTTTTTTTAAATTAAAATTGTAGAAGACTAACAGATTAAATCTGTTTTGATATTCAAATTCTGTTATATTTCTTCTATCAAGTAAAAAGCCTTTTTCTATTTTAATTCAGAAAGCTTCTGGTAAATGAATACTGATATATAATTATTCGGTTTCCTTATCATTCTTTATACAGATAGTCCTTGTGCTATAATAGAGGTCGTTAAATTGCCTTTCAATCTTTTAGATCAATGGTAAACCACAGAATTATTTATTTGAATTAACATTACACTCCATTTGAATTTTCAGAATTCATTTACCAGAAGCTTTCTGAATTGTTAAAAGGAGAGAGAATATTTTTGTTGGTTGATGTTATATTTTATTGAATATGAATATAATTGGGTAATGACGAAGCAAAGTCTCTCATAAATTTTGTTTTTTAGTAATGTTTCACATATCTTGAAATTTTATAAAAAGTAACTCAGTTAGATATCCAATAATATTGAATATTCTAAGATAGTTTTATGAAATTCTTAAGATTATGTTAGACATGTTTGAAAGTTATCTGTTTTCATAAGATTGATGAGCAGAAACAAAATTTTGTCTACTCAAAATATTTAATTTATAGGATTTTGGTTAACAATTTTTATTTATTGGATTTTGTTATATCATTTGGATGTCGTATAAGTAAAGTTTATTTTATATGTCGTTTGATTTAAGTGGTACTTATATGATATTAATTTAATTTAATTCCTGAAGTTATAATTATTAAATATAATTTTCTGAAATTAAATAAGTAGAATGCTAATATTAAAATATTAAAATAATTTCATATACCTTCTATCAA
This sequence comes from Megalocaria dilatata, assembly GCA_034642435.1. Classification (NCBI taxonomy): domain Eukaryota; kingdom Metazoa; phylum Arthropoda; class Insecta; order Coleoptera; family Coccinellidae; genus Megalocaria; species Megalocaria dilatata. Next base: position 11,024,549 of record CM067862.1, read on the forward strand.
GTTTAAACCTCTATTTATTTTATGAAAAGAAATTCATTGTTTTTTTCGGTAGATGGATGTATTTATCGATATCACGTAAATTAACGATACACTAAAAAACTTATTTTGCTGTTTATTGTTTCGTCCATTCAGTTGTGAGTTACAGGATGTTAAAAATAGAAGTCAACATAGAGAAAATTCGGTACACTTTATAGTTTTTCTTTGATAAAGGCGAAAATGCAAGCCAGCCGTCTGCAATTGTGAATGGTGTTTATGGTCTTGATAATATAACAGTTAGTTACGTGCCATTTTCATTTCGTCGATTCTGTTAAGGTATTTTTGATTAGATGCACCTCGCACAGGCAGTCCCATTATCGAAAATGTTGATGAAATCACAGAAATAATCGAAGTTGACCGACATGCTAGTAGTCGTAGCATCGCCTAGGAGCTAAATATCGACCATAAACTACCTACTTTTATGCGCAAAACGAAAGGTCAAAGATATCTTTTTTTTCTTGAACCAAAAATGTTCCAGTTTCTCTCTGCTGAAATGTAGAACATCTGCAGTGAAGAGGGGTTCAAAAATATGCTGTAAAAGTTCTTATTTTCAATAACAAGAGGGACAATTCATCAACATTCAGAATAGCTCAAAAAGCACTCGTTGATTTTTTCCTAGGTTGTTATTTCTGCCTATTAAATGCATATTCGGGTTATTAACAGACGCCCTGTATAAAAATCACATAGACGACAGATCGAGAAATGATTGAAAACAACCGTCACCTCGCCGAGGTTCGAAAATCGGAAAAGAATGTATGAATTATCACTGAATAAATTACTGAAAATTGAATTTCGTTCGAACGGAAAATTGATTACCCGAGATTCATTTTTTCTTAATCTAAAAAGAATGGAACATTTCAGCCTTGGTTCCAGTTTCCTCGACGGTGATACCTATGGCTATATATTTCGATGATCGCGGAAAAAGGAGAAATGCTGACGAAGAGAAATTTCCTCCGATGGAAAATCGTATAACTGGTAAGTCGAATCTCAGCCGTTTTATTCCGGAATTTTATGTTGAATATTTTTTCAGTGAAAGTCAAACAGAATTGATTTGAACGAAATTCAAGATGGTTTTCCACGAGGTGAGAAAATGGAGTGAAACTAGTGATAGCGTGATAGAATAGTGTAACAAATAGACTGACTCACAATATAAGAGAATGTTAAAATGTAAAAATTTTACTAATGTTAATTGTTGCGTATTGATTTTTGGTTTTTTAAAGAAAAATACAGGAGAAACGCCTTGACAGAGTACTATTTGATATTGATTTCTCGTATATCACTTGATGAAACATTTTTAAATTTATAAAGTAAATAAAAACAACTTGGCTCACTGTTTATTTAATGTCTGTTGACATATGTTTCGGGTATTTAGCCCATTTTCAAAACTGAAGGGAGCAAAACTTAAAATCCTGTTTATAATGGTAGGGTAGATACAATTTTGAACAGTGTAAAAATATGGTGTTCGTTGGGTCCCAATCTTTTACAGATAAGAGCAATGGTGATAAATTAAATTGAAGTTGTTCATTTGTAATTGGTAGCATCTTACCATGTGCTAAACAAATTTCCAAACTTTCTAAAAGGTCCATTCTTTTGCTTTTACTAGCTACGTGTACAATCTCAGTTCTACTGAAATCTATGAAATGATTTAAATATTTTAATATTATCCTTCTACATATTTTATTTCAAAAAATTATATTTAATGATTATATTATAACTTCAGGAATTAAATTAAAATAATGTCATATAAGTACCACTTATATCAAACGACATATAAAATAAACATTCATTATAAGACATCCAAATGATATAACAAAATCCAATAAATAAAAATTGTTAACAAAAATCTTATAAATTAAATATTTTGAGTAGACAAAATTTTGTTTCTGCTCATCACTCTTATGAAAACAGATATCTTTCAAAAATGTTTAACATTATCTTAAGAATTTCAACATAAAACTATCTGAGTTAGAATATTCAATATTATTGGATATCTAACTAAGTTACTTCCTATAAAATCTCAAGATATGTAAAAGCATTACGGAAAAACAAGTTTTATGATAGACTTTGCTTCGTCAGTATTCAAATAATTAATATTCAATAAAATACAACATCAATCAACAACAAATATTTACTCACCCTTCAACAATTTACAAAAACTTCTGGTAAATAAATACTCAAAAATTTAATTTAATTTAATTCTCGAAGTTATGATAATTAAATATAATTTTTTGAAATTAAATATGTAGAAGGCTAATATTAAAATATTTAAATAATTCTATATACCTTCCATCAAGTATTAACCTCTATTTATGTTATTTTATTTATAATATATAATTACTTGATTTCCTTAACATTCCTACATGCAGTCCTTGTGCTATAACAGAGGCCGTTAAATTGTCTTTCAATCTTTTAGATCAAGGGTAAACCACAGAATTATTTATGTGTAACTTAACCTTACAGTACATTTCAATTTTTGAGTATTTATTCACCAGAAGTTTTCTAAATTGTTGAAGGCTGAGTAAATATTTGTTGTTGATTGATGTTATATTTTATAATATGATAATTTATTTCATATTATAATTTTAATATGAATTATTTGAATACTGACGAAGCAAAGTCTCTCTTAAAACTTGTTTTTCAGTAATGCTTTTACATATCTTGAGATTTTATAGAAAGTAACTTAGTTAGATATTCAATGATATTGAATATTTTAAGTAAGATAGTTTCATTATGAAATTCTTAAGATTATGTTAAACATTTTTGAAAGATATTTGTTTTCATATGATTGATCAGCAGAAACAAAATTTTGTCTATTCAAAATATTTAATTTATAGAATTTTGGTTAACAATTTTTATTTATTGGATTTTGTTATATCATTTGGATGTCTTATAATGAATGTTTATTTTATATGTCGTTTGATATAAGTGGTACTTATATGACATTAATTTAATTTAATTCCTGAAGTTATAATCATTAAAAATAATTTTATGAAATATGTAGAAGGCTAATATTAAAATATTTAAATAATTTGATATATCTTCTATCAAGTATAAACCTCATTCATTTAATCTATAAAATGGTGGTTATTTATACAATGTTCCGAAAAACTAGATGTTATTTTATTATGTAATATACTTTTTTTATTTTCTTCTACACTTTCACGACAGTCTTTTCTATTGACTAAGAGTGAACCTAAGTTTTTCTCAGTTGTACAAATAATATTAATATTATTCTGTTTTAGTCTATTGCAAATTTTATTACTTTTTTGTGTTATGAAATTTATCGTATAGAATTTTTCTTTTTCTTTGTCCCGAAGAATAGGGTAAAGAGAAGCTAGAGTTTTTTATGCTGTTTTTTTAAAATTTATTTATCGATTATCGTTCATTCATAGTAAATAGCAAAGACTGTCGTGAAACGCGTGAAAAAAGCGGTATATACAAATTATATTGTAATGAATGCCCTGCATTTTACATAGGTCAGACAGGACGATCTATAAACATAAGGGTCGAAGAACATAAAAAAAGTATATCACATAATAAAGTAACATCTGGTTTTTCGGAACATTGTATAAATAACAACCATTTCATAGATATCAGTAGAACTGAGATTTTACACGTAGGTAATAAAAGATTTTACACGTAGGTAATAAAAGCAGAAGAATGGACCTTTTAGAAAGTTTGGAAATTTGTTTAGCACATGGCAAGAAGCTACCAATTACAAATGAACAACTTCAATTTAATTTATCACCATTGCTCTTATCTGTAAAAGATCAAGACCCAACGAACACCATATTTTTACACTGTTCAAAATTTTACCTGTGATCTACCTTACCATTATAAATAGGATTTTAAGTTTTGTTCTCTTCAGTTTTGAAAATGGGCTAAAAACCATCTATGTCAACAAACATCAAATAAACAGTGAAATTTAAGCCAAGTTGTTTTTATTCACTTTATTAGAGTACTATTAGGAGTGTAAATAAGTTTTCGCCGTTTTATTGTAGATGGCGCGGTACGGAGTTTCGGTTAGCTTTCGCAGATGATAACCGGCTTAAAAAATAGTTTCGACATTCAAGAACAACATAAACTATTAATATCATTGATTTTATATTGGTAAAATATAATTTTTATAAGTTAAAAATGTCAAAATTTGAGCCAAGTAAGCGTCATTTGCGGGAAATATTAGTTTACTTCTTTAATTTAAAGAAATCTGCTGCTGAGGCGCATCAATTGCTCGTAGAAGCATATGGTGAGGGTGCTTTGAGTGAGAGAACGTGTCGAGAGTGGTTTCAAAAGTTTAAAAACGGTGATTTCAACGTAGAAGACAAAGATCGCAGTGGAAGGCCAAAAATTTACGAGGATGCAGAATTGGAGGAATTATTGGAGGAAGATTAATCTCAAACACAAAAAGAACTTGCTCTAACATTAGAAGTCACTCAGCAAGCAGTCTCACATCGTTTAAAATCATTAGGAATGATTCATAAACAAGGAAATTGGGTTCCGTACGGCGGAAACTTATTTGTACTCCTAATATTTATTTTTATATATTGATTGATTAAAATTAACGTAAATATGTTGGTTCAATGAGACGAAAGACAATTAGAGAAATATGAAATTTGGAGGAATCTTAAAGTTTGCTCAGATTAAAAGAGCATAAATAATAAATGTCCTTTACATTCGGTGAATAAAATGATTTCGAACAAAATAATAGAACAAATAAATACCCTTCTATATCAAATAACAGAAAATCACGCTATTGACCACATAACCCTAAGCGATCTTGGTTGATAATCCAGTAAAGTTCAAAATTATTTTAATATATTTAACCTTAAAACGGCCTTCTCAGGTGGACAAATTCCAATTAAAATCATCAGAAGCTCAACGTTTTGTTGGTTGCATGATTCACAAGTAGGAAACAAACAATGGTTTTGCTAATTTTAAGAATTCTGAAGACTTTTCTAATATGTTTGAAATTTATTACGTAACAGTTTATCATGAGAAAATATAATATTACTGAAATAATTCCCATCCCAAATCTTTTGCAGGTTAGTATAATACTTCTTAACAAAATAACTTTTTTGTACTTGTGACGCCATCTGTTTATCAGAGTCTAAACTAATCCGACGACGTGATAGGTACCTGTTGAATCAAAATGAAGTACATCATATTTCTACATACCGTTAGGTGGGTAACATTCTCGTATCGGATATCATTCTTATGGAGCGAAGAGGGTTAGAAAAGGAAGGCATTACACCAGCACCTACAACTGCACTTCTGGTAACCAGTGCGGAACCTAACAGTTACAAGGCGTAAGTTTAAATGGACACTAAGGTAAGGGTAACTATGGCACGCCCAGGAGATCTCCTTGAAGAGAGGATCTAACATAATTCGAATCAACCGGAAAAGTTACTATCAAAAGGGACTGTATCTGACCTCCTCTGGATGGTCAAGGCTCAGAAAGGCTCAGATTTTACTGAAGAACGAACCGAATACTACCTGAAGGGTCACGCAAACTAATCCCTGGGGATATCGCAATACCTCGGAACAATGGTCTAGTAATCACTCACACATTCTCACAGCAGCGTTGCCGGCTTCTCTCGCTGAGGGAATCGCTGCGAGAGGAATCGACCCGCTAATCTGTAGATGGATACAGGCAATGCTATGCGACAGAACAATAACGACCTCATACCAAAATGAGGTCTTCGAGTTCAAGGCTGCGAAGAGCTGCCCGCAGGGAGGTATTCTCTCACCCTTACTGTGGACCCTTCTCGTTGATGACCTGCTCTCAATCATTTCGCTGTGGGGAGTCAACGTTCAAGGATTTGCTGATAACCTGGCAATCATAGTGAAAGGTAAATCGGAGGTGACGATATCGGCCGTCCTTCAAGAGATACTGAACACTATTGACAAATGGTGTACAAGGGAAGACATGTCTCTTAACCCGCAAAAGGTAGTTATAGTACCATTCACTAAAAAACGGAAGTTGAATGGTTTAGAACCGCCGACTATCCGTGGTGAAACAATACAATTCTCATTTGAGGCAAAATACCTGGGAATAGTCCTGGACAAGACCCTCACCTGGAATGCACACCTTGTGAAACACTCGCCGAAGATCCACTCACCGGTTGATTCTAGCTGAGTTGGTTCGTTTTCACAACTTGGTTCTATTAAAACTCAAAACTTTAATAAAACTTTATTGTCAGCTTTTCCTTCACTAGTATAAGCGGAAATAAATTAACAAAAATGTACAAAAAGAGGATAACAAAGATTGACGCTAATTCTTCGGGTTCAAAACCACCATTGAATTACATTGCATTATTTCTTTCGTTACAGAAGAAGTTCTGTCACTTCTGTTGATCTGTCATTTGTCTGCGACAGAACTCAGTCTATGATCCCTCATTCAATAAAATAGATCTACCGTAATTACAGTAAATACAACTCAATAAGATACTGTGATTCAACTATTCTCCGCTAGATGGAGCCACCTAGTAAAAACTGAAACATCACAGTACCGAAATCTGCAATCTAGAACTCGGAGCGGGAGTTTCAACACACCTGGATAAAGTGTGTCATAAAGCCAGAATGGGTTTCTCGACTTGCAGGCGGATCTGTGGTAAAACCTGGGTCCTAAAGCCCAGGCAGATGTAATGGCTATACACTATGGTAATTAGACCACCGATAGTGTATGGCACTGTAGCGTGGTGGAAGAAAGGCCGACTACAGAGACAGGCTTGCCTTGCAATTACAGTCTTTGGCATCTTTAACAATAACACAACCTTCTGTTGTAAGAAAGTCTTTAAAACATATTGTTCCCATTTTGGGGTGAAAAAAAATGGATACAATCAACAACTCATCATCTAAAGACCAACGGGTCCCAAAACTCCAGCATGGGAAATCTTCGTAGCAATTTCCAAGTTCTTGTATCTGTTTGCAGTTGGATATTGTCAAACATTTGATGCGATGAAGTTGATTCAACTGACAAGTTGGTAATTCAATATCCTTATATTTTTTTTCGGAAAGTATTTTATCGATGTACATCAGAGACTCATTTTTGTAGATAACTTCGACCTAAAAATTATTACATTATTTACGATGACAGATTATGAAGCAACATCCAACTTACGTCCGTCATATCCATTTTTCATGTTATATTTTCGAAATTTCCTTGGAAAAATTTAAACTTATTCAAATTTATATTGGAATTCCCAACTGCGCAATATCAACTTTCAACGACTTTTTTCCAACCATAGATATTATATTAATTTTGTTGTGTCAGTAATTCGATTGGAAGCATAGAAATATGGACTAAGTGCCTAGTATCGTACTCCTGTGAACTTATCCACGCATTTCCAGCCACGGTTTATGACGCGCGGTGGGTCCAACGTGGGATAGATGCGAATCGGCAGGCGGCGTTGCCAAACCTTCTTTTATTCGGGAAATTGTGTTATTCACTGATTTTTTGATGTGTTTAGCTACTGAATCGCTAAAGAATAGGATTTATAACTTTCGAATTGTCTCGTACAAAGCTACATAGCAAAAATTAAAAATTTCTTGAAATAAATCATTTAATTCCCGTGAGTCATTCTCTCACAAGAGTGAAAAATCATAACTCCGAAACTAGACACCGCTCTCAGAATATTTTTTCATGGTAATATTCTCGTTGAAATGCTGAAATTTAATAGACCTTCAGATAATTCCAGACTAGCGACCGAAATTCGTGATAGCGAAAAAACCGTCCAGTCAAGGATAACTCAAAACTCGAAAAAAATTCGTAACTCCGAAACTAGACACCGCTCTCAGAACATTTTTTCATCGTAATATTCTCATTGAAATGCTGAAATTTAATAGACCTTCAGATAATTCCAAACTAGCGACCGAAATTCGTGATAGCGAAAAAACCGTCCAGTCGAGGATATCTCAAAACTGGAAAAAAATTCATAACTCCGAAACTAGACACCGCTCTCAGAAAATTTCTTCATCGTAATATTCTCATTGAAATGCTGTAATTTAATCAACCTTCAGGTAATTCCAGACTAGCGACCGAAATTCGTGATAGCGGAAAAACCGTCCAGTCGAGGATATCTCAAAACATGAGTGTGGATAGTTCAGCGGGAGAGCATCGGACTCGTGACCGAGAGGTCCAGGGTTCGAATCCTATTCAGGTAGAAAAGAAATTTTCTAGTTGGACGGGTATCTGCCACCATTTCACTGTTGGGTCAAAAATTAACAGTGCTGTGACCTAAAGTGGCGCAAGATCGCAGTAACAAAGCCTACACAGAACACAACTGAACTCCTAACTCGTACAAGCTGAAAAAGCTTCTGAGGGATCTTCACAGAAGATCTAGGAGTATCAGGATAATAATAATAATAATAATAATAACATTGAAAACCCTGTTTTTTTTGGGATCAAATAATTACCCCGGAAAATTTAAATTTTTTAAGATTGATATTGATTTCTCGCATACACGTTGTGAAACATTTTCAAATTAATAAAGTAAATAAAAACTACTTGGCTTTTGTTTCACTTTTTAGTTCATGTCTGTGGACATATAACTTAAGCCGAGTTGTTTTTATTTACTTTATTAATTTTTAAAATTTCTCGTAATAATCAAAGTTCAACTTAAGCAAAATGACTTGAAATAGTTTTGTTGAGAGTATACTATACAATTATTAGGTTGATTGGTGAGTACAGATATTTCAATTAATGATCAATTGATAAGGACAGTTAATGTTTATAAAAAGGAAGAGATATTACGTAGCTTCATCAGAGTGGTTTAGAATTTTAACGCATCAAGACGTGAAAATGAGGTTATTAATCGGGGTAAGACATTTTCAATTTTAGAAAAATTATTGAGGATCAGTTTTTCGATGTACGAAAATTTTTGGGACTAAATCTATTCTGTAAATCTCATAAAGGAAAAAGTTGCAAGAATCTCTATCATATTTCATCTTGAGTCCTAAATATTTAAATAACTAATGTATAAAAATTTCAGGAATATTATTTTATTCTTTATGAATTTTCGAATATCATGTGGCAAAATTTCGTTTAGTACTCAGTTTACGATCGAATATTGTAATTTGTCCTTTGACGCAAGCGTTACGCAAAATTTTAAGCAATAAGATAATATGTCAAAATAAACACCATTCTTTGAAAGAGAAAACAGATTGTAAAATGAGGAAAGGACCTTGATATAATCGTTCAAAAATGCGGCTCCAGCAAGACAATTACGATAACCTATTGATTAGACTCGTAATTATTTCTACATTAAAATATTGTGTTTGTTAGGAAAGAGACTCGATCAATTACATCGACCCTTCAGAAATTTTGAGGCCAGAAGTGACATTCGCCAAGAAGAATGTAAATAAATTTCGAGACTTCTCCATCGATGAAAATGATTCGATGAAGGAGAGAATACGAAACACCTACAAGTTAATGCACACCAATCAGACAGTAGATTTTGTACAAGGTGAGTAAAAACGTGAATAGTTAAGAAGTTCACCAGGATTGGAACACGAGACTTGTCAATTTCTGAACAAGAATTGTACCCTTAAAACCATTGTGCTATATTGTTTGTAATGAAAATTAATATTAAAAGATGGAAGACCATATTTCAACAAATGTTTTTCACCCGACTGGTTTCGATTGTTAAATCATTGTCAAGTGTAAGAATTAAGACTAAGAATGCATTGAGATATGTGGAGTATCAATTTATGGTGTTGGAGGGGAGAGTTTACATGTTAATGAGTGCATCCTTTTTATGACGTTGTTCAGAAAGTAATTTCGTTTTTTCTCAACAGAGGATTTAATTGTATTTTTTCGAACCCAACTTCACACTTAAAACGCATAATCATTAAATGTTCTGAGAACAAATATAACAAGGTTTGTGTGTGAAAAAGTTCAATTAATTTTACGCAGTAGTTTTTGGTTGGTGCCCTTTTAAATATGGAAAGCAATAAGCAGAATTTTAGTCATATTTTACTTTTTTACTATAGAAAAGCTAAAAATACAAGTTTGGTCATTGGTCAAAAGTTTTTACAGCTTGAATGGGATACACTGCCACACCCATCATATTCTCCAGATCTGGCGCCTTCGGATTATTATTTTTTCCGGTCATTGCAAAATTTTATGGTCGGTAAAACCTTTACCTCAAATGAAGTAAAATAGAAAAAGGCTTTTTACTTGATAGAAGAAATATAACAAAATTTGAATATAAAAACAGATTTAATCTGTTAGTCTTCAACAATTTTAATTTCAAAAAAATTTTTATTCAAAAAACTTTCAAAATTAAATTAATGTCTACAATAAGCACCGCTTATATTTAATAAACGTATATAATCAAAACTCAATCTATAATGTCAAATGGAATAAATAAACCAACAGATATAAAAACAGTCATTAAAATTAATAAATAAATATTTGAAGGAGACAAAATTTTGTTTCTGATCTTACCATTATGAACACCAATTGCTTTTCAAAAACATGAACACAACTTAGGGACTTCTCAAAAAATATAATTTATTTGAAATATTTAATACATTTAAATAATCAAGTAAGTTAATTCAAAAATTCCTCAAAACATGCACTATATCTTTAAAAAACAATTAGACTTCTGATAATCTCTTCATCGGCCCTAAATAATATTACAAATATCAAAATCAAATAACTATATCTATCACTATATCTTACCTACACGTGGTAACAGGATAAAATGCTTTAAACAGACTAACTTTAAAATTCAAGATAGTCTATGTTCTTAACAAAATCACAGAAAAGTATAAGGTAGTATAAGGTTATCTTTAAACCATTGACATTCCATAATAAGATTTATTGAATATCAAAATTGATTTAGTCTATTAGTCTTCTACAATTTTAATTTCCAAAAAATATTTTATTCAAAAAAATTTTGGAATTAAATTAATGTCTACAATAAGCACCGCTCATATTTAATAGACGTATATAATCAAAACTCAATATATGATGTGAAATGGAATAAATAAACCAACAGATATAAAATCAATAAATAAATATTTAAAGGAGACAAAATTTTGTTTCTAATCTTACCATTATGAACACCAATTGCTTTCCAAAAACATGAACACAAATTAAGGACTTCTCAAAAAATATGATCTATTTGAAATATTTAATATATTCAAATAAGTTAATTCAAAAATCTCTCAAAACATGCACTATTCATGTTTTTGGAGGTGTTCATAATGATAAGATCAGAAACAAAATTTTGTCTCTTTTAAATATTTATTTATTAAATTTAATGACTTTTTTATATCTGTTGGTTTATTTATTCCATTTGACGTTATATATTGAGTTTCGATTATATACGTCTATTAAATATAAGCGGTACTTATTGTAGACATTAATTTAATTCTAAAAGTTTTTTGAATAAAAATTTTTTTGAAATTAAAATTGTAGAAGAACAGATTAAATCTGTTTTGATATTCAAATTTTCTCAAATGAAGAGGTCAAAAATCAGTTTTTTGCCAGAAAAGACCATAAATTTTATGAGCGTGGGATTATGTTACTACCAGAAAGATGAGTAAAGCTGTTGGACTAGTATATAATTTAATAAAATATTTATTCATCATACGAAAATTGTCTTTTATCTTCCCAAAAAAAAATCTAAATTACTTTCCGAACAACCCAATACATAGTAACTGAAGCATTGTTCAGCGAGAGCGAATCTCTGTGATGCGAATAGAGGATAATCGCCTGGATTCGTCCATGATTTAAAACGCTTTGGATTCTCAAAAATCTTTCTTTTTCATCTGATTTCACGACAGCACTTTTCCCTTTTTTTATTTCATTTGAACTCAAGACAATAAAGAAACCGAACGAGTTGAAGCTTCAACCTCTTAATTCGGGAGGTCATCAGATAGGCGTGGGGTCGTCGGTTGTCGAACGTTCGCACTCTGCTCTACTTCAACCCGGAGAGGACGGTGAGCTCTGTAGCGTCCTCTATGGGATACGCCGGAAAGCTGTAGCAGATCAAAGCAGAGTTCTGTGGCAGGACCGGGGGCACGTCGCCACAGAATTATAGTCCCAATACTTAAAGGTAACAAAATACGTGATTATTTCAGGACAAATCCAGAAATGGTGCAAGTTCGACCATTTCAAAGCGACGATCAAGGAGGCACTGTTGAGATTGAACGATCTGGTGGACGAAAGCGACCCGGATGTAGACATTCCTAACATTGTTCACGCTTTTCAAACAGCGGAAAGAATCAGGCAGGATTTTCCCGACGAGGACTGGTTTCATTTAACGGGATTAATTCACGATGTGGGAAAGGTAAGTATTTATCAACATTTTTTTATCATTACATAAATAGAGGTTAATTCTTGATAGAAGGTATATAAAATTATTTAAATATTTTAATATTAGCCTTCTAAATATTTAATTTCAAAAAATTATATTCAATAATTATAACTTCAAGAATTAAATTAAAATAATGTCATATAAGTACTACTTATATCAAACGACATATAAAATAAACATTCATTATAAGACATCCAAATGATATAACAAAATCCAATAAATAAAAATTGTTAAACAAAATCCTATAAATAAAATATTTTGAATAGACAAAATTTTGTTTCTGCTGATCAACTTATGAAAACAAATATCTTTCAAAACTGTCTAACATAATCTTCCATTATAATTCATCATAAAACTATCTTACTTAGAATATTCAATATTATTGGATATCTAACTGAGTTACTTTCTATAAAATCTCAAGATATGTAAAAGTATTACTGAAAAACAAGTTTTAAGAGAGACTTTGCTTCGTCAGTATTCAAATAATTCATATTCCATAAATATAACATCAATCAACAACAAATATTTACTCACCCTTCAACAATTTAGAAAACTTCTGGTAAAGTGAAAAATTTTTAAATGTAGTGTAACGGTTAACTATAGATAAATATTTCTGTGGTTTACCCCTGATCTGAAAGATTGAAAGACAATTTAACGGCCTCTGTTATAGCACAAGTACTTATCTGTATAAAGAATGTTAAGGAAATCAAATAATTATTATATATATTATGAATAAAATAACATTAACTTTGAAATTAAATATGTACAAGGCTAACATTAAAATATTTAAATAATTTTATATACCTTCTATCAAGAATTAACCTGTATTTATGTTATTTTATTCATAATATATAATTATTTGGTTTCCTTAACATTCTTTATACAAATAGTCCTTGTGCTATAACAGAGGCCGTTAAATTGTCTTTCAATCTTTTAGATCAAGGCTAAACCACAGAATTATTTATGTATAACTTAACCTTACAGTACATTTCAATTTTTCAGTATTTATTTGCCAGAAGTTTTCTAAATTGTTGAAGGGTGAGTAAATATTTGTTGTTGATTGATGTTATATTTATTGAATATGAATTATTTGAATACTGACGAAGCACAGTCTATCTTAAAACTTGTTTTTCAGTAATGTTTTTACATATCTTGAGTTTTTATATAAAGTAACTTAGATATCCAATAATATTGAATATTCTAAGTAAGATAGTTTTATGATGAAATTCTTAAGATTATGTTAGACATTTTTGAAAGATATTTGTTTTCATAAGATTGATCAGCAGAAACAAAATTTTGTCTATTCAAAATATTTAATTTATAGGATTTTGGTTAACAATTTTTATTTATTGGATTTTGTTATATCATTTGGATGTCTTATAATGAATGTTTATTTTATATGTCATTTGATGTAAGTGGTACCTAGATTTTAATTTATTTTCAGAAGTTATAATTATTAAATATAATTTTTTGAAATTAAATATGTAGAAGGCAAATATTAAAATATTTAAATAATTTTTTTATCACTTGATCACAGGGGTTTATTAGGTCTGATTAAATTTTTGGTTTGACAAACAAATACAAAATTAATATTTTTGTTGGAACCTTAAAATATTTCCAGACGACCTGATGTTCGTTTAAAAAGTTACGGTGGTTTTTTTAAACAACTTCATACACATGTAAAACGATGTTTTTGAGTTGAAACTCTCAAGGAGTGCGGGTTCTTATGAAGGAGCTTCAACCTCTTAATTAGGGAGACGGCGTCTCGTTCTGAACTCTTCAAACAGGCGTGGTGCGCCGTTGGGGCACTTATTCACACGTGAAAAAGCTGCGCTCGACGTCTCTAGGCTTCAGTTCATACGGCACCTAATTTTCTACCTTTCGGATCATTTCCATTGCTTTCAACCGAAAGCAAATGGCTGGTTGAGTGGCTCCATGTGTTTTTAAGAGTTCCTCTTGCGTTTGTGATGGATCTTCATCGAGCTTTGCCTTTAATTCTTCATCCTTAAACTTGGGTAGCGCTCCCGGTCGTTCTTCGTCTTCCAAATCAAATTTGCCACTTTTAAATCGTGCACGTTCGTTCAGCTGAAGCATGGTCACCTTAAAAATACTCACTAAAACACGATGACTTTCGGCAGCCTTTTTCTTCATATTGAATTATTCGGTACAAAAGTTGACATTTTCAGAGCACACAGAAACTATGTTGTTTACACTTCGGCGATATGACAGATAGTAAAAAGAAAGCCTAATGATGACACTTCAAAATGAAGGTGTTGCTAGACGTAACAATGGAATAATAAACTAGTAGTGACATCTGTTATCAAAACCCCACGAACTTATTTATATTCCTAATACAATTCTAAAACCAATTTTAAACGCTGTGCAATCCTAAAAAGGAATATTTTGGTACAGAAATGGTGAAATGGGAAATTGTTTACAGGTGCTGGTATTTTTTGAAGAACCACAATGGGCTGTAGTAGGCGATACTTTTGTTGTAGGATGCAGCTGGAGCAAGAACATCGTGTATAGGGACACTTCTTTTGTGGACAACAAGGACGGAAAGAATGACAAATATAAGTGAGTAGAAAAGCGGTTATTTTTAACGTATAATGATAAATTGAGAAAATATGTCCATTTAAGATCATCAAAGTATGTTTTATTCACTAATTTACTTATGGAATTTGAGGTTATTGTATTTACTTAGTCTTTAATATTATCCTAAAGCACCCACAGGAAATCTCAATCAGAAACTTTCACTGAATATATTGAAAGAAAGAAAAACAAAAATATAATAATAAAATATACAAATCAGATAATTAAATCGTACAATTTATAAATACATCTACTGCAATATGAATAACCAACAAATAATAAATTTCTCAAATAACTGAATCAAATTTGAACTACTACAATTTTGTTCAAACACATTCATAATCTGATATGTAGTAATAACTGAATTAACTGAAATTTTTTCATTTTGGTAAACAAATTTTCCCAAACTACTGAGAGCTGGGGAAAAACAAATTTATTAAAAAAAAGAAACCCTTGTTTCAAAGGCCACATAACATTTATCCTTAACAAAAAACACAAAATGAAAAGAATGTTTGTTGTGGCAATTAAACGATTTTATGATCGATTCCTTCTAAACTTTTGGAAACACCTAAACATTAATATTAAAGCAAGTGGCACTTACATTGTAAGATAGTAACTGAAATTTTGGAGATTCTTTAAATTGGTTCTATTCAAGTTTTAATATCGTAGCACACAAATATTGAGTTTGCACGTAGACGTATTAAAATTATGTTAATAAGTCTATGGTTTGCACCATTAAAATGGGAAAAGAGAAATAGAGTAATTTTGTGAAAGGAGCAAAGAAATTAAATAAGGAGTAATCATGTGAATCCTCCTTAACGCATTACTCCTGTGAACTTATCCACGCATTTCCAGCCACGGTTTATGACGCGCGGTGGGTCGAACGTGGGATAGAGGCGAATCGGCAGGCGGCGTTGCCAAACCTTCTTTTATTCGGGAAATTGTGTTATTCACTGATTTTTTGATGTGTTTAGCTACTGAATCGCTAAAGAATAGGATTTGTAACTTTCGAATTGTCTCGTACAAAGCTGCATAGCAAAAATTAAAAATTTCTTGAAATAAATCATTTAATTCCCGTGAGTCATTCTCTCACAAGAGTGAAAAATCATAACTCCGAAACTAGACACCGCTCTCAGAACATTTTTTCATCGTAATATTCTCATTGAAATGCTGAAATTTAATAGACCTTCAGATAATTCCAGACTAGCGACCGAAATTCGTGATAGCGAAAAAACCGTCCAGTCAAGGATAACTCAAAACTCGAAAAAAATTCATAACTCCGAAACTAGACACCGCTCTCAGAAAATTTTTTCATCCTAATATTCTCATTGAAATGCTGTAATTTAATCAACCTTCAGGTAATTCCAGACTAGCGACCGAAATTCGTGATAGCGAAAAAACCGTCTAGTCCAGGATATCTCAAAACTGGACAAAAAATTCATAACTCCGAAACTAGACACCGCTCTCAGAAAATTTTTTCATCCTAATATTCTCATGGAAATGCTGTAATTTAATCAACCTTCAGGTAACTCCAGACTAGCGACCGAAATTCGTGACAACGAAAAAACCGTCCAGCCAAGGATATCTCAATACTCGAAAAAAATTCATAACTCCGAAACTAGACACCGCTCTCAGAAATTTTTGTCATCCTAATATTCTCATTGAAATGCTGTAATTTAATCAACCTTCAGGTAATTCCAGACTAGCGACCGAAATTCGTGACAACGAAAAAACCGTCCAGCCCAGGATATCTCATATACTCGAAAAAAATTCATAACTCCGAAACTAGACACCGCTCTCAGAACATTTTTTCATCGTAATATTCTCATTGAAATGCTGCAATTTAATAAACCTTCAGATAATTCCAGACTAGCGACCGAAATTCGTCATAGCGAAAAAACCGTCCAGTCGAGGATATCTCAAAACTGGAAAAAAATTCATAACTCCGAAACTAGACACCGCTCTCAGAAAATTTTTTCATCGTAATATCCTCATTAAAATGCTGCAATTTAATCGACCTTCAAATAATTCCAGACTAGCGACCGAAATTCGTGACAACGAAAAAACCGTCCAGCCCAGGATAGCTCAATACTCGAAAAAAATTCATACGAATTTCGAAACTAGACACCGCTCTCAGAAAATTTTTTCATCGTAATATTCTCATTGAAATGCTGCAATTTAATAAACCTTCAGATAATTCCAGACTAGCGACCGAAATTCGTCATAGCGAAAAAACCGTCCAGTCAAGGATATCTCAAAACTCGAGAGACTTTCGGAGTTATGAATTTTTTTCGAGTATTGAGATATCCTTGGCTGGACGGTTTTTTCGCTATGACGAATTTCAGTCGCTAGTCTGGAATTACCTGAAGATTGATTAAATTACAGCATTTCAATGAGAATATCAGGATGAGAAAGTTTTCTCAGAGCAGTGTCTAGTTTCGGAGTTATGAATTTTTTTCCAGTTTTGAGATATCCTCGACTGGACGGTTTTTTCGCTATCACGAATTTCGGTCGCTAGTCTGGAATTACCTGAAGGTTGATTAAATTACAGCATTTCAATGAGAATATTACGATGAAAAAATTTTCTGAGAGCGGTGACTAGTTTCGGAGTTATGAATTTTTTTCGAGTATTGAGATATCCTTGTCTGTACGGTTTTTTCGTTGTCACGAATTTCGGTCGCTAGTCTGGAATTACCTGAAGGTTGATTAAATTACAGCATTTCAATGAGAATATTAGGATGAAAAAATTTTCTGAGAGCGGTGTCTAGTTTCGGAGTTATGATTTTTCACTGTTGTGAGAGAATGACTCACGGGAATTAAATGATTTATTTCAAGAAATTTTTAATTTTTGCTATGCAGCTTTGTACGAGACAATTCGAAAGTTATAAATCCTATTCTTTAGCAATTCAGTAGCTAAACACATCAAAAAATCAGTGAATAACACAATTTCCCGAATAAAAGAAGGTTTGGCAACGCCGCCTGCCGATTCGCCTCTATCCCACGTTCGACCCACCGCGCGTCATAAACCGTGGCTGGAAATTCGTGGTTAAGTTCACAGGAGTTAACGCCTTCATAGACATCTGCCATCTGTCTATGAATGTGACAGTCTGTCAATGTCCAAGAGAGACTACTTGTATGTTCTTCTAATGGCGGTGTCAATGTGTTAATTCTGTATTGGAAATCTTCAATAAAGCATTACTACTAAAATCACAACGATTAATCACGTTCAAATTAATTGTCGAACTTACCTTATTGTCAATTCTTGATGTAAATATCAAAATTCCTTCCTGAAATCCATAAAGAGCAGAACATTTTATTCAGTTGATATTCAAAAAAATTTCAATTTCAAGTTTTGATATCGCAGTACAGATATATTAAACTTGAACACCTGAAAGAGGAGAAAGAAAAATGGATTCAATTTATGGAAAAGGCATAGAAATTAGTAACTCGTTGTTTGATGTTCTAGATGTAAATATCACAATTTTTTACTGGATTCATAAGGAACAGAACATTTTATACATTTAATATTCAAGAAGATTTTAATAAAGGTCTTCTAATTTGGCCCCATTCAAGTTATGATAGCATTGAAAGATCTCATAAAAATAAGCAAAATATCAAAATGAAATTGAAATGAAAAAGGTAACGACTTCCATATTATGGGATGCGTTTATCAGCTATCTTGAACATGGAAAGAGAGTCAATAGTGATTGCTACATGGTCCAACTAGATCGATTGAATGAGGAAATTTCAAACTAATGGCCTCATCTTACCAAGACAATGAGTGATGTCACATGTGAAACACTCGCCGAAGATCAACTCACCGGTTGATTCTAGCTGAGTTGGTTCGTTTTCACAACTTGGTTCTATTAAAACTCAAAACTTTAATAAAACTTTATTGTCAGCTTTTCCTTCGCTCGTATAAGCGGAAATAAATTAACAAAAAATGTACAAAAACAGGATAACAAAAATTGACGCTAATAGTTCGGGTTCAAAACCACCATTGAATTATATTGCATTATTTCTTTCGTTACAGAAGAAGTTCTGTCACTTCTGTTGATCTGTCATTTGTCTGCGACAGAACTCCTTCTATGATCCCTCATTCAATAAAATAGATCTACCGTAATTACAGGAAATACAACTCAATAAGATACTGTGATTCAACTATTCTCCGCTAGATGGAGCCACCTAATAAAAACTGAAACATCACAGTACCGAAATCTGCAATCTAGAACTCGGAGCGGGAGTTTCATCACAAGTCAAAGGCAAAATTGTATGAAATACACTTCAAATCTCTTCTGCAACCACCTATTGTCCAGATTTGAACTCCATTTCCTTATTTGCAGACTTAAAAAATGCTAGCAAGAGATTTGGCTTGAATGAGGTGATCATTGAAGCAAACACCTAATACAAGGCTAAAGATAAATAATTCAAGAAAGGTATCAAAAGGTTACAGAAGCACTAAAATGAAGGATGAATAAAATCAAATTTGATCAAAAAAGTTATGCTCTCTTCATTAAAGGGTGTACTTAGCAGCAGCCGATGTTTTAAATGTTATAATTGACTTTAATTTAACCAAAGGTGCGTTTTAAAATAGCCATTTTACTATCACACAAGACACAAAATTTTTTGATAAACACTGCTTTATTGGTTTTGATGAATATTACAGCACAAAGTACGGAATGTACAAGCCTAATTGCGGCTTGGACAAACTGACCTTGTCGTGGGGCCACGATGAGTACCTCTACAGGGTGTTGGTCCACAATAAGACAACGTTACCGAACCAAGCTCTGAACATTATAAGATTTCACAGTTTTTACCCATGGCACTCCAGTGGAGACTACCAATATTTGATGAACGAAGAGGACGAGGATACCAAGAAATGGGTGCTTGCTTTTAAGTAATAATGTTTCTATATTTTTCAAAAGGTACACGTTTAATTTTATGTTACTTTACAGTAAATACGATCTTTATACAAAGAGTGCCGAAGTCCCAGATATCGAGAAACTATGGCCCTATTACGAGTCCCTGATTTACAAGTACATTCCGGGGGTGTTAGAATGGTGAAGAAAAATCATTGCATTATGGAGAACCTTTTTTGTATTTTTGAAATGAGATATACCTTCTGTTTCACGTTTTTTGTGAAAGAAACTTATTGTAACTTGACTCTTTTATTATTTAGTATGCCCAATCTTTATCTTAAAAAATTAAATAAATTCAACCTGATCTGCTTTTTATTATATTGCAAGCTATACAGGGTGGCACAGAGTGGGTGTAACTGATAGGATAGATTGTACTAATGAAAATAAGAAAGAATTTCCTACTAAAATTTGAATATCAAAACAGATTTAATCTGTTAGTCTTTTACAATTTTAATTTCAAAAAATTTTTATTCAAAAAACTTTTAGAATTAAATTGATGTCTACAATAAGCACCGCTTATATTTAATAGACGTATATAATCAAAACTCAATATATAATGTCAAATGGAATAAATCAACCAACAGATATAAAAAAGTCATTAAAATTAATAAATAAATATTTAAAAGAGACAAAATTTTGTTTCTGATCTTACCTTTAAGAACACCAATTGCCTTTTAAAAACATGAACACAACTTAAGGACATCTCCTAAAATAAAAAATATAATTTGTTTGAAATATTTAATATATTTAAATATTCGAATAAGTTAATTCAAAAATCTCTCAAAACATGCACTATATCTTCAAAAAACAATTAGATTTCTGATAATCTCTTCATCGGCCCTAAATAACATTCAAAATAGCAAAATCAAATAACTATCACTATATCTTACCTACACGTGGTAACA